>CM037874.1:34005697-34699800 GCA_021292105.1 Anadara kagoshimensis
GGAATTTCGCAATCATTGTACTACTATGCTTAGGCAATGTCACTACCACAAGTATGGTTACCCCCAGTGCCTCGGAACACATTGGCTTACAGCTTCAATGTAAGCCCATGCCATTATATACAGTATTTCATAAAGACGGAAAGTAAAGTGCCTGAGCAAAGTGAAGCTTTCACTGTGCTCGGAATTTCGCAATATCATTTTGTACTACTGTGCTTAGGCAATGTCACTACCAAGTATGGTTACCCCCAGTGCCTCGGAACACATTGGCTTAAAGCTTCAATGTAAGCCCATACCATTATATACAGTATTTCATAAGACGGAAAGTAAAGTGCCTGAGCAAAGTGAAGCTTTCACTGTGCTCGGAATTTCGCAATATCATTTTGTACTACTATGCTTAGGCAATGTCACTACCAAGTATGGTTACCCCCAGTGCCTCGGAACACATTGGCTTAAAGCTTCAATGTAAGCCCTACCATTATATACAGTATTTCATAAAGACGGAAAGTAAAGTGCCTGAGCAAGTGAAGCTTTCACTGTGCTCGGAATTTCGCAATATCATTTTGTACTACTATGCTTAGGCAATGTCACTACCAAGTATGGTTACCCCCAGTGCCTCGGAACACATTGGCTTAAAGCTTCAATGTAAGCCCATACCATTATATACAGTATTTCATAAAGACGGAAAGTAAAGTGCCTGAGCAAAGTGAAGCTTTCACTGTGCTCGGAATTTCGCAATATCATTTTGTACTACTATGCTTAGGCAATGTCACTACCAAGTATGGTTACCCCCAGTGCCTCGGACACATTGGCTTAAAGCTTCAATGTAAGCCCATACCATTATATACAGTATTTCATAAGACGGAAAGTAAAGTGCCTGAGCAAAGTGAAGCTTTCACTGTGCTCGGAATTTCGCAATATCATTTTGTACTACTACTATGCTAGGCAATGTCACTACCAAGTATGGTTACCCCCAGTGCCTCGGAACACATTGGCTTACAGCTTCAATGTAAGCCCATGCCATTATATACAGTATTTCATAAAGACGGAAAGTAAAGTGCCTGAGCAAAGTGAAGCTTTCACTGTGCTCGGAATTTCGCAATATCATTTTGTACTACTGTGCTTAGGCAATGTCACTACCAAGTATGGTTACCCCCAGTGCCTCGGAACACATTGGCTTAAAGCTTCAATGTAAGCCCATACCATTATATACAGTATTCATAAAGACGAAAGTAAAGTGCCTGAGCAAAGTGAAGCTTTCACTGTGCTCGGAATTTCGCAATATCATTTTGTACTACTATGCTTAGGCAATGTCACTACCAAGTATGGTTACCCCCAGTGCTCGAACACATTGGCTTAAAGCTTCAATGTAAGCCCATACCATTATATACAGTATTTCATAAAGACGGAAAGTAAAGTGCCTGAGCAAAGTGAAGCTTTCACTGTGCTCGGAATTTCGCAATATCATTTGTACTACTATGCTTAGGCAATGTCACTACCAGTATGGTTACCCCCAGTGCCTCGGAACACATTGGCTTAAAGCTTCAATGTAAGCCCATACCATTATATACGTATTTCATAAAGACGGAAAGTAAAGTGCCTGAGCAAAGTGAAGCTTTCACTGTGCTCGGAATTTCGCAATATCATTTTGTACTACTATGCTTAGGCAATGTCACTACCAAGTATGGTTACCCCCAGTGCCTCGGAACACATTGGCTTACAGCTTCAATGTAAGCCCATGCCATTATATACAGTATTTCATAAAGACGGAAAGTAAAGTGCCTGAGCAAAGTGAAGCTTTCACTGTGCTCGGAATTTCGCAATATCATTTTGTACTACTGTGCTTAGGCAATGTCACTACCAAGTATGGTTACCCCCAGTGCCTCGGAACACATTGGCTTAAAGCTTCAATGTAAGCCCATACCATTATATACAGTATTTCATAAAGACGAAAGTAAAGTGCCTGAGCAAAGTGAAGCTTTCACTGTGCTCGGAATTTCGCAATATCATTTTGTACTACTATGCTTAGGCAATGTCACTACCAAGTATGGTTACCCCCAGTGCCTCGGAACACATTGGCTTAAAGCTTCAATGTAAGCCCATACCATTATATACAGTATTTCATAAAGACGGAAAGTAAAGTGCCTGAGCAAAGTGAAGCTTTCACTGTGCTCGGAATTTCGCAATATCATTTTGTACTACTATGCTTAGGCAATGTCACTACCAAGTATGGTTACCCCCAGTGCCTCGGAACACATTGGCTTAAAGCTTCAATGTAAGCCCATACCATTATACAGTATTTCATAAAGACGGAAAGTAAAGTGCCTGAGCAAAGTGAAGCTTTCACTGTGCTCGGAATTTCGCAATATCATTTTGTACTACTATGCTTAGGCAATGTCACTACCAAGTATGGTTACCCCCAGTGCCTCGGAACACATTGGCTTAAAGCTTCAATGTAAGCCCATACCATTATATACAGTATTTCATAAAGACGAAAGTAAAGTGCCTGAGCAAAGTGAAGCTTTCACTGTGCTCGGAATTTCGCAATATCATTTTGTACTACTATGCTTAGGCAATGTCACTACCAAGTATGGTTACCCCCAGTGCCTCGGAACACATTGGCTTACAGCTTCAATGTAAGCCCATGCCATTATATACAGTATTTCATAAAGACGGAAAGTAAATGCCTGAGCAAAGTGAAGCTTTCACTGTGCTCGGAATTTCGCAATATCATTTTGTACTACTGTGCTTAGGCAATGTCACTACCAAGTATGGTTACCCCCAGTGCCTCGGAACACATTGGCTTAAAGCTTCAATGTAAGCCCATACCATTATACAGTATTTCATAAAGACGGAAAGTAAAGTGCCTGAGCAAAGTGAAGCTTTCACTGTGCTCGGAATTTCGCAATATCATTTTGTACTACTATGCTTAGGCAATGTCACTACCAAGTATGGTTACCCCCAGTGCCTCGGAACACATTGGCTTAAAGCTTCAATGTAAGCCCATACCATTATATACAGTATTTCATAAAGACGGAAAGTAAAGTGCCTGAGCAAAGTGAAGCTTTCACTGTGCTCGGAATTTCGCAATATCATTTTGTACTACTATGCTTAGGCAATGTCACTACCAAGTATGGTTACCCCCAGTGCCTCGGAACACATTGGCTTAAAGCTTCAATGTAAGCCCATACCATTATATACAGTATTTCATAAAGACGGAAAGTAAAGTGCCTGAGCAAAGTGAAGCTTTCACTGTGCTCGGAATTTCGCAATATCATTTTGTACTACTATGCTTAGGCAATGTCACTACCAAGTATGGTTACCCCCAGTGCCTCGGAACACATTGGCTTACAGCTTCAATGTAAGCCCATGCCATTATATACAGTATTTCATAAAGACGGAAAGTAAAGTGCCTGAGCAAAGTGAAGCTTTCACTGTGCTCGGAATTTCGCAATATCATTTTGTACTACTGTGCTTAGGCAATGTCACTACCAAGTATGGTTACCCCCAGTGCCTCGGAACACATTGGCTTAAAGCTTCAATGTAAGCCCATACCATTATATACAGTATTTCATAAAGACGGAAAGTAAAGTGCCTGAGCAAAGTGAAGCTTTCCTGTGCTCGGAATTTCGCAATATCATTTTGTACTACTATGCTTAGGCAATGTCACTACCAAGTATGGTTACCCCCAGTGCCTCGGAACACATTGGCTTAAAGCTTCAATGTAAGCCCATACCATTATATACAGTATTTCATAAAGACGGAAAGTAAAGTGCCTGAGCAAAGTGAAGCTTTCACTGTGCTCGGAATTTCGCAATATCATTTTGTACTACTATGCTTAGGCAATGTCACTACCAAGTATGGTTACCCCCAGTGCCTCGGAACACATTGGCTTAAAGCTTCAATGTAAGCCCATACCATTATATACAGTATTTCATAAAGACGGAAAGTAAAGTGCCTGAGCAAAGTGAAGCTTTCACTGTGCTCGGAATTTCGCAATATCATTTTGTACTACTATGCTTAGGCAATGTCACTACCAAGTATGGTTACCCCCAGTGCCTCGGAACACATTGGCTTAAAGCTTCAATGTAAGCCCATACCATTATATACAGTATTTCATAAAGACGGAAAGTAAAGTGCCTGAGCAAAGTGAAGCTTTCACTGTGCTCGGAATTTCGCAATATCATTTTGTACTACTATGCTTAGGCAATGTCACTACCAAGTATGGTTACCCCAGTGCCTCGGAACACATTGGCTTACAGCTTCAATGTAAGCCCATGCCATTATATACAGTATTTCATAAAGACGGAAAGTAAAGTGCCTGAGCAAAGTGAAGCTTTCACTGTGCTCGGAATTTCGCAATATCATTTTGTACTACTGTGCTTAGGCAATGTCACTACCAAGTATGGTTACCCCCAGTGCCTCGGAACACATTGGCTTAAAGCTTCAATGTAAGCCCATACCATTATATACAGTATTTCATAAAGACGGAAAGTAAAGTGCCTGAGCAAAGTGAAGCTTTCACTGTGCTCGGAATTTCGCAATATCATTTTGTACTACTATGCTTAGGCAATGTCACTACCAAGTATGGTTACCCCCAGTGCCTCGGAACACATTGGCTTAAAGCTTCAATGTAAGCCATACCATTATATACAGTATTTCATAAAGACGGAAAGTAAAGTGCCTGAGCAAGTGAAGCTTTCACTGTGCTCGGAATTTCGCAATATCATTTTGTACTACTATGCTTAGGCAATGTCACTACCAAGTATGGTTACCCCCAGTGCCTCGGAACACATTGGCTTAAGCTTCATGTAAGCCCATACCATTATATACAGTATTTCATAAAGACGGAAAGTAAAGTGCCTGAGCAAAGTGAAGCTTTCACTGTGCTCTGAATTTCGCAATATCATTTTGTACTACTATGCTTAGGCAATGTCACTACCAAGTATGGTTACCCCCAGTGCCTCGGAACACATTGGCTTAAAGCTTCAATGTAAGCCCATACCATTATATACAGTATTTCATAAAGACGGAAAGTAAAGTGCCTGAGCAAAGTGAAGCTTTCACTGTGCTCGGAATTTCGCAATATCATTTTGTACTACTATGCTTAGGCAATGTCACTACCAAGTATGGTTACCCCCAGTGCCTCGGAACACATTGGCTTAAAGCTTCAATGTAAGCCCATACCATTATATACAGTATTTCATAAAGACGGAAAGTAAAGTGCCTGAGCAAAGTGAAGCTTTCACTGTGCTCGGAATTTCGCAATATCATTTTGTACTACTATGCTTAGGCAATGTCACTACCAAGTATGGTTACCCCGTGCCTCGGAACACATTGGCTTACAGCTTCAATGTAAGCCCATGCCATTATATACAGTATTTCATAAAGACGGAAAGTAAAGTGCCTGAGCAAAGTGAAGCTTTCACTGTGCTCGGAATTTCGCAATATCATTTTGTACTACTGTGCTTAGGCAATGTCACTACCAAGTATGGTTACCCCCAGTGCCTCGGAACACATTGGCTTAAAGCTTCAATGTAAGCCCATACCATTATATACAGTATTTCATAAAGACGGAAAGTAAAGTGCCTGAGCAAAGTGAAGCTTTCACTGTGCTCGGAATTTCGCAATATCATTTTGTACTACTATGCTTAGGCAATGTCACTACCAAGTATGGTTACCCCCAGTGCCTCGGAAACATTGGCTTAAAGCTTCAATGTAAGCCCATACCATTATATACAGTATTTCATAAAGACGGAAAGTAAAGTGCCTGAGCAAAGTGAAGCTTTCACTGTGCTCGGAATTTCGCAATATCATTTTGTACTACTATGCTTAGGCAATGTCACTACCAAGTATGGTTACCCCCGTGCCTCGGAACACATTGGCTTAAAGCTTCAATGTAAGCCCATACCATTATATACAGTATTTCATAAAGACGGAAAGTAAAGTGCCTGAGCAAAGTGAAGCTTTCACTGTGCTCGGAATTTCGCAATATCATTTTGTACTACTATGCTTAGGCAATGTCACTACCAAGTATGGTTACCCCCAGTGCCTCGGAACACATTGGCTTACAGCTTCAATATAAGCATTTTTGAGTTTTGAAATAGACCGCGGAAATGTTCATTCAGTTTCGTATTTATCGTGTTTTTTGAAAAGCGATAGTCGAATCTGCAATGTTTTGCTACATTTAAGATATTATTTTATTGTATTTAAGAAGCATTTCTATAAAATACAAATGATGACAGTGATAGCCCCGTGGTAGTTGTCATGGACATTTTTGTTAAGTAATTTTGTGGTTAGACCGTGGACGAAAATCCGAAACTGTGGACAAATGTACGAACTTGTGACAAAAATCCGAAACGATGGACAAAAATACAAATACATGTATTCATTCTTAACTTAATGGAACTTTCAATTTGATGTGTCAATTTTTCTTTTGTTTGATGAAAAACGTTTTCAGATATCAATCTAATTAATTACTTTCGGAACAATTGTCCCTATTTTGAGTTTGACTGCCCAGAGCCCTTGCCTTTCGATTATATCAAATTTTGATATGTTACTTTCGGAACATATGTTCTGAGGGTCTCAGATCTATTTCTTTGATTTTCAAAAATGTGTTCTCTAGATCATTTTCTATTCTATAGTGACAATGCCATATGAGGTGTTACATACAATATGTCATTTCACAAATTACCAAACAGTGAAAGTTTCATTTCGCCCGAACATTTTACTTTATGCATATTCCAAGGGCTTAGATCGATGAGATCCAAGGCACTGTACTGAAGAGAACCATACTTGGTAGTGACATTTTTTATAATTTATTTATTAACTTCAATTTATAATTGTCAATAAAATGAAAGCGTCATCATGCCAGAACCTTTAATTTCTACATATGTATAATTTATTGTGTAATGGCATTTGATTAGATTGATGCTTTAGGTCAAAGTGTCCCAAAGATCTACAGGAACAGTACTTAGTAGTGACATAGTATCATAATAGTAAATCAACACGATGTTATCAACCGTTTACCATAATATAAGCCTAACTATGCTAGAACACTTTACTTAACGACAAAATGAAATATACGGAACGTCTACATTGTTCAGGCGGTTTACTTTCCGTCTATATAAAATATACTTTATAATGGCATGGGCTTACATTAAAGCTTTAAGCCAATGTGTTCCGAGGCATTGAGGGTAACCATACTTGGTAGTGACATTGTCCAGGCAAAAAAGTATTAAATGTTATTTCGAAATCCCGAGCACAGTGAAAGTTTCACTTTGTTAAGGCACTTTACTTTCCGTCTATATGAAATACACTGTATAATGGTATGGGCTTACATTAAAGCTTTCAGCCAATGTGTTCCTAGGCACTGGGGGCAACCATACTTGGTAGTGACATTGCCTAAGCATAGTAGAACAAAATGATATTCCGAAATTCCGAGCACAGTGAAAGATTCACTTTGCTTAGGCACTTTACTTTCCGTCTTTATGAAATAAACTGTATAATGGTATGGGCTTATATTCAAGCTTTAAGTCAATGTGTTCCGAGGCACTGGGGGTAACTATACTTAATAGTGACATTGCCTAAGCATAGTAGTACAAAATGATATTCCGAAATTCCGAGCACAGTCAAAGCTTCACTTTTCTCAGGCACTTTACTTTCCATCTTTATGAAATACACTGTATAATGGTATGGGCTTGCAGTGAAGCTTAAAGCCAACGTGTTCCGAGGCACTGGGTGCAACCACACTTGGTAGTGACATTGCCTAAGCATAGTAGTACAAAATGATGTTCTGAAATTCCGAGCACAGTGAAAGCTTCACTTTGCTCAGGCACTTTACTTTCCGTCTTTATAAAATACACCGTATAATGGTATGGGCTTACATTGAAACTTTAAGCTAACGTGTTCCGAAGCACTGGGGGTAACCATACTTAACAGTGATATTGCCTAAGCATAGTAGTACAAAATAATATTCCGAAATTCTGAGCACAGTAAAAGCTTCACTTTGCTCAGGCACTTTACTTTCCGTCTTTATGAAATACAGTGTATAATGGTATGGGCTTACATTGAAGCTTTAAGCCAATGTGTTTCGAGGCACTGGGGGCAACCATACTTGGTAGTGACATTGCCTAAGCATAGTAGTACAAAATGATATTCCGAAATTCCGAGAACAGTCAAAGATTCACTGTGCTTAGGCACTTTACTTTTCGTCTTTATGAAATACACTGTATAATGGTATGGGCTTATATTGAAGCTTTAAGCCAATGTAATCCGAGGCCCTGGGGGTAACCATACTTGGTAGTGACATTGCCTATGCATAGTAGTACAAAATGATATTCCGAAATTCCGAGCACAGTGAAAGCTTCACTTTGCTCAGGCACTTTACTTTCCGTCTTTATAAAATACACTGTATAATGGTATGGGCTTACATTAAAGCTTTAAGCCAATGTGTTCCGAGGCATTGAGGGTAACCATACTTGGTAGTGACATTGTCCAGGCAAAAAAGTATTAAATGTTATTTCGAAATCCCGAGCACAGTGAAAGTTTCACTTTGCTCAGGCACTTTACTTTCCGTCTATATGAAATACACTGTATAATGGTATGGGCTTACATTGAAGCTTTCAGCCAATGTGTTCCTAGGCACTGGGGGTAACCATACTTGGTAGTGACATTGCCTAAGCATAGTAGAACAAAATGATATTGCGAAATTCCGAGCACAGTGAAAGATTCACTTTGCTTAGGCACTTTACTTTCCGTCTTTATGAAATAAACTGTATATTGGTATGGGCTTACATTCAAGCTTTAAGTCAATGTGTTTCGAGGCACTGGGTGCAACCACACTTGGTAGTGACATTGCCTAAGCAAAGTAGTACAAAATGATATTCCGAAATTCCGAGCACAGTCAATGATTCACTGTGCTTAGGCACTTTACTTTCCGTCTTTATGAAATACACTGTATAATGGTATGGGCTTATATTGAAGCTTTAAGCCAATATCCGAGGCCCTTGGGGTAACCATACTTGGTAGTGACATTGCCTATGCATAGTAGTACAAACTGATATTCCGAAATTCCGAGCACAGTGAAAGCTTCACTTTGCTCAGGCACTTTACTTTCCGTCTTTATAAAATACACTGTATAATGGTATGGGCTTACATTAAAGCTTTAAGCCAATGTGTTTCGAGGCACTGGGGGTAACCATACTTGGTAGTGACATTGCCTAAGCATAGTAGTACAAAACCATATTCCGAAATTTCGAGCACAGTGAAAGCTTCACTTTGCTCAGGCACTTAACTTTCCGTTTTTATAAAATACACTGTATAATGGTATGGGCTTACATTAAAGCTTTAAGTCAATGTGTTCCGAGGCACTGGGGGTAACCATACTTGATAGTGACATTGCCTAAGCATAGTAGTACAAAATGATATTCTGAAATTTCAAGGACAGTGTAAGCTTCACTTTGCTCAGGCACTTTACTTTCCGTCTTTATGAAATACACTGTATAATGGTATTGACTTACATTGAAGCTTTAAGCCAATGTGTTCTGAGGTACTGGGGGTAACCATACTTGGTAGTAACATTGCCTAAGCATAGTAGTACAAAATGATGTTCTGAAATTCTGAGCACAGTGAAAGCTTCACTTTGCTCAGGCACTTTACTTTCCGTCTTTATAAAATACACCGTATAATGGTATGGGCTTACATTGAAGGTTTAAGCTAACGTGTTCCGAAGCACTGGGGGTAACCATACTTAACAGTGACATTGCCTAAGCATAGTAGTACAAAATAATATTCCGAAATTCTGAGCACAGTGAAACCTTCACTTTGCTCAGGCACTTTACTTTCCGTCTTTATGAAATACACTGTATATTGGTATGGGCTTACATGAAGCTTAAAGCCAACGTGTTCCGAGGTACTGGGTGTAACCATACTTGGTAGTAACATTGCCTTAGCAGAGTAGTACAAAATGATGTTCTGAAATTCTGAGCACAGTGAAAGCATCACTTTGCTCAGGCACTTTATTTTCCGTCTTTATGAAATACAGTGTATAATGGAATGGGCTTACATTGAAGCTTTAAGTCAATGTGTTTCGAGGCACTGGGTATAACCATACTTGGTAGTGACATTGCCTAAGCATAGTAGTACAAAATGATATTCCGAAATTCCCAGCACAATCAAAGATTCACTGTGCTTAGGCACTTTACTTTCCGTCTTTATAAAATACACTGTATAATGGTATGGGCTTATATTGAAGCTTTAAGCCAATGTAATCCGAGGCCCTGGGGGTAACCATACTTGGTAGTGACATTGCCTATGCATAGTAGTACAAACTGATTTTCTGAAATTCCGAGCACAGTGAAAGCTTCACTTTGCTCAGGCACTTTACTTTCCGTCTTTATAAAATACACTGTATAATGGTATGGGCTTACATTAAAACTTTAAGCCAATGTGTTCCGAGGCACTGGTGGTAACCATACTTGGTAGTGACATTGCTTATGCATAGTAGTACAAAATGATATACCGAAATTTTGAGCACAGTGAAAGCTTTACTTTGCTCAAGCACTTTACTTTCCGTCTTTATGAAATACTGTATATAATGGTATGGGCTTACATTGAAGCTTTAAGCCAATGTGTTCCGAGGCACTGGGGGTAACCATACTTGGTAGTGACATTGCCTAAGCATAGTAGTACAAAACCATATTCCGAAATTTCGAGCACAGTGAAAGCTTCACTTTGCTCGGGCACTTTACTTTCCGTTTTTATGAAATTCACTGTATAATGGTATGGACTTACATTGAAGCTTTAAGCCAATGTGTTCTGAGGCACTGGGGGTAACCATACTTGGTAGTGACATTGCCTATGCATATTAGTACAAAATGGTGTTCTGAAATTCCGAGCAAAGTGAAAGCTTCACTTTGCTTAGGCACTTTACTTTCCGTCTTTATGAAATACACTGTATAATGGTATGGACTTACATTGAAGCTTTAAGCAAATGTGTTCCGAGGCACTGGGGGTAACCATACTTGGTAGTGACATTGCCTAAGCAAAGTAGTACAAAAATGATATTCCGAAATTCCGAGCACAGTGAAAGCTTTACTTTGCTCAGGCACTTTACTTTCCGTCTTTATAAAATACACTGTATAATGGTATGGGCTTATATTGAAGCTTTAAGCCAATGTGTTCCGAAGCACTGGGGGTAACCATACTTGGTAGTGACATTGCCTTAGCATAGTATTACAAAATGATGTTCTGAAATTCCGAGCACAGTGAAAGATTTACTTTGCTTAGGCACTTTACTTTCCGTCTTTATCAAATACACTGTATTATGGTATGGGCTTGCATTGAAACTTAAAGCCAACGTGTTTCGAGGTACTGGGGGTAACCATAATTGATACTGACATTGCCTAAGCATAGAAGTACAAAATGATGTTCTGAAATTCCGAGCACAGTGAAAGCTTCACTTTGCTTAGGCACTTTACTTTCCGTCTTTATGAAATACACTGTATAATGGTATGGGTTTCCATTGAAGCTTTAAGCCAATGTGTTCCGAGGGACTGGGGGTAACCATACTTGGTAGTGACATTGCCTAAGCATAGTAGTACAAAATGATATGACGAAATTCCGAGCACAGTGAAAGCTTCACTTTGCTCAGGCACTTTACTTTCCGTCTTTATAAAATACTGTATATAATGGTATGGGCTAACATTGAAGCTTTAAGTCAATGTGTTCCGAGGCACTGGGGGTAACCATACTTGATAGTGACATTGCCTAAGCATAGTAGTACAAAATGATATTCCGAAATTCCGAGCACAGTGAAAGCTTCACTTTGCTCAGGCACTTTACTTTCCGTCTTTATGAAATACACTGTAGAATGGTATGGGCTTGCATTGAAGCTTAAAGCCAACGTGTTTCGAGGTACTTGGGGTAACCATACTTGGTAGTGACATTGCCTAAGCATAGTAGTACAAAATGATGTTCTGAAATTCCGAGCACAGTGAAAGCTTCACTTTGCTCAGGCACTTTACTTTCCGTCTTTATGAAATACACTGTATAATGGTATGGGCTTACATTGAAGCTTTAAGCCAATGTGTTCCGAGGCACTGGGGGTAACCATACTTGGTAGTGACATTGCCTAAGCATAGTAGTACAACATTGTGTTCTGAAATTCCGAGCACAGTGAAAGCTTCACTTTACTTAGGCACTTTACTTTCCGTCTTTATCAAATACACTGTATAATGGTATGGGCTTACATTGAAGCTTTAAGCCAATGTGTTCCGAGGCACTGGGGTAACCATACTGGTGACATTTAATCGTGAAATGTGATAAAATTTGTTTTATTTGATGTTTTATGAATGAAACAAAAATATTTGCGAACGTTGAATAAGTAACTGTTTACTTATTCAATGTTGAACGCTGCAATGTTGAATAAGTAACGTACTTCAGGTATCCGTTCGATGGGATATATTTACTTTTTGTTTGGAATAGACACTATTTTGACCGGATTTGTTTTATAAATTTCATTCTGTGATCTTAGGTGCTAGAATATCAGGCTTGCTTTACGGAATACAACCATTTAAATACGATCAACCTTATGTCACTTTAACAAGATTAAGGAAATCCTGATCTAGTTTTCGGAATGACTTCTTCCGATCGAGGGATTATCTCAATAAAGATAGTTATTTTGTTACATCATCCAAAAACTTGCGAAATGACATAAATATATACAGTACAGACCTGTCAAAAGTTTAGCATCGAATGAATACCAAAATTGACAACTCCTCCCGTTACCTAGAAACCTATATATCTCGGCAGCTTTTCAGTAGCTGCTATCTACCGTCCACCAGCTTTTCGGTCACTAATTAACTGTATCTCGACAATTCGCCAGCCGAACTTCGACTCCTTTTCGTGAGATCAGTGTTTAACTTTCGACAGGTCTGTACTATATATATATATGTAACGGGTTGAATTAAGACGATACACAGGGATCAGGTAGGTGTGAATATGTTAGTTTAGAAGTAACTTTCAATTGACGGATCGCCGGCCACACACACACCGTTCCAACAAAGTCCCGGTATGAAAACTCGGCCTAAATTGTGTCATTTAATGACCTCACTGACACCAGTACGTCATTAGTTGCCGTGACGCTGTCTTGGTACAGTGATGGAGCCATGGCCGGCGATGCGTCAATTTGTTGTGGTTTACGGGGTAAAATCAAGATTTTTAAAGTGGCAAATCTAATAAAATTGCGAAACAGTTTCAGATAGATTTGCGACTTCTTCCAAAATATTATATCCCCTTAAACCACAAATTTAAAGTTATTTCTTATGTTTACAATATTAATCGTTGACATATCTGCTCAGAATTTGCAAAAGGTCAATCATTTAATATTACAAAATACTGGCTTTCACTTCCTATTTGCTGGTTTTGTCATTGAATCATCCTTTCAGAGAATTTAGCCCCGCCTTCTTTGACGTCATTTCATTTCTTAAACGCATTTAGCTCCGCCTTATCTGACGTTACAATGAAGAATCCAAAACAAAAATTCAGACTTGACGTGATTTTGACAGGCGATGCTTATTTACTAAAATGTAAGCGTTATTCTTGTCACTGTTTTATAAAAGGAAAAAAAAAATCAGCGATTGTAAATACTAGTTTATGGTATGTATAAACTATTAAAAAAAGAATGTTATATTGGACTTTGGATCACATACTGAAAAGGTTAATAAGCCCACAAGTTTCACAATCATTCTTTAACTAAGATTTTCCTTAATTTAAAAGTAAATCTTGGCAAGCTCTTTTTGTGTGTTTCTCCTTCTAAGCTATATACACCGACTACATGTGTAATCAAAATTGAAAATGAAAGAAACATATAAAGGAACAGGAAGATGTTTCTAGAAATCACTGCTATAGTATCTGACGTATGCTCCAATCTTGACAATTTCATTTAAGAAAGTCAAAATTGTAATTACCATTGCGGTAGCTCATTTGGTGGCATGCCCGCTCCTGGAGATCGTGGGTTTGAACCTCGCCCGGGTCTGACCCAAGACTTGAAATTGGGTGGTGAATGTTTTTTCACTAAGCACTCGTCATTACAAAATGAAAGTCATGGTTCTTTCGAATAAAAACTTAAAATAAACGAGGTCCCGTGTCACGATAAAGAACCCGGCTGCATAATACAATCAGCGCAACGCACAGTCAAAGCTTCTGCACCTTCGCATACAGCTGACGGCATCTCGATATAAGTGAAATATTTTTGACTTGGACGTTAAACACCATTACTCAACTCAAAGCTACCTGTACATTTGCAATGATGGGCTATCGTATATGAATATCCATAACGGACATATCAATCGTTAATAGTTATCTCAATATTACAGATTTACACGTTACATAACATGGTTTATCTTATAAACTCTAAACATCTATAATTTTGTTACAATAAAGAACATCTGTTAATACTACAATTTTTTAATTTTTAAAAAAACTAAAAAATCAATATTTTTCAACATTTTATTGGATAAATGTCCAGTTTAAAATAATATTGATTAGATGTTATTTATACGTATCCAATTTACTTTAATGTTATATAACGAATGCCAACGGCAAAAAAGCAACAGAAAGAATAGGTTATCAATAGGAGGGTATAAATAAAAATATGTGACGTAGATAGAGAAAAATTGAATTATTTTAAAATATTATTGGGTCATTGAACTGATATTGTGAAATATTGTCCCGAGTTGACTCGACATTTGCAAGGGCTTGCAAGTGCAAATGTCGAGTTAACGAGGGACAATATTTCACAATATCAGTTAAATAACCCTTTTATTATATAGCAAAATAAATTTCGTTTTAACTTTACTCCCGTCAAGTATTTCATCTAAAATGCCATTTTGTCGTGCAAAACATACATATTGCACTAGTTCTTGTAAATGGATAGAAGAACTAGTTCAATATGACAGCAACACAGCGATGACGTCGACAACAATTTATGACGTCATAAACGATAGCGTCATGTCACAAAGCGTTCAGTATAAAAATTGATTCGGGAAATCTTTGACTGGACCAAAGTTAGCGTGCAAATATTATACGGTTATTGAACTGATATTGTGAAATATTGTCCCGAGTTGACTCGACATTTGCACGAGCTTGCGAACTTGCAACAAAGTTTGCGTGCAAATATCGATATATATTGCACGCTAACACCTCGAGATTTATCCTTTAATTTCTATGTGATGCATATATTGCTATATAAAAATAATATTTATTGCACGTTAACACCTCGGGATTTATCATATACTTCTATGCGAAGCATATTGCTATATAATAATATGTAATACTGGATTTGAATTTAATAAATATGTTGAATAACATTTTGTGCAACAAGTCTTGAGTTGAGTTGAGTTGAGTTGAGTTCAGTAATTGTGTTTAACGGTTAGTCAAGAATATTTCACTTATATCGAGACGTCGCTATAGGCGAAGGTGCAAACATTTTGCCTGTGCGTTGCGCTGATGATATTATGCAGCAGGGTTTTTTATCGTGCCAAATCCACCGTGACACGGGTCCTCGTTTATTATAAGTTCCTGTAGTGTATTACGGTCAAGGGGCAGATAACTATTATACATGTATGTATAATGTGACGTAATAACTACGTCATCCATATATGACGTCTAGAGTGGTACACGAGGTTCAGCCATTAATAAAGCAGATGTACACGATGACCTGTGTTTAATCACGTTGTTATTATTATAAAGTAGTTATACTTCATTTGGCGACGAGGAAAATCAGAAGATAATTCCAGGAATATGGGGGATGAAGCGGAGGCACCATCGCCAGTAAAATTAGAAGGTTTGACATTAAAACCATTTAATCCTAACATTGAAATGCACAACATTGGCACAAGATGGACCCGTTGGGTTCGATCATTTACACTCTTTGTGACGGGGAAAGACATTGCCGATCCAGTGCAAAAGAAAGCATTACCTTTGCATACAGCAGGTGTCGATGTGCAAGATGTTTATTTTTCATTGTCAAATATTGATCGTGAACCAGAGGGAACTGACACTGTCTATGTCGTCACACTCGCTATTTTGAACGATCATTTCAAGCCACGTGTTAACATACCGGTGGAAAGGGCGGCATTTGGGTCAATGGTACAGGCGCCCAATGAGACTGTAGATCAGTACATTACAGGACTTAGACTAAAAGCAGTTTTGTGTAATTTTCCAAATTAGATGAAGAATTACGTGATCAGGTACTTGATAAATGTGTGTCAAAAAGATTAAGAAGGAAATTGTTAGACATTGAAAATTTGACTTTAGAAAAGTTACAGACAGCAGCGAAAAATTTCGAGAGAAATGAAAAGCACTTGTTGCAGGAAGAGTTAGCGGAAACAACGCCAGAAACGGGAAAATTATATCAAGTTAAAAGTAAGTTCAGCGCCGGTAAAATAACAGGTGTTACGCCACAAAGCACTTCGGCAGCTAAGACTGTTGTGGCCGGAAGGGTCATCTCTCGAAAGACCCGGCATGTCCCGCACGCGACAAGAAGTGTTACAAATGTAAAAATGTTGGACATTTTGCTGACCGGTGTAATACCAAGACTAAATCGCGTGGGTCGAATCCCAGCCGTGGCGGACATCGCGGTAAAGGCAGAGGCAATATGTGTAATTATGTAGATCCGTCGTCGGCCTCGGACGAATATGCGCTCAGTGTTAATGGCAGTAAGCGTAACAATGAGAAGATAGACATTAAAGTAGGAGGAAATGACATTGAAGTTATAATTTACAGTGGGCTGTAAATATCATAGATAGTGAACTGTGGAATACATTGAAAAGTAATAAAATAAAGTGTGTGTCTGAAAAAAACTGACAAAAGATTATTTACATATGGGTGTAAAAAACCACTGAATTTGTTAGGTAAATTTACTGCTCAAGTCTCCCTTAAGGTCTGACCCAAGACTTGAAAGTGGGTATAATGCCATCAGCGCAACGCACAGGCAAAATTTCTGCACCTTCGCCTATAGTTGGCGACGTCTCGATATAAGTGAAATATTCTTGACTGGGACGTTAAGCACCATTACTCAACTCCCTTAAGGATAGTAATATATTTTTATGTCATACAGGGTAGGGGTCAGCTTTGTTGGGGAAGGATACTGCTACTAAACTGGGGGTACTTAAACTGGGTATATTTTCTGTCTATGAAGATTGTTTTAAGGGTTTTGGGAAATTAAATAATTATCAACTCAAGTTGCACAAAGATAAGACAGTTACACCTGTGGCTCAAAGAATGTATAGAGTTCTTTTCAGTCTTAGACAGAAAGTTAGTGACAAACTAGCAGAACTAGAAGTTTGGATATTATTGAGAAAGTGACCCAACCCCATGGGTAAGCCCTGTAATTTGTGTACCCAAACCCAATGGTGACATCAGACTGTGTGTTGACATGAGACAGGCCAACAATGTTATCAACTAGAGACACCCCATACCGACGGTTGTAAACGAAATCCTTTATAACATGAATGAAAGTGAGGTTTTTAGCAAACTTGATCTTAAATATGGCTTTCACCAAATTGATTTAGATGAGGCTTCAAGGGAGATAACTACTTTTGTAACTCATAAGGACTTGTTTCGTTATAAAGGTTGATGTTTGGAATTTGTTTAGCCCTGAAAAGTATTAGCAGGTCATGTCACAGGTATTTCATGATTGTGAAGGTGTTAAGAATATTTCAGACGATATTGTGGGTTCATGGTAGGAACAAGGAGGAACTTGATATCAGATTAGGAAAGGTCATGAATAGGTTAAAGGAAAGGAATTTGATACTTAATAAGAATAAATTTTGGTATGAATAAAATTTATGGGTCATGTTTTGTCGAAAAGAGGCATTGGTCCCACTGCTGACAGGGTTTATTAAAACACTATTACCACAGATTGAAGATCAAGTTTTAGACAAAGAAGTTCTCGATCGTGACGCGCTAATAAAACACAAAACAAGATGTATATAGACAGTAAACGTAACGCGAAGGAGAGAGATTAACAAGTTGGAGATCAAGTGCTTATCAAACAACAGCAACGCGATAAGATGGATATACCATTTCATAAAATATATATAATTGGTTGACAAAGTAGGCAACAGTTGTGTTGTAAAGTCACCGGAAGGTGTTATACATAAACGTAACAACACTTATGTTAAGAAATATAACGAATGATTATCGAATGAACTTGGTGACAATTTATCCGCGATCGAAATATTAACAGATCCCGAGAACAATACACGTGCGGAACAAAGTGATAATATCGATTTTAAGGACGGAATACAGAACGAGTCAAATCACGACGAACAACCGAAATACCAGAATCACCAGGGAAAAGACTAGCTAGAGAGAGAAAACTTCCTAGCCGTTTTAATGACTTTTTCATGGGTTAGGGCATTTTGAATTTTTTCTTTTTAAGGATTTGAAAAGACAGTTCTTCTTTTCTCTTTATGTTAAGTTCGATTTTAAATAAAGTGTTGAACATGAATAATTTAACTTTAATTTTAGGCAAGTATTTGCAGTTAATAGTTTTCTTATCATTCTAATTGTGTGTTAAAATGCTTGTTTTGAAATTCGTGTATAGGACATTAATATTGGTAGAAGGTTTATATATCTTATAAAAGGAGAAATGTAGTGAATTACGGTCAAGGGGCAGATAACTCTATTGTACATGTTTATCATGTGACGTAATAACTACGTCATCAATATATGACGTCTAGAGTGGTACACGAGGTGCTTGGCGAAAGAACAGTAACTGCCTACTTTCAAGTCTTGGTTCAGACCCGCGACCTCCCACTTACGGAGCAAGGACTCTACCAACTGAGCTACCACAGTGATCAACAAGCCTTGAACGAATTGCATGTACATTATATTCAAGAAGTTACTAAATTAAAGTTTTTAGGGCTTTGATAACTATAGGGTTTCAATATTCCAAAATCAAGAATAAATATTTAATTAGTAGGTTCCTTCGTTGTATGAAATTAACATAGTGGGAAAATTCCTGTCCTCGTATATTAACTGAGGAACAAATATACAATAAACAGCGGATATAGGTAAAGTGATGCATATAAGTGAAGTTGTCAATAGAAAATATATTTAGGCATAAATACATTTTCCCAAGTCCTATTACGATCGTATATCTAAAACCGACGTTGGACATTGAGTGAAGCATAGCAAGGACAAAAGAGCGAAAATAAACGGATCTTTGAGCGACGAAGTACTGGACAGAATTTTAACCCATTTGAGCTAAATTCCAAATACATGATAGATATTTGAGCGATATTTTTTCTTAAATTTTTCCGTTAGCCAGACTGAAGCTAAACGCTTCGAAAAATTTTTAATCTGTGTTAGTGATAACTTTTCTTCCGTTATTGACTGCAGCTCATTGCATATTATCTTTGATGGTCTGGATGACATATCATCTACTTTGCATTTAGCGTTAACCCTGAAGACATAATAATTAAAGGCTTGCAATATTCCAAAATCAAGAATAATTATTTTATAAGTAGCTTCCTTCGTTGTATGAAATTCCCATAGTAGGAAAATCCCTGTCCTCGCATATTAACTGTGGAACAAATATACAATAAACAGCGGATATAGGTATAGTGCTGCATATAATAAGTGAAGTTGTCAATAGAAAAATGATTTAGGCAAAAATACATTTCCCAAGTTCTTTTACGAAAGTTCCGTATATCTTAAACGTGACTTAGTCTTAATGGGTAAGTAGAAAACACTTAACATAGCACCAGTGATTTTGTTACATTTTTGAAAAACTACCCTCTGCCTTCTGGGAAAATTTTAATTTTGAAACACAGCAAACTGCAATTATGACATGCTTGCAATACCCGTAATTATAAGATCCTCATTTCAAAGATGTTATATTGTAACAATAAGGACAACTAGACTACTAGTAGTTTGCTTGTGTATGTGTTTTGGAATTTTAGTTGTTAAATTGAATATTTTACTCATATTACCCATCTTTATTTGGTCGTAATTTTAGGCAAACAAAATCACTGGGCATATGTCAATATGCTAGTGTGACGAAATTAGCTCTGAAACAAGTTTATTCTTGGTAGCAAAAACATATATCAATTATTATTGAACCTGTTTCAATTTTCAGAACTAGACGTAAGGTAATAAATAATTTAAAGAATAAAATTTAAATTCCTAATCAGTAGTGCCTGGACCAAAATTGTGGAAATCCAATATTTTTAAGATGTTCAAATTGAAAAAATGAAAATGAAATCAAAACCTGATAAAAGTAAAGTCGTGAAATTAATGTTGTGTATCACCATCTTTCTCTCTCTCTTCCCAAAACATACGAATGAAACTCTTTATAAAAGAACTTGGGAAGTTGTCACAGGTGTTTTTAAGAGCTGTTAACGTCAATCAATTTTTCTTGACCGTTTATGGTAACGTCATACAAATCATTATTGATTATCTAATATAATAGAGATAAGATGACTGTACTTTTTCTGTTTTATCTTGTGATTTTTCTTTAATTTTTAATGAGCTGTTGATTTTTGTCCAAAAAAAATTATTTACAGTATCACCGGATTAATACAACCTGGAAAATTTCTCTACACTAATGCCCGTTTCATTTGGTAAGTTTATTTTATATGTCCGATTGTAGAAAAGAGGTGTATTATGCGTTGAAAAATTATCCCGGCCTAGTACCATTTAAGATATTTTTTACTTAACGTTATATACATAATTATCAAAACGTTAAATAGCATGTACTAGTTTCACATGATGGAAAACAAATGTACAAATCCATGTCACAATTCGAAAGCGAAATAAAAAATGAAAACATGTGAACCTAAGAGTAAGGTGAGTACATGCTGTATACACTGCCGTCAAATTTCTATTTGTCATAAATTTTTATTACAATTATTATGTCATTTTCATGAACATTGCATTTTTTTTATCTTTTATTATTAATTATTTTGCAGTATTTGACACTGATACCGTAACTAAATGATCTATATGTATATAATAAATTTGTTTTTCTTGAAAAAAAAAAGAATTTCAAGGATTTCTTTGAAATATTTTTAAAAAAAAAAAAGCGGGAAAAATATATTTCCCTAGATAAAAAAATAATTTTAGCTGAAAATCACTTACTTTTGCAGAATGATGTTTCGGCAATGTAATGTTGTGATAATTGTCAGTCTGCAATGATATGGCCAGTTTGAATTAGGAAATAACCAAAGGTAATTTTCCAATGGCTTTATGAAGTATAATGGACTGTTTCAAATTGCATAAAAGTCGAAGCCTTTTGTGCAAAAATTGAGACAGCCTATTATACAAAGAAATTGGAAAATTACCTTATTTCTTATATTTACAATATTTATACAAATTATTTTATTGCCGTCTCACATGTTCCATGTTATTTTGAAAACAATTTTGAAATGCGCTGATGGTGCGCCTTCTCATAAAAAGGGTCGTCTCCTCTCAGTCAACGAGAACATTTAACATCTGACGTCATCACGTCAACGCGTGGAGCATTGTCTCTATGAAGTGTCAAAGTATAGACGATGTCAAATACTTTATTGAAGCAAAGATATTGCAATTTTAAATAATTTTTTAATTATGTGTGCATAATAATTTTTGGATGCCAATGTTATCCATATACTGTCCATACTTTCTCTACAGTTTAATGTAAAATGCATTGCAAAGATGTATTTGGACGTTGTTCCTGTTATCTACTAGTATATGGAATCCAACTTTTATCCGAGATAAAGTGTTCTGAAAATAATAAGGTATACTCTCTCTTGCAAAGCATTTCCTTACCAAAATTTGGTAAAATATATTTTGATTCTTTGGGTATCTTTTCAACATCTTTAGAGAAATTTTGTTTTACAATTTTGGTTAGTCAAAGCACTACTGATGAGGAATTGTATTTGGAAACGGCTGTAGCGCTGTAATTACAACTTAAAGATAGATACAGCCCGTCACATGACGATGAGTTCCCGATTTCTCAACGCATATAAAAATACACACTTCTAGTGTCAAGGTATAACATCTGCTTATGTTTTATATTCCAGGGCCTCAAATCCGCAATTAATATTTTCAGAAATAACGAACTTCCGTGTTGAAAGTTCCTTTTAATCAATTTCAGTTTTGCTATTTTTACTAAAATATATACCTTTTTTCTATAAACAAAGTCCACGTAAGATTTTAAAACTGGACGGTAAGATGGTTAATTTTGCCTTTCAAATAACAAAAATGAGTCACTTTGGTCGTCCCTTACTGAGATGCTTTCATTAAGCTTGAAATAAAATTACGACTGATTCCTCAAGTTCTGTTTCAAATTTAGACTTATACCTGAATCATGACACCCACGAAAGGCTACATTTGAAACTTTATGACAAACGTGATGATTTCAATTTTCAACTTTCTTTTCTACACAGCAATATATCTGCTTCTCCTGCTCATGTTGTATTTGTTTTTTCAATTAATACGCTATGGTAGAGCTTGTTCCCACTACGGGGACTTTGTACAACGTGACAGGATGCTTGCAAAAAATGTTGACTCGATGATATTGCAAGTCTGACTTATCATAGCCCTCTAAAAGTCTAATGTTGATAAGTTTAATGTCTCTGTGTCCAGAAATGCCTTGGATATATTTGACGTTCCATAGTTCCATGTCCCTTTCATACAATTTTGATTACACACGCAGTGGGTGTAGCTAGCTAGACATGATTGCTTATCCTTCCGGAGCACCCGGCTCTACTTCCCTGGTGGAAGTTCACGTGTCTAACATAACTTGTCAGTTCCAAAGTTTTTACTTTGTTTCTGGATTGTGATTCGTACATGGATTAGTATGTTTGTTTTTATTGTTTCTGATTTAAATGATGTACGCAATATAGTCAAAATCTCTGTAATAATCAAACAAAACATCAACTCTAGCCGTCTCACAAACTGCAAAGAACAGAAGCAGAATGTATATGATGTTTGTTATGGCATAAAAATACTTACGGACCAGTATATTGCCTTTAAAATTTTTTGTTCACACTCCAACAATTTTCATTCTTATTAAGATGATATTCGAAATTTGCATAAAAGCTTAATAGTATTCACAAAATCATAATTAAAAGTCAAGTATTAACGATTGTAAAACCATTCGTACGGTGGGACGATTTCTGTTGTCGCGTTATCTTCTGAAAAAATATCTGATCATTTTTATTGATGACATCAACATTCATCTTTAATTTATTTTGATTGTAAAAATTCAATATGGATTTAAAAAAATATCTGATCATATTTTATTGATGACATCAACAGTTCATCTTTAATTTATTTTGATTGTAAAAATTCAATATGGATTAAAAAAAATGTTGTACAGGATAAAGCAACAGGCGTTTGAGTTCATAAAAAAGTGTTGTTGAAGTTATTTTCTCAACCTTTTGAAAATGAATAAATATGGATTTTGCTTGACGTTTTAAACATATGTTTAATATAATTGTAAATCAAAAAGATAAAAGATTCAACGAATCCATAAATCACAGTTTTATCAAAGACAAACAAACTACTAATCTAATGCAAACCAGGCTAGTGATCAACAGACATTACTTTATTTGTGGAGATCACTCATGAGGTCAAAATTGACATATGAACAATTGGAATTGACCTAATTGCTCAGATTTACAATAGAAAATAAATATTTACAATACAAAAATAACTTCTACGTTGATTCCAGTTTGATTTCTTTTTTTAAGATTCGCATAAACATCGGTTTTCCACATCGCGCATGAATATCAATACTGAACAGCTGTTCCATGTCCAGGTCACGTCCGCCGTTAAAAAATCTTTTTCAGTCACAGAATGTCATTCTTTTACGTCATGCATTGTTTGATTGGTCAGCATTCAAGTCTAGTCTCGACGTAACTATTCTTATCTGGGGCAAGGCTGTTCCATCAATACCGAATCTTGAATTAAATAAATTATTGTAGCGATAATTTTACATTTCGGACGTGCTATCAATATTTTGTAAGATTGTAAATATAAGAAATAACATTCTATTTGAGTGTATCCATTCGGTATTATAAATGAGAGTCAGGAATGGCATATTAAATGAACTGCGAAGCAATTCATGTTAAATATGCTATTGCTTAAGTATGCCACTAATGTTGTCCTGTATAACGGCACTTAAATTATTTATCCAAAAGATGTATCTTCATCTTCTCTCTTCTTTGTTGGACTGTTCAACGGTTGTCCTGTACAATACTAAGCTTGTGAAATCATTTGAGTTCTCGTTGCAAGTCGGAATGTCAAATCATGCTGGTTGCAGTACACAATTCCCATGAGATCTGCGAGTAGCAATTACACACTCAACCTCTGACTGATGCCGGTATGGGACTTCGTCACATTATGTTCATTGGCGGCAATCGAAAGTTTGTCCTGTAAAAAGCTATGTATGCATGCAACTGGTACTGTTCAAAAAATGCAAGACCAGTTAAACGTTGCCCGGCTTAGTCTGATTCGAATCGCCCCCCCCTCTCTCTCTCTCGCCAACACTAAAACCGATATGCTTTCACAGGCTTTCCTGTCAAATTTCACTTCTAGTGAAATCGTTATGCCATCTGTATTAATCTGTAACTCAACATTTCACTACAACACTTTAGTCCATGCGAACGCGATGTTCTCACCGCTGTGACTAGCGATCGCGATCAGCCACTGATCACGCGTCCTCTTTATTGATTGTTAAACCTCTTTCGTTAATTATCAAATACTCTACTGCGTCATCAAGTTGCATTAAACGTTTCAGTATAGTTTTTTTTTAGTTTGTTTTCCTATTGTTTATTCCTTGAATAGATGCTGTAATTAAATTAAAAGGAATAACTGTGATATATTTTCTTATTTGCATGATGAATAATGCGTTTAGCGCATTTCTTAAATTAACCATTTTTGCAGTACTACTCAAAATTATTGCAGATCCATCGAATCCGGGATTTTATTATTTATCTCTTTATCAAGGTACCTCTAATCAAAAGTCACGCTATGGAACAATTAGGAATACATTTAAGATCTTTTTAAAGCATACTATTGGCACTTACCCTTCCGGAGCACCCGGGCTCACTTGCCTAAAAGAAGAGATGTGTAAACTTAATTTGCCTTGTTTTAATACTTTTACTTTGATTTTATGATTGTGATTTGAACATGGTATGTTTATGTATGTTTGATTTAAATAATGTTTCACATTTTTTCATGTTTGGTACTATTACTAGAAAATATACTATTGTCTAAATCTTTGCCAGTTAAAATCTAAAATTCCTCAAAAAGTAAGGTATACTCCCTCATGCAGAGTATTTTCGTAGCTAAATTTGGTAAACACGTTTTTTGTCCTTTGGGTATCTTTTCAACATCTTGCAAAAAAAAAAAAAAAAAACAAGTTTGGTCCAAGCACTACAGATGAGGAATGATATTCCGAAACGATCGTGTAGTGCTGTTAATTTAAAACTGGTATAATATGTATTTTGGACTTGGTACTATTGATGAGGAATTTTTCCGAAAAAGTCGTCTAGTGCTGATAAATTAACATTGGTATAATGTGTAAATTTAGCATTGTTTTAACTTATTTGATGTGTAATTGATACCTTAGATATTTTTCAGTCGCGAATAGCTTAAAAATTGCGAATGCGACATAAAAATAACTCACTAGCTCCTCATTTAATCACTAAAGCATTATCTTGTTATCTATTGAAACTGAAACGAAGTTTGACAAATGAGTTAGGATATTAACATTTTGTGCAAATATAACGTTGTTTTTTATCCACAGCTAACCTTTAATTAAAACATCTAGTTTTTTAAAACCTATTCAAATACATGTATATAAAAAGCGAATTCAACCCATGATCCACCCTGCAGAAAATGAATATTTAATGCAGTGTTAAAAACATCGGTAACCCTAGTCATAATCTCATTAAACCTGGTTCGAATTCCATAAGGGCAGATACTAGCAAAAATGTTTATTAGTCAGACAATAGCAAAGGTCGTATTTATATCTCAAAAAAAAAAAAATAAAATAAAATAAAAATGAAAAAAAATAAAAAATAAAAAATAAAAAAATGCTCCGTTCGGTTAAGGACAAACAAATTTTTTTTAATGTAACCAAAGAAATGAGAGAACCAATAAACCGGTGCCATTATCTAAGTATGTACTATGTAAAAAGATGTTTCCTGAAAATGTTTATCTAAAATTCTACATAGGATGTTATTGACCCCTTTGTTTATTGGGGCATTTTTTTTTTAAAGCGTGGTGTATCTTTGTGGAATACCAAGTATAACTCAAATTATATTGATCAAAATATTGATAATAATGATTGATTGTTTTGGATAACACATGTATGTATTGATTTCTTAGTTCATTATTTTCTTTTACTAAAGGCTTTTTTTAATTGTTGTAAATTATGTGCATCTCTTTTGATCTCCTCTGTTCCTTTTTATTTTTTTTTGTACCACTATAGTGTACATTATACGCAGCGGCTTGATGACGTCAACATTGCATGCATCATACAAATTTTAAAAAATGGATTTAGGATAATCGCATTAAGGATGCACTTTTTAGAGACCTTTCTCTATTTGTACTTTGTATTTTGAAAAGTTCGATGATTTATCCATCTGAAATCCACAATCACATTTGTCATGATTTGTTTCACAATGAATAAGATACGGTAGAGCTTATTCCTACTAAGAGGACTTTATACAAAGGAGCAGACTGCTTGAAAATAAATTGTTAATATAAGGGATATTGCAAACATAGGCTTATCAAGGCTTGTTTTGCTCGTTATCACAGTATTGTTGATAAGTTTGATGGTTCTGTGTCCAGGATAGCCCTGGAAATAGTTGACATTCCATAGTTCCATGATCCTTTCACACAATTTTGATTAAACACGTGGCTGGTGTAGTTGGCTTAACAGGACTTTGGTGCTTACCCTTTCCCCTAGTGGAAGTTCACCTCTCTAACCTAACTTGTCAGATTCAAAGTTTGTGTTTTGCTGCTTTTGCTTCTTAATTATGGTCCGGATATGGATCAGTATGTTTGTTTTTGATCTCGTGTGGATCCAAAATGCGGAGTTTCACGAAATCTATTATCTATAGCTTTAATGGAAATATTTATCCTGTTGGTATAATTTAATGATTTTCTGAGATAAGTTTTATCGCTTCCCCACACTAGAGCGGTAAAATATTACCAGAATAGTCTTTTGAAAGGGACTAAAATCCGAAGTCCTGTGTCTCAGTGTGTACTAAATTTAAGACACATATGTAGAGTTCGAAAAATAGTATGCCAACTGTGTCCGCTACAGCAGAAGACGCTTACAACTGGAAACGAATGAAACAGACTGAGCGAAAAGAAAAAAAAAAAAACAAACATACCGTTAAAATCATAAAGTAAAAACATTTAAAACTTGAAACTTTAGTTAAACATGTGAACTTTAACCGGGGATGAGGATGGGGGTGCTCCAGAGGTTAAACACCTCCTGTTTAAATAGTCTCAGCCGCCAGGTGTAAAATTAAAATTGGGAATGAAAGGAACTTTGCCTATAACTTTGCAAGGTAAACCAAATCTCGTGGGTCGCAAAAGACACACATGCTTAAAATCTCCATATTTATTTACTTTTAGGTATATGTAGCTATCGACTTCTAATGTTCCGACAGAGAATTGTAGGATGCAACCGATGCCTTTTTACAATTATCTTCATGGCGACGGTTATTATGATAATCATTAACTTAACGTCTCTGGACAATGGAAAAAGTAAAAAGTTTATCATGGCGGGTCTTTCTACAAAGGATAGAGATTTGTCTCTTTGTCAAAAGCTTAAAATACCAGAGGAGACACTCGTAGAAGAATTTCAACCTGTAGGGTACAAAACAGACATTCATGTATATTCGGCATTTGTGAGGGAATCAAAAATTAGGATTGTTGGTGCCAAATTACTGAACCGAAATCAGTCAATGTTTTGTCAAGTTTGGTATGGTGGAAAAGAAACCATTTTGTCTGTTGTGAAAGCCGACATGGTAGATGTTAAGGATCATCATTGGTTCAAGTAAGAAAATATAAATATGAAGTTTCCCTATATAATAATAAAGTGTTCCTTGCTTAATACCAGTAATCTAATTGTAGACTTAAAGTAAAAGATTGCAACCATATTTTACAAATATGTATTTATTCTACATATTGAGATCAACATGATAAAACTATAAAAAGCTTAATCCATTATCTGAAATGTAAATACCTTTCCATGTTGTATACGTATGGAATAGAGTGCATTTTGAAATATAAAAAATCATAATGTTGTATTAAGATCGACCCATGCTCAATACCAGTAGCCGAATCTTGAAGGGAACAAAGCAACAATTTTTGCAAATATTCATTCATCGCACGTTTGCAGATCATAAAACCATAAAACATTTATTTGGTAGGTAGGAATTCGCTAAAGTGGCATTTTTCAAAATAACCATAGCATATTTCAAAATAAAGATAAAAAACGAATCAATTTGTAATATAAAGCAAGTATTTGTGGCGGTTAGGAACGCTTTATTACAATATATAATAATTCGCTTTACTAAATTTTCAAAATGAAGCAGCCGATTGAATTTGCAAATCTTTAACACAACATGACGTCGAAAAAGACTGTCTCTAGCCTTTAGCAGTCATATTCCACATAGACAAGAAACATTGATCTTTTTACCTCAGCCATATTAACCACCATATTCGTATCTATCGTAATAAGAACAGATAAATTGTCAAGTTGCCTTAGTAACTCTTTAATCACTTCAAAACCATAGGTATAGAGGTCGAGGTGACCTAATGGATAGGGCGTCAATCTACAAATCCAAGGTCTTTCACAGCTGTGAGTTCGTGTCCCGCTCAGATCACATGTGGGAAAGTGAATTTTCCTTGGCCTTTATTAATTCTTCTGGTATCAGTATAATGGATTGGGGGAGCGAAACGCTTGTCTGCGGCGTACTGATTGTGTCAGCTAGCACGTTAAAGTCGCCCTGAGTGCGCGCTAGTACAAGGCAGACCACACAACACACTAGCACTTCACATGCATACACGAAATTGTTCAAAGATTAATCAATAGAGATTAATAAAATAGTTCTCGTCGCGAATAGCTAAAAAATTGCTGATGCGACGTTAAGCAACTTTCAACCAACCAACCAATCAAAGTCATACGGTTTTTCTTATATTTTAACGATTTTCTATTCAAATTTTCCAGTAAATGAAATATCAAACTTTGTTAGAGTAAATCTAATACAAGCACATGTTTTATTCTCTGATTATAAAACATCCTAATTTGCATTGGTACGAAATTTACTTTCAACTGGAGAGTTTCCCACCTTAACCAACCATAATTTTACAATAATGATAATAATGTATATATCAATAATTTTTAAAATGTCTTTAAAACAATATGCTAATAATGGAATTTACCAGCGGACGTCGTAATCAGTACCTTTTTACGTTTAAAAACGTTCAAGACAACTTTATCTTACGTGATTCGATATCTGCTGTATGTTTTATATGTTTGTTATGCACAAAAGTTATGAGGTATCACAAATCAATTCCATTATGTTATTAATTATTTTTGGTTGGGTCTTTTTGTGGATGCAATCATAGTTTTCCCTCATTCAGAATTGTCTTGGATACGTTTGACGTCCCATAGTTTCATTTCCTTTCACACAATTTTGATTACACACGTGGTGGGTGTAGCTAACTAAACAGGAGGTGCTTACCCTTCCGTAACACCCGGCCTCACTTCAAAGGTGGAAGTTCACGTGTTTAACCAAACTTGTCAGTTCCAACATTTTTACTTTGCTTCTGAATTGTGATTCGGACATTGATTAGTATTTCTGTTTTTGATTGTCAGTTCCAAAGTTTTTACTCTGGTTCTGGATTGTGATTCAGACATGGATAAGTATGTTTGTTTTTACTTTGGTTCTGGATTGTGATTCAGACATGGATAAGTATGTTTGTTTTTACTTTGGTTCTGGATTGTGATTCAGACATGGATAAGTATGTTTGTTTTTACTTTGGTTCTGGATTGTGATTCAGACATGGATAAGTATGTTTGTTTTTACTTTGGTTCTGGATTGTGATTCAGACATGGATAAGTATGTTTGTTTTTACTTTGGTTCTGGATTGTGATTCAGACATGGATAAGCATGTTTGTTTTTACTTTGGTTCTGGATTGTGATTCAGACATGGATAAGCATGTTTGTTTTTACTTTGGTTCTGGATTGTGATTCAGACATGGATAAGCATGTTTGTTTTTACTTTGGTTCTGGATTGTGATTCAGACATGGATAAGTGTGTTTGTTTTTACTTTGGTTCTGGATTGTGATTCAGACATGGATAAGTGTGTTTGTTTTTACTTTGGTTCTGCATTGTGATTCAGACATGGATAAGTATGTTTGTTTTTACTTTGGTTCTGGATTGTGATTCAGACATGGATAAGCATGTTTGTTTTTACTTTGGTTCTGGATTGTGATTCAGACATGGATAAGCATGTTTGTTTTTACTTTGGTTCTGGATTGTGATTCAGACATGGATAAGTGTGTTTGTTTTTACTTTGGTTCTGGATTGTGATTCAGACATGGATAAGTATGTTTGTTTTTACTTTGGTTCTGGATAGTGATTCAGACATGGATAAGTATGTTTGTTTTTACTTTGGTTCTGGATTGTGATTCAGACATGGATAAGTGTGTTTGTTTTTACTTTGGTTCTGGATAGTGATTCAGACATGGATAAGTATGTTTGTTTTTACTTTGGTTCTGGATTGTGATTCAGACATGGATAAGTGTGTTTGTTTTTACTTTGGTTCTGGATAGTGATTCAGACATGGATAAGTATGTTTTTACTTTGGTTCTGGATTGTGATTCAGACATGGATAAGTGTGTTTGTTTTTACTTTGGTTCTGGATTGTGATTGAGACATGGATAAGTATGTTTGTTTTTACTTTGGTTTTGGATTGTGATTCAGACATGGATAAGTATGTTTGTTTTTAATCTTATATAAGTTGTATTTATTATCATTTTAGGTATACTAGTTATATGTTTGATTGTGCTGTTAAGCATTCTTCTATGCCATTCGCAGTGTCACTTGTTCCAGAGGAGTGCGTCGAACCGATGAACCGCCTGAAAGTTATCAACGACAAACCAAACGTTTTAGCGAACTTTACAATCTGTCTTCAACCGTTCTTCTTTACAAATAAAAAATCAAAAATAGAGTTCAAAATAATCGAATTCATAGAATTGGCAAAAATTTTAGGAGCAAATAAATTCGTAGCATACGTCTGCAATACAACGAGGGAGATTGAAGAAGTGCTCAAGTATTACGAAAAACAAAATACTATAGATATTTTACAATGGAATTTGCCAAAGGAGGTTTTTCCGAATATACACGTTAGGGGCCAAATTTCTGCTGAAAATGATTGCTTATATAGATATGAAAAGCACTCTAAATACTTAGTATATATTGATATAGACGAATTTATCATCCCACGACAGCACTTGACTTGGAATGACATGATGAATGATCTTCCTAAAGACTTTGGTGAATATAATTTTCGACATACACTATTCAGGACTAATTGGCCAATAACAAATATAAGTTTTACGAAAAAGAACGTTGCCTTAAATTATAATGTTCAGTCATTTCTGAGACTGTCAAGAGATAAAGGGGCTAATCCACACAGGAAAAGATCCAAATGTATCATTAATCCAAAATTTGTTGATATAATGGGAATACATTATGCTTGGAAATTTAAGAACACGTCAACCAAACGGTTTCACGTAAACAACAGTACAGCACTTCTTCACCATTATCGATATTGGACTGGGAAGATAGAAAACATGCCTCACGTTGTTGACACGGAAATTCTGAAATATGAAGATGGATTTTTTAAAAATGTTGAAAGAGTTAGGAAAGATTTATTAGATTAAATCTTTAATTCGCATTTATGAAAAGTTAAGCGCAGTGTCTTGTTTCTGATTTATAACGATTTTAAAAAAATCATAATATCAAACATTTTCAATTCAACTGATGTTGACCAAAGGCGCATTGATAGTGTATTCCAAAATGTTTACTTGCTATGTTTCTTTATTGATTTCCAGACATTTTGTAAGCTCCCTGATAATTCCCCGACCTTTAAACATGATACGAATATTATTTCCTGACTTCCCGGATGTATGTGAACCATTTTCTGACATTTTGTAAGCTCTCTGATTTTCCCCTGACCTTGAAACAATTATGTTTTCCTGACTTCCCGAATGTATTTGTACCAATCATTAATGGATTTGTAGGTTTCTAGGTACAAGAAGAAAAGTTTTATTCTTTTCAGGTTATACTATAAAAGGTAACAACCTCTAGGCAATTTTGTTGATGGCAAGATGGCAATTAAAGGTTTCTGATATTTTGAATGAACGTCATGAAAAGCTGAAATGGTCTGGAGTAATATCTGCCAAATTCCATTTACACTGGAACATAAGTTCTAGAGAAATGAAAAGAGTCATGGATATTCTGCATGTGAGCTTTTAAAATATATAAAGTATTTACTTAGAAGGACGTATCTTGTCAGTCAAATAACCCAACAAAATAAGACTTGACCCTTTGCACTTGGCCATTGATCTACACATCAAATGTACCATTGGAAACAACGTGTCATGTTGGCATACGTTTGTTCCATGTTTGATCGAAATCAAATATATATGGAAGGGGCAAACTAGATTTTAAACGCAAACCCAGAAATGATTCCTTTTTTGTCTCATGAATATTCATTATAATGTCACGTGACGCGTAGATTTCAAATCATTGATATTCATCTAGGTTAAAGTTAATTAACGTGAGGTTTTCAAATGACGTGTCTCAGAAGTGACGTATTAATAATGACCTCAAAATCCGGATCAAGCCGGTGGTACTGTGAGAAGAATACTTTTTATTAAAAGTCCGTTGCTTGTTTTGTTGTTTAACGTAAATAAAATTGAGAATCTCTTTGTTGCCACATCCACAAATTGTATTTTAATCAAAATTACAATTTTTTAACAGTCCCAGGAACTTCTTTCGTTTGTGAGACAATTTTGGCCATACTCGGAACAAATATTTAAGGTGTTTTTTCTAATGTTCGGAAACTAGCAGAGGTCAGTGTGTTTATGTTTGAAATTCCTTGCAAGATAGCAAAGATTGCAATCTTCAAACTTTAAGCCGATTTTGTCGGAATTTCGGGTCTACTTTCAGTCAGTCATCTTTTTGAATTTTGTACACGACACTTGTGGTTTTTACACTATGTCATAGCAAGATTGATTTGTGGTTCCACTGAATATATGAAGTTTGCATGGGCCTGCGTGTACTCAGGAAACATTGGCCTGTAATAGGCTTTGTAGGCCTTCATTTTATTAAGCTGCTTAATAACATTCAACTGTATTATTTTATTTTATTTTTTTTAAATACATGAGGGATGAGTTTACTAAAAATATTTACCATTAATATTTGACCAGGACTACATAAAATATTTCTCGGATGAGCTACATCTTTGAACTTGGATTTAGCTAAATCATGTATATTTTAAATTACATCAGATTGGCACTGGTCTTAATTATGTATTTTTTTCAAATTCTTATGTAATAAAAAATCATTTGAAATCTATACAAATTGAAAATTTGCATATAAACTGGATGTATACATCTAAGCTACCCTGTAAACACATGTACAAAATTAAACATGTGGTTCCATTATTGTTTTTATTGTTATTACCTCTGTCATGTGCTACTTTTGAATTTTTATGAAATTGTCATGTGCTGATTGAAGTGATTTTATAAAACAAATCAAAAGTAGCAGTTCTACTTCTTTTGCTATAAAACTTTAGAGGGGACAGCACCTTTTTGCTAATGTAATAATTGAAATCGCTAAATAATGAATGAAACTATAATTTAACTTAAACCATAAACAGATAGGTCTAAAACAATAATGCAAGTTGTCTATTATAATCTCGATTCAACACCCACAACTGAGTTAAGTCATTAGTCAATTTACAGATGTCTTTAAATGCGAGTTACACACACATAGTCATACCATACCTACAACAATATACGTGTCCATCATCTGACATAGAAGTAAAACCCAGAGTATTTAAAATTTAAGCTAACGTGACCCATCATAGGTTGTCATTTAATTCAGATGATGAACAAGTATGGAACCGGAGAAAGATTCCCAATATTTATTACTTCAATATGAAAAATGATTTCACTTTTTGTGAAATTTGGACAGAAGTCCTGCAACCAGGGTGTATGATCAGTTGGCACATGACATGTAAGGCATTTATAAACTTTCTCTTATACAGTAACAAACACCTTATTACACTTCTGGTATGTTATATTATTCCTTGCTGATTTTGTTTTAGTCCATAGATTTTAACAAATTTAACTCATAACTCATGACTTTTGCAACTAAAATGCATGTATATATATATATATATATATATATATATATGTATATATATATATATATATATATATATATGACATTTTGTGATATGGAATATTGAAGTAATGTCTAAAGATGTAAATTCACAGCTAAGCTAAAATAAATAATAAAAAAACCAAGTAAATGAATATTATTTTCACAAGCACTGCCTCAACATACTCTAGTTTATGTATTTCCCTCATTAAAAATGTCAAGTCCATGACTACTTCACATGTACAATCAACTTTAAAATAAAAAACAATTGGGATTTGTCTTTGGTTAGATTTGATGCAGCATTCTAATTATTATACAATGCATGCCATTTTCAATTTATAAATACTTTAAATACTGTGCACCATTGCTTGCTGATTTGTTTTTTTCATTCTTATGAAGCAGAATTTATGCAGAACATTGTTAAATCTGGAGAGAAGACGGCGTCAAATCTTTCAACTCAACATATAGATATATAGATGACGTTCTGTCTCTTAATAATCCTAAATATGGAGACTGTGAATGTCATCTATCCTAGTGAGCTTGAAATAAAAGACACGACTGATTCCGCAAGTTCTGCTTCATATTTAGACTTATACCTGAATTATGACGCACACTAAAGGCTACATTTAAACATTTATGACAAACGTGATGACTTCAATTTTTCTATGGTCAACTTAATTTTTCATGCAGCAATATACCTGCTTCTCCTGCTTACAGTGTATTTGTTTCCTAATTAATACGCTATGGTAGAGCTTGTTCCCACTACGGGTGTCACAGGGTTGATGTTTATGTAATTTTCTATTTTACTTATTTCCTTAATTTTAATATTTTATTTTTCTTTGTAGGTATTAGCTGGATTAATCAATAATCAAATATGTTTATATTGTTTTGTAGGTGTTTATAGTCATAATAATGCAATTTGTCTTGTTTGTGTATGTTTATAACTATGTATTAAACTGTCATGTTGTGTGATGTCTTTTGTAAAGCTAATACTTGTTTGTTATTTTATTAACCTTACTCTGCATGTACATATGCTAATTAGTTATGGGTCAGTGATTCAGTGTTCTGCAAAACTTGTTAGGTTAGTTTTCTGGCACTTTGGTGGACATTTTTGCATTAGCAAGATATAGTTTTCTGTCATCTTTTAAAGTATTTCAAGGTTAAAGTTTAGAGTTGGTTCCTCAGTTGTAAGCACATCTTTACAACTACTATCTCTTTCTGTTGTTTTCCATACATTTAACTATTGGTTCATTTCTTGGTTTAGCCATTTCATATGACTTTGGCATATTTGATAATTTCTTGGTCTTAAACATTTTATATTACATATTCTAGTTTTTCATTATCATTTATTTCATGCACTGCAATTTTAACATTTCAGGCAAGGATGAGAGAATTTTATAACAATATTTTAATAGTATAAATTCTAAATCTGTAATTGTATAAGAGAACCCGTAATATAGGTCATTCTGTTAAAACCCCATAAATTGTGGAAATATTCCAGTATATTAAAATTATATATAGTGTACAGTATGTATCTGTACTTACCAGTGTATTTTGGTATACAGGTTATAGTGAGAACATTATGAATGACATTGAATGTCACATGAAGGTCAGGGAGAACCCCTAAACCATATTGAGGGTATGCATTAATGTTATTTTGATATAGTACATATTTTTCAAAGCTTCATGGTAACGTTATTTTTACGTTCTGTCTATCATTATATTTACCATATTTTCAGATAAATATTTTTCGTCAATACGTTTATATAACTTTATTAATGTTTAAGGTTCAAAAGTAAATATATTTTTAATCAATTTCATATAATAAAATTTATCTCTTCCATTTAATATAATCGTGTAAATTACGGATAAAGGTGACCATATATTCTGCATAGTATAAGCGCGTTATTGTTGTCACGCCCATTTGTTTGTGCCGGTCACGTGATGTTAACTGATCACGTGATGATCATAAATGTAATATGTTTAAAATAGGGGAAATAGGTTGTAAAAAGTTTTGTTTATTTAATTACAGGGATTGTGATTTACTCATTGAAGAATTGTAAAATTTAAAAACACCAAAGTTTCTTCAATAAACATTTTAAACGGATGTAGTGTTTTGTTTACAGTTACACGGGGACTTTGTACAACGAGGTAGGCTGCTTGCAAATAAATTATTGACTCAGGGATATTGCAAGCCTAAGCTTATTAAGGTCCTCAAAAAGTTTTAGGGTCGTCATATTAGTATTGATGATAAGTTTGATGTCTCTGTGTCCAGGATTGTCCTGGATATATTTGACGTCTCATAGTTCCATGTTCCCTTCACACAATTTTGATTACACACGGGTGTAGCCAGCTAAACAGGAGGTGCTTACCCTTCCGGAGCATCCGGCCTCACTTCCCTGATGTAAGTTCACGTGTCTAACCTAACTTGTTAGTTCCAAATTTTAACTTTGCTCTGGATTGTGGTTCGGACATAGATTAATTAGTATGTTTGTTTTTGATTATTACACCTGCATATTCTGGTGTTGGTTTGATATAAGTCAAATATTGTGTTAGCATACTCATGTACATGTATATAGCCTGTAATGGGTAAATCTGTTGCATAATCTTGCAGTTTTAAAATTCATCAAATCCTACCCTCCCCTTCACACACACACACACACACACACACACACACACACACACACACACACACATTAATGCTGATTATTTGGACCAGTCAGGCATATTGCTTTGAGTGAAGGACAACATCAGAGGTCCTACCATTCATACACAGTCAATCCTGTCTATAAAGGCCACCAAAAGGCATTAATAAAAGTGGTCTTAATGGGCAGGTGGCCTTTATATACAGGTTCAAATAAAATAAATAAAAAACAATTAGGATACAATTATACTGGCCTTTAAGGTAGGTTGGACTGTATTTCCTACAATTTTGACCTTTTCCTATATACATGTATTCCTATATTTTCGTTACTGGTAGCTTCATGAATTTAGAATGGGGACATTTTCTTGCATTTAGTACATACATGTATATGAAACAATATTCACATTTATGTATTGTTGAACCAGTGAGTGTACATTACAGTAGCCAATATTTTATGTTTGTTAGTAAAAGGGAGAACAGAAATGACTGTAGGAGAGGCCATGGATGTATATTTATTGTGTAAATTATTTAAAAATATTCCTATAATTTTAGTGGAAACTCCTATAACTTTCTATAAAACTCCTATAATTTTGATGTCATATTTCTATTTATTCCTATATTTTTGGACCTCACAAATGGTACCTAGGACCCCTGCAACATGCAACGATTAGAAGTCAGAGCAATGTAAACATGCTGGACAGCTGACTGCAACAGTCATGACTGTGTGATGAAGCGATATTGACGTCACTACGTCAGATGTATGTACAATGTATGAGTACATGTACCAGTAGGCAGTACATTGAAGGTCACGACCATATTTGTTTTCATTGACAACAAATGAAGGCTCTTGGTTATATGCTTTATCAGATAATTACACCGCATGCACCAGGTATAATATTTTGCGAAATAAATTACAATAATATTGTAATATTATGTCAAAATTTCAAAGATAAAAGATCATGGTACAAAAAACGTACAATTAAAAAAAATCGAGTTGAATTTCATGCTGATTAATAGTGATTTTAAAGTGAAACCAGGTGCCGTCAGAAAATCGAGATCTGATTTTTTTTTGTAAGTATGCATGTCATCCAGGATTTTTTCATACATGCGAATTTTTAAGTTCATGACAAATCTACTTATAATGTGTTTAGACCCATAAATGCAAGTATTACGGTTGAAGTACGACACTGAATTAAGTGTACATTTAAGCTCGCGGCCATATTTTCTTATATTGACGACGAAAGAAGGATCGTGGTTTTTTTTGCTTTTTCAGATATTTACACTTCGTGCACCAGGTTTAATATTTTGCGAAAAAAATTACAATAGTATTGTAATATTATGTCCAAATTTCAAAGAGAAATAGTCATGGTACAAAAAACGTACAAGTTTAAAAATCGAGATGAATTTCATGCTGATATTCAGGAGATATTGGGTGCCGTCAGAAAATCGAGAATTTTTTACTAGTATGAAATGTCATCTTAGTTTTTATCATACATACAAAATTTTCAGTTCATGACATATGTGCGTATATAGCGTTTTCACCCATAAATGCAATTTTAACAGTTAAAATACGGCACTGAATTTGGTTGATTTTTTCCGGGTTCGGACACTTGACAAAAAATAATCCCTTTTTTCGACCGCGGAAGGTTTCAAAAAACAAAACCGAAAAACAATTTGCTCTTGGCGTTTCCCCTGCTAATCATCAAAAACAAACATACTAATCCATGTCCGAATCACAATCCAGAAGCAAAGGAAAAATGGAACTGACGAGTTAGGTTAGACACGTTAACTTCCACCAGGGAAGTGAGGCCGGGTGCTTCGGAAGGGTAAGCACATCCTGTTTAGCTAGCTACACCAGTCACGTGTGTAATCAAATTTATTAGAATTGTGTGAAAGGAACATAGGACTATTGTACGTCAAATATAGGACAATTTTGGATACAAAGAAAGCAAATTATCAACAAAACTGTGATGACGACAATAAAACTTTTTGAGGGCCTGGATAAACCTAGGCATGCAATACCACTGGGTCAACAATTCATTTGCAAGCAGTCTGATTCGTTGAACAAAGTCCCCGTAGTGAGAAGAAGCTCTACTATATCGTATTATTCGGGAAACAAATACGCCATAAGCAGGAGACGCAGGTATATTGCTGCATAGATAAGGGAAGTTGACAATAGAAAAATTGAAGTCATCACGTTTGTCATAAAGTTTCAAATATTGCTTTTCGTTGTTGAATTCTATAGAAATGACTTCAGTTGATTAAAATGTAGTCTTACAAAAATACCCACTAAGTAACGACTCCTTTTAAAGCAGCAGTAATGGCGGCACGGCCTTTAAAACTTTACATCGTTCCCGTTAGGATTTGTGGTTTGGACATGGACCGATGTTTTTGTTAATCATGTTGTAGCACGCTCTTGATGGTCTTGTCTATTCCCGATTGCCGCAATCCTGTTCCAAGGAAGATCCATAAATTCTTGTGGTTTTGATTTGCGCAAAACTTAATTCCCAGCGAAAATTATAATAATACTTATTGTGTTAAAGTGCATATTTCAAAATCGCGAAAATTAAACTATTATATGTATAAATTTTCTATACCACAAAAATAAATGCACACAAGTTGAGTTGAGTAATGATGTTTAACGTCCCAGTCAAGAATATTTAACATATCGAGACGTCGCCAGCTATAGGCGAAAGTGCAGAAATTGTGCCTGTGCTTTGCGCTAATGGCATTATACAGCAGGGTTCTTTAGCGTGCCAAGCCCACCATGACACGGGATCTCGTTTACTTTTAAGTTCCTATCCGAAAGAACCGTGACTTTTATTTCGTAATGCCAAGTGCTTGGCGAAAGAACAGTCACTACCCACTTTCAAGTCTTGGGTCAGACCCGGCCGGAGTTCGAACTCACGACCTCCCACTTTCGGAGCGAGCACTCTACCAACTGAGCTACCGCAGTAAATACACACGAAAGTAAGTACGTTTACATTATATTTTGTTCTTTTTATCACTGCGGTAGCTGAGCTGGTAGAGTGCTCGCTCCGTAAGTCTTAAAGTAAGACTTAAAAGTGGGTAGTGACTGTTCTTTCGTCAAGCACTCGGCATTACGAAATGAATGTCACGGTTCTTTCGGATGGGAACTTGAAATAAACGAGGCCCGTGTCTTAGTAGGCTTTGCACGATAAAGAACCCTGCTGTATAATGCCATTAGCGCAACGCACAGGCAAAATTTCTGCACCTTCGCCTATAGCTGGTAACGTCTCGATAAAAGTGAAATATTCTTGACTGGGACGTTAAACACCATTACTGAACTCGCTCAACTCTTTTTTATCAAATGAGGACCTGAAAACTAATTGTCTTCGCAGTAATGTGGGCTATGAAGACAATGTGTTTAAAGACTAATTGTTATTAACTATATTTATATGTCCCGCTGTCTGGTAATGATTTAATTTATTGTATCTTATCACTTTTCAAACTAGGTGTTTACTTTTTGTAACTGCATTTTCCATCTCAGTTTTCTTTTTGTCTTTGTAATCATCAAACACAAACAAAAATCGCAACTCAAAATCAAAGTAAAAACTGAAACTGACAAATTGGGTGAATTTTCACCAGGGAGTAAGGCCGGTGCTCAGAAAGGCTAATCAGCTCTTGTTTAGCTAACTACACCCGCCACGTGTGTAATCAAAATTGAAAGTGAAAGAAACAAGAACTATAAGACATCAAATAAATCCAGGGTAATACTGGGCCCAGAGACATCATACAAACGATATTGTTGTGATGACGTCCATAAAACATTTTAGGGCTCTGATTAGCTTGAAAGGAATTATCTAACTGCAATTTCCTGATCCTTTATTCTTTCTCCAAGAACAGGTTCAACCATGTGTTGTGTAAAGACTATGCATTTAAGGACATTTATAGTAATGATTTTTACTTCTTGTATCACTCTTGCTAGCAGGTGTTACCTACCTCTATCTGGTGACTTCTCGATATAAGTTAAATATTCTTGACTGGGACGTTAAACGCCATTTAACCAACAAACCGATCTTTCTTCAAATAAAGTTTCGAATTCCCTTCAACTATAGACTATAACTAAAGATTAACATATCAACGATAAAAATATGTTTTGTCAGTGAAGATTTTATTTTTTCCCAAATATAATCAAAAGTATACCTCTAACAGACTTCATTTTCGAAGCCAACAATTGCTTTCTATACAATTAACAATTATCTCCCTTTATGCGGTTCAGACACAAGAAGCTGGTTCGTATAACGATAACGAGTTGAGTAATGGTGTTTAACGTCCCAGTAAAGAATATTCCATTCAAATAGAGACGTCGCCAGCTAAAGGCGAAAGTGTAGAAATTTTGCGTGTGGTTTGCGCTGATGGCATTATATATAGAGCAGGGTTCTTTAGCATGCAAAGCCCACCGTGACACGGGACCTCGTTTTAAGTTCCTATCCGAAAAACCCGTCACTTTCATTTCGTAATTCCGAGAGCTTGGCTAAAGAACAGTCATTACCCACTTTCAAGTCTACGGTCAGACCGGCCGGGGTTCAAACCCACAGCCTCCCACTTACGGAGCGAGCAATCTACCAACTGAGCTACCGCAGTGGTATATTCTATCAGAGAGAATGAGAACATAAACCTGTACCAATATTGCTGCACCTGACGGTCGCCTGAAACGGATTATTTGTTCTTATGTGAACTGTTATCATACCACTGTTGGGAGGAGATGTTAACGTTACCCCTAAAAATCTCCCCTAATATGATTACGAAATATTTATAATTTCTGTACGTAATTTCATCAGAAATACATATTAGATGATAAAATAGAAAATCTCCAACCATGTGCATGATCAAAATACAAATAGCTAACGCCACATCTATTGATCTCACAGTCTTTTCATGTGGAGTTTCATGGCGGTAAAAATGGACTACCATTTACCCCCCCCCCCCCCAATTTGGTTACGGGACATGATATTTCAAAAACACGAAATGGAAACAATTGAATAATAAAAATAGTGTTTAATCAATTTCGTAACATTTCAATTATACAATCATACAAAACAACATTAAAATTTCGTAAATAAACAAATATTTTATATTATACTGCAAACCTATTTATTTTCGCAATGTATTAATTGTCACTTATTTCGCAGTCGTTTGCTTTGCGTGAAAATTAATACCAAGCGAAAATTATATTATACTTATTGTGTTATAGCGCTAATTTCAATAACGCCAAAATTAAACTACACGGATATGTCTCAATTCCTTATACCGCGAAAATAAATACACGCGAAATTAAATACGTTTAAAGTATCTTTAATATTTTTCAATATGAATTCATAAAATTTTATCATAAACTTGTTGAGATTCTTTATACACAGTGAGTATTGAAAATAATTTTACTTTTGGTCATTGAAAATTCCGAAATAGACACTTTGTATTTTGTGAATTACACAAAAGCGTTTTTTTTTTCAAATGCGCCAAATGAAAATCATATCTAATGGTTATGATTAAATTTCTGATAAGAAATTAAATACTGTAAACGTATTTATTTTTTGCGGTTTGGTAATTTTCGCTTAATTCGCAGTCGTTTGTTTTAAGCAAAAATTAATACCAAGCGAGGATTATATTATACTTATTGTATTATAGTGCATATTTCAATAACGACAAAATTCAACTACGCGGATATGTCTCAATTTCCTATACCGCTAAAACAAATAAATGCGAAATTAAATACGTTTACAGTTTTATAGTATTTTTCAATATGAATTTATAAAATTTTATCATAAACTTGTTGAGATTCTTTATACACAGTGAGTATTTAAACTGATTTTACTTTTGGTTATTGAAAATTCCGAAATAGACACTTTGCATTTCGTGAATTACACAAATCAGGTTTTTTTTCAAATGCGCCAAATGAAAATTATATTTAATGGTTATGATTAAATTTCTAATAAGAATTTAAAATACCGTAAACGTATTTATTTTTGCGGTTTGGTAATTTTCGCTTAATTCGCAGTCGTTTGTTTTGCGAGAAAATAAATACCAAGCGAAAATTACATTATACTTATTGTGTTATAGTGCATATTTCAATAACGCCAAAATTCAACTACGCGGATATGTCTCAATTTCCTGTACCGTGAACATAAATACACGCAAATTTTAATACGTTTACAGTAGTTTATATCTTTTTAACATTAATCTTTATCATAAAAAGATACCAAAATACAAAATCAATGCGCAAAAATACATACAAGTACATGTATAATGCAATGCAAGAAACTCCAAACAGCGACCAACGTTTACGTTCGTATCTCGTGACATACGGAGCTGGAAGGTTGACGCTATTTCGAAGCTTGAGGCTTGACAACCCTCCACAGCAAACGTTTGTAGGACTACATAATCATTGATGACGTTTAAAACAATTTACACAATTCGGCATGTAAGTGGAGTTGGCTGACTAATATTCAGGTTAATAAAATAATTCTAACATGTCCTGCGTTTTCTTCCAAGACATATGAAACATGAAGAAAGTAAACCGTAATGAAAAAGAGGTTCGCCATTGTACCACGTAATCAATACCTCTTAACGTTTGTGCAGAACGTTTTGGAAAACGTCAATGTCACAAATTTCCGAAATGTTGTCCTTTTTACGAGAAAACGGCGTCTTATGTGATTTCATATCTTTTGGAAATAAGTGTTCCGCACAAACGTTAGAGGGTATCACGTGGCACAGCGGCGAACCCCATTGATATACACATGGCTGTTCTGTTTTACTAGCCTTCACTTTATGTGAACTCACTCTACTAGTTTACATCGGTCACATGATTATACACATGGCTGTTCTGTTTTACTGGCCTTCACCTTATGTAAACTCGTTCTTCTGGCTTACTTCGGTCACATGATCATGAAAAGTAATGTGACGCAATTTCCATTGATGAAATTGTTTATTTCAATGGAGGTAATTTCAACAGCTGAATTGTTTCAATGAAACTTTTAAAAATAAATAGTATCCATATTCCAATTTCTCAATACTTAAATAACATTTTTCACCTTTCAAACAATGTTATGGCAAGAAATTTACCTTAATTATTCAGTAAAAAAATAATAAAAATAACAGTTTGGTGTTATGCCTAATAATGTTTCGCTTGCCAGTTTGCTTAATCCATTATCCTTAAACTGACCTTTTAAACTTGAGTGAATAAGACTTAAATGGCTCATAAAACAACATTTCCCCTCACCGCCTTTCCACCCTTTGATACATAATATTCACTTAATTGACAAAATAGCGAAGAACGATTTGAATTTGGTCAACCGGCGTACCACGGGATACCACATAATGTGTGTGCGGAACAACTATTTCCATTTTCATTGGATATGGAATCATATCAATTTCACGTTTCTCCGCAAAATCAGGCAAAAATGTTGTCCGGAAATTCGCAAAGTAAATTGTTTTCAAAAACGTTCTCTACAAACATTAAGGGGTGTTTATCACGTGGTACATTGATGTAACCAATTACAATTGTGTTACTTTGTCCTTGGTTTGGTAACGCAGCCATTTTAAGTCAAGTCACATGACTCTCTGATACAGTGACAATAACAACACGTCATATATACCAACGCACGACGGAGCACCGTTCTCATAGCTGTCGATTGGAATTCATTTTCTTGAGACTTATTTAACAGTGGTTTTTTCTCGTGGGTTTGTCGGCTTCGATCTGAAACATAAAAAGTAAATGGAAATGTAAAAAGAGGGGAAAACAACATAAAAATCATCAAAACATGGAAATTTATAAATGTGTAGCAGTCTGTGTAGCTCAGATTTACTGTTACGACTAGGTACAAGTAAGTGGAAAATATCAATCTTTTTTCAAATATATTTGATTTTCTATGGATATGAACTGTCACAGACAGAGTGGTTCCTACAGTAGTTCCTCTAAATGCTTAAGTTTGAACCCCACTCGGACAGATCTTAGCGTGGAAAAGATTTTTCAGCTAACTTGCAAAAGGTTTGGGCTTTTCTCCAGGTACGTTGGATTTGGGTTCAGTAACAGAATCTTAACTGAAACGTAAAACACCATAACTCCACTCTTAACATGTTCAGTCGTGAGTAAACCAGGTTTCGGTCTTTTTTCACTGAACCACCACATATTCAGGGTGGTCAAGAGTTTACAGACATATACACTTACCACTACACTCGTGTACTCTGTTGCTTATATCATCCTGCTGATCTGGATCTACGAAATTTGTTGGCTGTGAATAAAATGACAAAATATTTCAAATTTTAATTCAATTGTACATGCATTGCGTATAAGGGGAGGCAACTATGAAAATGAATTTACTGAAACACTGTCTAACAAACTATATTGTAAACACAGTGGTCCTAAACCAAAAACATAAATTACACGAAGTCGAATTAGGCAAGGTACTTCTGATTTATAAAAACATCCAAAACAACAAAATTATGCAGTTGAATGTATAAACGTAATAATTGGATGGATATTTAAGTAGGAATGGAAGATTGGTCAGTATTATGAAATAGCCATAGACATAAAATACTTGGGGGGGGGGGGGGGGGGGTTGGACATAACATGCTGTCTATATTTTAGATCATAAGTAAGCCTTTATATTCTTGGTCTTCAATCTTTTTCCTTTATTGTCTTTTTTTCAAAATTTATTTTAATATATTTTTTTTAAATTATCCCTGCGGATCATCGCTACTGTTGCGTAGCTGCTATTCCGCCATAGGTTTTTAAGGTAAATTTGTAGGTAAAATTTTTGAAAAATCATTTTTCACAGAAATGTGCACAATAGCTTGAATCTGTCATTTTTAGACTTTTTTCAGTCAAAATCAAATTTTCAGTGGAGGGTACAAATGGAACTCTTTCCTCCACAAACACGTCAACAAATTAAGTAAATTAGCCTTAACTAGAAGCGAGTCTTAGAGGCTATATCTAAATTAGTGACATCTTTATAAACAAAATCACAATATTGGTAACTGTATTAACGGTTTGTGAAGAAGACTGATTATCAACTGATAGTAGAGTGACAATTTATTCATTAGATATGAATTTATTGAATCAGATTTGATTGAATCAGACAACGCCGTCAATATTAGATAGAAGTTACATGATGCATTCTTAATGGTACATATAACGCACATATACAGTACAGGCCTGTCGAAAGTTTAACACTGAGCTAACAAATAAAGGCCGAATCGGCAACGCATCCATGCCCCTAGCTGCCTATCTCGATAGGTTTTTTGTAGAAGCCATGTGTCTTACTAAGCCAACGAATTAGTGCCGAATCGGCAACTCATCTAAGCCCCTAGTTTCCTGTGTCACTATCCGGTCTCCAGCTATCGGACCATTCGGGCCACGACTCATTTTTAGTGTTAACCTTTCGACGGGACTGTAGTGTAGGATGTTTCGATTGTATGTAATAACATTGGAAATAATTGGTTTCTTATTAAAAGATTTTCCAAAGTTTATACGTTTGTTAGTAACTACAAAATCAGAACAAGTCAATACAGATTCCCGTGAAACATCTGACAGCCATGTCTTATTATTTGTCTATTCGTAATACAACTGCTTTCAGTTACGTCCCCTTTAGCGATATTCAACAAAGACGTTGCAACAAAATTTGAGAAGAAATTGGAAAAGAAAAAAAGAAGGAAAAAAATAAATACAAAGAATATAAACAATAATGGGTGATATAAAAACAGACATTATGTTATGCCCCTCCACAGGTACTTGAAGCACACCACTGAAAACCATTTAAATATTAGCTCCAGTGCCCGTCCAAAGTTGTGTATTTTATCGATTTTGATAATAATATTGTTGATAAGTATAACGTCTCTGTATTCCTGGATATATTTGACGTTCCTTAGTTCTATGTTCCTTTCATCTCCTATTTTGATCACACACATGGCAAGCATACATGTAGGTAGCTAAACAGACAGTGCTGTCAAATAAATTAAACTCGTGAACTTCCACCAGGAAAGAAAGGCCGGGTACCCCGGAAGGGTATGCATCTGCAGTCAAGATAGTTACATCCTACACGTATGAGATAAACATTTAGAATATGGAACGTTAAATATAACATCGTTGGATACAGAGACATCATATTTATAAACATTATGCCTAATACAAGTAGAGGCTTGTCGATAGTGTAACACTAAGCTAACAAATCGGTGCCAAATCGTTTCCCTAGTGAGGTATGTCTCAGCAGCCTTCTATATCTCGGCCACTCGGTAGCCGAGTTTTGAGTTCTTTTCGTTGGATTTGTGTTAAATTTTCGACAGGTCTGTACAAAGTTAAAATGTAATTTGCTTCCTCATATCTAGCCTGCAATTTTGTTCCTTTTTATTGCTCAAACATTCAATGTACAATCTATCATCATTGCTTACAAGCAAACCCATTACCTTAGAGTATACACCTGTCTAAAGTTTAACATTGAGTTAACGAAGTTCGCCCTCGGTAGCTTATTTCGACCCGTCGTTAGCTACATCTCGACAGTTTTTCGGCAGCTGTTATCTATCTCTCGACAACTTTTCGGCAGGTGTTATCTATCTCTCGACAACTTTTCGGCAGGTGTTATCTATCTCTCGACAGTTTTTCGACATCTGTTATCTATCTCTCGACAGTTTTTCGACATCTGTTATCTATCTCTCGACAGTTTTTCGACATCTGTTATCTATCTCTCGACAGTTTTTCGGCAGGTGTTAACTATCTCCTGACAGTTTTTCGGCAGGTGTTATCTATCTCTCGACAGTTTTTCTGTAACTAGCTATCCGTATCTCAGTCATCTCACAGACGAATTTTAACTCGCTCATTGATAAACTTTCGACAGGTCTGTACAGTATATTACAGTATGTAGGGCTATTAATTTTACACAAAAATCGTTAAATTCCTATGTTATAATTAGTAGATCTGAATTCCATATAACCAATATGTCGTAAACCTACCGCACAGACCTGTCGAAAGTTTAACACTGAGCTAACAGAAAGTAGTCGATGCTCGGCTTTCCGAGTGCCCGAGATATGGTTAGCATGTGGCTGGAATACTTCCGAGAAAAAAATAGCATCTTCCGAAAAGTTGGCGAGATATAGCGAACAAGAGACTAGGATGTGCTGAACTTATACGTTGGTTCAGAGTTAATCTTTCGACATGTCATTACTGTATAAATTGAGCGGAATGAAAAACTCGTAATAGATAAATATTGGACTTGGGATAATTACTTGATTTACAGAACAGGTCTGTCAAATTTTTAACACTGAGCTAACAAAAAGGACCGAAGCTCGTTTTCCTAGTGGGGGAGATATGGAAAGCTAACGAATATAAAATGGCTATGGAAAAACTGTCAAGATTCTATAGGCCACTACCATGATTATAGGGACGAGATAAGAGCTGTCTATTTGGCACAAATTCGGCAGCTTTGTGTTAAACTTTCGACAGGGCTGTACTGTAGCTATATTAGAAAAAGATGTTCCCATCTATTAATAATAACTATGATTTATTTCCCAGCTTTATAATCAAATATCGATGTACTGTAATAAGTATATGTCAACTCCGCTAATGACACAGAGAGAGAAAATATTTGATAAATAATCAATTGTGAAAGATCTTAGATTCAGAATAAAGGATAACATTATTTTATAATCAAAATATATTTCTTATAATTCTTATCAATAATAAAAAAACATAGGTTCTTGCTGGTCGAACTATCTTGTTCTGAACTAATTCTTGTATAATTTACTCAGCAGTTTTCTCCAGATACAGTCACTCCTTTGTTAGGGCACCTGCTTATAAAGGCCAGACACAATGTATCTCAATTGCTCTTCATTCATATATTTAACCCGTATACAATGATCACCTGCCTATAAAGACCACGTTTACTGGTTCCCTTGGGTGACCTGTGTATAAAGGCTAAAACCAACCTGCCTATAAAGGCCACATTACTGATTCCCTTGGGTGGCCTTTATAGACAGGGTGATTGTACTCAATATTGACAAGCGTAAAACAGTATTACTCTATCTGTTAATAAGAATCAGGATTTACTCTCCAGCTCGATACGCTGTAATCAGTGTACATGCATATATGTCAACTCCGCTAATGACAGAGAGAGAAAATATTTGATAAATAATCAATTATAAGAGAACGAAGATTCAAAATAAATGATAACATAATTTTATAATCAAGTTATTTCTTAGTAAAAAAAAATCAGGGTCGAATAGTCTAAACGCGCCATCAATGAGCTGAACGGCTCGATTCTGTTGGAAGAAGTTTGACTGGTGCGTAAAACAGCATAACTTTACTCCTTTAGTAAAAATCAGGGCCTTGCTTGGTAGTCGAATGGTCTTAAACACACTTATAACGCTTATCACTACCAGCTTGAATTCAACTCTGGCAGATCCATTTGTGAGAAAGGTCGTCGGTTCACTTGCCCATGATCAGTTGATTTTTTCAGGTACTCCGGTTTCCTCCACTTATCGATTTTTGTGAAAGGCAGAGCCTAAAACACCATTACTCTATTAATAACAAGCATTATGAGAGTATTGCAAAACAATACATAGTCCCCTACCGGTCGCATATTTCACTAATCCCAAAGTTTTAGGTAAAATGTATATTATTATATGGTACAAAGATTTATAGTTATAAATTATACGTGTTGTTCAAGATGAAAGCAAAACTTGATCATAGTAAAATCAAAAACCAGCAATGGAGTTCTCAAAAATTCATTATATGCAAGCATGTAGAAAAAAGTGCAAAAAACTTAAATGTCATTGAACTTTCAAAGTTCAAAGAGCCATAACTCCCATAAAAACTAGTGGAATGAAACGAAACGTAAACTTGATCTGTAACTCATCATGGTTGACCTGCATACCAAAAAACAATTCATTAACTGCAAGCGTGTAGAAAAAAAGAGCAAAAAAACTGAAATTTCAGTGAATTTTCAAAGTTCAAAGGGCCATAACTCCCGTAAAAATTAGCAGATGGAAACAAAACATAAACTTGATCTGTAACTCATCATGGTAGAGTCACATACCAAACATAAGTCCCATTTCTGCAAGCGTGTAGAAAAAAGTGCGGAAAACTAAAATTTCTGTGAATTTTCAAAGATCAAAGGGCCATACCTCCCGTAAAAATTAGCAGATGGAAACGAAACATAAACTTGATCTGTAACTCATCATGGTAGAGTCACATACCAAACATTAGTCCCATTTCTGCAAGCGTGTAGAAAAAAGTGCGGAAAACTAAAATTTCTGTGAATTTTCAAAGATCAAAGGGCCATAACTTCGGTAAAAATTAGCAGATGGAAACGAAACATAAAACTCATCTGTAACTCATCATGGTAGACTCATATACCAAAAATCAGTTCATTATCTAAAAGCATTTAGAAAAAAGTGCGGAAGACTAAAATTTCTGTGAATTTTCAAAGTTCAAAGGGCCATAACTCCAGTAAAAATTAGCAGATGGCAATGAAACGTAAAATTAATCTGTAACTTACCATGGTAGACTCATATACCAAAAATCAGTTCATTATCTAAAAGCATTTAGAAAAAAAGAGCGGAAAACTGAAATTTCAGTGAATTTTCAAAGTTCAAAGGGCCATAACTCATGTAAAAATTTGCAGATGGAAACGAAACATAAACTTGATCTGTAACTCATCATGGTAGAGTCACATACCAAACATTAGTTCCATTTCTGCAAGGGTGTAGAAAAAAAGTGCGGAAAACTTAAATTTCTGTGAATTTTCAAAGTTCAAAGGGCCATAACTCCGGTAAAAATTAGCAGATGAAAACGAAACGTAAACTTGATCTGTAACTCATCATGGTAGACTCATATACCAAAAATCAGTTCATTATCTAAAAGCATTTAGAAAAAAATGCGGAAAACTGAAATTTCAGTGAATTTTCAAAGTTCAAAGGGCCATAACTCATGTAAAAATTTGCGGACCAGAATGAAATGCTAACTTGATCTGCAACCGATCATGGTAGACTCACATACCAAAAATCAGTTTATTATCTACAAGATTTTAGAAAAAAAGTGTGGAAAACTGAGGTGTGACAGACGGACGGACAGACGGACGGACGGACAGACAGACAGAGCGCAAACCTAAAGTCCCCTTCGGCTTTCGCCGGTAGGGGACTAATAACCGTTATTTACACCCCAGCTTTATAATCAAATATCGCTACGTTGTGATCAATTTCGTCAGTTCCCGGATTCGCTAATGATAGACATATATTCTTATTGGTGGGTTTTTCAAAATTGAAATAATCAATAAAATATTGATAAATATAAATTATTCAAGGACTAAGATAATCAAAATTTCCGTAGTAAAAATCAAGACCTTAGCGGTATAGTGGTGTAAAAAGTGTGCTTACGTATCAAAGCGCCTCTTATCGACTTTATTCGAATCCAAATCATGCTCAACAAAATATTGATAAATATCAATTATTAGAGACGAAAGATTTAGAAATATTATTTCATAATTAATGTATTGTTTGGTAAAAATCATAACATAAAACAAATATAACATAAAACATGAAACAATAAAAATATGTCTGTCCGTGTAAAATTGTGTCCGGGCAATATCTCATAATTACTTCAGAGGAGTGTCATAAAACTTCACTTAGAAGACATATAGACCTGCTTTTCTAAAATGTAACAGTTTTATTATATTAATGTAGTTTTTTTTTAAATGTCGCTAACGGAGGTTAGGTCCTCATATGCGACATTAAGAAATTCCATGCCGATATTGGACAATTTAGTGTAGTTTTTCTCTGTTTTCTTAGGCCCTCGCTGTAACATGAAATATGTTCCATGTCTATATTGTTTTTTGTTTTGCATTCCGCATGTAACGAAATATTTGTTACGGAAGTTAGGCAGTTTAATAATGATCTACTAGGTTCGAATGGTCTAAAAAAGTAGCATGACTTAGAGCGAAGGAAACATTATATTATTATAGTAAAATAAGGCACCTGGTAGTCCAGTGGTAAAAAATATAAAGTGTACACTTACGGATCAAGGGGCTTCTACACAACTAGCTATGGGTTCGAATCCCAGAAGGGCAGATCTTTGTGTAAGAAAGTTTGTCAAATAAATGCATTAATATATATGTCATATACCATTTTTTTTAAATTTAATCATAAAATATTGTCATATACCATTTTTTGAATGTATTTTAAGATTGAATTTAAAAAATGGTATATGACATATAGAATGACATTAATAAATGAAAAAACCTAGGATGCAGCCATGACCTTAAAACTCTTGATCATTAATTTTATTGTTCTATTTTTTTTGAAGAGGAGAGTTACACACTATTTACCTTTTTGTTATATTCCTGGTACGAATTGTTGATGTGTGGTTCTGAATCTACATCTGAAAATATAAATAATAGAATTAAGAATATATTGTTACCTTAGTTTGCTTGTAACTATCTTAATTTAATTGTTTTATTTGTCTTCATAATTGTCTCCATACAGTAAAACCTCGTTATAATGACCCTCATTAACTTTTTTTTAAATGTTAGCTCTCATTGACTTAAAACATACATACATAATTAGATATACCCAACATACTTATTATGATACAATAATTTTTTGCAAAATATACAAATGAAGACTGCATTCAATACATGTGTCATATACCAGTTTTTTATTTAATCATAAAATACATTCAAAAATGGTATAAAAATGGAATGTTTTTTTTATTAAATTTAACACAATGGTATATGACACACACACACACACACACACACACACACACACACACACACACACACACATATATATATACATATATATATATATATATATATATATATATATATATATATATATATATATATATATATATATATTTAAACATAACAAAAGCAATTAAGCCACAAAGTAATAAAATTCTAATTAGGTGGAAAAAAATTATAAAGTTTACTCCAGAGGTTTTCATATTCAATATACTGATTATTGTTTCCTAATAATTATTTTGTTTTTTTAAAGGTGTTAATTTTGCTATCTCACTTATTGCCAAAGCTATTTTGAAGTTCTTAAAACATTTCCACCCCATTTATTGCCAAATCCCCTGACATCGAAAAAATGACGGAGCAATTGGTTTTGATGAATTCAATCAATCTAGCTGAAACTACATCGTATCTACGATTCAAACATTCAATATTCAATATACATGTGAATCGACCTGGTTCATAAATATGGAACCCCTTTAGTACATAAAAAATATATTTTGAAATTGAGCACACGGATTTGAAGTGAAAATATGTCCTTATATTCAAAGGAAAAAATGTAAAACCGAAACACACTTCACGAAATTAAAGTTGCCGTGTTGAGTTAAGGGTCTCCGTACATAAAATGAGCTCAGCTCTTTTTATTTCTATTTGTACACAGTATTGAAGCGAATTAAAATCTTCATGAGATAGACGTGAAATATGGATATAATTCAATATGGAAATCTTACAGTAGATGTAGGGGCAAAATATTTTGATTCTATTTTTTTCACATTGAAAAAGGTAAACATAGCGTTATGTTCAGAAACACATTTTACAAAAAGCATTTACCATGCATTAGCTACAAATGTATAGCATCCAATTTCTGCTTTGTTTATTACATGTACTTTAATATGATATTTTTAAAAAAAATCTAAAAAAAAAAAATAATAATAAAAAATGAAAAATAAATAAAAAAATAAAAAAATAAACAAAAATTTGCATTTACCAGGCTAATGAGCAATTCACAAGATATATTTAATCAAAAACAAAAATACTAATCCATGTCCGAATCACAATCCAGAAGCAAAGTAAAAACTTTGGAACTAACAAGTTAGGTTAGACACGTGAACTTCCGTCAGAGAAGTGAGGCCGGGTGCTCCGGAAGGGTAAACTCCTGTTTAGCTAGCTACAAAATGGAGCAAAAACAAAGTCTTTTAGATAAGGATTTACTGATTACAAGGTTTTACTGTATTAGTCTAATTTCTGCCTGTTTTATGATTCGTTATATGACGTTTGTAAAAGTTCATTTTCTAGCACATTACATATATATAGACATTTAAAATACCAAATCAGATTTCGTTTTAAAAAAAGGTTGATGACCGACCCCACGCAATTATTACAAAATATTTCACAAAAGGCAATGTAATATAAGTTAAATCAACCGCCTCGATATAATGGAAAGAATCTTGACTGTGGCATGAAAAATCCATTACTCAACTGGTCTCTCTCTGTAGGTTACACGGCATATACTGAGGAATGGAATTTTATGCAGTTGTCGTTAATCTTTCACTTACATGTATTTTGAAGCGGTCAGTTCAGTAATGGTGGAGGGCGCTTAGATAATCCGAGAGAAACACTCGTCCTTACTAAATATTTATATGATTCAAACTTAAGGCAATGTGCTATAGACAGCATAAAATAACCGAGTGATTCAGACGTTGGTCCTCAGACTCATGGATCACTAACACTGTAGTTTCTATCCAAATAAGAACATTAAGAAAGAACTGGGTCAGTATCAGTATTGTTTTACGACAAAATTATCTGACATTACTGACCATTGTATTTGCAATCCAAAACAGAAAAAAGAAATTTGTAAAATAAATGCTAAAATAAGTTACTTGTTCTAGCATTTATATTACAAATTTCTTTTTTCTGTTCAATATGTTTTACTTTCTACTGTAGAAAGTAAAACATTTTGATCGTGACAATATCAGTTAACAAGCCTCAATCTTATTGATAATTTCCGTCTGAATGTAGCTTCTAATTTGTTTTAGACATAGATTTATAAACTGGTTATCAAGCATTACGTCTTCTTGTACTTTATTAAATAAATACATTCTCAAATATAGGAACCACTGTCGTAGCTCAAATAGTAGAATGCTTGCTTGGAAAATGGAAGGTCATGGGTTCGAACCCCAGTCAGGTCTCACCAAAACTTGGAAATAGATAGTGATTGTATTTATGCCCAGCAATTGGCATTTAGAAATTAAAGTCACGAACCCCGTGTCATTGCAGATGTGGCATGTTAAAGAATCCTACCTGCACATTGCCCTGCAAAGGTTAAACATACTACCACTTCACCTATAGCTGGTGACGTATTGATATAAATCAAATACAAACATACATCACCGATCTCCATTGCAATCAATATCCTTTAAAGCAAAGTATAGCTTTGAATCAAACTGGAAACGGAGTTAAACTCGTGAACGTTCACGAGGGAAGTAAAGTAAGGTTCTCCGGAAGGGTTAGCATTCCAGTTTAGCTAGCTACATGCGTCACATGTGAAGTAAAAAAAAAAAAAAAAAAAAAAAAAAGAAAAAAAACGAGCATAACTGCATATTCGTTATCTTACCGTCTAACGCTTAATGAGTTTCAAAAAACCCGATATCATATGTAATCAGATTGTGAACGACCAGAAATTGTTACGTTCTTTGGATTACAATCATAGTGTTACGATTCTAATATTACTAAGAAGATTTACATTTTGTCATTCGATCCAGTGCATTAGTTCAAGAAGCGGGCATGTATCGCATAAAAAGTATATTATTGTATTTAAAATGAAACTCAAAACTTGTAATATGTGAAAGTATCAAATAGAAATCATTAAAATATCAAATAGAAGATTATTTGATATCGCCACAAAGCTTCATAACGTTATGGTTTGATATTTATGTCTGAAAATTCTATGAGTTGGAAAAACAATGTGGTAGCTCAGTTTGTAGATTGCTGTGTGAGGTCGGGGTTCGAAACCGGGACGTATCTGAATACTTTGCTCTTGACGTCCTCAAAATGGCGACAGGATGGCCTAGAAAAAATGCACTTATCTTGGAACAATTGTGAAGCTTGCTTTATCAATTTTTTTATAAGAGATCATATTATATATTCAGAATTGTTTTAAAAGTGTAACATAATATAATTCATATCTTTTTCGTATTTCACTTCTTTAATTTGTTGTTTCGTATGTTTATTGTATTGACATGGGCTAAGTACATGTGTACCTGATACACCTTTGTGAAAATCATGAAAATAAATCGTTTCAAGTTATTATTTTATTTTTACTTCATAACGTTTTATGGCCGTCACCACAATTGAGTGCGCACTAGTACAAGACAGACCATAAAACACTTTTTCATATCTGACCCATACATGAATTTGTAAATGAACTTGATCTGGTCAGAAATAGCCAAAAATTGAGGATGCAACGTTACCAACTACGTAATCAACATTACAACCAATGAAAGGAGTAAGCCTATGAAAAAAAAAAAATGGATTATTGATATCGAATACATTAGATGATTACCCACACAAGCTTTTTCAGAAAGCTAGTACTTGTATAAAACAATAACTATTGATAAAGATGTTCAATTCACGCGCGTGTTATACAAATTATACCGTAACCTTAGTAACAGTGTCAGATGATTGATTGGTAATTAATTTCACCGATTTTTATTATATCGATAATGAGAATACATCCTAATGCTTCATTGGAAAGCTTTATTGAAATGTTCGTCTTTAATATTCAGTGATTGGAATGTTAAGACACGTTTTTGTTGCCAGTAGTAACGCATCAACTCTTTGTCAGCAATGTTAAAATACACTTTTGTTTGTCTTATATATATGGTGTACAGACATGTCCAAAGTAACATATTAAAAAGGATGAATCTCAGCTGCGGGATGGTCGAGATATTGATTGCTAGCAATGGCGTCCGAAAATCTACCGAACACTAAATAGATAGCCCGAAAAGCAGTGTAAATATAGCTAACAATTGACAGAGAAGAGTTTACCGATTCGGTTATAAAACGTTAGTTAAGTAATAAACTTTCGATAGGCCTGTAATGTAATTATTAAAAACCAAAGAAAATAGATTTGGTATTTTTATGCATACCATATATGGGAAGGCTGTTGACCCATTTTCCTTTTCCCGACTCTGAAAACGGTAAGAGATTGAATGGTGTAATATCATAATTGTGATATAAGTCCCCGTTCTTCTTCTTCTTCTTATTTTTTTTCCTTGCTTTTATCGAGGCGGTCTGTTCAAGGATGTTTAAGTAAATTGGAGTGACAAAAGAAACCACCGACTTTCACAAAGCGAACTCTCACATTAGGAATTATCCCGAAAAGGATTCGAACCTAAGGGAAGGTTGGTTAGATACTCAAAATTCTTTAACTATACCATTGGATGTCACATTGTCATAAAATTCAGTATTGAGCAAAAAGCGATTTTGTAATCAGTGGTCTTTAAAATTTGTGTGTCTCTTATCTTATCTTGTCTTATTAACTCGTTTGTTTGTTAGTTTAGAGTTTCTTGTTGACATTTGTCAAGAACAAACTTGTATTTGTCGCTACAAAGAACTTTTCCTGTATTGATTATGTAATATAATGCTCTGATAAAAGTAATATCAGATTATAAATTATTAACAGTACAGTCCAGGGCTGTCGAAAGTTTAACAAAGCTAATGGATAATATATATAAGTATCGATTAATCACCCAGACCCTTGTTGCCCATATCGCGGCATGTTATCGACAGTTTTTATTTCTCTCTCGGCAGTCCATAAGTGGGAGGCCGTGAGTTCGTTCCCTGGCCGGGTCTGACCCAAGACTTAAAAGTGGGTAGTGACTGTGCTTGTGCCAAGCACTCGATTTCACAAAATGAAAGTCACGGTTCATTCGGATGGGAACTTAAAATAAACGAGATCCCGTGTCACTGTAGGCTTGGCAAAATAAAGAACCCTGTTGTATAATACCATCAGCGCAACACACAGGCAACATTTCTGCACCTTCGACTATAGCTGGCGACGTCTCGATATAAGTGAAAAATTCTTGGCTGGGACTTTAAACACCATTAATCAACTCAACTCTCTCTCTTAGCAGCTGTTTGGTACCTAGTTATCTCGACCACTCAACAGCCAATTTCGAGGCATACGTTAACTTAAGGTTAAACTTTCGACAGGTCTGTACTGTATAGCATTACAATATTACACGCTGCATGTGGGCGACATTTAATGACTTATTTCTGACTATTGCATCACAGGTAAACTTAATTTATCTGCATGTACTTTTGCTTTATTTGACCTTCTTGTATCGAGTCGCGTGGAAATGAGTAATATTTGTGTGTTTTACGACCCAGTCAATGCATTTGATTTTATTTCGAGTTTCTGGAAAAAACGAAATACCTGGAGAAAATTAAACCGCCAACCTTCGTTCGATAAGCGGAGTAATTGTATTTTACGATCAAGTCAAGATTATTCCATTGAAATCGAAGCGGTGAGCGCAAATATATACACGCTCCAATTGGAATTCGACCAAGTCAAGATATGCCTATTTGTTATTTCGAGGTTCTGGAAAACCGAAGTACCTGGAGAAAATTAAACCGCCAACCTTCGTTCGATAAGCGAAGTAATAGTATTTTACGGTAAAGTCAAGATTATTCCATTGAAATCGAAGCAGTGAGCGAAATGATATACATTAGGATATGCAACTGCTCCAATTGGAATTCGACCAAGTCAAGATATTTTTTATTTCGAGGTTCTGGTAAACCGAAGTGTCTGGAGAAAATGAAACCGCCTACATTCAATAAGCGGAGTAATGGTATTATATGACCAATATGTCGGTGCGGTGATCGAACTGATATACGTTAGGATATGTAACTGCTCCAATTGGAATTCGACCAAGTCAAGATATTTTTTATTTCGAGTTTCTGGTAAACCAAAGTGTCTGGTAGAAAATTAAAGCGCCAACCTTTGTTCGATAAGCGAAGTAATAGTATTTTAACACCAAATCAAGATTCTTTCATTTATATCGAAGCGGTGAGCGAAACGATATACAATAAGATATGCAACTGCTCCAAGTGAAATTCGATCCTAGGTAGCGAGAGAGACAATGTAATCCGTAATCTTCTTATATCATTGGATTTTGTTGTAGTTTAAGTGGATATTGCTAGGAAACCGAATCTGCTGTGTTTTATTATGCATTTTCTTTCACACTTTTAACTGAGTTGCGTAATATATGTCATTTATTAAAAATGTTGGTACTGTAACCATGATGTCTCTGTATTCAAATTTACCCTATTTATTTATTTGACAAATACTGATGAATTTGACGTCCTATATAGTTCCATGGTCCTTTCATTCTAAATTTTGATTTCACGCGAGGCGGAAGTAGCTAGCTAAAAAGGTGGCGTTTACTCTTCCGGGATTACCGGTCTAACCTCTCTGGTGGAAGTTTACCTGTTTTAATTAATTTGCTAGTATTAACTTTTTTCTTTTTTCTTTTAAGATAGTGATTTGAACATTGACAGGTATACATGTACATGCATGTTTTTGTTTGATGCTTAATTGATATTGGGTATTTCTCGGTTTTTATATTAGGTATTTCTTTGTTGTAGACACTTAGCCAACTGTCATACTAGTATGTAACGAGTTCGAATCCAACATGGCAGTAGTTAATATAGATAGAAAACAAACAAAAAGCAAAGGTGTGTCATAATCTTTAAGTATAAAAATATTCATAAATATTTATATATTTTTGACTTACAATTGTGTTAAGCTATGTGTATTATGATGTGTCTAGTTTATACTTAAAAAGCATATTAATGTGAGTTGAGTAATGGTGTTTAACGTCCCAGTCAAGAATATTTCACTTATATCGAGCCGTCGCCAGCTATAGACGTAGATGCAGGAATTTTGCCTGTGCATAGCGATGATGGCATTATACAGCAGGATCGCACGAATTCCCACTAACGGAACGAGCACCCTACCAACTAAGCTACAGCAGTAGTTTAATGCATGAAGGTTTTCATAGTGACGAATAAGATTAACCAGTACCTAGGACAGCAAGTGTGTATGCTTTACATTTGAAACCCTCTCATTTATTCATATTTTTATAACTAGTTCTATTCCTTTCTCTTTTATTGTTTATCTAGAGAACTTGGGGAATATAAAATTGTACTTTTATGTATATAATATTATAGAGTATTTATCGTGTAAATTAGTAAATAATAGTCTATATAAGTAGTAGATAATATGAATTATCATGATGTTATCAAAGACAAAAAGAAATCATGAAGTATTGATAATGTTCGTCATGGAAGTCCTACGAATATGTCGCCATGAATACCGAGCTAGTTATAATCTGAATCAGTATAATTGAAACACATAAATTATAAGAAATGATATCATATGGTTGCCTACTGTAAACGTATTCAATTCCGCATGTATTTATTTTTTGCAGTATGGGCAATTTAGACAATTAGACTTTTTTTTGCGTTTTTGAAATATATACACTATAACACAAAAGGCATAACATAATTTTCGCTTGGTATTTATTATCGCGCAAGACAATTAACCGCGAAATAAGCGAAAATAAATAGACAGTAATTACAAAACAATTGCTTTTCTCGGAACGCAATGGATGACCAAACGAACTAAAAAAAAAGAATTCAAAATCTTAAAGTTTCGAAATGAAAAAAAATGTATGTGACCCAATATGCAGTCATGCAATTGAAAAACACAATTCACGTTCTGTGGTCACAGATAATTTCAGAATCTGATATATTTGATGTCACGGTTGTTTATCGCAGTTAAACATGGAGAATAACTCAGAAAAGGTTTTTATATTTTAAATAGCTTATTACCTCTCCCATCTCATGCATGATTGGAGATCTTGATCTAGTCTGTCAGTCACTTAGAAAATCTTCACGAGAGCAAAGTGTATACCATTCAAAGAAAGTGGACACCTCCTAATCTTTGAAATTGAGCAAACATGCGAGCGAAATAATAAATTTGATTTCAAATGTCTTGAAGAGCTTTCTATTTTATCTGATAAAAAACACAATCAAGAAGCTGTAGGCTAACGCTGACTGTGTAACGCCAAGTGAAATTTACGACTCGACAGACCGAATACAGAGTGAACGTGGTTTTCATATATCCGGTATCACAAAGTAACAAAAAGCAAACCTGACTTATCTTCTTTTGGTTTCATGCTTGGTTCTTTGTTGAATGAAGAAACATGCTTAATGAATTTTAAAATAACTTCATAATACATGTGTAGTAGTTACTGATGAATCGATGTCTTGCAAATCATGACACATTTAGTTTTATTTATTCTATAAAAAACAAACATAGCACTCCAAACCACGAACCCAAAGCAGAGTAAAAACTTTGAAACTGGCAAATTTGGATTAAAAGATGAACTTAAACGTGGGTAGTGATAGCGGGTGAGCACCACATGTTAAGCTAGATATACCTGCAATATGTGAAATCGAAATTGAGAATGAACAGAACATGGACGTCACATCATACTTATCAACAATATTGGACAGACTTAATACTTTTTGAGGGTAATTTTGGATACAGATCCATCATATTTATTAACAATTTATCACGCGTATCTTCAACAAAGAAATAATTAGAGAAAATGGTCATGGAAACATACGAAACAAATACAGAAAGCTATGATGACAGGATATCAACTCGAAGGTCATTTAACCTTTACCAGAAAATTGAGACTGTACTTTATCAAATTTGTACGTGTATCTATTTAAGAACGATAATATATCGGATATTACACATGAAATATAATAATGAAACATGATTCTGGCTTTGTTTATGTTTTCTTTAAGACTAGTAATTTGAAGTTTTCTAAAGATATTCTCATGACATAGAGTACATTCAGTTGTTTGAAGTGGGAATCGGGTAAACTGTTCTCGGTTAAAAATATTTTCAAAGGTTATAATAATGGTCCCAAAAAAAGAAACTGTTTTCATTTTTGTTTCAACAACATGAAGTCCACATTAACACCTACGTATACTATGAAAGTCGTTGTGATTGTGACAATGAAGCATGCGTGATTTTTATAGAAAATCTAATAACATTGAATAAAAATGTATATTTTTACTCACTCGTACCTATTCGATACTGAAAATCTGTGTGCGCATTCGCGATTGTTATATAAAATATATCTGTAGAAAAGACAATGTTGGCGCCATGAGGACTTCACGACCAAATTCGCGATGTTTAAACCTGAAGTGATGTTCTTGGTGACGTTTTACGTCATATGCGCAACATGATCCGCCAGTCGTCTGGTTTTTCAACATGTTAAATCCCCATAGCGCAAACGTTTTACTCTGTGAAGAAGTATCCCAAACTAATCACGGATGCGCATAGATTTTCTTTTATGATCATGACTAGGTACAGGTAAGTGAATAATCTTCAAGTTTATCTGATTTCCATTTGATACAATGCGTAATGCACTGTCGCAAACACACCGACTCTGAAAGTAATTTTTCCCTCATAAGTTGTACAGTTCTCTAGCCTCTATAGCTATTCACACTTTTAATTTCAAAGCGTTCCTGTCTTGCTAGTACTTTATTGTATATAAATGTTATTCTATTTTTCTATTGGAATAAGCCAGGGGTGTCTAGTTTCTTTACTATAGAATGCATTTTGTGTATTTGATAGCGACGGTCTAGATGAACATCGACAATTAGTCTGGGCATGGAATGTAGCTGTTTATTCATTATCGAGGTTCCTGACGGTCAAACTTATTGTCAGATCAATTTTATCTAGTCGTCAAATTATGATCTCAGTTTCCTAGTAAATCTTCACGGGTTTTCACTCAATTTGACAGTTTTGAGGTTTTTAATTTGCTTTTATGATTGTGATTTGAACAGGGATTAGTATGTTTTGTGGTAAATAATAAAAAAAATCCGTGTTATTAAGATTAATGTGTCAGGTTTGCCAGCTGTGCTGTTTGTGGGTATGTTATAGTTACTTGATTTGATTTTCCTGCTGTAAGTTACTATATATGTACTAAAATATATAAACTGCACACCAAGTTTTGAATTTGAAGCAGTGATACTTTTGAGTTGTATATGGGATTTTTAATAAAGCCCTGTATGGCTAATTGTAAAATTGTAAAACATCTGTTTAATTAAACATATTTTATTTCAATTAACTAGTCTCCAAAGGCACCGACTACACACACACACACACACACACACACACGCACACACACACAGAAAGAGAAGAGAGAGAGAGAGAGAGAGAGAGAGAGAGAGAGAGAGAGAGAGTAAATGGAAGTTCTTGAATTCTTCAGTTTCATTTCTTTCATGAGAATATACATATTTACATATATACACTTCAAACTATACCTACCATCAAGGGAATTGTTACTCAACAAAATACATGTGTAAGTATTGATTATTCTGTTTACAGATATATGTATAGACATTGACCTGTCCGTTTGACCTTTAATGTGGAATATTTACATGGGACTAACTTCCCAATATATAGACAAGTACTAGGATGCACATTTAATACATAGGAATACTCTTAAAACAGTAATATAATTTCTCATTTTGTTCCCTTCGTGTACATGTACCCCCGTCCTAAAAAAATATTTAAATTAAAGGTCAAGAAGACAGGTAAATATTGCTTGTCTATACAATTGTAACCTGTCAATATTACTTCGAGTAAAAACAATCAAACCATAAACATTACGTAACTACACAACTCGAATGACATAGATTTGGGATTAAAATACAATTTTATATGTTTAATATTGTCTCTGTGTTTAGAAATTGCCCTGGATATATTTGAGGTCCCATGGTTCCATGTTCCTTTCACTCAATTTTGATTACACACGTGGCGGATGTAGCTAGCTAAACAGGAGAGGTTCAGGTGTTTACCCTAATTTGTCAGTTTCAAAATTTTTACTTTTTATTGGGTCGTGATTTGGACAGTATGTTTTTTTTAATGGTTTGTCTATACAAATTCTGAACAATACATCACTACAAAACTCAGATGTTATCGATCAGGGAATAAAATACAATTTATTATGTTTAATTGATCATAAATGTTATTTTTTATTGATTAACCAAACATGATGTTGTACACATTAAGCCAATCTATATAAATAAATAATGCAAAAATTAATTAGTAAATATATATCAGGGTTTGTGACAAGAATGATTATACAGACTAGCCCAGAATAGTTTATTACTTCTCTGGTGTAAAATAACTTGTTGAATTTGATTTGCCAGTTTGAAAAGTTTTCAATAATTGCTTTTGGGATATGATTTGCACATAGCTTTTTTCATTTCTGCCTCAATCCGCTTGTGGAAGTTAACGTGTAATATGTTTAAGTTTTTACTTTGTCTTTTTAATTTGATTTGAACAGGGGGTTGTTTAATTAAATTTCAATGTTGCAAATCTAGCTATCTAGGCACGAGATACTTACGCTTCCGCAGCATACGTCCTCAAACCCCTGGTGGAAGTTTACAGGTAAAATTTAATTCGCCAATTCTGAAAGCTTTTTACTTTGTTTTTGGGATGTGATTTGAACACAAAACGGTATCGATATGTTTGTGTTTGATTTTGGAATGTTCATTCTTAATGCTGCAGGTGAAGCAAGTTAGACCGGAGATACTTGCTCTCACGTAGCGTTGGGGCATTTTCGAGGTGTAAATACACTTGTCAAAAACAATTTATCAGTTCAAAAAGTCTTTTGCGATGTGATTTGAACAGGAATCTTTTCATTTTTCATTCTCAATGTTGCAGGTGTAACAGGAGATGCTTACCCTCTCGAAGCAGCCGGTCTCGTAAAAGTTCAGGTGATAAGTTTTTACTTCTTTGCTTTTAGGATTGTGATTTGAACATCAACCCGTATCGGTATGTTTGTGTTTGATTTTGGAATAACTTCCAAGACCTGGGGGTTGTTTCTGTCATTCTCAATGTTGCAGATGTAGCCAGCTAGTCAGGCAATGCTTGCTCTTCCGGAGCACACGTCCTCGCTTCTCTGGTAAAAGTTCACGTGTTATTTTGCAGTTTTAAAACTTCTTACTTTTCTTTTGGGATGTGATTTAAACAGAGATCGGAATCGGTGTGGTTGTAATTAATTTGGGATGTTTAGGAAGAGCAGAATTTTTCAATGTTGCATGTCTAGCTGCCTAGACAGGAGAAGTTTAGCCTTCCGTAGCACCCGGCCTCACGTGTTTGTATTTGATTTGTTACCGTAGGTATTAAAATACAGGAACATTCCTTGGTTCGAAAAGTTTTCAATATTTGTTTGGTAATTATATTGTGTACGCCAATGTAATAGTCAAAGGGCTTCTTAATTTCAAAAGTAAAATAATGTTGATTATAATAATTATTCCTTGGTTCATTTTCACCGTTTTTTCACAAGCACACGCAAATGTGCATTTCGAAATATTTATTTGTTTGAAAAAATACACATTTCTTCAGAGTCTTTGTTAAAGATTCGAGGCGATAGTGGTGGTGTGATCTTCTAGTATTTGAAATATTGCCAGAAACAATTTGTTTTGATTTGATTTTTTAATTTCTACTTCCTACCTTTTTTCAATTCATTATAGATTATATTCATCAGTTTCTTTCATGTCGTGTAAATAAAACGTTTAATGACGTCAGAATTATTTTTATCTCGGTTTTATTAGCAACTTCCTTGTTTTTTTATGTTTAAGTATTAAAATCGAAAACATATAGATAACAGTTAGCGGTCATTGACTTAATTACATTTACGTGATATTTTCAGACATTTTCTTTAAGTCTGACAGATAAATGTCTAAATTATAATCCAATACAAAACTGGCAATTACATATTATACCAGTTTTAATTTTACAGCACTAAACCGTTTCGTAATACAAATATTCATGAGTAGTGCTCGGACAAAAATTATAAAACCAAAACCAAATAAGTTATTATGCTTGAACTTCTTCTAAGAGAGAATGCTCAGGTGCTCCGGAAGGATAAGTACCTCCTGTCTAGGTAGGTATGTCAGCCATGTTTGGACTCAAAATTGAGAATGAAAGGATTCTGAAATTAGGGAACGTCAAATTTATCCAGGTTAACGTTACAATGACAACATTCATATCAACAATATTGTAGTGATAATTGTAAAGTTTATCTTAAATTTGATAATTTGATAAATATCAATGATTTGTAAACGAACTTAACACTGGCTTATTATGGGTACAAATAAACCTGATTTAATTTTGCAACGATAGACAGTTGTTTCGGATTAAGATTTCTCATCAGTAGCGCGTGGACAAAAATTACTGAAATCCAAATATTTTTAAGATTTTGAAATGAGAAAATACAAGGAACAAAAATACAGTTTACCAAACCCATGAAACAACATTTTGAAGGATTAAGCATAGATTAGGTTTTAGGGACTTTAAAATTGAGGAAACAATTAATTTTGATGAAAAAGTTTTTTTTTTAAATACTATGCCTTCTTGGTTAACGAAACACAAAAATTGTGCTTGATCTCTCTGATGTTAATCTTCAAACCTCGCGGAATAGATGGGGTGTCTTTAGAATCTTTGTTTGTCATTTTATCCGGTTGTGAATCACGTTTGCATATAAAAACATAAAACAATGGATTTAACAGCTCTTAGAGACAGTGTTTTTGGTAGATCCATCTAATTATGTAAATATAATAATTCAATGCTCATAACAATATCTTTCGATGAAAATTCTTAAAAAAATCAATGAATTTTAATCTAAAAATGATTATATTTAGTAATATGTTAAATGAAGTCGAATTACATCATATTTTGTAACAAAGATGAGGTTCTACGCTTGGAAATAATGACAGTGTATTTATATAATGGCAGTATCAGGTAAATGACATAGGTATATATATATTTCCTGGTTATCTCAAAATCAAAAAAAAAAAAAAAAAAAAAAAAAAAAAAAAAAAAAAAAAAAAAATTTGGGTTTCCAGAACTTTGGTTATAGCACTGCTGATGAGGAATTTTATTCGAAAACGACCAACTAGTGCTGCAAAATTAAATAATGTTTACTAATAATTATACGGCATAATTTTAAATCTGATAAAGAATAGAAAACACAGATCGCGGATGAATCAGCCGATTCGATTGGTGCAAGACATGACAAAGCTGGAATTTATATATAACAAAATAAGTTTTTAATGAGAAATTTGTATGTAATTTCATGGTGCATTGATTATTATTTCAATATACATATGCATGTAGTATATAGTACAAAGAAACTTAATACACAAGTAGGGTCAACTCCGCCCTAGCCGGTCCCAAGCCCGGTTCAGAAAGGAGGAGGGTTGGGCAATGGGCTAGCAACCCATTCCCCTAAAAAAAGACATTGCTACAGAATCGAGGAACAGAAATGGAAACATAACTCCGTCCCAGGAGGTGATGGACCATCAAAGAGATGGAATTAGGACGGCACTTGGTGAAAGCCGAAAGGATACCAAGGACTTGACCAAAAGAGACCTGGCGAAGAACAACAGAGAAAGAAAGAAACGATATGGGATGGCTAAGTTGGAGAACGGCAGAGAATGAAGGTGGTTATTCTTTAAGTCATGTAATTTGAAAAAAACCCCAAAAAACTCGGAAATATCTCATGTATTGGTCATGCTGGTGTTTAAAACTAAAATATGTTTATTGTTCCCTCATAAATAATGTTCTACTATTGAATAAATTATTTTTGTTATTTTGTTAGTTTGGATCATTAATACATAGTTCAAACAGAAGTGTGATGCGCATTTATAAACCATTAATATATATTTATCATAAAAATACTATTTTTGTAAATTCGTTGGTCAATCTGTCGACGAAAACAACAAGAATCCGGACACCACTGAACCGAATGACTCCACAAATTACCTTTCTGCTTATTAAACTTTATTGGACATGCTATCTTTGTACTACGATCTGGTTTTTTTTTATATTTGTCAAAGTAATTCATTTTAAATTGCACACTATAACAACAAATTAAAATCAGTAAAATAGTTCTGAAAATATTGATGTACCAGAACCAAAGCTAATTAGAAGCTCACCATCTCTTGTTTGATTGAAGATGTTCATCAGTTAATTGCATTTATAACTGGGAATTTACATAGTTGCATATTACTTGATTGGGAAAACTGTTTTCGTTCAACGAAATACTTGTAGTTAATCCTGATTCATATTACGCTTCATAGCCTAAAGTCTTTTTCAATCCTGGAATCAATTAAAAAACTAAACACGATATTGATTGTTCTGTTTAGAGCTATACACAGCTATGATCTGTGCTGATACTTCCTCTAGTAAAATTAATCAAGCTCAATCTTATACAAAATGTTACAGAGCTCAGATGGCATTCGGGTTTGAAATACAATTCATGAAGTTTAATTGATTATGATGTTATTTTTATTGATTAACCAAACGTAATATAGCACTTAATAAGCCTTTTTCATGAAGTCTCCTGCGATGTTCATTTAATCATCTAGTTTAAATGGCAAGTAAATGTCAATGTAGATATAGTTGGTAACTTCCACTTTATCATGATCGGAACGAGGGTTTTTTAATCATTGTCGACGTTATGATGTTAATTATGAACGATAGTATCCTAACTTCCATTTGTAAATATGTAAGAACGTCCACGGATTAAGAGTCACGACTTTATTGCCAAATGCGTCATCATTTCCATGAACAAAGAATACTTAAAATATGCTTTTTTTACTATTCTGTGAAACCAGTCTGATATTTAAAAATCCAGGTTAATAAAAATATCCATTTGACCTATTGGAAGGTTTTATTTTGTTGACGTAACATTCATACGACGTTTTGGTGTCCATAAATCTTCAATAAACAGTTTATCTTTTTAGCTTTTTTATTTCTATTTTTATTAAAATGCTGATCTAAGATACTTTTGTGCTGACGTATCTCTTATAATTACAGAGGAATTATTTAAGATAAAATTTGAAATTTCTCAAAAACTAAGGTATACTCCCTCATGCAAAGTATTTCCTTAGCTTAATTTGGTATAATATATTTTGGTCCTTTGGGTAGCTTTTCAGCATCTTCAAAATAATTTTGGTTTCATAAATTTGGTCCAAGCACTACTGATGAGGAATTGTATTCCGAAACGGCCGTCTAGTGCTGTAAAATTAAAACTGTTATAATATGTATTTAAGATAATATAGTACATGAGAAGTTGTTACTTTTGGTCCATTAAACATCTGTCATGCTTATTTGTAAACAGTCTGTACATATATACCCAGTATTGAACGTTATAAAACATAATAATACAACCTTCTATTCGCTTTTTTAAAAATTCGATATTTTCTCTTCCAAATATAAAATTAATTCAATTTTTTGTTCTTTATAAAACTCAAATAAGACGTTGTTCTCAGATGTCTAAGAACGGTAAAATATATTCAAAGTTTCTTTTGCTACATTTAGGTATATCGACAAAAGAAAATGTTTCAAAATTAAATTTTAAAATTTCTTAATTTTTTTTATTGTTTTAGGAGAATAATGACCTTATTATTTTGGGAAAATAATAGTTTCACGTGTTATATTCAAACACAAAAAAGTCTCTCATTGTCTTCATGGTTATAAGAACAAAACCATCTTATATCATAAACGTAATATTCCTTTCACACATTTGTTTTATGTTTCATCAAACAAGAATTTTTTTTAAAAGATCAATATTTCGCTGATAATTTTTGGTTCATGATGAATGATTTTATCTATAATAGTGTTTGCATACATCAAAATGTCAAAAGAAAACAATAAATATCGGTAAACGTCCATGAAGTATTGGACAATATATTCCTTTGAAGAGACACTTGCTGTATTTCATTGGGAATCCGTTGACATACATGTATACGTGTGTACGTGTAGACATAATTTTGGATATCATTCAATAAACCTACAACTCTAACGAAATTCTATACATTATATAAATAGATTCACCATGGGTATTTAAGTGTAAAATTTAACATCAAACCCTTAAAATAATTTTGGAAAACGGAATACAGTAATTGGGGGGGGGGGTCTTTTGTTGTTTTGTTTCTGCATATAATAAAATAAGATAACTTATATCACGTTAAATGAAAAAAATACCCGGTGAAAATTTTGCAAAAGAAGTTTGAAGTTGTACCCTCGGAAGACTAGTATGTTGGTAAATACTGAGTTCAAACAGACCTATATATGTGGAATATCACCACTGTCAATTACAAACGTGTTTTATGAACAATAGTGAGACTAAAATATATGGCAAGGTAACAAAAGCCTGTAATCGTATCTTTACATGTAAGTTTTCTCACAATTTATTTGTTGCAGCCAACCTAATACTAATACAGAATCGATTTTAACATTTCCATGAGACTTAACTGCCTAAACACACAAAAAATCATAATATTCTTCTTGTTAATCTTTTAAAAACCATCAATGAAAGTAGGGTGGCCGGCAACCTCGATAATACATAGAACACACAGATAGATAAGGATGATATATACATATCATATACACAGTGTGTATGTACAACCCTCCGTAGTAGATCGAGTCCTTCTTTTAGTAGGCGTATCACTACGAATCGCGCTTGCGCGACGAATAATGATACGGCTACTAAAAAGGACGAGACCTGATACGTAGGGATGTACATACACACTGTGTATATGATATTTTTATCTAATATTTCCAAATAGGTTATTTAAACTATTAAAAACAACACTGTATATGAAAAAATTATATTTTACCACAGAAAAACATTGAACTATGTTATGACATATGTTCTGTAGAAAAACTAGTCCAATGTTAGATAAATTGGAATATACATTTAGTCGTTATTTTATTTTTTCTACTTATTAAGGGATCATTGATTGTATAATAATTCAATAAATCAAACTACAGATCATACACGCCCTATATAGCTTTAGGTATACCATAGGCAACTATTTGTAATATGATAGAATAAGTAGGAGGATATATGAGTACTATACATACCAATTTTTACGCATTAAATAAGAAAGGTATTTTTTTCAAAAATGTGTTCTTGTTATACTTTACTTTCATTAACCTTAAAAATCTATGTCTTTGTTTCCCTCTTATTGTGTTATATTTTGTTATTTCCAAGTTCAATTTTTAAGAACAAAGAATTATGCATTGCTGTTTTTAAATGGGATGATTTCTATCACGGTCGTGTTCCCTTGTTGTAAAATTTCACAATCGATTTATCATTTAGGGCTTTATTATCATATGAATTTTCGTTTTACAGCTGCTCTGAACCATCGCATCGTTGAGGTTTGCCTACAAAAAACACATATTAGGCTATTTCTATTCATGAAATGGGAATGTTTCCACTCAAGACGATACATAAACAGTGTAGACAATTCGAAAGTTTAAGATAGCTAACGAATTATTACCGAATCGGCAGCTCATTTTTGCCCCTTGTTAATTATTTTTTGGCAGCTGATATATATCTCTTCGAAGCTTTTCGACCACTACCTATGAGTGTCACGGTTATTCGGCAACCTATTTTTTGTCATTGTAGTAGTAAACTGCAATAAATCTTAACTGTATATGTATGAGATTCAAACCTGTTTTGTGAAAATGTTTCTTGGATTCATTGACCAATTAACAATCGCGCGTGTGCGTGTGTGTGTTTTGAAATCTCCCTCTAATCCCAGAGTCTCTCTCTCTCGCTCTCTCTTTCTCTTTCTCTCTCTTCCTCTCTGTGTCTCATTATGTCTGTCATTCTGACCCCTATGTGTGCGTGCGTTTTGAAATCTCTTTTTCACAGCGCGCGCGTGCGTGTGTTCGTAAGAATATCTCTCTGCGTGTTCAGATTTAATTCATCCTATCGATATCAGATCGTGTTTCCATTAGTGGTAATAACATTGCATGTTTAGTATATAAAAATTGACATCGTAAATGTCTTTCATTAGAACGATGAATACTAGCGCAATCATGACAGGAAGTTGGTTTATAAATGATGTCATGTACATCATTACTAACAGCGATTTATCAGACAAATATACTAATTGCAACCATCAAGATTAATTGATTCCTATCTCATTTTTAAAGAAAAGTTCTAAATAGCTTTCCGTATCCATGTTACTTCATTAAGATATAAAAAATAAGTTCGTCATATTTATTTTGTATATAAAGGAGCTAATTTTAAGCCAAGAGAATTTTTAAAACATTTCTTCAATAACATTTATCATAGAGAAACATGTTATCCTATTTGTCATTGCATGTTCTAATTTTGCATACACACACGAAAAAGCTAAGCATTTTAAACAAAACACTATAAACCCATTATGATGTTTAAAAATATGTGTTTTGTGGTGAACATATCAAGTAAAAAGTCATCATTACGTGACGGGTTTCAAAGGGCATGGCCAGATTGTGTTCATGTGGTATGTACTTATGTAACAATACCATTATTGAGTTAGCTTTTAAATACAATCTAACCGTAACAGGAAGTTATATTATAAATGGTGTCGTGTACATCATAAATAACACATATCTATCTTAGAAAACTAAGTTAATTGCAACCATCGAGGTTAATTGATTGTACCTCATTTTATAAAAATAAGTCATAAGAAAATTTCTGTATTCATTTTTCTTAATAAGATATAAAAAGACAAGTTTGTAATATCCATTTTGGGTATAAGTGGGGCTAATTTTTAATTTTTTTAACCGGTTTCGTCAATTAAAATTTTAAAATAAATACATCTGCTATCACATTTATCACTTTATTACCTTGTTCATACTTAGGTAACTTTATATCACAAAGCCAACTAATAACAAATAAATTATTGTCTCGAGAATATTACAAGTTAGGCTTATTTAGTTGACATAAAACTTGTATGGCCGTCATCTCACTACTGTTGACAAATATTATATCTCTGTATCAAACAAAACTATTTTGTATACATTCGAAGGCCCAAAGTGTCATGTTCCATTCATTCTCAATTTTACTTTCAAATGTATATAGACAGAATGTACTTGTTCTTCATGATCTCAGTTCTCTGGTCAAAGTACACGTGTTAAACTTGATCTGCCATTTTTTCCTTTTTACATCGATTCTGGGATATTGATTTAAACTTGGACCGTAATATTTTTTTTCATTTGCAAATAAAAATTAAGAATTTTTTCTTGCACCTAAGATAAGGACAGTCCATTAATATAGCATTGACTGATAGTCTTGACTATATTCCAGCCTGCATGCTGATTTTCCAGGACGGATTTATCGAAAAAAAACCCAGAGATTCTGTATACCTGCGCTGTGATAAATGCTCCATTTTCGAGCAAATATATAAGAACTCTTTTTTTTCTGAGACCTGAGACACAAAGTAGTAACTATCATAGATTCTTTAAGCATGTTCGAATTTTTCGCCAAGTTACGGAGAATTAATAACGTTGTTAATTTAAGTATTATTTTATACGCCCGTATGATACGCCAGTAATAGTTTTTCAACACCGTTGATGGTATTATAATAAATTTGGTATACATGCCATAACAGAAGGGTAACTGAAAGTTGTACATTTCAAAAATTGAATAACGTTCTACTCCTCCTACATTATTGAACACAACTGCGTAATTTTTTACAAGAACCTTTGTATTGTTCGCCTCTCACATGGCACTACTCAGATAATGATTGTGCGTTTCTACTCAGTCATCATTGCAGTCTTTAGCAACATTTTAATGACAAACCAAAACACTCGTATTACGGTCAATTCATAAACCCGCTGGCATCTAAATATTACACCAAAAAGCCTGGTTATTTATTTCGAAATTCCTAAAAAATAAAAGCTTTTCTGAATCGTTCACAGTATTGCTTTTGCCCGAGCACTACCAACGAGGAATGACTTATTGTAATATATTTTGCAAACAAAGTTTAGTTCTGGGTATTCTGATATAAACACACAGTACAAATCCATGTACAGTATACATGCACTTTCTTGCCGTCAAGACGAATCAATTAATTATTTGTCTGTAAAACAAAACCTAGCAACAAATTTAATTTGTTTTATCAAAATAAAATATAGCATTTCTTAATTAAATTTCAATTATGAATCGATATTTATAAGAAAATGAGTCATTAATTTGATAAAGAAAACAATGTCGAGTGTCTTGTTCATGTATATAATAGACTTTGTAAACATTTAAAACTGAACTCACGGAAAGGAGTCAACTCGACTGCCGAGTGCCCCAGATATGGATAAGTAATGAAAGAAAAACTGTTAAAGAGAAAAATTACAGCTGTCGAAAACAGTCCATAAAAATGGGGGTAAAGCTTATCTGACGATTCAGAACTAATTCTTTAACATAATTAGATAGTCCTTTAAATATATTCATAATTCATATCATAGCTCTATTTTTAAAAGTTAAATTGTCAAACTGCAGTTCTACAGATCTAGATTTCGTCCACCGATCCCGACAGGCCACATCGATATGAGCGCGATTAGTCTAAATAATAGAATTAAGCAGCATTTTTGCCAACATTTTCGGGACAGCTGATATCAATATGTTCAACACATGTTATCAACGTACAACGTGGCCATGCATTTGATGATTTCTTTTTTAATTCTGTTTCGCTTTCCCTAAAATATTCCTCTTTCGCTCTTTAACAATTTCGGGAAAATCTCATATCAATATTTTAAAAAATTGTTATCAATGTAAAACTTACCCATACATTCAATGACCCCTTCTTTTTTCTCCGCTTCACATTCTCTGAAGTATTCCTCTCTTGCTCTTTCTATCACTTCTTGTATAAAAGTATCCAATTCCTCCGACGTTTCGTAATCATAATTTTCTTCATGTTTTTTCCATGGAAACTTCAATCTAAATTTCCTTTTATTTGAAGAACTAGGCGATGAAACTTTCTTCACCTGCATTTTCCCCAAGTAAGGATCGTCTGCTGTCTTCTTCATTAACTCCATATTCAATCCGTAATTAACTAACTCTGTGCTTACATAAAATTTCCAGATTAATCCTGCATCCTGTGATTACGAATTCTAGTCTTTGTTAACAAAATAACAAAATCCGGTGAAACTTAGACAATATAAGATAACAATGGAAAAAATAATGATTAAAAGCTAAACAATATGAATTCAAATTTTACATTATAACACAGTTGGTAATAATCCTCGTCTTGGCAGAAAAATGACGAAATCCGTATAAATAATAAATTTTAGACAGTATTAAATAACAAAGGAAAAATTATGTTTTTAAAATCAAGCAATCCGAGATTAAATCTTGCATTATATCGCAGTCGACTAAAGCAACGTGAAAATACCACATCTGAAATATCTAACTCTCCTAGGAACAGCCTATTCAAATATTGAACCAATTAATGAAACATAATCTAAATTCCTAGAAGCTGTCGTATCCCATACGGTCATAAGCTCCTTGGATCAACAAGGATTAATATGTTAACAAAGCAGGACTGTTCCAATACACATCGAACACATACTTTATATTCCATTGACTAAGTGCAGGGTAATTGCTATATTGAAGTTCTATAATCAGGCATTAAACGTGCTGTAAAAGGAGCCTTCTATACATTATCCGATGTTTGTATTACCTGATATGAGATTTCCAATAGTTGAGTTGTCAGTGGTTTTCTATGCTTTATAAATACTCTTACTCTTAAGATCTTCTAATAATAATAATATAAAGATTGAAAATCTATAGTGGTCATAAAGGGGACATTGATCTACATACATAGTGTTTCCTTCATGCATCATGTAGAATCTTTCATTATAACAAATGACACATAGTATTTGAGGATTTTTGTAATATATTTAGACTTCAGTAAAGACAAACATTTGTGAATTTTCACATTCTTTTAAAAAACACTAAACGCGTTTTAGAATGCTATATTTTCATAGAACCTTTTATTTAGTAACGATGAATGTGATCTTTTGTGTGATTGGTTCCTTGTAATTTAGCGCATAAAAAACCAAAAGATTTACTTACGAAAGAATAAAACCTAAACAAGTCTTGCTGGACATGAAAACGTACAATAATCACTTTTCAAAACAAAATTTAATTAATTTACACTCTGCGTTCTTGATAAATATTCAAAATCCAAATTTCATTTTAAAATCAGTCTCAGTGATCCAATTCGTAGTTCTTACGGGCTTAATCTTAGGCGTATGCTATACAATCTACATCATTTTCATACGCTTATCAGAATTTCAGACAATTTAAAAAAAAATACTATCAAGTTTGCTTTTCATCAATATTTGTCGAAATACAATTAAACACAAACTGGTTGATATTCAAACTATAATTGCAAAAGCAAATTCAACTTTGAAACGTGGAAGAATCAAGTTAAACAACTGAACTTCCACTATCAAGAAGTCGCCTTGTCCGGAAGTAGCTTTTGTCTAGCTAGGTACACTCGCTACGTGTGAAATTAAAATTGAATAAAAGGAACATGGAACTATTAGGCGTTAAATATATATGAATGATCTAGAATATAATGATATCATACTTATTAACAGTTTTGTGATAGCGGTCATTTCGAAGCATTTCAAATAGGAAAATTTGTTGACTCAGGGATATTGCAAACATAGGTTTATCAAGTCCTTCAAAGCGTTTAATGCCGTTATAACACAGAAATTTGTTGATAGGTTTGATGTCTCTGTGTCAAGGATTATCACGGATATATTTGACGCCTTATAGTTCCATATTACTTTCACCCAATTTTGATTACACACGTTGCGGGTGTGGCTGACTAAACAAGAGGCGCTTATCCTTTAGGAGCACCCAACCTTACTTCCCTGATGGAAGTTCACGTGTCTAACCTGACTTGTCAGTTCCAAAGTTTTTACTTTCTTTCTGGGTTGTAATTCAATGATGAATTAGTATGTTTGTTTTTTATCATAATATTTTACACTTTCAAATTCACTATAGCTGTCATCTTTTGTTTTTGAATATATTATTTCAATGAAAATTCAAAATCAGCACATGACAATATAAATCATCTCTCAGTTACTGTTGTCGTGTGGGTTTCAAATTTCTGTCTTTAAAAGTAGTGTCAACAGCAGCCTTTCAGTTCAAAGAAAATACACTATAACTGATATTTCAAAATGCTTAATCAATCATAAGAGTAGCTTGTTATTATACGACTTAAGTTTTGTGAATAATAAATAGGTATAATTTGAATTTGAATCAATAAATTTTAAGAACATTCGTCTTTTAGATCTTATAACTGACTTCCTTGAATAATGGTAAAACAAAACTCTCTAGCATCAAATTATTCACACCAAATTCTAAGTCAATCATAAATTACTGTTTACTTTCGCTTGCAATTATTCAAGATTATTTTCTTGAATAATTAATGGGCTTGATTTGAATTTGAATCCACACATGTTAAGTTACCTTTATCTTAAAGATTTTACACCTCACTTCCTTGAATATTGTAAAAAACATCGCCTATCAAATCATATACACTGAATATTTAGTCGATTATAAGTCAAAGTGAAATACAGCTTGCAGTTATTCGAGATGATTTCTTCGAATAATTAATTTCTGTATTCTGAATTTAAATCAATAACTTTTTAGTAACCTTCATCAGAGATATCTTGCAACTGACTTCAGTGAATATTGTTAAAAGGTCTCTCGTATCAAATTATAAATAATATGTTACATTATATTATTATAGCTTCTCAAAAGTTTAACACTAAGCTAACGATCTCGGCGGCTTTTCTGCAATTGTTATATATCTCTGGATCAAAAGCCATCCATAATTCTACTGAACATTTGCTTATAATGTTAAATTTTCGACACGTCTATACTGTTCCGTGTAAATATTCGAGTTTCCTTGAACAATTATTGTGTGTAGTTGAAGCAATAAATTTTCTCAAACCTCGTCTTACGAATATAATCATACAACAGTGTTAATTTATATTCACTTAATGTTTACTTTATTAGCTTTTCTTAATTTATTATTCAGAAGACGAGAATTTACTTTCTGGTAACAAAAATGTCTTGCATATTTTAAATTAGGGCATATTTCAAATTAAGCACATGTTACCCCAAATACGGTAGTAGAATATATAATTAAGCATCCAAAAGATTATAATTACTGTATCCATTTTTTCAAAGAAGACAGGTTCAGATGTAGGATGTCAAATCGTGTGATAGATGTAAACGTTAGGATTTATTTTGGGAAGTTTTTTCTTGACAACTATTGTTTTAATGTTAGAGAGAAAGAAAGATATATACATGTATAAGGATGATCTCCCTTCGGACGCCTTCACAAAAAGTTATCCCATTTTGACATCGTAAAAGGACATATAATATAAAAACGAAAACAAACTCGGCTTTGTGATTCCCTGTCCATCTGACTAATGGATAAACGAGGTAGAATCTTCGTTCATTGACATGAAGCGTCTTGTCCTCTGTTATATGATCAACACAGATTATAGATCATTATTCATATGGTTTCACTAATTGAATATTGTTCTCGTATTATATGTAGATATAACCATATTTTAACTTTCTCATGATCAATAATATAACACAAATGAAAAATATATTCCTATTTACCTATTTTCCATAGTTATTGCACATAGATTTGTTGCATGCCTTTGATTTTTGTGGTTCTTTTATGAGGTTTTATTTTAAATTTGATTAATTTGCCATTTTTTTTATTATATATTAGACTAAGCATTATTTTCACAGAAAACTTGTTAAGAAATTGTTAGTCAAAATTTTTTATGTTTCATTTTGATACCAAGGTAAAGTTTAGTATAACAATCGGTTCATTACAATATATCTTTTTCAAAAATACTTCCAAAAGGCTTTCCGATGAAATCAAGTAACTGAGGTATTTTTTAAATATCAATGTTTTAACTTTAATGTGTCAAATTGGAAACCTAACTATTTTTGTTTTATCTTTAAGATCGATATTGGGGAATTTAAGGTGTCATGCAGGAGTACGCTGAACTTCTATCTGTTAGCATTTGTTTTTAGAATTGCCAAAATTTATACTCGTAATTTTAAAAGATGTGCTAAGTGTGAGTAAAGGGAATTGTAGTACAGTAATGATTGTAAAACTGAGGCAACTAATATTTACATCGAGTTGTATTATCTAAGTACTGCCAATTATACTTTCTTTTGGTCCTTATATAGTGTGAATGGAATATAAATCTTTTATAATAATGGCGTCCTCATAATGGATGTACAGACAATTTCTATGCAAATTTATTAAACTAACCTGGTTGTTAACATAGATGTACTTTTAAAATCTAATGTATATAATGCTATGCTACCCTGCAATAATCAAATTAACTAAGAACGTAAGAAATAAATGCAATAAGAAACAGTGAATTCGAGCGCACTTTCAGATCTTAGACAAGACATTTTTATTGGTATTTGTAAACAACATCATGCGATCATTAGTTAACGTACACATAAGCTTGTAATTATTCGAGTTGATTTCCTTGAACTTTTAATGGATACAATTTAAATAAAAACCCATAAATGTTAAGTAAACTTTTTTCAGATATTTTTAGAAAAACAAATATACCAGTCTGATATTCACATAAGTCAAAAGAAACAAATCGAAATTAAAAACAAAGAAACCAATCCAGTGTTCGCACAATTTAAAAAAAACAATTTATAAACTTTGCAAATTGACAAATTAATTTAGGAAACTTTTACACAATCTTTGTGATATGATGTAGATGTGCACCTCCTATTTAAAAATTTGATCCAATGGATTTTTGGGAGCGGGGGTATTTTTTGTGAGCTTGTGGCTCACATTTTTTCTAGTTAAGATAGCATTATGTGAGGTTGTAACAAAATGGTAACAGAAGTTCTTGAAGATTTCAGATGGCTGTGACATTGTGGCCAGGAGCATAAACACCGAGTTATGTTATTGATTTCCTGTCAATCATACTTCATTAAGTCCAGATATAATGTAAATAGAATATCAATTTTTAATAACAATTACTCGCTGATAATAGACGTACATACCATTTCTATGCAAATTTATTAAATGACTGTGGTTGTAAACATAGACGTACTTTAACCTGTCCGATTGAACTTTCGCTTAAAATATTCATAGAATCAACCCAATATGGGTAATGTTAGAAGTAAATGTATATGCCGATAATAAATGTCCAGTAGGCAGATCAATTATGTTTGCCTAAAGTTACTTTAAAACATATAATAGCTATAATCAAATAACAAAGAATATTAACCAAAATATGCATGGAATGAAAAATCAAACCAGGTGATTACACATATTAAGAATACTGGTGTTTATTTGATAGAAACAACAAAGCCGTTTGCATGGCAAATGCATTAAGTGCAAGGAATTTTCATTGTTTGATGAGATAAAGTGTATGTTTGATTTTTAAATGTGTGAAATTTATTGACCACAAGTTGTAAAATGTTAAATAGGCCACAAAACTACTATTATTACACCACTAGACATTTTATTTCAGAAATGCCGCTACACAGAACATTTAATTTTAAGGTCGAAAGGAAGATCACGTGACTCATTTCTATACGATGAGTGCTTGGCGAAAGAACAGTCACTTCTTTTTTATTTTCTAACCCCCGAACTACTACAAACGAAGCCAGCAATTATATCAACTAATCTACAGCAGTGATCTAACCTCGAAACAAATATGATAAAAGATTTTGCTTCTTCTGATTGTCGTGCTACCATGGCAACAATAAGTAGTATGGCTAGCTCATTAGCTTGAATTTCTAAATATGGAAAGTGTTTCCGATATTTGTTTTAATACCAAATATTATGAGTATAGCTTTCTTCTTATTTTGTTAAGAGTTTACGTATTATATTGCATGCAAAAACAATATAAAGCTACAGCTTCGCGGTAATAGATTGATCAATGACATTTTATTTCAACTTTTTATTTTATTATTTAAATAGATTTTGCTTTTAAAAATATAAAAAAATAAAAGATTAAAAATGGCAGGGTAGAAGTTTAATCCTAATAATGATACATTCTTTAATAAATTCAGTTCAAATTTTTATATGTACATGTCATCTGTTACCATGGAATCTCAGCTCATACAATTTTCACCAATGTAACCCATCTGGGAACCGCTTTCGAAGGTTTCAGTTTTACTGCTTGGTAATTATATTGTGTATACCAATGCACTACCTTTGCATTGCACTCAGGGGTGTCTAAATACGGAAAGTGTTTCCGTCATCTTATTAATACGACATGCTATAAGTACAGACGAATTAATTCTCCTTCCTTTTTGTTTAAGTTGACATATTACATTGTAAGCGTACCAGTAATAGATTGATCAATGAAATTTTATGAACTTTTTTTTATTTCTTCTTCAAATTGATTTTGTTTTTAAAATTATTATCTAAATGAAAAACTGAAAAGGACATGATGTAAAATGTTTAATCCATATAATATCAAAATTGTTTAATAAATGCAGTATCAATTTTCATATGTACATGTTATCGGTTACCATGGAATCTCAGCTCATAACATATTCAGCAATTAAAGCCCTCTGGATATCGCTTTCGTCGTTTTTTTTCTTTTATTGCTTTGTAATAATATAGTTAACACCGATGCACCACTTTTGCATTAGAAGTACATACTGATTAATTCTCCTTCCTTATTTGTTTTGGTTCACATATTATATTGCATGCTTAAGCAATTTAAGACAATATTAAGCTTTCCAGTAAAAGATAAATCAATAAAAATTTTATTCATTTTTTATTTCTTCAAATTGGTTCTGTTTTTAAAAATATTATATAAACGAAAGATTAAAAAGGGCAGGGAAAATGTTTAATCTAAAACATGACTTATTATTTAATAAATGCCGTGTAAATTTTCATATGTACATGTCATCGGTTACTATGCAATCTCAGCGCATAACATTTTCAGCAAGTTTTAAGTTTTACTGCTAAATATATTGTGTACACCAGTGCACCACCTTTGCATTGCACTCAAGAGTTTCTAAATATGGAACGTGTTTTCGTCATCTCTTTAATATCAAATGCTATCAGTACTACAAACTGCTTCATTCTCCTTCCTAATTTGTATTGGTTCACGTAATTTATTGCATGCTAAAGCAATATAAAGCTAAGGCTTCGCAGTAATAGATTGGTCAATAAAAATTTTATTCACTTTTTTATATTTTTTTCTTCAAATTGATATTGTTTTTAAAATTATTATATAAATGAAAAATTGAAAAGGGCAGGGGACATTTATAATCGAAATAATGATAAATTGTATAATAAATGCCGTCTAAATTTTTTATATGTACATGTGATCTGTTGCCATGCAATCTCAGCGCATACCGTTTATAACAATATAAGCCATCTAAGAATCGCAGAAGTTTTAGTTTTACAGCTTTGGAATTATATTGTGTACACCAATACACGACCTTTGCATTGCACTAAAGAGTTTCTAAATATGGAAAGTGTTTCCGTCATCTTTATTACAAAATGTTAAAAGTGCAGACTGATTAATTCTTCTTCCTTGTTTGTTTTGGTTCACATATTATATTGCATGCCTAAACAATTTTAGGCAATATTAAGCTTCACAGAAAAAGATTGATTAATGAAACTTTTATTCATTTTTTTATTTCGTCTTAAACTGATTTTGTTATTAAAATTATTTTAGAAATGGAAATTTGAATAGGGCCCGGGAAATGTTTAATTCATTTAATAACAAAATTGATTGATAAATGCACTATCAACTTTTTATGTACATGCCATCGGTTATCATGGAATCTTAGACATACATTAGCGGATAACTTAAGCAATGAAACCCCTCTGGATAACGCTTTCGAAGTTGTAACTTTTGTGTAAAAGCTTAAAAGCATTTTGTCGACCCGTCGACCCTAAAATAGATACCAGGATTTCGTCTTGTGATTGTGATATAATTAGACCACCCACATACAACATTCCCCCACTTTACACTCCCCGTAGTATTTTGATTATGGCCTTTTAGAAATGATTTAATTTTACGTTGTCAGAAATATTTAGACAACAGAGTTTAACACCCTGTTTCATTAACTCATGCATTAGTTACTTATGTAGTGCGGCTCGGGTCAAAATCTTGGTCCAAATACTCGCCCCTCGGACAGTCCGTAAATCTAGATAGTGCCCTCTACATAAGTAACTAAAACTTTTATTGCATGGAACAAACAAAATCGCATATACTTAACATGGAGAGACATACAAACATTGATAGACCTCATTTCTATATCCTTTCCAAGTTGCCAACTTTGTTGGAGTGGGGAATAAAAGCAAAACATTAATATAACAACAATAAATTTATTATTCAGTTTCTTTTTAAATGCAACAACACAAATCTATATAAATATTAAATACAATATCTAATGTATAGTCATACAACTGTCATTTCAAGTAAAATGTTAAATACAGCATCAGAGACGAGACATTGGATACACTAATATTTGGTATCACAGTTTTCCTTGATTCAGACAAATAACTGTAATTTACATTTACTTCCGAAGAAATATCATTTAAAATTTTATCTACTTCTGGGGACAACAAAACAGAATCATCGAGGAAATCTTGATCTGCTACATGTAACTCTAATTCTCGACCCTAGGTACAGGCACTGGATGAAGAGCGCTTTATTGACTGGTTTTCAAACTGTATCACAGAATTACTGTTTTCATTTCCTATCAATGGATTTGAAAAAGCTTTAGAAATTTTACGTTTCTTGGAGAGAAAAGTGTCTCTTGTGTAACCATCCTTACTCTGAACACAATTATGCTTAGAAATGCTTTTAATTTGGCGTGACTCACATCCAGCATCACTCAACTCTGTAATGGAGGTTGCACGAATCGAGTGATTTGTCTATACCTGGGACAAATCTGCTGCCTTTAAAATGCTAACAATTAACTAACCAAGTGAGTTTTTGCCTAATGGACGGGCATCAAACCAAATATCATCAAATGGACAGAAATTATCTTTTGGGCGTTGAAAAAGTGCATTACCTTTTGCATTCAGCGTTTGTAGATAAAACTGAAATGATTTAACAGGACAAGATTCACTGTTTTTGACCTAAAAACTACACCACCAGAAGTGTTCTCCTGATCATTTCTGTGGTTTTTTTGTTACCTCAGAAACACTACTACTAATATACTTGTTGCCGCCACCATCAGTGTTTACTATATATAAAGTCTTATTCAATTCACGTAGAACTTCACGTCCTCGGTGACAACAATACATCATAACATCAAACCAGGCTTTTCTCATTAAAATCACAGAATTTGTTTTCCAACCAAAAAAATACTTGTAGAGCCGGACTATATCTTCCTTGTGTATTACTGGCTTGTGTACAGTATTACCGTTACCACATCTCTTTAAATCCATACATACTGCATCAAACATGAAATTACTAGCACTAAAATTTTCTACACCGACTATATTGAAACTTCTTTTGAGAGGTGGTTCATTATAATATCTAAAAATATAAAATAAAAAAAAATTAATAAACTTAAGAATTTTGAATTAATAAGAAACATACCGTTCCCTGTTTAAAGTCATTATTCATGCCTTTTTTCGTAAATAAATCGGACAAATATAAAAGTGGTGAATATCGAAATCTGAACAAAACAACTGTGGGCATAATTAATTAAATGCAAATTGCGATAGAAGGGGCATGTTTCTACAATGCAAGTCCCACATATAGACCTATCACATGGTCTGTCCGGGCTCTAGACTTTTTGGACTCGTAGTCGAAGAAAAATCGTGGTATTGCAGTAGAACAGGAAAAAAATTCGTATTTACTTGCCACTGACACGTATTTTAATACATACCTCTGTAAACCACTCCTAATTGATTTAAGGCTGCTGACTGAATATTTTTCACCATTGCGATTTCGTGCCTCCCATAGAACGATTCCAGTAACTTATCCAATATAGGAGCTGTTTGTGTGTCAACAACGAAATCGTTGACATACCCTTTTCTTTCTTTACAATATTCGTGGAAATGTCCATTGCACATTTGGTTGCCGCTTTAGTGTTCTTTGAACTTTTTTCAATCAACAATTTTTCCTTATCGCTCTCAGATAAAACGGCAAATCTGGAGCCGGAAGGTGTAGACATTCTGTTTTTTGTTTTTTGTTTTTTTAGTTTTTTTTTGGTTTTTTTCTTTGTTGTTGTTGTTGTCGTTTGCAACATAAAAATCCTTATCACGCAAGCGTTTTGATTTTCAAGGGACACAACTCGTAACGTGCAATACCGAATATGGACCGCTCGGTCGTGTATGGACCGTTTGGTTTTGTACACTGTATTATTTTTATAATTTTCTCAGCTTTCGACCAATCAAAATTGTTACAGATGTGATATGCAACAAACATAGATATCATCTGCTAAAAGTAAAGTGTTCTTTTGACCTTTGTGGTGAACTCAAGTTTTTAAACAAGGCAAGAACTCTAATTTCCGACATCTTTAAGATACTAAATTCTAAAACGGCAGACTGATAAGTTCTAATTTCAAATGTGATTGGATTCTCATATTATATTGCACACTAAAACAGCAATATTAAAATGCGGCTTCCCAGTAAAAGATCGATCAATTGAATTTTTATTCACTTTTTATTTCTTTTTGAAATTGATTTTATTAAAATTATTATATAAATGAATAATTTCAAAAAGGTCGTTAACATTTATATTTATGTAATAAAAATGATTTAAAAAATTGCAACCTAAATTTTACATGTATCTATATCTGGCTAAGTTTAGCACTAAAGTACACTGGTGGTCTCAGTGTTATAATCTAATTTCATTTGTTTATTGTATTGTGGTTTTTATTCCTGCAGTTATTATTTCGGATATGGATTGGTATGTTTGATTTTTATTATCGCAAATGGTACGATGTTTGTAAAAGCTTAAAAGACATCCATAACTATATATCTCTTCATAAAGGCATCCATCTTACTTCAAAGAAGAGGGGAGGTCAAAAAGTTCATAGAACGGGGTATATATTGCCGCAACCAACCATACATTTCATTATTATTTTCAATATAGTTCCCATTTACCCCAATGCACTTAGTCCACTTTTCTTTAAGACTGTCTATACCTTTGAAATAGAAGTCTTTGGATTGGACCTGAAACCATGCCTCTGTGACAGCCTTAAGTCCATCATCATCAGAAAATGAGATTCCCCGTAAATAAGATTTCAAATTTCTAAGAAAAATATCACTGGGTGCCAATCGGGACTGTAGGGTGGGTGATTAAGTTGTTCGAACTTACCTTCACGAATCGCTGCTTGTGCAATCCTTGACTTGTGCACATGAGCATTGTCGTGAAGAAGCAATACCCCTCGGCTCAACTTCCCCTTCTTTTTAATTTAATAGCAGCTTTCAGCTGCTTCATTAGATCAACATAGTAAGCCCCAGTGATAGAGATTCCAGCAGGTTTATAATTGATGAACAAAACACCCTTAGAATCCCAAAACACAGTGGCCATGACTTTGCCAGCTGATGGTTTGGTTCAAATTTCTTTGGTGGGAGTGAGCCAGAGTGCTTCCATTGCATGGACTCTTTTTAGGTTTCTGGGTCCAAATAATGTATCCATGTTTCGTTACCAGTTACTAAATGTAAATGAAAGCTTATTATAAATGCCTTTGTAAGCGATCTTGCACAATAAGGTTACTTGGGACCCATCTTGCGGATACTTTTGACTTCTTCTCGCGGATAACCGTGTATACACTTCCATGTGAAATGTCACACTCCCTAGCGATTTCATCAATCCTTATTCGACGATCATTCATAATGAGGGTCTCCACAGACGTAACAATTTCCTTTGTGATGGCATCAGCTGGCCGACCTGACCGTGGGTCATCCTTCAGTGAGGTGCACCCACGTTTAAACTCATCTGACCATTTTGCCACTGTGGAATAGACAGTACCACTGTCACCGTACATCTTGGCCAATCGTTTGGCATTTGATCCGTCTACTGTGAGGAACTTTATTACTGCCCTAAACTCAACATTTTGATTTTCTATCATTGCTTGATGGTTACCAACTTTAAATGCTTTTAAAAATTACACAAATATGTTGTGACAAATAAACTTGATATGTTTAAAATTTCGGAATGTTGTGTTGTCTAAATAAGTAAAGAAAATGTGTGTTACGCTTGGCTGAATACGCTGTTCTATGAACTTTCTGACTTCCCCTCGTACCAATATCTTGCATCATTTTAGTTTGGCTAGTTTCAGTGTCTTGATCAATTGCACTCGATCATGTACGCATTTTACAATTAGTGGTCTTTAGAAACTGATAATGGTCTTTTGGAAACTATTCAGTTTTTATTTTCTGTCACTAAAAATTTGGTTTTAGTAGGGATGTAAATACATTGGGTCACGCATTGATTGAGGGGATGGTAAGGGTCCTATCAATGTTTTTGTGTGAACCGATATTTACAATTTGTTTTTTTAGGATTTTATATTCTTTTTTAGAAAATCGAAACACTATTATATTCAACTTTGCATTGCGGTTTGTTTACAAACTTTGTGTAAAGTAGTGGAACAAACAAGAACGCGATAACAACATATGGCAAAAAAAAAGTTTTGTACGTTTGATAAACAAATCAATTCAGTGACATAAAGAGTTCTGTCGCTAGTAGCATGATTAAGTGAAACCTTGTCAAATGCCTTCATTTATCAAACTAATATTCTCTAACAAATTGAAATGCGGCAATATTTAAAAGTTGTTTTCTCCACAACGTAATATTCTAATCAATACAAATGATATACCGCATGTTCCCATTCCTATAGTCACTTAATACGATATTTTTGTAATCATTAATAAATTCTTAATAAATACTTGTAAGAAGCTTTTGCTGCCAGTTTTGTTGCGTACTTTCGTCATGCCTGAGAGCTCACATGACAAAAATACAAATTGTGGTTGAGCAATGATCGATGAAAACAATTGACACCTGATCTTGGATTGATATTAATATCCATTTTTGTAAACACGATTACAAGAAAATGTTATTATCTCAAAAATACCAAACATGTCTGGGAAATGAATTTCAAAATGTGTCGATAAGCCAAGCATAGAAGATAAACATTGTTATTTTGGACATGTTCAATGAACTCAATGAAAGGTTTATTACACACGTGGCGGTGTACATAGCTAATCACGAGGTGCTTCCAAATCCGAAGCCAGAGCTTCTGGACTTATTTCCTTGCTGCTGTAATTCCACGTGTTTAACTTAAGTTGCACATTACAAAGTTTTTTCTCTTTGCTTTGGAATTGTTATTTGAACACGGATTTGTATGCTTGTTTTCTATGGTTATATACGAGCGAGCACATTTCTCGAATTACCATTTTAATGAAATGGGTCTGTAATTTTACCCTTGGCATTCATTCTAAAAAGTATCGAAAGATTCTCTATCTAACTATTCCATTAACTTTTATGATTGTATTGATTTTTTTGTGAACTTCAAATTTATTTTCACTTTTAAAATTTTCAATGAAATTTTTTTTCAGCAGATTTGATTTCCTTATTTGACTGAGATGTGATATAATCAGAAAGAATGTACTAAAATTTAACATAAAGCCCTTTAATCTAATTTATCAACGTTTTAATCTTTTACCGAGTAGAAACAAAATGGGATGGTAACTAGCTGACAATATCATTATGCTAAGTCGGATGGTCACTTATTGACAATGTCATTATGTTAAGTCGGATGGTTACTGACAATGCCATTAGTTTGAGTCGGATTATATTAATGGTAAAATACCAACATGTCTATATTTTAACACTGAGTTAACGAAGAAGCATGGAAACTCGGCTATAGATTGACCTAGATATGATAACTGTAAACAAATTTCAAGTCATGTGTACTTATTTTGGTGGTATAGCAAATTAAGACATCTGCGTAGTCAAATGTTTGTATTTTTGAAATATGCACTACAACACAATAGGCACAATATAAATTTCACTTGGTATTAATTTTTTTGCGCAAATCAAACAAACAATTGCGAAATAAGCGAAGATTAGTATACCTCGAAAATAAAATACATGTACGTTTACAGAAGCTAGTGATCGAAAAGCTGCCTAGAGATAAATAACAACTACCAAGATGTTACTAACAATGGATAAGGATAAGCTGCCTACTTGTTGGCTAGTTTATGTTAATCATTCGACATGCATGTGCTGTACGCTAACTTGATTATTTCTATTTTCTGGTCTCTCTAAAGCATTATGGTTAAAAAGCAGAAAATGTTCGATAATTAGCAGATCAATTGTATTTTGGAGTCCCTAGTTACGGAGACAAAACACCGTGTTTAATACTGTTAAACTCTTTGGTTAGTTCGTGTGCCAAAGATAGTTGATTTTTTCCGGTCACTTCAATTTCCTTCAAAATTGAACTGACCGCCTTGGTATAAGCGAAACAATATTGACTGGGCGTAAAACACCATTAATCATTCAATTAAAATGCTAAAATACTACCATTACTCAAAGCAACTCGCTCAATTAATAGACTCAAACCATGAAGTAAAATGTACATGGGAAATTCAAACAAATATACCGATTCATGTTCAAATCATAATTCAAAAATCAAAATCAAACCTTTGAAAACTAGTACATTAAGTTAAAACACGCGAATTTACACCAGCAAAATGCGACCGGGCGTTCCGGAAATGTGAGGTTATGTCCTATCTAGATACCTACATCTGTCACGTGTTAAAGTCTCAAAATTGAGTACAAAGGAGTATGGAACTGAGACGTCAAATATATAAAGGGTAAATTGGATACAGTACAGATCTCTGTTGATATTACAACAATGATCTTACGGTAAAAAATCGAGGATCGGCTTCCAAGTGGTAAAGATATAGCTAGCGAGTGGCTAGAAAGCTAGAAATACATATCATCTTGCAAAAGATTGGCGATATATAGCTCACGAAAGGCACAGATGTGTTGCATTGACTTGTGGGTTAACTCATTGTTACACTTTCGACAGGTCTGTACTGTATATTATTAACATTTTTGACGACATAGAGTAACCAGGAACTTCAGACTCATAACTGCTCCTTCATTATTTCTGTGACAAGTAATTGATTACTTGTCTCCAACTATTGACATCAATGCGGCTGTCTTATGATTTGCATTCGGGCACATGATGTAAAACGCTTAAAAATAACACTGTAGAAGTAACTATTGAGCAATATATATTGGAGAAAATCACCAACATTTGTCAAATTGGTTTGACAATTTGCCGTGACATGCTCTACAGATGACTTATTAAAATCTTGACAAATTGTATGAGTTGCAATTCTCCGAGAAGAGGTTTAAACTGATTTTGAAATATAACATTGGGGTTGTAATTTGGTTAAGATTTGTTAACTGACATTTTTCCGATTGAAAACAATATTTTGTTTTGAAATTAACGATGAATGGGGTTTTAAACCCACATTGAAGAAATGATTTATTTTATGATTTATTGTTTATTTGTTGTTTATATTCTACTCACAAATAAGCAAAGTTGTACACAGTCGTATAAAAAGACATTTTTTGCCACTGTAGATGTTGTCTTTAAAAATACTAAATACAATACTCATTCCAGTGTAAAATTCAAAAAGAGTTAAACTCGGTGTTTACAGCTAGAAATAATAATGCGTTTACTGCTACAACGAATATATAAATACATTCATATAATCAAAACAAACACACTAATCTATGTCCGAATCACAATCAAGAAGCAAAGTAATAACTTTGAAACTGACACGTTAACCTCCACAAGGGACGTGAGATCGGATACTCTGGAAGGGTAAACACCTCCTGTTCGCTTATATAATTAAAAAGCGTTTGATGTCTATATGTCATTTTCGTATTTATCCATAAATAAACTGAAGGCATCATTTCTGTCCTAGAGCATTTGAAATCCTAGTGCGAACAAATGTCAATAAACAAACTAAAAGGGGAAATTTTCGTTTGGGTAATCAAATCAAAGACAATCATACTAATTCATGTCCGAATCACAATCCAGAAGCAAAGTAAAAACTTTAAAACTGACAAGTTAAGTTAGACATGTGAACTTCCACCAGGGTGGTGAGGCCGGATGCTCCGGAGGGGTAAGTACCTCCTGTTTAGCTAGCTACGCCCGCCACCTGTGTAATCAAAATTGTGTAAAAGGAACATTTTAGCTCATTTCGTGCTAAAAAATTACCGCACAATTTTTATCAATGCAAAAATGTCTACCATAAAGGTAAAAAAAATACTGTACAAATATGTACTTTTTTTAGCTTTGCATCAATTGAACATGAACAGACGGGACTTTAAACATACAGTGATAATTTTGGATTTTATCTCTAGAAATATAGTTTCTCCAACTGACTTGAATTTCTAAATGTGGAAAGATTTTCCATGTTTGTAATACAAAATGTTAAAAGTACAGACTGATTAATTTCTCTTCCTTGTTTGTTTTGGTTCACATATTATATTGCATGCTTAAGTAATTTAAGACAATATTAAGCTTTCCAGTACATGTATTAGATAAATCAATGAAATTTTTATTCATTGTTAATTTTTTTTCTTCAAATTGATTTTGTTTTAAAATTATTGCATAAATGAAAAATGGAAAAGGACAGGGACAATGTTTTAATCTAATTAATGGCAAATTCTTTAAGAAATGCAGTCTAAACTTTGTAACGTACATGTTATCTGTTACCATGGATTTCAGCGCAAGCCGTTTTCAGCAATGTACGTAAGCCTTCTAGAAATCGCCATCGAAGGTTTTACTTTTATATTGTACACCAATGCACCATCTTTGCATTGCACCCAAGAGTTTCTCAATATGTACAGTGTTTCATCTTTTTAGTACCAAATGTTAAAAGTACAGACTTGTTTGTGCATATATTATATTGCATGTTAAACCAATATAAAGCAGTATTAAACTTTCCAGTAATAGATTGATAAATACAATCTTTATTCATTTTTTAAAATTTCTTCTTTAAATTGATTTTGTTATTAAAATTATTTTATGAAAGAAAAAAAAAGAAAAATGGCATGGGAAAAGTTTGATCCATATAATAGCAAAATGTATAATAAATACAGTCTCAATTCTATATACATGTCATCAGTTACCATTGAATCTTAGATATTAATAAGCGCATAACATCAGCAACAAAACACATCTGGATATCACTTGCTAAGTTTGTTACTTTTGTGTAAAAGCACTGAAGGTTTTTGTCGAGCAGTCGGCTTGAAATAAATACTTGGATGACATTTCATTAACTTTTTATTTCTTCTTCAAATCGATTTTTGAAATTGGTTTTTAGAATTATTGTATTAATAGAAAATTGAAAATGGCATGGAAATGCTTAATCCATATAATAACAACATTATTTAATAAATGCAGTCTCAATTTTTACATGTACATGTCATCTGTTACCATGGAATCTTAGATATACACAAGTACATAACATCAGCAATAAAATCCCTCTGGATATTGCTTGCAAAATATTTACTTTTGTGTAAAATCTTCAAAGCATTCTTCATTGAACCGTCGTCCGGAAATAACATATTAGGATCTAGTATTGTGATTGTGATATATTAAGACTGTCTTGGCCATTTCTTACAACATTCACCACTTTACAATCAGTTCCCCGTATTATTATGATTATGGTCTTTTAAAAACGATTCGATTTTTCGTTATCAGAATTATTTAAGCAACGGAGTTTAACACCCTTTTCAAGAATATTTCTTATACATCTAGATATCATTTGATAAGGATGAAATATTTATTTTTTTTACCTTTGTAGTGAACTCAAGAACCTTTAAATAAGGAAAGAGCTCTAGTTTGCGACACTTTTTAAATTTTAAATGTTCTAAGTATCGACTGATTCATTCTCCTTCCTAGTTTGTTTGGGTCAACTAGTCGGCCTGAAATTACAAAATATGATCTGTTTTTGTGATTATGATATATTTAGACTGTCTTGGCCGCATATAACATTCTCCTATTTTACAATCTGTTACCCGTAGTATTTTGATTATGACCTTTTGGAAACGAAATTATTTTTACTTTGTCAGAATTATTTAGGCAACGGAGTTTTACACCCTTTTTAAGAATATTTCATTTACATCTAGATACCATCTGCTAAAGGTGAAGTATTTCATTTTTTTTGCCTTTGTGGTGAACTCAAGTTTTTTAAACAAGGAAGGAGCTTTAGTTTCCGACATCATTTAGATACCAAATTTCATAACTGCAGACTGATAAGTTCTCATTTCTATTTGTTTGGGTTCTCATATTATATTCCATACTAAAACAGCAATAATAAAAATATCGATCAATGGAATTTTTATTATCGTTTTTTTTTTCAAATCGATTTTCAAAATTATTATATAAATGAATAATTTCAAAAAGGTCGTTAAAATTTATATTCATGTAATAAAAATCCTTTTAAAATTGCAACCTAAAATTCTACATGTACATGTTATTGATTATATTGAATTTTTAACATAGCGCCTAGCATATTGTGCAATGGAACGCCTTGGGGTATCATTTTATAACTATATCCGGTGTTCTCTCAAACTAAGGACCAAAGTACACTGGCTTGTCTCAATTTCTCAATCTAATTTCATTTGTTTATTGTATTGTGGTCTTTATTGCTGCAGTCATTAGTTTGGATATAGATTAGCATGTTTGATTTTACTTTTGCAAATGGTATAATATTTTATAAACTTAAAAGGCATCCATAACTATATATCTCTTCATAAACTCATCCATCTTACTTAAAATACCAATATCTTGCATCATTTTAGTTTAGGTAGTTTCAATGTATTGATCAATTGCACTCGATCATGTACACAGTTTACATTAAGTGGTCTTTAGAATCTGATAAGAGTCTTTTGGAAACTATTTAATTTTAATTTTCTGTATCAAAAATGGACTTTGGATTTAGTGGAGGTGTAACTATATTGGGTCACGCAACGTTGATGGTAAAGGTTTTATCAATTTTTTTTGTGTGAACCAATATCTAAAAATTCTTCTTTTTTGAGGAATTTATATTCTTATTTTGAGAAAATCGAAACAGTATTATATTCACCTTTGCATTGCGGTTTGTTTACAAACTTTGTGTAAAGTAGTGGAACAAACCAGAACGCGAAAACAACATATGGCAAAAAAAGTTTTGTACGTTTGATAAACAAATAAATTCAGTGACATAAAGGGTTCTGACGCTGGTAGCATGATTAAATGAAACCTTGTCAAATGCCTTCATTTATCAAACTAATATTCTCTAACAAATTGAAATGCGGCAATATTAAAACGTTGTTTTCTCCACATCGTAATATTCTAATCAATACAAATGATATACCGCTTATTCCCATTGCTATAGTAACTTAATACGATATTTTTGTAATTATTAATACATTTTAATAAATATTTGTAATAAGCTTTTACTGCCAGTTTTGTTGCGCAATTTCGTCATGCCTAAGTCATGACAAAAATACAAATTGTGGTTGATAAATGATCGATGAAAACAGTTGACACCTGATCTGGGATTGTTATTAATATCAAGTTTTGTAAACATGATTACTAGAAAATGTTATTATCTCAAAAATACCAAAAAATGTCTGGGAAATGAATTTCAGATTGTGTCGATAAGATAAACATTGTGAATTTGCACATGTTCAATGAACTCAATGAAAGGTTTATCACACACGTGGCGGGTGTAGCTAGCTAATCACAAGGTGCTTCTCAATCCGAAGCCGAGAGCTTCTGGGCTTATTTCCTTGCTGCTGGAATTTCACGTGTTTAACTTAAGTTGCACATTACAAAGTTTTTCAATTTGCTTTGGAATTGTTATTTGAACACGGATTTGTGTGCTTGTTTTCTATGGTTATATACGAGCGAGCACATACATTTGTCAAATAGCCATTTTAATGAAATAGGTCTGTAATTTTACCCTTGGCATTCATTCTAGAAAGTATCGAAAGATTTTCTATCCAACTATTCCATTAACTTTTATGATTGTATTGCAATTTTTTTGTGAATTTCAAATTTACTATCACTTTTAAAATTGTCAATGATATTATTTTCAGCAGATTTGATTTCGTTATTTGACTGAGATGTAATATAATCAGGAAGAATCTGCTAAAATTTTACATAAAGCTCTTTAATCTAATTTATCATATAACGTTTAAATGTTTTACCGAGCAGAAACAAAATGGGATGGTAACTAACTGACAATGTCATTATGCTAAGTCGGATGGTTACTAACTGACAATGTCATTAGGCTAGGTCGGATTATATTAATGGTACAATAGCGACCTGTCTAAAGTTTAACACAGAGTTTACGAATAAGCATCGAAGCTCGGCTATAGATTGGCCTATATATGATTACTCTAAACAAATTTAATTTGGCGTGTATTTATTTTGGTTGTATAGCAAATTCATTCATCTGCGTAGTCAAATAAAAAAAATATGCACTATAACACAATAACAAGTTGGATTATATTAATGGTACAGTACCGATCTGTCGAAAGTTCAACGGCTTTACGAATAAGCATCGAAGCTCGACTGTAGATTGGCCTAGATATGAATACTGTAAACAAATTTAATTTCGCGTGTATTTATTTTCGCGGTATAGAACATTTAGACCTATCCGCGTATCTAATTTTTCACTTTTTTGAAACATACACTATAACACAATAAGCATAATATAAACTTCGCTCGGTATTAATTTTCGCGGAAAACAAACGATCGCGTAATAAGCGAAAATTAGTACACCTCGAAAATAAATACGTATACAGCAGCTAGTGATCGAAAAGCTGTCGAGAGATAGATAACAGCTGGGAAGATGTAACTAACAATGGATAAGGATAAGCTGCTGATTCGGTACTTGTTGGCTAGTTTTGTGTTAATCTTTCGGCAGGCATGTACTGTACGCTAACTTAATTTTATGTGTTTACTTCTAATTTCGGGTCTTTCTAAAACGGCAGAAAATGTTCGATAATTCAAGTGTATTTTGGAGTTTGTTACAGAGAAAAACACGATGTTAAATACTGTTTAACCTTTTGGATCAAATGTCTTGTCTCTCATGGCTTTGGTGAGAATCTCAGTCCGACAGATCCTAATGTGACATTTGTCAGTTCACTTGCGGAAGATCGATGGTTTTATGGGGGTGGGGGATCCAATTTCCTTCACCATTAAACTCACCGGCTCGGTATAGGAGAAAAAGTGGTTATTTACTGGGACGTAAAACACCATTACTCCAAGCAACTTGCTCGATTATTAGGCTAAAACATGAAATAAAATGTACATGGTGAATTCAAAGACAAACATACCAGTTAGTGTTCACACTACGAACCCAAAAGGAAAGAAAAAACATGGAAAACGTGCACATTAAGTTAAACACGTTTTACACAAGGAAAATGAGACCGGGTGTTAAGGAAGGGTGGGATTATCTCCTATCTAGATACATCCGCCACGTGGAAACCTAAAAATTGAGAAATATATAAACATATGAACATGAAATTGAAACGTCAAATATATAAAGGATAAATTGGATACAGTATAGATCTGTCGATATTTTAACAATGATCTAAAGATAAGGATTCAAAGCTCGAATTTCGAGTGGTCAAGATATAGCTAGCCACAGGCTAGAAAGCTAGAAATAGATATCACCTTCCGAACGTTTGGCGAGATATAGCTCACGAAAGGCAGAGATGTACTGCATTGAATGATGCGTTAGCTCAGTGTTAAACTTTCGACAGATCTGTACTGTATATTATAATCATTTTTGACGACATGGAGAAACCAAGAAACTTTAGACTCATTATTTCTGTGATAAGTAATTGATTACTTGTCTCCAACTATTGACACCAATGCGTCTGTCTTATGATTTGCATCCGGACACTTGATGTAAAACGCTTAAACAAAACACTATAGAAGTAACTATTGAGGAATATAATTTGAAGAAAATCACCAACGTTTGTCAAATTGGTTTGACAATTTCCCGTGACACGCTCTACAAAAGACTTGTTAAAATCTTGACAAATTGTACGAGTTGCAATTCTCCGAGGAGAGGTTTAAACTGATTTTGAAATATAACATAGGCCGTAATTTGGTTAAGATTTGTTAGCTGACATTTTTCCGATTGAAAGCAATGTTTTGTTTTGAAATTAACGATGAATTGTGTTTTAAACCCGCATTGAAAAAAATGATTCATTTCATGTTTTTTTTTATATTTGTTGTTTATATTCAACTAAAAAATTCAGGAAGTCTCGAGTCTAATAATTTGTAATTATAATCAAAACAAAACGTTCTAATCCATGTTCGCAATCCAGAAGCAAAGTAAAACCTTTGAAACGGACAAGTTGGTTTTCCATCAGGGGAAGTGAGACCGGATACTGCGAAAGGGGTAAGTACCTCCTGTTAGCTAGCTACACCCGCCACGTGTATAATAAAAAGTTTAGTGAAAGGAACATAGAACTGTTGCACTTGAAATATATCCAGGGCAATCCTGGACACGGTGGCATCAACAATACTGTGACGACGGCCATAAAACTCTTTTGAAAGTTAAACACTGCATTAACAGATTGGTGCTGAATTTGTAGCTCATCGTCGTTATCTATACCTAGGCAGTTTTCAGCTATACTTCTATAGGTTTTTGTTTTGGTTATAGGTAATCCAAATCAGGGGCTTTTGGTCCTCTTATTATTTTCTACGTGTTAAAACCTTCGTAATGTCGGTACTGCGTTTACTCGTTAAGCCAATTATCTGAATATTAATATATTTGAATTCTTACCGCGCCTCAAATTCAAAATGTTATTCTTTTATTAATCAAACAGAAACATACATTTTCATCCAAAAACGTAACCGTTGATTTGAACGTGGTTTTCCACAAGAAAATTTGAATTGTAGCTGGATGTTTCGGAAGGGTATTATGTTCCAACACTGGTCACCATCACGGTACCGAAGCAGTGTCACGGCAACTAATGACTTACTAGTGTCAGTGATGTCATCAAATGACACAATTCAGTCCGAGTGTCTATCTTTTTTGTGTGCGATTTAAGAACCTTGTAGGGGTCAATTGTTGTGTCTTTCACGCGACTCAATATGAACTTTGGTGGAATCTGACGTGTATTGGTACTAGTATTGGCCAGCATGTTTTTGTTTGAATCAATCATTTTGGTCGATGATAAAATTAATTTTGATATTTTTGTTTATATAATTAACCATTAACCTAAGGTGAAGGGGTTTTGTATGAAGCTACCTGAAATAATATTATGTATGTATATTGGTGTAATTTTGTCGTATTACACAGACAAGTCTATCTAGGGAAGATTCAATATATGTTCAATCTTTTTAGACTTCAAACATTGCTTAGCTAATAACAAAGCGTTTGATGTTTGTATGTCATTTTCTTATTAATTCATAAATAAACTCGAGGCATAAGTTCTGTCCTTAGCATCTGCAATCCTAGTTATAGCACAATAAAAGTAAAAACCCATATATAAATTATCTACATTGGTTCATGTTGTGTATAAAAAAGCCTTTGAATTTGAATTTCTCTTTTGGAATCAAATTATATGAATTATGCGTATTTATTACAACGACGAAAGGACGTCGACGTTGGCGCTTTAAACGTAACGGTTCTGGAAGCAGAAGGGGATGTTTTAATAATACTCTGTCTTTAAAAGAAAGAATGGAATATTAAATTCAAAGTTACGTAATTTCTTCCTTCCGCCATTCCGTCAATCAAGACCATTCTTGTCCGGAGTAATTCTCCTGAACTTTGAAACGTCATTTTACGAAACATGGGGTAAAGCATCACCATTGATAGATGTGCATATTATTTATGCGAGTTTGTTAATGGTAATGATAAAATATCACAAATAAAAGAAAATACAAACATTTATCTAACATTAGACTAGTTTTTCTATCTGATTTGACGAAATACAAGTTTTATCGAACACACATGATACAGAATCTAGATCTTGTATCACCACACTGTACATGTGGTGATTCAACATTTGCGGTAAAGTACACGTGCATTTCTCATTGTGGCGTCATTAGGGAATCTCCGATTTATTTATCAAATGGAAACAACGACGTCATTACTACAGAACATGCCATAACATAGTTCAATTGTTTTCTGTGGTAAAATGTATTTTTTCACATAAAGTATTGTTTTTTTATTATTTTAAATAACCTAATTGGAAATGTTAGATAAAAATATCATATACACAGTGTGTATGTACAACCTTCGTATTAGGTCTCGTTCTTTTATCGTAGCTGTATCACTACTCGTCGCGTAAGCGCGACTCGTAGTGATACGACTACGAAAAAAGGACTCGACCTGATACTGAGGGTTGTACATACACACTGTGTATATAATATGTATGTATTGGAGGAACTGCTTATTCACAATATCTCCTTTCTTTGAAGAGGCATCTCAAAACTTTTGCAAGCGAGCTAACTAATTTTCCCACACTACAATCTGTCCGCCGATTGAAAGAATTCCATAAGCACGTATAGGCGTAAACCATTCCGTCCTCGAAATGGAACGGACTTATGGTGTGCTACGCTAAAGTCAAGATTCTGCCACTTATATCAAAGCGTTCAGTTCTTGGATAGTGCAGGAACCAGTGAACAAGTGAACAGAGAACGTTTAAGCACCTTACTTCAGCAAACGAACTTACAAACTTGCATAAGGAGCTGCATCAGTTAGATTTAAACCTTGTTGATGGGAAGCGTTATGACCAGTAAGCGCAAACTTTAGACCACTGGCCATCGAACCCTCTCTAAAAGGAAGTGGAATGGAGTAAAGGTGTTCATTATACCTCATGTAATTTTCAAGTAATTTGATTGGGTAACTAACTGTTTGAAAATAAAATAATATCACCCTTAGATTTACTAAGAATAAAGAATGGCGCGCGTGCTTCAGGGTAACATTAGTTGAGGAGTTATGGTAACGGGTAATATTACAAAAAATATCACATGCCCCAAAGGAATCCTAAATCACACAACCGAACGCATTTCGATCACAAGCAGCTAAACGTTTGATGGATACGATCTTTTATTCATATGCAAGCGTTTCCTTGATCAAGACTACCTGTCATCGGACGACAACAATGGCCGGATTTGCTTCTGTCAACGAGGACAGTTTGAAACGATTGACAGAAGCAAAAGATGCGACAAGCATAAAAAGCGCGGTTAAACGGTCTGTAAAGCTCTTTAGAGAATTTCTGAGCGGTAGTAACACAGAATTTGAAAGCTTTTCGAAATCAGAACTGAACCATAAACTTAGACTTTTTTATGCTTCAGTCAGAAGGAAGGAAGGTGTTAATTTTAAATCATCGTCTTTCAGTTTAAGAGAATATCTGGAGAAAGACATTTGGCATAATAAAATAAATATAACATTCATAAGAGGGTGATATTACATATTTTCACCCCTCGGAAACCATTGTCAACCTCGGCTTAGCCTCGGTTGACAATGGTTCCTCGGGGTGAAAATATGCAATATCACCCTCTTATGAATGTTATATTTATATAATACCGCACGTTAAGATTCATGCAACCAACTCTATCAATATAGCAAGTTATAGAATGGTGGAGGAAACCGTAGCACCTGGCAAAAACAACCTACCTTTGGCAAGGTAACTGATGAGAATCTAACCGAAAGTGATTCGAACCGAAGCAATAAAAGACCTTCTGATCCGCCAAGGTAAACGCAAAACAACATAATATAAACACATTGTTATATCATATCAAAATAATTGCTTACTTTGCAAATGTTATTGTACAGAAGTAATACACTTATATTAAATCGCACACATGTTGTCTTTATTATTGAGTTGAAAAACAAAAAAAAAAAAACTCGTGTGCTAGATTTCAGCTCAATTTATCACAAACGTCTGGTGCCGGAAGGAGAAACGTGTATATATTGCAAGCATTACTTGAAGTACATTATAAAGGCAGACCACAAAGGAGTGATGCTATATATATACTCTTTAAATGAGGAAATATACATGGAGACCTTGTAATAAATTTTTAATAGTAAATATTAATTATTAATTGAATAATTTTAAAATAGCATATTTAATATTTTAATACGATTTATTAAGATATGTGCCGACGCCTAGGGAAATAACTCTGTTCAACACTGGTTAACAGCACATAATTAATAACCGATCAGTCAATATAATATAATCGTATACAAATAATAATGTTTCCCGTCAAATCGTCATGACATTATTTTATTATTTCTATAGACAGTTGTGTGTTATTTTATTCCTTTTTAACATTTTTGTATCTAGAAATATTTCGATTTTATCGTTTAGTTTTGTACACACTTGTAATGATACGACATTAGTTTCATTTTAGGTGATCATACACACAATAATAACATTTTGTGATGATAAGGCCGGTAGAATTTGTAAAAAAAAAAAAAAAACAAAAACAAACAAAAACATGAGGATTAATTTTCAGAATCACAATCCTAAAAAGCAAACTAAAACTTATGAATTGGCAAATTAAGGTAAACAAGTGATATTCTACCATGGAAGGGAAACGGAGTCCCTTGAACGGCCGGAAGGGTAAGTACATCATAGTGCATATTTAGCTATCTACAACCGCAACGTCTAAAATATAAAATCAACATTTATAATAGAACATGAAAGTATAGGACGCTTGACAAGTTAAGCAAAATTGAAACAAACATCTCAAGAGATTTTTGATATTCAAGATAAACTCAAAGACCAATCTTCTTTTTAAATTGAAGAATTGAAGATTGCACTTAACTATTAATAGTAATAACTCGCCATGCAATTACAGCACCTTATTTACATATCCCGCTAATTGGGAAAAACCAATACAATCCTTTGGGAAAACCCGTGAGATGAAAATGGTTCTACATCTATTCTTTCTATATCACATTTTAACAGTACAGATCTACCAAAAGTTTAACACTTAGCTAATGAATTGATGGCGAATATGCAGCTCATCTCTAGCCCTCATTAGCTCATTATTTCTTCCATATCTGCTCATGTAAGATAGGGTTTTTCCCTATGTGAGATACGCGTATCTCACATGACCACGTGACCTTTAGTGACGTCACAATCAAAAGACAATTACATGACGTCATCATATGGAGAACATGACGTCATCTTGCGGGAAAATGACATCCAATTCTTCACAATTTCGAAATTTTGAGTGCGTTTTAAATGATAAATATTGGATTTTTTAATGAACCACTTTGTTTTGTAGTTTATACATTTTGTATAAACCAAAATCCGGTACGATCTATCCAATGGTCATATTTATTTTAAAGTAAAATGACGAATTACAGAGTTAGATTTTACAAACATGGCGTCGATGCCTATGTTCATCGTACCTGAAGCCAAATATTGGCACTAAAATGGAAGAAAAATAATCCATTATGAGTTTATCCATGTAGGATAGGGAAATCTCACCCTCGGGGTTGAACATTTCTGGTCAGAGACTCGGCAAGCCTCGTCTCTGACTGAAATGTTCAACCCCTCGGGTGAGATTTCCCTATCCTACATGGATACTCATAATGGATTCTTATAATCTTGACAGCTTTTGGGCAGCTGCTATCTGTCGGACACCCGGCAGCCAACGAATTCTTTTCATTGACTGTGATTCATCGATATACTAAAGCTATAGTATAGCGACTACTCATACATTTAATGTTTGTGATATTAACAATTTTTCTTGAACCTTGAAATGTATTACTTTTTCATTCATTCTCCAGCGTGATTTAATTGTATTCCATGTTCATCAAGAATTGTTGTAAAATTTGTTTAAGAGGCTTCAATAATTTTATAAAAATCAATGTAATCTGATTGGTAGTAAAACGTCTTTGGATAAAAATGAAAATGTGATTCTTATTGACATTGTCATAATGTTAAGTCTGATTATTGTCTTTAAAATGTCGGCTTAATTTGATTTTTGGTTCTATTCATTAAGCAACTGGAAAGGTTAAGTGTTCACACTGAGTGAATGGAAGCTTTGAAATATCAAAGTCGCAAAGGGACCACTGGTTGTGGAATTACATATGGAAGCTTAAAAATCTCTTGAAATCAGTCGTAGGGACAATTGCTTGAATTGTGTGGGTTAATTAAAATGCTTAAAATAGATGCAAACGTTTCAATGAGAAACACGAACTTGGCATCAGGCAACCAACAAAACCCAAGAACAAGAAATAATAAAAGTAAATGATAAAAAATCCGCAACTTGCACATAATCTTACCATGAAAGAAGTGAGACCAGCAGCTCCAGAAATTAAAGGTGACCATCTTCTTAGCCACGTGTACCCACAACGTGTGAAATTCAATTGAAAATTAACAGGGCATGGAACTATAGGACGTCAAATAATATAAGCAAACTTCTCTGATCGAAGCCAATTATTTAGCTTAATTTGTTTAACTTATTTTTTCAATTAAGGTTCAGATAGTGGTTTGCAAAATGGATCGGTATAGTTTTTTTATTATAACAATTTATTTTCATCTCATATGATGCATTTTTGTCCTACATTGTATATTTTTTATTTACGTAGTTACAAGATAATGTTGTATCACATAGTTATATAGTGATTATATAGCATCTTCCAGATGGTAATAACGTGATTTCAGAGTTCAGATGGAAAAATTACATGTTACAATTTTTTGATCAAACGTATTTCCATCTTTCAAGAGTTTAGCTAAAGAAGAAAATATTCATCATGCTGCAACAATAGAAAGTAGCTGGTAACATTACATGTTATAAATTTACGATCAAACTTATTATTTTATTATTTATCAGAGCTCAGTGGCAGATGAAAAGTGCTATCATACTGAAGAAACAAAAATGAAATTAATTTAGCTAGCTTAACAGAAGACGCTTGCCCTTCCGGAGCACCCAGCCTCAATTCCCTGTTGGAAGTTCACATGTGTACCATAACTTGTCAGTTTCAAAGTTACTTTTCTTCTAGATTGTAATTCGGACATGGATTAGTATGTTATTATTTTTATTTAAAAGCACAATCTTAGAAAAAGAATAGAATGATTTAGTTCACCTGTTTTACTAAATTTGACAGTTTTACTTTTTTGGTTTTTGACTTTAACATTGACATTGTATGTTTGTTTTTTATTTGGGAAAATTATGCAGTTTATCCTTCCAATTGCAAACTGCATAATGAAATGGGGTGATCTTTGAACAAAGATATGTTGGCCTTCCTGATCGAGATATTAAAGTTTTAAACTGCAAAGGTAGCAGGCAAGATACAACAATATGGAAAATTTGCTCAATTGTCCCTACACTGCTATTATATGTCATATCATGTCACAGAGACTTGTATTGCAAAGATTGCAAAATCAACCGCTTTAAAAACAAACACAAAATGAATATTAGTAAATAAAAGAGAGTATTACACCAATTTCCTCATTGAAAATTTAAACGACCTCTTGGGAAATCAGTTATCATTTTTTCTGGGTTTTGTAAAAATTAAGATCAGCCATATTATCATAAAATTTTAATTACCCGTCCTAGGTTTCCACAAATTTAAAATAATTACTAGCTAAATTTCCAAAATTTGTGAAAATATAGTCCTTTTTAAAGTATTTTTTTTTTACAATTTTGCTAAAATAGGTTACTTTTTGAAAGAATTCCTCAGAAATTAGTAGCCAATGGCGATTTTGGCCACCAGGAATGGAAACATAGTGTCCAGAGCATCCGGATTTAATTCACCGATGTTAGTTCAAATTTTAACGTAAATAACTGTTTTCATAAGTTTTTAATTTGTTTTTTGATTGTGTTTAAAACACGGATCGGTATGTTTGTGTTGGATTTATTATTAGAATTCTGACTAATGTAATCGTGGATATCTATTCAACTTAAGACGTCCTGTATTTTTAGCTATTGTGGTTTTGATACAAAGGCACATTTATAAGTTTTTGGGTTAATGACATATTTTTCACTTAAATGTTGTACAATACAGACCTGCCGAAAGTATATTATTGCGCTACGAATAGAAGAGTGAACGGAATAGAAATAGGTATTGACCTTAAAGATGCAGAGAGATAGATAGCAGATCTAGATACCGAAAAGCTTGGAGATATAGATAAAGAGGAACCGACGAGAGGATCAAGAGCAGCCGATTCGATACTTATTCGTTAGTTAAGTGTTAAACTTTCGACAGGCTTTTGCTGTATGTGTTTGACAAGAAAATTACACGTTTGTCTTTGCTTACGCTTACAGCTATCTATCATATACATCAGTGATAGATAGAGGTATCCAACCATAGGTCAGATTTTGTGTCTGTAACAACGATATTTGCCTAAGGTGGTATTTCAGAGCAACGTTTAACCCAAAGCATCAATAGCTGATGTAAAACAAGTAAAAATATGCTTGTTCGCAAATCCGAAAACTAGCATTTAGACAATCAACATTGATCTGTCCGCTTAACCTTTTATTGGAATATTCAAATGCAACGTTAAACCAAAAACTCCAATAGCTGATGTAAAACAAGTAAAATTATGCTTGAACTTCTAGTATAGGCAAACACTTTGACCTGTCCTGCTTGACCTTCCATTGGAATAGTGAAATAGGACCCACCCAATACATTGGTAGTGGTGGGATTTGCAATTAATACATACCATACAAAATGGAATTTTTTATTTTTCTCCTTTACGTACGCGAAATAAACATTGTGTTTCAATATCATACATAAATACACGCGTCTATTTTCTAGGGATAATTGTGTTTAAGGCCCGTTTCACATGAAAATTTCCCGTGAATATAACGTTAATGGAGCTTATACGTTAAACTCACGTGAAAAAATTGAGATTTAACGTGAATTTCACGTGGGCAAAAATTGGCTGTGTAGCTGAGGATAACCCCAGAATAAAATCTGCTGTTTTTAAAAAGTCCATGCAGAGTCACCATTACAGCTACGGTTACAAAAGCCAAGTACGCATAACTGTTTGAGAGTATGCAACGACGGAAAAAGGTCGTTATCAAAGATAAAAGTGGAAAGTAAATACAAACTCTTAGTCATGTACTAACTTACTTACTTATGCCTGTGGTACCAGGGAGGTACATAGGTCACTGACAACACTCCTCCATCTGGTTCTATTCTGTGCTAATCTGCCCAGGTCTTGCCATTTGTATCCCTCTCTATCCATTTCTGATTGCAGGTTTCTCCGCCAGGTGTTTCTTGGCCTTCCGACTTTTCTTTTTCCTTGAGGATTCCACTGCAGTGCTTGTCTTGTAATTGAATTTGTTGGCTTCCGCAGTGTGTGTCCTATTCATCGCCATTTCCTTTTTGATAGCTCCATCTCTATAGGTTGTTGTTTTGTCTTCTCCCATAAATCAAGGTTGGTGATTTTCTCTGGCCATCTGATCTTTAGGATTTGTCTTATGCAGTTGTTAACGAAGACTTGGAGCTTGTTTAGGAGACATTTAGTTGTTTTCCACGTTTCTTAGTGATGTACTTTGAAAGATTTTCGTATTTTTGAATGAATAAAAGCTGTTTTTTATAAAATAAATTGTGTTCACTCCTTAGTTCTTTTTAATACAGAAACAAGTGGAGTGACGTTTCTTTTTGGAAATTTAGGGGTGACGTTACTTATTGAACGGACCTGTTCATAACATGCACAAGAAATACCAAAAAGTATCTTTTGTTTTCGTCGTGCTAGGCTTGCTTCCTCGATAATATACATATCAAAGACGATAGCATTAAAGCCATTACAAAAAAGCGTACATAAAAACGAAAAATCTAAAACATGATCAAATCCCAATTAAATTATATAAAATAAGAAATGGCGTGCTTAGAGATAATGCATGGACCTTTATGGTCGCCATTAAAATGTAAATCCGATTATGGAACACGATATCGCACGCCCTAATTGATTATTGCCCTCATCCATAATCATTAAGAAAGTGCATAAATCGGCAGACGACATAGACGTGTAATTAAGAGGATCACAGACTGAAGTAAATGTAGCATACACTTGCTGTTACTTACAGAGTTGCCGAACGGTTAACACTGAGCTAACGATGTTGAGTGGCCGAGATAACTAGATGCAAAAACAGCTGCCGAGAGAATGGTTGCCGATAACCTATCAATATAAAGGTAGCGAGGGGCAAGATACTGATTTTTCTATACTCATTCGCTAGCTTTGTTAAACTTTCGACAGGTCTGTACGGTACTCAAAACGTCTCCAACCGTCAGTTATTGTTTAAAGCCGCATTAAGCATTATTGCAGCCATACGCAGCAACCAGTGTCGTAATGAATGCATGCCTTCGCTTCAGGCATGATACATAAAATATTGTTGCAATTAAAATGAACAGACTCAGTGATTTAAAATCTAATTAGCTTTATTCTAGTTTTGCATAAGAGCTACATAAAGACATAAAATATGCGATAAAGTAAAATCTCATAATCTTCCATTGGCAGTTTGCACAGGTGTGGAATGTTATAATGGTGTTTTACTACCTAACGCAAAATAATTTCATGTACATCGAAGCGGTCAGTGCTTGGATGACAGAGTAAAACTAGAAAAACTGTGAGCCAGAAGCTCACAAAAAATACCCCCCCCCGCTCCCCCCCCCCATAAAAAATCCATCGGATCAAATTTTTAAATAGGAGGTGCACATCTACATTATATCACGAAGATTGTGTAAAAATTTCATGAAAATCCATTGAAGGGTTTAGGAGGAGTTGCGGATAAGAGATAGGGACCCTAAAGTGTAACGGAAGGACGGAAGGACGGACGGACACACGGACAGACACCCCTATCACTGTATACCCCTGACTTTTTAAGCGGGGGGTATAATTAAGCTGTGGTGCCGAGAAACAAAACCCCACCGACCTTCGGAAAGCAAATTGACACATTTTCTCACACTAGGATCTGTCCGAGTTGGATACAAACCTAGGCTGTGAGTGAACCCATAATCCGTAAAGACATGCTTTAGAACACTTTGTCACCCACCGAGACCCCCCCCCCCCCCCCAGTTAATATATACATGACTCACAATTAGCATGCTCAAAATATATTTGAAATATTTGTGACTGCAAATTTAGTTGTAAAAATTAAATAACCCCAAGGGCGAAATCATCTTTTCTATACGAACTTTTACCAGAAATATCAGCTTATAATTTTTCTCTCAGTGAAATACAAGCCAAGTCATTTTTAGGTCCTCCAGCTTAGAAAGAAAGGGGAGATAATGCATACGTTACTCACTGTGTGCTCAAAATCTATTTTTTATGATTAGTTGCAGTCGTAAAAATCTTAATAACCCCAAGGGCGAAATAGTTAGTTTTACTTTCCAAATTACAAAACCTTACAAGAAAACAACAGCTTATATTTGTTTTCTTGAAACACAAGACAAGTCATCATCCTAAGGTCATCGATTTTTTTTACTTAAGATGTTCAGAGTGCAGATCTGTCGAAAGTTAACCAATGAACTAACGAAAAGGAGTCGAAACACAGTTATGCTACATGCATAGCCAGTGGCCAAAATGCTGCCGCTGCCGAAAGATAGAGACAGCAGCCGCCGAATAGTTGTCGAGATAAAGTAATAAGGGGAAATAAGGGGCCAAAGTAAGTTGCTCATTCAACACTACTTTGTTAGTTAAGTGATAAACTGCTGACAGGCCTGTACTGTATAAGTTCCAGCGTTATCTGTCAGTGACAACTTTAAAGAAGCACAAAAATGACAAAGACAGAACGTTTTGATGTAGGATTCTGTTACTCTGTAATTTGTACATAATAAGATGGCTTATTTGATGTAGATGATTTCTATGTCATCATGTTTCTGAAGTAATTATTTGTATTATTTATATTTCATCATATCACGACCGGTTTATTTTTCAGAAATTATTATATTTATATTTCTGTACGGGTTCATTAATCTTCTGGTAAATGTCCTTTTGCCAATGTGTAGTTGACAAGATTTTGCTATGCAGTCACAACTGTTTTATCATATCACGACCGGTTTATTTTTTCGGAAATTATTATGTTGATTTTTTTTCGTACAATTTTAATGCTCTTCGGGAAAATGTCCTTTTGCCAATTTGTAGTTGAGAAGATTTTGGTATACAGTCATAACTGTCTATAAAGGTCACTCAAGGGAAATTAAGCCGTAAAAGTGGCCTTTATGAATATAGAGCAATTTGGATAAAATAGACTTTAAAAGCAGACGAGTCTTATATAGAAGTGGTATTTAAGCTAGTTTGACTTTAAAAATCTTACACAGCAAATTCAGTTTCAATAGTCCTTATGGTATGTTTCAGATTATTAGTTTTAAGTTTATGCACGATGCGTCATGCGTTTAGCTGATGACGGTAGGTGGTCCCTATACCTGTAGCGGAGCTGATCTAGTCGTGGCTTGGTAATGTTGTATTTAATTGACATTATAGTGATGATTTATTGCCAGAATTTCAGGTCCGGATCTTTTAGCTTTGTGGTAAAATGCTCGTTTTTCATCGGTGAAGGTCGGGTTCGATGCTCAGCCGGTGCTCTCGATGAGGAAGTGAATTTTCCAGGTGTTTCCTCACTAGACGACAAGTGCTACAGATGATATTGATGACTGCCATAATTTAAGTCATTTCCTTGTTCAAAGGGAACTAACTCAAGCAATATTAGTTGCGATTAGAAAACAAAACAAGCAAAATAAATCGATCTACTTTCATTATTAACCCGTTGCAATCAAATCGAAATAGTTCACTAGAACGCGATGAAGTCTAATAATATGTAGGGTAATGGCGACCGAGAGATCCAAGTCATTGGTTATTGATCACAGCAGCAGTTAAAGAAACTCGTTTTTTTAAAAAAAAAAAAAAAAAAAAATAAATAAATAAATAAATAAATAATAATAATAATAATAATAATAATAGGTAATAGTAATAGTAATGAAAAAACGTGCACATAAGTAACTCTTCTCCACTCTAAAATATGAAAATAATTAACATGTAGATCATAATTAAGCTGCTTAAGTTTGGTAAAATCATAAAAAGGAGAAATGTACGTTCTGCCGTTTATATTTTTATATAAAATAATACAGTCATGTATTTAAGTAAAAATATTATGTTTCCTTACTGTTTAACGGTTGATATACATGTATGCATGCATGCAATGGTTGCTCGTTAATTATCTATTGTTCTTGTTTTTAATTTTATTTTCAAACTCTGTACATTATATTTTAGGGAACACTGGTTGTAAAATAAGCGTCATGTAGTCGCTTTAACTTTTCTCCAGTGCACATAAAATGTCGAGAATTTGGCCAAATGTGTGTTTGACTTTCTTGTCTTGCTTGCCTCTTTTATCATTCAGTTATATTGTTTTGTGTTGTCGGTTGCGTTGGATAGTATTTTTTTAAATTCTGATTGCCCTCTTCTATATTAAAATGTTTAACGATGTCCTGGTACTGTGTCGCAAGAAAAAATTAGAGTTATTCCCCTTTGATCGAAGCATACACATCAGACAGGAAGTTTTTATTCTTCTGAGGCCCACAGTCCCTTTTCTCTTTTCTTTGATGTTCTGTTAGGTCCATATTTGCATTATGGCTCCTTCGCACATTCGACCTGAACGCGAAGAAGCAAAGTTGCAAAGATACGATGGTGAAGTTGCGAAATTTTGAAGGCGAAGGAGCGAAGTTTTAAAGGCTTTCGCCATCGTACCTTCGCAACTTCGCTCCTTTGCCATCGTATCGTCGCAACTTCGCTTCTTCGCGTTCAAGTCGAAAGAGCGAAGGATTGATAATGCCAATATGGCCCTGACAGAACATCATATTTTCCCGTCACCATATCATGGTTAAGTATGATGTTTCTGTGCCTTATCTAAGAATGATGTCTCTGGATATATTTGACGTCCCATGTTTCTTTCATTCTTAATTCTCAAATTTCAACAAGTAGCGGCCGAAGCTTGCTAGGCACTATACTTTGTTAAAATGCAAATAGTCTGTTGTAAAATTACTTGAACACAATAACCTTATTAGATTTTTTTTCTAAAACATTAAATGATATCACATCAAAGAACACGGTTTCATTGTTTCAGGATAAGGCTATGCTAATGTTTTAATGTATGTTTATGAAGGTCTAGTTGCTTAATCACTCGCAAACAAACCGATCCATGTTCAAATCACAATCCTAAAAGCAAAGTAAAAAACTGAAGATGGACTTAGGTTAAATAAGTTGAGTTGAGTAACGGTGTTAAAGTACCAGTCAAGAAAATATAATTTATATCGAGACATCGCAGCAAATTTGCCTGTGCGTTGCGATGATGGCATTATACAGAAGGGTTCTTTATCGTGCCAAGCCTACCGTGACACAGAACCTCGTTTATTTTAAGTTCTCATTAGAAAGAACCGTTGGTTTTATTTTATAATGCTGAGTGCTTGGCAAAAGAACAGTCACTACCCACTTTTAAGTCTTCGGTCAGACCCAGACGGGGTTCGAACCCACGACCTCCCACTAGCGGAGATGTTATACTAGTGAACTTTTGACAAAGAAAAGGGCTCAGTTGTACCGAAATAGATTACACCTCCATGTAAGTCAGCTTCACCGTGTTAGCATATCAAATAAGAAGACAGGGGGCTTAGAAAGCCTTAATATTGGTTTTATATTCAATAAATAAAAATCAGAAAAGCGATTGACCTCTAACATTGTTAGCTAGAAATAACATTTTTGAAAACCAAGTCTCACGTCCATGGAAAAAATCACTTGATTTTCCATTTTGGGATTGTAATTTGAGCATGAACCGGTGTGTTTGTGTTTTGTTTCGTGCGTTACGTTTATGGTTGTTTAAATTTTATTTAGATCAAAAGTTAATGACTTTTTTGCACTGTAAATTTGAAAATTGAATTTACCATGGTGATTACTCGCGCTTTTCTCGACAAAATCAGATAAACTAAGCAAAATTATTTTAAAAACCAATAATTCTGAACCCTCCAATTTGTTTTTTTTCTGTTGAATTGAGTAAGTTGATAAATGGTAAACCCTTAATTAGTTGCCAGTAGCAGTAATTTTTCTTATTTTTTCAGGAATATAAATGACAGTGATGTCAAAAGTGTGACCTTGTCTAAATACATCTTATTACAGTAATGGACGTTTTATGTGATAACGTGCAATTCACAAAATTGATTTGTTTGTTGTTTTAAGCATTCATGAAGATTTGTGGCAGTTTTAAAATGAAGATAAAACAGTTCACTTATCTTTTCATGTTTTGGCATGACTGTCTGTTTGCATTTTTTATGATATTGTGTATATGTTTTGGGATTTAAGTTATGGAACACTGATTGTAAAATAAGTTAGTTAGTTAGTTGCTCTCAAATAGTACTATGACTATACCACTTAGATATTCATTAGTCAGTAGATCCAGTGAGAGAGAGAGAGAGAAAGAGAGAGAGAGAGAGAGAGAGTAATCTTCAGGCCGTAATTGGAAGGTCGTGGGTTCGAACCCCTAGGGGGTCTGGTCCATACCTTGAAATTGTGTAGTGGCTGTTCTTTCAACATCACGAAATGAAAAGTCAAGGTTCTTTCGGAAGGGATCTAAAAATAAAACTAAAAACAGGTCAAGTCTCGCGGTAAGCGTGGCACAATAAAGAACACTGCAGTATAAGCAATAATCTGCCGACGTCTGGATATAAGTGAAATATTCTTGACTGGGACGTTAAACACCATTACTTATGTATATATCAAACTTTGTATTAGTGTGTTTTTGGTTATTAATGTAGTTGCCAAGTTCCTGATTTTCAGCTGAATATGTCATTTTACCATTTTGTAATTAGTGCTTTTAAATTTGCTTTTATCTTGAATCTAGTTTTCATTGTGCGTTCATTTGTTGTGAAATTGTTTTTAATTTGATGGCAAGGGTTTCTGGGTTCAACTAAGTAAACGCATTATTTTTTTGAATTTTTTAGCATTATTTCTTTATTTATTTCAAATATCAGTACTGATTGCCAAGTCAATTACTGACAAAAATCTAAACAGCACTAATGAATTTAAAAGCAATCGATATAAAATCCATTAAGTTGTTAGCTTCGAGACATTTTAAGTATTTTCGCAAATAGTCAGTAATGAGAAATTTTCATCAATGCATTTATTTATCCAATCAAGGAATCTAAAAGCTAGTAATGATACTGTGTCAAATTACGCCCATCAGCAGTCGAAGTACATTTTATCTTTGCATAAAATACACATTATTAACTGTTTAAGCTCATTAGTTCAAAATAAAACTAGAAAAACTGTGAGCCACAAGCTCACAAAAATACCCACTGCTCCCCCCCCCCCCCCCCATAAAAAAAACCATCGGATCAAATTTTCAAATAGGAGGTGCACATCTACATTATATCACAAAGATTGTGTGAGAGTTTCATGAAAATCCATTGAAAGGTTTAGGAGGAGTTGCAAATAAGAGATAGGTACCCTAAGGTTTAACGGAAGGACGGACAGACACACGGACGGACACTCCTATCACTATATACCCCCACTTTTTAAGCGGGAGGGGGGTATAATAATGATTACTGCTTAGTGACTTTATAGCATGATATTATGTGTATTTAAGAACACCAAAAATATTATCTGTTCAGTGCAGCTCACTCAGCATGTAGTTAAGTCGCTTTGTAACCTTATCTACATAGGTTTAACTTCTCAGATTAATATTTTTTATATTTTCATTTTTTAATTTCTTCCCAATAGCATATTGGGCAATAAGAATGTTTTTTTGTTGCCTACGTTAGAACTCCATTTATCACGATGATAGCCCCCGTAGTTGATAATTTATCACTCAAGATTAGATGTATACATTGGCGAAGCGTGATGCGAATGCCTTGTCATTTGAATTTGTTGTAAATTGTATAAAGGTGATATTTACGGATATAAGAAGTTTGTTCAGATTCCATCGTTTAAATTTTTGAAGTTCATTAACGTTTGTATAATGATGTAATTGGTGTAATATATATAATCAAACACAAAAATATCGGTCCATGTTAAAATCAATACCCCAAAGCAAATTTAAACCTTTAAAACTGGCAGATTGAAAATCCTAGGCTTGTAATATACCGGAGTCGATTGAATTGTTAGCAGCTTGCTCTGTCGTATAACGTTTCTGTTCTGAGATGTTTAGGACTCAATACTTGATCACTGGTTACAAAATAGTACAGACCTGTCGAAACAGAAAGTCAAAAACAAACGTACTATTCCGTGTCATTACCACAATTCTGAAGCAAAGTAAAAACTTTAGAAGTTGACAGATTGAGCTTTCACCATGGAATTGAGGCCTGGTTGTTTGGGAAGGTTAAGCACTTAGTAGTTGTGGTTACCTACAGCCACCACGCCTAAAATCAAAATAATCGAGGATGAAAGGAACATTGAACTATGGGAAGTAAAATATACAGGATAATATTAGATACGTCAACAATTTTTTGATGACTGACAAAAAACTTTTCAAGAGCCTTGATGAGCCTAGGCTTGCAATGTCTTTAGTCAACAACTTATTTGTAAGCAGCGTGATTCGTTGTAATTGAAACACTTACCAATTACCTCACCACTGATCATAAAGTATGGTACACACCTGTCGAAAACTTAACCAACAAATCAGTGCCGAATCTGTAGTTCATATTTGCGCCCCTCGTTAGCTATATCTCGGCAGCTTATCAGAGTCTGCTATCTTCTCCCAGCAGTTTTATTTTGGCTACTGGTTATCCACATCTCGGCTAACCGAGTACTTTTGTTTGTTTAGTGCTTAAAATTTTGACAATTCTAAGAGGCGGTAATGTGTTTTGCACTGTCCTTAGTCTGTTATTGGTTGTGACTATTGTCAAGTACATGTTAAAACTTATCTAAATAACCACTCAAAACATACACGGTATTTTAATTATATTTATTTTATAAGCAAAACATAAATTTATTTTCTTCTAATGGAAATTAGGTACAATGTGATGATCACTTTTGAACGAGGGATGAGACAGTCGGAACATCAGTCGGCCTTTTCCGTCATACCGATTGTTAACGGAAAACACCGAGCGATTTCCAATTTGGGATGGGAATGTTTTTCATATAAATAATACATACATTATTGCAAAAATAACTTTATACATTTAATTTAGACTTAGTCATTGTCTGAGGCGATATGATAACTCCTTTTAAAACATGTACAATTGCAACATGCCAGATATTCCAGAAGCCTTATACACCGGTCTCGGATACCAAGTTCTTGTTGCATCTCTTCCACTGACGGGGAATCTTTTAGTAAAGGCTTAACTTCATGGTTAGGTGATAATTTATCTGTAAAAGAAAATGTATTATACCATTAGCATTCCATTAAATTTATATCGACCTATGGGTCCAGATTCCTAAAGTTTTGTACTACTATAAAATTATATAGTTCTTATATGCTTCATAATTTCGCACTGTTCCTCATTATTGAATTATAGACATGTATATACAGTACAGACCTGTCAAAAGTTTAATGTTATGATAAATAGTATGTGTCGGATGGACAGCTAATTTTAGTCCCACATTAGCTACATCTAGGCAGCGTTTTAGTCTCTATCTATCTCTCTAGCTACTAGGACACACGGCAACCGGGTCTCGATTCCAGTCTTGAAGTTCCGACAGGCCTGTATCGTATATAATATCAAAGGTATTTTATTATTTTACCACAACTAATGATATATCCAGTGCCATATATTGTAATTTACATACAAACACTCGTGAGATTCCTCTTTACTGTACTAGACGTTGGATCAAATCAATAGTTTTGTTTTTAAACTGCAAGGAATAGTTCCCTGACATTATTTTGGTTTATTTCACTGACATACAATCAACGAGCTCAGAACTCTTTTTACATTGTTTACATGGAATCTTCTCCGTTTCAATTAACATCACAGTTTTTCGAAGGAAAAAGAAAATCGCTGTTTAATCAACTACATATTGTTCTTCTTGATTTATCATGAATTGGAAAAATATTGATACATTAAACTATTGGTCTGAAAAAACGGAAATGCGACAATATCGAAAACATATATAGCTGATATCCTTTGACTTAAGTGCTTTTGGTAAGAGAAGATGAAATTCAAAGTATTTTAATGACATGGGAATGCAAAAAGATTATGGTTTTGGTTAGCATAGAAATATGTGTACACAAAATCTTATCAATAATCCGAAAAAACTAAAAACTATACTTATAAACATAAATGAACTTCAAAATAAACTTATTAATAAAGTTAATGCAATATTTTTAAACAAACATTCCGAACTATATTGATTTTGGCTACAAATTCGGGCCTTAATACATTCCAGACCAATAGTTACAAAACCTGTTGCGAATCAAATCAGTTTCATAAAATTTAATTTAAAAAGGGCTTTTTTGTGTAAGGAATTTTTAAACATTTTTATTTTTAAAATAACAATAATTTCAATATTTCAAACGTAGCTATTGTTTATAAAAAAACTTAACATTTTAATTGTAATATACTAGAAAAATCAAACCAGTCAATGTCCAATTCAAATCCTAAAGCGAATAAAAGAACTTATTAAGTTAAATACGTGAAGTCTAGTAGAGAAGTGAGGTCAGGTGTTCCGGAAATGTAAGCACCATGTGAATGAATCAGAAGTACCAATTGTTTTGGTCATTCATCATGAAATCGAATGTACAGTTTATGAAATGACAACATGTTTGACATTTTTTCAGATTTATCTTCATTTTTGAATGTTCAATGTATATAAATAACCTTTGATGTAAAAAAACGGAAATGAACCAATCAAGAAACGTGGCTTCAATGTTACATATATCATCTCATGACACACGGAGCCATTGAAGTGGCAATAAGCCTTCATATGATCGAGATTTGATTTCACGGTGGAATGTACGTGTATATATATATTATGTGTTAAATTGGTAATTGCAACACTCAATGTTAATATCGATGATATTATTTAAGGTTTCTGCCAATAATTTACGACTGTGTTAAACTTTTAAGGTAAAATGTTTCATATAAACATCAAGAACTATATCGATTTTGTCACAAAATATGTTTTTATAGTTTTTATAATTTACAACCGAATAGTAATAGAGTTATATAATGTCCTGCAGTTAATTAAATTGATGCAAACAAAATCGAACACCATAAAAGATAATTGAAATTACTTCATGTGAAACAAAAAAACAGTGAAAAAGGCGTTTTTTTATAATGTTTGGTTTAAATAGTTGTATCGAGGATAAAATATAAAAAAGAAGGAACTAAACCATATACAATATAGCACAAAATAATTGACCAAAATTTTATCACCTCCGGATTAGTTGGAGACGTTTTTCATTCAATCAATAAATACTACCACATATCAAATCACAATCACAAAAGCAAAGTAAAAATCTTGCAAATTACAGTCCAAACTGCCTTAAAGGCAGATAAAAGGGTCACCTATATAAGGGTCACCTGCTTATAAAGGCCAGTAGAATTATATCCCCATTGTTTTTTATTCATATTGTTTGAACATCTATATAAGGGCCACCTGCCCATTAAGGCCACTTTTACTGATTCCCTTGGGTGACCTTAATAGACAGGGTTGACTGTTCGTAGAATACGTGCAATTCCACAAGGGAAGTGAGTTTAGATGCTAGTAAAGGGTGTTACGAAACAGAACTACTTTTTTGTCTTATAGGGTATTTTGTTATCTATCTTAATTAGAATGTCTATAGATTACTTTTGATGTGGCAAAAACGGAAATAAGACAATCATGAAACGAGAATTTCCTGTTTTGTCTATGAGCTCATGACAGATGCAGACATATCTATTGAAGTAATAAGAACCATTTAATGACATATGATCGAGATTTCATTTTACGGAGAGACGTTTTTGATTATGTATTTATCTGTTAAATGGATATTGGCAACACTCAAAGTTAATATCGAAAATATTACTTGGCTTTTCTGCAGACTTTTTAACAATAAATTACGATTGTGTTAAAACTAACGGTTACATTTCTGATATAACATCAAGAACGGTATCGATTTTGTCACAAAATAGGTTTTTATAGTTTTGATATGATTTGCAACCAAATAGTCATATGGTTGTATAATGTCCTGCAGTGAATTAAATTGATGCGAAATCCTTACACTATAAAACAAAATTAAAACGACTTCATTGAATGAGAACTTATAACATCGAAAACGAGACATGATTATTTATTAATTTATATTTTGTCTGTTCTGTTAGAAACCATTTTAACAAGAATGAAATATACAAACAAGCTTTCTGAAAAACGAGCTTTTCATTGCATGCTTAAATATTATCAAACAAAACTTATGTTATCCTCAGTTTGATTTGAAATGGATATCTAAACAGTCAAGATAAAGCCTGCAATACGCACAAATTGTCCTTCACGAATATTTAGATGACTCCTAGTATCATAGTTCAGAATAAAATAACAAAAACAGTTAAGTCTTAAATATTTTCTGATCATCAACGTAAAAAGAATCGGTATGTTATCGCAGCTTTTAAATTACCTACACTTGACTGAAAATGTGCCACTGGATAACTCGAAAAAGGTACATGTATATTTTAAATCGAATTGTCCTTATAATAAAGTTGACCTCAATGCACATGGATATGCTTAAGTGTGGTCTAATATCTACATAATTATCGTATATTTGATCACAGACAACAGATCCTAAACGAATTGCATATTGTATCTTTTCAATTAATCATCAGGTGGAAAATATTATAAGAAAAACGAGGACAATTCATCAAATTTTGAGACAGACTAGCATGTGAAAAAATCATAACTTTGAGTATAATTCTTATTTAAATTCTTTATTTGATCAACATGTATATATCTTTTCCATAAAGAAAATCGAAAATGGAAAGGAACAGAGATATTGGACATGAAACATTAATCAGAATAACTACGGTCATTTGTATTGGTACATGTAGGCCATTTGAAAAAAGGATGGTGTATATATATATGTAGCACACATAAGATGTATTGCCTTTTGTTTAAAAATAATACCTGTCAAAATTATTTTGTTTGATACATTTTCAATTATTATGCATCTACTGAAAGAAGCCCTGGGATGTGATGTGGAAAAACAGAAAGAAGTTAATAACGTAAATATAACTATCGTGCAGACGGTACTTCACGTAAACATTATTCGGTGCTTGTTCGGCGAGGTGTATAACTCTTGGATTTTAAAAGCAATACCTGTATTCAATTTTATTTGTGAAAGCTGCATTATTAATGGTCATGCATGTAATAAAAGAAACTTTGGTATGCAAATTATCATTGTGTTTTAGCGGTTTGTTAAGGAAAAATACCAGATTATTTAAATGTCACTCGAGACCAGTTCTCCTGATAAAGTACAACTGTTTTATATAAATTCTGATTACTATAGGTTTTATCATACTTCAAAGTAATATATGATTGCATGAGTTTAAGTACAGATGTCTTCGTCTGTTTTATGCGTAGGCGACGATACTATTTACGGAAGCTAATATATAATTATTTTTCGAAATGGGTAGCTCTTGGTGAAGAAAAAATAGAAATATGTTAATCACGTAAAACATGACTTCGGTGGTTCTTCCAGCAGACGATACATGGTGGTATTGAAGTGACACAATATAGAGGATGCAAAACGTGAATCACCCTTGGATTTTCAAAGCAACATTTCCATTGGATTATATTTGAGGAAGTAGCATTGTCAATGATCATGCAAGTATAGAAAAAAAACTCTGTTACGCAAATTATAATACTGTTTTGTAGTTGCTATGAACAAGGACATTATTTACAGCTCACTCAATACATGTTCACATGATAAAGCACAAACGTTTTATATAACTTCTGATTATTTTAAGTTTCATTTTACATCAACGTAACATCAGCTTATGTGAATCCAAGTGCAAATGCCTTGGTGAATCTTATGCGTAGGCGACGATAACAGTCACGGAAGCTAATACATCATTATGTTTCGAAATTGATAGCTCTCTTGATGAGCGAAAACAGGAAGCAGTTTATCACATTAAAACAACTTCGATGCAGATGGTTCCTCGTGAAAACACGACTTCTGTGTTTTTTCCATCAGATGATATAATTATGCTGAAATGACACGATACGTGGGATGCGCAGGACGTATTAACCTTTTGTCTTGAAGCAATGCATGCATTAAATTATTTTTGGGGATATATTGCTAATGATCATATAATAAACCATTCTTTAGGACGAAAAGTTTATCAGGTGGACATGAATCCGACGCTTCTTCCAGCAAACGATACATGCAAACGTGTGCATTGAAATGACAACAAGCGCTCTAAGGACAACAATTTTGATTTCAAAGAGACATGTCTGTGTGATTTTATGTCATGTATCCAGTTTATATTGACATCAACCAAACTTAATATCTTCAAAATGACTTGGCTTTTTTAAAACTGTCAATAAATCGTGACTGTTTTAGGCCCTTGAGGTATAATTTCGGATATAAATTATTAGAACGATATCGATTTCCTCACAAAATTCAATTTTTATGGTTTGTTTTTATCAATACCCTGTAGTGATTTTTATTGCACAAACAATATCTAACTTCATAAAACAAAATCAAACCTCTTAAGATGACAAAATTAATAGCCACGATTTTAGCATTACAGTCTGGAATATAATTGTTTAGATTTACATGATATAAACTTTAAACTTTTAGTGTATTGTATAATTACGGATTATGAAAGTCAGAACCTCAACGGCTCCGTGTCTTTGCAGGTGTTGCGATATATAGAACCCTGTTTTATAATGCCTTCAGCGCAACGCACATGCAAAATTTCTGCACCTTCACCTATAGCTAGTGACGTTTCGATATAAGTGAAATATTATTGATTGGGGCGCTAAACACCATTACTCAACCCATAAACCTCAACAAAATTAAAATTCTATCCTGAGCAATAAACTATAATTGAATTTGACATGACATATAATAATGCCGATGCAGCAACAAAGTTATGTTTATTAAAGAAACCAATTTACAAAAGAAGAAAAAAAGTAATCCGCACCTTTGTACCACTGATTATAAATATTACAACTTTGAATGAGCACTGGTGGTAATGTCCAGTTTTTTTTGGTTTTTAAAAATGAAAATAAAAAATACTGAAAAATAGTTTACAACAATATTTCATCTCGGGTTCTATTGGGAATATTTCACATGCCACAAAGTAAACATCATCGTTAATAACTAGGCACTCTCTTAATTAATCCTTTTAGGCTATTTCAAAGGATGAAATCGAAGTATGCAAAACCCTAATTATAATTTTAAAATTTTATTCCATCCAAAATTAAAATATTTAATAAATACAAACCACATGAGTCATTTGTATCGTGATTAAAGGGTTCTTCTTTGTCTGTCTGAAAATATAGAGAACAATAAAATATAAAATATAAATCGTATTTATAGTTTTGTATATAGCTACGGTACAGACCTGTCGAAAGTTTACCACTTATCTATCGAAAAACAGCCGAAAATCGGCTTCCAAATGGCTGAGATAAGGAAATCCGAAAGTGGCCAAAAAGCTGTATAGATTTCGATAACAGAGCTGTACAGATATAACCACGAGGGGCCAAATAAACTGCCAATTCGACACTAATTCTTTAGCTAAGTGTTAAATTTTCGACAGATCTGTACCGAATGTAATAAAATAGATCTTTTCTATTGCTATGTATCTTAGAGACGCCAATCGTAGATACAGTCTAGTCTTTAGTGCAGTGTAATATTTCCATTTCCTGTTTTGCTAGACTGGCTCATTTTGTCTCCCATGCTGAATATTTTATGGATTTAGAACTTGATAAAATATGGACAATATTTTTTAGATATTTATGTATTTACAGTAAAATATGGAGACAGTTCATAGAAATAAACATGTATTTATTCTACAATATGTAATAAAGCTGGTAACTGGTTTACTAAACAAGATCTAATAAAAACAAACATATCAGTCCATGTCCAAAGTAGTTCTTAAAAGGAAAATGCAAAAATGCTGAACATGTAAAAATCTGATTATCTGAAGCAAGACCGGTGCTATGGAATTTTAAAACCTAAATCTCCTTTTAAAAGTCGATAATGGATTATCAAAAAAGTAAAGAACGTTAATTATTTTTTTACTTTGTAAATTGTTCGTTCGTAGTACACATAACTGAGTACTTGTCATTAATATTCAGTAACGAGTAAATTCAGCTAGGGATTTAATAAGAATGACGTATCTTGTTGATGTCTGCTCCTAACAAAGTCAGTTTGCAACATTTCGGTTGCTTTTCAAGTTGCTCTGTGTACCTCAGGACAACGGTATATTTTCTGGGACGTAAGTATACTAAATTTTATACGTCTAAGTTTTTTTTAAACCAAAAACAAACATACTAATCCATGTCCGAACCACAATCCCGAAGCCAAGTAAATACGTTGAAACTGACAAGTTTGGTCATACAAGTAAACTTCCACCAGGGAAGTGAGGTCGGTAAATAATTCAAAATAATGTTTTACCTCATCATCATTAAACTCGTTGTCTGTGTCTCTAGAATCAGGACGGTAATCTGAAAGATAAAATATATTTTTTAGTTAACGTTAATGAAAAAGTGGGACTGAGTCATGTGCTTTTTTTTAAAAAAAAATCTATGAATGGCAAAAGGTCAATTATGACATTTCCCTTAAACTAGAGATTTTTATCGGTTTTGTTTTGGTTGTAATATAATTACGTCGATTCAGTACTTTTAATAAACAATTTGCACTTTTTTGCAAAATTCCTGAAAAAATGTTTTTGTTTTATTACGTATTTCAATGTGGTATTGGCTATGTCATGTGTTAAGAAAAATGTTTTATTTTAAACTTTTTAAGAAAAATATGGAAATGGAAACGATTTCAAAAATTCCAAATCCTTAAGTGCTGTATTTCAATATAATCACAACATTTTTAACTGGCCCTAATCGCATCAAATAGTCAAATTTCAAGATAAAATCACACACTTCTGACATCATGAAAAATAGATAAAACAAAAAAATCATAGTTTATGCAATAAAGGCTCGTTTTGCATAGGCTGGCTAAAATTTGATGTGTTGGTTTTGAATATTATATTTCATAAAAATTTAAAAGAAGCGCATGTATTTTGGATATAATATGATTATGTTTAATACAATTAATACCAAAAGTAATTAATAGACAGTAGCAAAGGTTAATACACATTCGGTTCCTAGATGGTTGAAAAAAAGAACACATTAGTTTTATCATTATACTTATAGATAGAATATGGTAAAGAAATCACTTATTAATAAGTTTTATACTAATAATAATGTTCCTATCGATTGATTTAAGTTCCTATATTCCATACTGTAAATGTACTTTATTTAGCGGTAGTCTTATTTTAGCGGTTTTGGCGCTAGACAAATTCCGCTAATTTATGATTACCGCGAATAAATGTGTTTATAAATATAGGCTTACCTGTACATGTAGAAATTGATTTGGGCACTTCCCGTGAGCTGAGTGCGCTAATTTGAGATTGCGCAAATTAGTGACAACACAGCATTTGCGCTAAAATTTGATTGCGCGAAAATAAGTACATTTACAGTATTCCATTTCTATAAGTTTTGTCGATAGATGGTCAAATACACACTAGTTAGGTTTTATTCATAGGTTTTGGTGAAAAGCTGTAAATTTCAATCAACTTCGAATATATAAAAACCACTTAAATTTTAAACTCATAATAATTTGTTTATGTGTTGATTAAAGTTCCTTTTTTTTGAGATTCCATTTCCATTATTTTATTGTCTGTTGTACATTCAAAACTATTATGAACTACTTTGTTTTCACTTTGCTTTTTGAATAAAACATGGAACTCTATGTTTGTTATTGATAATACTTTGTAACGTTAGTAAAACTTAAGTAAACTTCTCCAACAGTTACAAGCGTAAAATTATTGAATTCTTGTTGCGGATTCAACACTTTTAGTATGACATTTAATTCAAGACCAACTTGTACACTTTGTATATTTTGTATACTCTGCAATTACCTATAAATAAAACACACAGATAAAGATCCATGTTCAAATCAAATTCTGAAAGCAAAAAAAAAAAAAAAAAAATCACGTTTAAATCAAAATACAGAAAGCATTGTAAAAACTTTCAATTAAAAACTTGATAATTAAGTACAGTACAGACCTGTCGAAAGTTTAACACCGAGCCAACGAAAACGGGTAGAAGTTCGGCTATTGAGTGACCGAGTTATGGATAGCTAATATTGGTCGAAAACTTGCTTAGAGATAGGTAGCAGCTTCGATAAGTTGTCGAGATATAGCTATCAAGGTGCTTTGAATTGAACCTTTTTCAAAAGTTTAGCGTTAAACTTAAGACAGGTCTGTTATGTAAAATACATGGGGTTCCAAGAGGGAAATGAGGCATATAATATATAATTGTAAACATAGAATAATCTCTTTTCATTGTAGTTCATGCAGTTATAAAAAAAGCAATACAGAAATACTAAATCAGAACCAATAGAAACTTACCAGGAATACGTTTATAGCAAGAATGTGTCATTTCACTTTGTCAGAAAGAATTCAGTTGTGTGTATAAACCATCGTATACTGTACAAAACTAATTATAGTTACGGGCTACAAAGGCGCTGACAACAATAGACTAATATTATGGAAGTAATTGCATTTACAGAACACTACTTCAAAGGTTTGAACACGTCAACTTTCAATTATATTACAAGTGCCCCAAGGACACAATTCTATGGCTATGAAAAAGATAAAATGACAGAACATTTTCAATTTGACAACATTTCAAAGATAATATAAGCCAGTTATTCGGACTCAAGTATGTGTAAATTGCTAAAAATATATATTTCACGACGCGCATGTATATATAAACAAAAAACACCCACGCATTAAAATTCAACATAAGTAATAAGTATTAGCACAAATCCCGAACCAAAGCTAATAGTGTAATCCAGATATATTTTCTGGCCACTATGAAATCTTCAATGTAATTTAGTTCATTCTATAACAAGCGACATGTGTCCACTAAGAGCCTAAGTTGAACAGTATTGTTAGTAAGAACAAACATAAGTATATGGTACTAATGCAGACAAGAACAGAAATAATTTGAGATATGATACACGAACACTGGTAATTTATAAGGTTTATCAAAGACAAACATATTAATCCATATCAGAATCACAACTTAGAAGCAAAGCAATAAAAGCATACCGACAAGGAAGGTTAGACACGTAAACTTCCACCAGAGAAGGAAGTGAGACCGGGTGCTCGGGAAGGGTAAGCACCTCCTATTTAGCTAGCTACACCTGCCACGTATGTAATCAAAATTATGTGAAAGAAACATGGAACTATGGAACATTAAATATATCCGGGGCAATCCTGGACATAAAAACATTAAACTTATCAACAATGCTGTGATGACAGCCATAAAACTTTTTTAGAGGCCTTGATAAGCCTAGGCTTGAAAAATCCCTGGATCAGCAATTTATTTGCAAGCAGCCTGCTTCGTTGTACTAAGTCCCCGCAGTAGGAACAAGCTCTACCATAGCGTATTAATTTAGAAACAAATACACTATAAGCAGGAGAAGCAGGTATATTGCTGCACAGAAAAGGACCAATTAATTTACAACTCGAATACAATGCTACTAAAAAGATGAAGATATAATATCAATACCAAAATAGTACGTCTAACTGACTGTTGTGAAGGGCACTTTGTGCTAGTTTGAAGACATCATCTGGCTATTTGAGCAACTCCAATCAAATTATATTTCGATTATTATCAATGTCGAACTATTTGATAAGATAGTAAAAATGCGCGCAGGAACATTGTCCTATCAAGTTCAATTGACACACAGAAGTAGCAACCAACAATCGCTGTTTGAAATAAAAAAATAAATTTAAAATGTTATTACATTATTTTGATTAGGTAAAGTTGAAAAGTTCTAACTTTAATATAGAAATTAGTGTTTTAAATTTTTCATTATTCATATTATTGATATTATCACAATTTTACTTTTTTTCACCAATAAGTGAGAATAAAAGCACACCTATAAACAAGTAAAATTGATTCCTATCGTGTCTATTTATTGCTTATTTGGACTGTAATTGTTTTTCGGTCTTTCGGGAATTACCTCTCAAAATTATGCGTGTTAATCACACTTCCTGTATTCAAGTGGGACTTTTAAATGTGAGATAGAAACAGTTTTTTTCGTGAAATTCGTCAGTTTTATCATACATTTTAAAACAGCAACAACAACAAGATATGCATAATTAATTTAATTATTCGCCAGATACAAGTAAGGGAAAAATATTAATCACTTTTCAAATTTATGTGATTTTTCAATGTCACAAACAGAGTGGTTCCAACAGTAGGTGATGAACCGAGAATCGCTTTGATTCATAATCTTCTTTATCTGATTATTGAAATTAATGTGATCCGTAAATACCAGCGTTTAAGTTACTTGGTTACCATGGCCAATTTAAAAAAACAATCATCTGTACTTTAGTGACATTTACTGCCATTAATTTTCATTCCGATCGTTCTCTCAACATTCGCTTTATCGCTAAACATGTGGCGTCTACCACCATTCCTTCTCCACTCAAGCATGAAAATAAGTCAGGTGTCATAAGGTAAGGAATACAATTATTACAAACTCTATATTCAATACCTGATTTTATCAAATCAAAGTGAGTTATTTGGTCATGTGACCAGTTACCATAGCACCAATATTGAATAGATTGTGAACAATTTTATCACCAACAATAAACTGATTGAAGTTTCATCAAGACCAACCAATTAATGTTCGAGAAAAGTGAATAAGACTCTATCAGAAAAAGACAAAGATGTTTCCCAGTAACAGTGAGAGAATTCATTCTAATTACATGGAATCTGTTCTGAATTTCCAATAAATTAAATACTTCTTTATTGTACTTTTTTAAAAACAAATTAAATCCATTTTTACTGCGTTATTAGATTTTCCAAGAAAGAATAAGGATATAAACGGATATTCGTTATACCATGTGATTTAGGATATTACGTTATTTTCACATGTCGTGATTTGAATTTAATTCTGAGCAGCTAAAAGTAAAAAAAGTATAATAATTTTGGATTTAATTGATTTTACTCATCAGGTTGCATCAAGGTCAACCAAGATCAGTCCGAGAAAAGTGAATAACAAAAAATGGGGAAAGGGCTTTTTCTGGGATATTCTATCAGCGTAAGACAAAGATGTATCCGAAATATGGTTGGAAACTATATTACAATACATAGAATGTGTTTGAATTTACAAGCACTACCAAATCGCAACTTGAAAAAAATCGCTTCTTTTCAGCACGTAATTTGAAATGACGAGAAAGCATTTGGTTACAAACGAATATTCATTATTCCATGTGATTTAGGATTTCAAGTTTTTTTCCCATTTCATGATTTGCATTCAAACCTTAAAAACTTAAATTTAAATTAATATGATTAAAAATATTTAATTGGTTACACAAAATTATAAATTTTATCAGGAACAATCAGGATCAGTGCCAGAAAAGAAAATTACAAAAAAAAAAAAAAAAAAAAAAAAAAAAAAAAATATGACGAAGGTTTTTTGGGAACATTCCATCAGCATAACAATATGAATCCAAGACATGCTTAGAAACAATTACCAGGTACATAGAATGTGTTTTGGATTTTCAATAAAGTAAGTAATACTTAATCGTAACGTTTAAAAAAAACAAATTTAATTAAATTCCGTTTTTACAGCACGATATTTGATATTTCGAGAAAGCGTTATGTTTTAAACGGATATTCATTATACAAGGTGATTAAGGTTATCACGTCATTTTCACATGTCGTGATTTGCGTTAAATCCTTAGCAGCTTATAATGTCAAATTATATTGAAATTAAGAGTGCTAGATTAAACGAATGAAAATTAATATACAGCACTACATAGCTATTTGAAGCTATAAGAGATATTAGTTTTCTAGTGATATAGGTCTGCGTCTTAATCATGGAATTCAGATGGGGACAGACTTCCTAATATGTTATTACCGTTGTTAAGTTATAAACTAATACGGTAGCACAGTTGGTAGAGTGCTCTGTATGCGGGAAATGGAAGTTGTATCTCCTACCGCATCTTACTGACTTCTGAAATCAGGTAATGACGGTTCTTTTGCCAAACACTAAGCATTTAGAACTGAACTTAACGGGATCTTCGAGAGATACGTTAAAATTAATGTCCCATATCATGGTAGACAACGTTTACTTATAGTCCTCTCTGCACATTGTCTCAGTGTGTTCAAAAGGTCAACTTTCTATCGCTTTACCTATAGCTGTAAGTGAAACATTCTTGACTATCCCAGAATATTCAACATACAGTAAAACCTTGTTATAATGCCCCTCGATAACTTTGCCACCTCGCTTCTCGCCACGCTATTTTGAAGTCCCAAAATCCAATTTGTTTATGTTTTTGTTTATCTGCCTCCCCCGATTTATCGCCAAACCCCTTTATAATGCCAAAATTTGACTGAATCGAGGTTTTACTGTAATTTAATCACTCAGCAATCAAACTCAATCAGACTTTATTTTTGAAATGAATAATTTCCTAAATTTTTATTACAGTTTCTACGTTATATTGAAAAAGAAAAAGAAATGTATACTGGCATTATTTTAGGTTTGTTGTTAAAAATCTTTAACCGCCTAACATACCGACTTGAGATTTTGTCTTGTACACTGGTAGCTTTCAAGACTCGCTAAATTGGTCTCTTATAACAGGATACAATTCTTACAGAATAGCATATGTATATCCTTACGCAGTTATGCAATATATACCGACAGTTTTAGTTGAACGTGATGTAACACGGATTTGGAATATCGATTTCAAGAACTGTTTCATATAGTGTCTTAAGGCTATTCTATATACTCTTATGTTAATAGAGATATCAATTGGAAGTCATGGTAATAAGCCATAAGGTAATAAGAATGTCAACGAATCTGTTTAAGTCGAAACTCATTAAAAGCTCATTAAAACACAAATAGTATCATTAAGAAAAATGAATTAGCCATATCGAAAGCACCAGAGAACCCCCCCAAAAATTAATGAGACTAAAAAACGTTTATAAACGAAAAACTTTGGATTCTAAATTAAAAAAAATTCTGTGCTTCAAAACCTTAATAACCCTAAGGGTCTTATTGCATTCCATTTGTTTAGATTGTGCTAGGGTTTCAAAAGAGGGATAATGTAATAACAAAAAAATGTATTCTTGTTTTATTTTAATGTGTGTTTTTAAACGTCTACATGAGCCGACTTGTACCAGAAAGTTTGTCTAGTATACTGGAAGTTTTAATTTATGCTAGTTTGTTCACTTATAATTTAACTTAAACTTTTACAGAATACCAATGTTCCTTACACGATTATAAAAAAGATACCGACTGTTCAGTGGAACGTAATTTAGTACAGATTCGGAGTATCGATTTCCCGAACTGTTTTTCATAATTTTTGAAGACTCTTCTATATATTCTAATAGAGATATCGGTGAATTGGATGCCATGACAATAAGCCATAAGATAATAAGAATGCCACTGAATCTTTTTAATTAGAAACTCATTTAAAGCTTATTAATACACAAATCGTATCTTGTGGCTTAAAAGCATGAACTAGCTATATCTAAAGCGACCAAGAACCGAATGCTTTCAGTCTCAGTTTTTCACACTTTTGCATTTTTGCAACAAAGCACCAAACAAAACACAAAGCAACTCTGAAAACGATGTTCATTGCACATATAGCCATAAGGTTATAATATGACACTGAATCTCTTTTAAGTTGAAACCCATTAAAAGCTCATTAAAACACAAATAGAATCTTGTGACTTAATAGCATGAACTAGATAAATCCAAAGCTCCTTAGAACCCATTACAACTCTCTGAGCCAACAGATTATAAAACAAGTTAATAAGAATGCCACTGAATCCCTTCAGTTGAAACTCTTTTAAAGCATATTAAAACACAAATAGTATCTTGTGGCTTGAAATCATGAACTAGCTATATCTAAAGAAACCAAGAATCGAATGCTTTTAATCTCAGTTTTTCACACTTTTGCATTGTTTGTGACAAAGCACCAAACAAAAAACAAAGCAACTCCGAATACACTGTTTATGACATAATTGATTTGGGATTCTAAATATGGTAATGGTCTGCTTGAAAAACTTTAATAACCTTAAGTGTATTATTTCATTTGATTTATTTCGACTGTGCCAGGTTTTCCGTATATAGATTATGTAGTTATATTGATATGTGCAATAATATTGTAATATAAAACTTTGTTGGATAGATATGACATTGACATGAGGTATAACCGTCATTGATCGTAAGACTTCTTATAAATATACTCGCAACATCATTTATCTAACTTTACCAATGCTCTTAAGTATATATTGAAACAAACTTTTTCAAACTTGCTTTATTTTATGTGAGTTGTTAAACGTCTTTAACCGCTTAATGAACCCACCTATACCAGAAAATTTGTCTAGTACACTGGAAGTTTTCAGATTTGCTGGATTGGTCTCTTATAATTCGATACAATTCGTACATAATACCAAATATATTTCCTTACACAATTATGCAATATCTACCGTCAGTTAAGTCGAATGCAAATTTCCATGGATTCGGAGTATCGATTTCAAGAACTGTTTCATATAGTGTCTGAAGGCTATTCTATACGTTAATAGAAATATCAGTCAATTGGAAGCCATAACAATTAGCCATAAGGTTATAAGAATGTCACCGAATCTCATAAAAAACTCATTATTACACAAATAGTATCTTTTGACTTGAATACATGAACTAGCTATATACAAAACAACCAAGAACCAACAGTAAAACTGAGCCCACTGATTTTGAAACAACCGATTGTAAATTCTAGATGAGATAATTTGTCTGATAGAAACCCTAATGACCTTGAAGCTATCATTTTATTCAATTCGATTTGATTGTGTTAGGGTTTCAGTAGAGGGAAAATTTATTATATTTATAATTGCAAACATGCTGTTGCATAAAACTTTGTTTGAGAGCTATGGCATTTATATCGGCTATAAATGTCATTGATCGCGTGTCTTTTTATAAATGCATTTGTACCGTTATTAATTAGGCTTCTCAAATGCTCTAAAGTTATTTTGAAAAACGTTGTATACCTGCTTTATTTTGATGTGTGTTGTTAAACGTGTTTAACCAGTAAATGAACTAACTTGTACCAGAAAGTTTGTCTAGTATGCTGGAAGTTTCAGTTCTTGGTAAATTTGTTTTATAATCCCATTGAACTCTTTCAGAATACAAACGTATCTCCTTACGCGATAATGCAATAGAAACGTATCTCTTTACGCGATAATGCAATAGACACCCACAGTTCAGTCGAACGTAATATAACACGGATTCGGAGTATCGATTTCAAGAACTGTTTCTCATTATGTCTGAAGGCTCTTCTATAAATTCGTACGTTAATAGAGATACCAGTCAATATGAAGCCATGACAATTAGCTATGAAGGTATAATATGTCACCGAATCTTTTTAAGTTTATACCCATTAAAAGTATATTAAAACACAAATGTAACCTTGTGGCTCAAACGCATGAACTAGATATATCCAAAGTCTTCCATTCGTTTCGATTTTGCTAGGGTTTTAATGGATAGACAATGTAGTTCTGTTGGTATTTGCAATGTTTTTGCATTAAACTTTGTTGATGGTCATTGTCGGAGTTTAACGTCTACATATGGTCTGTCAACAAACGTGCAGATTTGAGCTTCAAATGTAATTGATCACGTGACTTGTTTATAGCAATCTAGTACAATACCACATTTTCTGCTTTAGTGGCAGCGTTCTAGATTCAATTTATGAATACAAGTTCAAAAATCGCGACAAGTAATTTTTATCACTGAACTGATAAAAAATAATAATGCTTTAATTTCACTGCAAAGAAAGCCAATCAAAAATATAGCTCTTTTTTCAGTTTGCTTAAGTCAAAACTATTTATTGCATATATAACAGTAAGGGCTAAAATATGACAAAAACAAAAACTGTTCCTCAAAAGTTAATTTAACTTGTTTTGTATGATTTATCGAGAACTTTTCAAAATTATCAGGTGGACTATGCCTGCAAAGTGCAGGTGACAGTAGTAACCCCTAAACCCTGGTACTTACTTATCCTACGATCTGGATTTTAAACATATTTATATATTAAAAACCAAAGAAACAGACAAACAATGCAACGGGCCACGATATCAGTTTACACTGATTTAACTAACATTTTAGCACCTTCTCAAACATCATTCAGACTATAATTTTGAGAAGGTTTTGTTTGTTATTTATCTAAAAGCTGTAGCCAGATAACTTTTACAAGCAAAACATATATTATGACAGTTTTCACAGATTTGCAACGGAAGCTATTTATCGATAAACGAATTATGTTGTGACATATCTGATTATTAATTGACACATAAATATTTTAAGTCAAGAATCTTGTCGTAAGCTATTTTATATCGGTAAATTTAAGACTACACGGACTTATAGTGCTGCAAAATTAACCAGGTTTGGTTACGTGATATAAACATAGATTCGTTTTTAGTGGTTAGATGGACCGTATTTTACAACATAAAGGGCTTAGGTTGTTGAGTGGTCTAAGAGAGCACTTACGTTTCACAGCGTCTCTCACCTCCTATTCAAATCCTAGCAATAAGATTTTAGTATCTCGCTTGCCAACCACAACCCTTAATTGACTGCCTCAATATGATTAAGAGTATTTAGATTGGGCCGTAAAAGTCATTACCCACCTTTAACAAAATATATTTTTTAGCCAAAAATCGATATAAAATTAATCTTTAGTTAAAATACATTTTATCGCTTTTCCATATTTGTTCCTGATTGCTGAAAGTTTATTTCAGAATTATAAAACGCAACCAGGCATAAAACGTCTAAAATGTCATTTATACATTTAATCAAGATATTGCAACGGTTGTCAATGTGCAATTGAGATAAAAATTACGCAAAATTCAAAGCGAAAACAGTTAATAACTTCCATCGTCTTCTATTTGAAAGTTTCATTCTCAATTTCCCTTTTCAAAATTGTTAGTGCCAATGTGGCAGAACGGTTAACCCAAGACACCTCGCAGCTGATATTTCGACTCCGGTCGACAGCAAGTCCGAAAATTGATTCCCTATAATAGGCCTCTACTTGTTACCAAGTCTACTATCACTAAGGGCAGCAATAAATAACACTAGAACTATGCAGATCGTGAATACATGCACAAAATTTACGCACGTAATAGATAAGTTGAGAATTATCTACAAAAGAAAAAAGGTTTAAAGAACAATTGTGTGGTCGGGAATTTTGGAATAGTTGAAAATTGTTGACGCGACAACAAAAATAAACGAACACTTTTTTATGAATTGACAACGGTCAAAAATTATTTTCAAACTAGTATAGCTTTATTTATAATATAAGAGTGCCAATCTTATTTTTTTACATTTACTTCATTGTAATCCATATTAGCAAGATTGAAAGATATTGCAGTCCATCGATCTATAGTAGTCTTTTGTATTATAAACCATAATATGTTGCATGGCATAAAAAAGATAGTTACCATTAGCATCTATTTAGTTATTAGCGTCCTTTGGCATTTTGAAAGATCGTCAATCACGAAACATAAACTATGAATTATATATGAATTATCAACATGATCAAATATACCGGATATAATTTCGAGACTTCATAAATCATAAAAACATAAACAAAGAATTATTTCTGAATTGTCAGCAAAATATGTCAGCCTTGAAGCATTTTACTTCCAGTTATTAGTTCTCAAGTAAATCTTGAACGAAGCTACAAAGAAAAGTCCAAATGCATATTGCCTAGATTTCTAATCTTTTCACAACCACAAACAGACAAACGCAAACAACAACATCATCGTTAACGCGTTTAAAATTGGATAATTTGAATGAAGGACTTTCTGTTGGCAACTTTAAAGGTCACCGGTCACCAAAAACCGAATTTTTTTTAGTACTATTTTCCGAAAGATTACATCATAAAAAGTCGATTTAGCCACAAATAACATTTTTTAATCATTTCTGTCCTTTTCTACAGCGTAATTTAAAGTCCTGAAACTGTTGAAAAACTGTGTTATCTCCCTTTGGTAGTAAAAGGGCACAAAACCGGAAGTGACACAGAAGGTGTTATCCCAGCTATTTAGTAAATGAAGCTTGTAAAGTGAACTGCAATTATTACCCAGATTAATCGGAAATAACTTCTAGTGTTTTTATATATTTATTTATTTTTTAGCATTGGGTATTTCAGTTTCCTTCAGCAGAAAAAAATAAATAAAAAATAAACATAATAATAAGAAATAAATAAAGAAAAAAAACGACATTTGTATTTGCTCTAAGTATGATATACTATTTACTAATACTTTTACAAAACATAATTTTACATTATTTATTTATTTTTATCTATTTATCGCAACGAATTAATATATATATATATCCTTATATCTCTTTTAAATATTTATTTATTTATTTATTTATCACAACAAATAATAAAAGAACCCAAATTTCCGTTTTTTATTTAATATTGTTCACATTAATTTTTGTTAATATGATATACTATTTACTGATACTTTTACAAAACATAATTTTACATTATTTATTTATTTTTATCTATTTATCACAACGAATTAATAAAAAGAACACACATTTTTGTTTTTTTATTTAAAATATTATTCATATTTATTTTCATTAATATTTAATATCATTCTAATTATCCTTATATCTCTTTTAGATTTATTTATTTATTTATTTATTTATTTATTTATTTATTTATTTTATTTATTTATCACAACAAATAATAAAAGAACCCAAATTTCCGTTTTTTATTTAAAATACTGTTCACATTAATTTTTGTTAATATTTAATATCATTTTAAGTATCTTTACATATCTCTGATTAATTAATGAATTAATTAAGTTATTTATTTATTTATTTATTTATTTATTTATTTATTTTTATGTATTTATCATAAGGAATAATAAAAAGAACCCAATTTTTTGTTTTTTTTTTTATTTCAAAAACAATCTTTTCTTCTCTCTAGTACAGCTATATTATGACCTAAAATTGATTTTAATTCATATTTGTTTTAGAAATTGTCCCATTTTTAATTCCTTTTTAGATTAAAATCAAAGATTTATTATTATTATTATTATTAATTACCCATGTAATGAATAAAAAAACACGTTTTCGGGTAGAATCTGGGTCCAAGACCTGTAGTTTTTTTTGTACAACGAAAATATCAAAATATAGGTTTAAAAGATAATTTCTTATTGGTTCTCAAATAAAATATTTCACCCCAGTATTACTTAAATATGAAACCAATTTCAATTCAATAGCTTCCTTTTCTTATTTGCAGTAAGTTTAGTAATAATAATCATCATCATCATCATCATTACTGTTTCCATGATAAAATAAAAAAATAAATAAAAAATTTCATATAATAACTTTATTACGCTTAATTTTAATGGGATGAAAAGAACGTCATCAAAATGTGATACTCGACTAACCAAGGACTCAAAACTCGAGTGAAACTTTCTTTCATTTATTCACAATAAATTAATATCGTTTAAAGTGTGATTTACACCTCCTCACATACTAGTAATTAAGAGATTATCAATATGCTACATTGGGAAACATCCTGTTTAGAAGTAGACATCTACCACCTGTAATTAACAGAGTTTACCTTACAATATGCAACATTACGTATATCTATATGATATACCCGGTAAATGTTATTTGTCATGATTCTGGATTCTGAAAATCGAATTGATTAAAGTTAAATTAGATTAGTTAATTTGAACAAGACATACGTCTCTGTTTGAACGTGTGAATCGTTGAACTGATTGAATAACGGAATTAAATTAATTTTGAAAATTAAAATTGTTTAAAATGTATATATTTGACTGAATTCATTCATAATAATTTAAATTGTCTTCAGTGATTATACCGCTCTTATTTCCCTGACTTATCTTGTAATGTTTAATCTGAATACATTCAAAACAATTAAAAAGCTGCATGAAGGACTTATGTAAATCTGACTTTAATTTGTTCTGAATTTTGTGGAAAAAACATGTTCATCGGTCATTGTGATTTTATTATATCCAAACTTTACAAAATATATCATTTTGACTTGATATCAAACTTTAAAACCCTTCAAAACACCACACAAACCCACATGTAATATATAAATACATATATAGGTAATGTGTCTTTCCTCAGCAGCTTAACACCATGTACGTCATCAATTAGGTCGCCGGAAAGTTACGAGCGGTGTCGGAAACTACCGAGTATAAGCAGTTCGTTTAGGTAAGATTTTAGTGTATTACAGGTAAATGCAAGGCATGGGAAAACGTCAGACACACCAATATTGACTATTCTACCCATAGGAATGCAAAATACAAAATTGATAAATTTGGTGACCGGTGACCTTTAAATTGAATCTAGAACTAAATTATAATGGTACATCCTAACTTTGAAATTTAAAACTGAGTTTTTTTTAATAAATAAACAGAGATACATAAATACACATAAGTCAATCTTCTTAACCAGCACACGTGAAAAAATAGTCCCTATACACCATGTATTGTTAAAAAAACCCGAGACACACCGGTGCCCATGCTCCATCAAAGATTACATTTATTGTCATAAAATACCCTAAAAAGGAGAGATGCAACACGGGTGGGAATTAAAAATTCATTACGGGCTTCATTACAGAAAAGCTCTACGGGCTCCCTGATTAACTTTTTTTTCAAAGAATGACAATAAATGTTGTTACAACTAAAACAAAAAAATTTGCTATTATTTTTAACAAATCAGAACCAATTCCTTATGTTAACCAAACTTTGGATAAATCTTTCAAAATATATTGATATGTGTCGCAATGTTATTATGCAATTGATTCTTATTTATATTTCAATTTATCACTAAACTGCTTAGATCATCTATTTTCAAATAAACATACATTATTTCTCATGATTGTTTTCTGTTATTATATTCTTACCGGTATATGGGTATTTTCCAGTGCACGGAAGCCGTCTGCTATCAGCTTTCGTTTCCTCTATATATTGCTGTATTGCTTTTTGTATAACGTCTTGAACAAATAAAGTAAGTTTTTCGGTGTCGTAATTACAAGTTACTTGCGCCATGCTTAGCATTAATTTGTTCAGATTTCTTTGTAAATTATAACACTTCAAGTAACAAAAAACCTGTATATTTATATTTTTGATAATAATCCAACACTATCTATGACTATATAAGGTAAATAAATCATACAGACCGAGCCTTTGGATGGATATGACACAAAAAATATCAAAATGCTAAGTTATACAGAACAGTTTGGGTAAGTGTCGTCACATAGTAACCAATTTCTTATAATCCAAGAACTGTTATTACATCCCAGCCACTAAGGTCAAATATAATCTACATCAGTACGGTGTTATTGGTATATTTAACAACAAATGTATCGCCACCAGCAACCCATAAGAGGTTCTATATAATTGTCCACTATCACACAACACCAATTCATCAACCCATCCATTTATTCATATCATTTCCAAGTGATAATAAGTCTTTTAATACCCGCTACTTATAAGCTTATTATATGATCAATGCGTGTTATATATTACATTGGTCGTGAACCAGATGCAGATGATGATATGATTGTAAACGTGATAAAAATTATATAAGTCATTGATTTAAACAATATCATAGGAAAACATTGAATACGGATTAAAACTTGCCAAAGAAAAATCCCTTGATATTTGTATCGTATTTGAAATCCTTGTATTACACTGTGTTAATAACGGTTTTCTGTTCAAGAGAGACGCTATATATATGCATATATTGAACGTAAACTTATATATCATCAATTGTTATTAGGAACTGAACACTGACATGGTTACAATATATTAATGGACCGATTGTAAAATAATAAAATGTAGATGTTTTGACCTTAAATAGTACTGAGACCATATAACTGAGCACTATTACCTTCTGTGCTCGTTCCAAGTTGGTAGATTTGAGTTGAGTTATGGTGTCCCAATAAAGAGTATTTCACTTATATTGAGACAAAAGTGCAGAAAGTTTGCCTGTGTGTTGTGCTAATTGTATTATACAGCAGAATTCTTTATCGTGCCATGCCAACGGTGACACGGGTCCTCACTTTTTGACAATTGATAAATGATACATGACTGCCGTATAGAGAAATCTTGTAATAATCCCTCAAATGGCTACCGAAAAGGCACAGCTTATGCATAGGTCCAAGTATAATCTAAAGTATAATTTATGAAGAATAAATATTCCATTTCAGGTAAATTAGTTTGTTCAGTGTCTAGCCATAGAATGCATTAATTGACGGCAACCTTAACATGTGGTGTCTCCAACCATCACTTAACCAATGAAACAAAAGGAGGTCAGTGTCTTAAGGTCATTTGGAAGCTCAAATGTATACATAATTTTTAACCTTTCAGTACCTTATTTGATCCAATCAATTTGCTTTATTTAGTCACTTGTAACCATAGAAACTTAAATGACAAGCATGTCCTGGCAAACTAACAATTTACCATATGATGTTTTATCAGGTTAAAAAAATATGTCTGAGAAAAAGTAAAGAACAAAAAATATATCGGATTTTTTGAAGAAAAAAAACAACCAAAAACTCTACTATGTCGTATCTATCTCAAAAAACAATTCTAATTAAATTTTATCTTTTTTCACATCGTTATTTGATATTCCAAAAAAGCATCAGGTTACCTACAGAAATTCAATATTCCGTGTGATTTAAGATATCACGCTATTTTCATAGTCATGTCGTGATTTGCATTTAATCCTGTTCAGCTGAAAATGTCAAAATATGTTAACTGTATTAGAGTACGAGATTAAATATATGTAGATCATTATAGGATAAACATCTTGATTTTAAGTTACAAATGGTGATGATTTTTGTGATATGGACACTTCAAGATTGTGATTTACCTTATCTGTATTAGTGCTGACAAGTTAAATGTGCTACTACCGTAGCTTATTTGGTAGATTGCTCGCTCTGAATGTGGAAGGTGAGACATTTAGACAGGCTAGTCACAAAATCTGAAATAAATGAGTCGTATAACCGTAGACATGACTTACTAAAATTGTTCTGATAGAGTAAAGGTTCAAATTTCTATCAATTTTCTTATAAAAGATACATCCTAATATCAGTGGCATATTTTAAACTGGGACCCAAGCATTCTTTCAATCAATAATCGATCATATTTTAACATAATAATAATTTAAAAATAAGTAATGACTTCTCATATTTCCATTACTTCTGCTTATGTTACATTGAAATAAACTTTTTATATTTCCTCTATTTAAGGATGTTGTTAAACATCCCTAAATGCTTATCGAACTTACTTGTTCTGGATAGCTTGTCTCGTTCAATCGTAGCTTTTAAGACTTGCTAGATTGGTGTCTTATAATACGATACCATTTTTACAGCATATTAATTTATTCTCCTTATGGAATTATGCAATATCTACCGACAGGTTAGTTTAACGTAATTTAACACGGATTCGGAGTATCGATCCCATGAACTGTTTTTCATAGTTTTATAAGGCAATTCTCTGTACTCTTACGTTAATAGAAATACCAGTCTATTCAAAGTCATGGCAATAAGCCATAAGGTAAAATGATGTCACCGAATTCCTTTAAGTTGAAACTCATTAAAAGCCCATGAAAACACAAATAGTATATTGTGGCTTAAATGCATAAAGTAGTTATATCCAAAGCACTAAAAAACCCAAAGCAACTCTTGGTCCACTGGTTATGAACCAATCAATTTTGGATGGAAGATTTAATAATTTCTCTGGTTGAAAACCATAAAAATCTTGAGGCTATAATATCGTTCTATTCGCTTCGATTTTGTTAGGGTGTCAGCAGAGGGAAAAATCTAATTATATTGATAATTGTGAAAATGACATTGCATAAATTTTTGTTTGACAGCTATGGAATTTACCTTGGATATAAATGACATTGGTTACGTAAATTGTTTAGTAATAATCCTGTGGCGTAGTTATCTTATTCTGCCATGATCTGAAATACATGTTGTAAGCGAGAGCGTTTTAGTTTTTGAAATTATCTAAAGCTAAAATAAAATTTTTACAATTTGAAAAATGTAAACATTATCCTATTCCTGAAACTATTTGAGCCTGATATATATCTTTAGATTTTTAATCTCAATTTTTACGTTTTTGCATCGTTTTGATTAATCAAAATATAAGCTCTAACACTCATTTAACACAAGTTTATTCATATTAGCAAAATATGCAGTTTCATAATCCAATCCCTGGACCCTTCAGAGTTAGAGTGATATTTCCTTATTTTCAAGTGGCGGATGTAGCTAACTAACTAGGCAAGAAATAATTTCCGTTCTTGAGCATCTGATCTCAATACACTGGTTACAAGTCACGTGTATGACTTAACTTGCCAGTAATAAAAGTTTCCATTTTCTTTTTGGGGTTTGAAATTTGGACATTGAACTGTATGTTTGTTTTTGATTCGACACAATAGTCCAAAAACTACTGATGAGGAATTGTATTCCAAAACAAACAGCTAGTGCTGTATAATTAAAACTGGTATATTATGTAATTTTATCCAAAGAACACTGCGGATGACCAATAATTATCGCTTTTACTGTATAGATAAACAAGCATTTTAGAATTATTTCAAAACCACCATTCATACAATAATTTCATACAACGTAACTTTTTAATCCTACAGTTTTATGTTAAATGACATTTACAATTATATACATATAACGGTAGTTTACATCAAGTTGAAATTGAAGCTATCTTTTGATTTACGAATAATGCCGTAGCATATCTGACACACAAATTGTTTTAAGGATAGAATCCTGTCGAAAATGATTTTGAGCTACGTGCTTATTTTATTTTAATTATGTAGGTTTTTCACAACCTCAAAACTTTAAATTTCTTGCGATCGAATTCCTGGGCCTGAATTATTCAAAATATTGTTGATTCATTTTGGTTTTTGTGAATGATTGGATTGATATCTCCAACAAAACCAGGGCTCTGACATCCGTTGCTTAGTAGTCTAAAGAGTGCGCTTACTGATCACGGCGTCATTTAACGCTTAGGTTTGAATCTAACTCCCACTCCAAATCGTAGTGTTACTGTTACGTAAAATCTCATTACTCCACTCTAACAAAATTATTTTTGTAGTTAAAAGAGTCAGTGAAAGAACACATTTTTAATCAAGTAGTCATACGAAAGATATCAAGCATGCATTTTTACAATGCCATTTAGACATTGAATCAAGATTTTATAATGACTTAATTTGTAAGTGAGCGAAATTAAGCAATACGGTAAACGAAAACAGTTAACTAATTCCATAGTCTAATATTAGAAAGGTCTACCCCCAATTTAGAATTGAAATTGAAAAAAATGAATGATAACTGTGGCCAAATTGTTCAGGTGTGTCTTCAATCCCAAGACATATCATTCTTTAAGGTTTGACTCCGGTAAACAACACGTTCAAAATTAGGTTTCCCAGTGGAAGTAAGCTCTATATTGACACTTAGTGTAGCAAGTAGTGTGCACTAGAACAAAACATAAATATATGCAGAAATCTCGCGAAAAGGCTGACTGATGATTATCCATTAGAAAATTGATTCCCTCGCCGCGAATAGTAGTAAATGCTGATACGGCATAAATAACAATCAACATCCATATAAATATATAACAAAAGTATACTGTTTAGCAAAGTTGTTAGGCGTAATGTATAACTTTAAATTTTGCAAAGTTGTTAGGCGTAATGTATACCTATAAATTTTCAGGTTTTTACATTTTTGCATCGTTTAGAACAAAACATGAGATCTAACAAACGTTTAACAAAAGTTAATTGATATTAGCAAAATATAAAGTTAATTGATTTACAGTAAGCATTTGTTATATAAACCATAATTTCTTGCATGACATTAAAAAGATAGTTACCCTTATCGTATATCTCGTTATTATCAACATTTGACATTTAAAAAGGACGTCAATCACAAAACTATACATGATTAATTATACATGCATTGCCAACATGGTCGTGTCATAGCCAAACAGACAGTAAGAAGTACTGAGGTTCAAACCCCATGAATCACAAAAACTTATACACGTCTAGTGATGTTTTCTTTTATAGTCGATAAAAGCAAAATTGTCCTGTAAGCATTTTACACTGTAACAAGTTCTAAAGCTAAAATCTCATGAATCGCAAAAACGTTAACACCAATAATTTCTGAAGAGTCAACAAATGTTTAATAAACGTGTAGGTAGTTTTTATCCAGGGAAAAAAATAAGATCAAACCTCATGCATCGCAAAAACATACACAGAAGAAAGTTTTAGCCATGTTAGCATTTTAAATCCAGTAACAAGTTTAAAGGTTTATAGTTCACACTTCTTGAAGTGCAAAAAACTCAAATGATAAGAATTTTTTGCAAAGAAGATAAAACAATCAACAAAATGTGTAATGACTCTGTAAGCATATTACAGCCAGTAATGAGTTCTAAACTAAAATACACCACAATCAATTGGCAAAATACTCCCTTAAATTCGCATTAAAGTCAATACTTTGTCCTTATTGTTAAGAAATATCAACAACAACTACGTTAACATTCAAACGATTAGCATATTTCAAGCAGATGCAATTATTAAAAAAATGAAAGATAAGTCTACATCTTAACTTCTAAAGTACGTTTACATTCAAAGTTTATTTTTAGAATAATTGATCACGACTGTAAGAAAGAAGGCTCCAGAATATTTTTATGCACCAGAACATGTTTAATAGTATTAAGTAAATTCTGGTTTGATTTAAACAATACTCGCAATGAGTAAGCTGCCTTATATCGTTTTAGCTTCGAAAACGTATAATATAATATAAACACACTTAAATTCGCCAATAAAGTATTTATTTTTGTCATTGGATTTTTACCAATTCATAATTTTTGCCAAATATATTTAGATTATTTTTGTAGCTTCTTTACTTACCAGTACATGGATACTTCCCTGTGTATGGAAGTCGTTTGCTATCAGCTTTCGTTTCCTCTATATATTGTTGTATTGCTTTTTGTATAACTTCTTGGATAAATAAAGTTATTTTTTCAGTGTCGTAATTCGAATTGAATTCTGTCATGCTTGGCATTAGATTATTGAGATGTTCTTGTAATTTATATCATTTCAGGTAAAACAAATTTGCCCATATATTTTTTATTATCCAGTTGACACTTTCTATGACTAGATACAGTAAAAAATGACAACTAATCCAAATCACAGAGCTTACGAATACACTTTGGACAAAATAACAAACTGGTATCTTAAAGAGGACATTTTAAATAATTATCGTCACTTAGTAATTATTTATTGTAATCCAAAAACTGTTATTACTTTCCAGACACTAAGGTCAAATATTATAATCTGCAACTCTACAGTGCTATTGGCTTCTTTCACACCAATTCTATCGCCATCAGCAAACCCCAAAAAGGATCTGTATAATTTTCTACAACAAAACCACACAGATTCGTTAACCCATCCATTTATTCGTATTATTTCTAAGTCATAATAGGCCTTTAAATACCCGCTGCTGCTTAGCTTGTTATTCAATCAATACATCTTATATATTGTATTGGTTGTGAACTATTTGCAGATGATCATATTATGGTAAACGTGATAAAATTATATAACTCAGTGATTTAAACAATATCATAAGAAAACATTGAATTCCAGATTTAAGCTTGTAAAGAAGTAATCCCTTTATATTTCTATCATCTTTGAAACCCCTTTAGTACGCTGTGTTGATAACGATTTTTTCTATTCAAGAGAGTCTCTCTCTATATATATACATGGCCTGATATCGAATACAGAACTTATATAACATCTATTGTAATTAGAAATTGAATACTGACGTGTTTACAATGCCTTTATCGACCACTTGTAGAAAAATGCAGATGCTTTGGCCTTAAATAGTACTAAAACCACAAAGCTGAGCACCATTAAACACTGTGCTTGTTCCAAGTAGGTAGATTGATTAGAGTTATATAATGCTGTTTATCGCCCCAGTCAAAAACATTTCATTTATATCAAGACGACACCTGTTATAGATTAAGGTGCAGAAATTTTGCCTGTGTATTATACAGCAGGGTTATTTATCGTACTAGCATGCCGTGACACGGGCCTCATTTATTTTTAGTTCCAACAAGAAAAACCTGTGACTTTCATTACGTAATGCCGAGTGATTGGCAAAAGAATAGTCACTACCCACTATTACGTTTTGGGTCTGACCTGGTCGGGGTTTGAACCCACAACCTCTAATTTACGAAGCGAACAATCAACCAAATGAGCTACCACAGGGGTAAAGTAGAGAGATGTATAATCATTCAATTTAGTTCCCAATTATGTTTTGTCTTTCTCTTATCTACAGAGTTATTGTCCTGTTTTCTTGATTGTTTGACTATTGTCCATTATACATTTATTAACTATCATTGTTTCCTGTACTGTTTGACAACTAATTAATGATATATGACTTTCGTATAGCAGAAACTGTCTCTTAGCTGAAAATTAATGCCAAGCGAGCGAATCTTTGATAAGGCCGGAATGGCTTGGATTTTATGTATAAATAGGTTCAAGTATAGTCCATAGTTTAGTTTTTGAAGAATAAATATTCCATTTCAGGTTAATTCTCCATTTCAGTTTCCCGCCATTGTAACTATGATTGTTGAGCAGTTAAACATTTTATGTTTGACCAACCCTTGTTTTATCAAGTTAAAAAATTGATGTCCAAAAAGGGAAAACAAAAAAATATGATAGAAAATAGAAAGTTTTTTCTTGAAGTTTCTATAATAATAAATTCTTAGTCTTTACCAGCGTAATTTGATTTTCCAAGAAAACATAAGGTTTTAAACGGATATTCATTATTTCGTGTTATTTAGAATATCACGTTATTTTCAGTCATGTCGTGATTTGTAGCTGAAAATGTCAAAATATGCTTATTATATGAGAGTACTGTATTAAATATGCATATTGTTATAGAGTAAACTCTTGATTTTAAGTCATAAAAGGTGCTGTTTTTGATGATATTGACACTCGACTTAGTAGTTTTGATTTATTTAATGTCTTTATTACCATGATTACTGCTGTTAAGTTATATGCCACTGAGGTTGTTCATTTTGGTAGAGTGCTTGCTCTGTATGTGGGAAGTGGGTTTTAAACCCAGTTGAATATTACCAAATCATATAATGTTTTTTTTTTCTCCAAGCACTTGACATTTAAAAATGGGAGTGAATGATTTCTTAGAAAGAGACCTTAAATCAATGCGCCTAATCTTGGTACACATTGTATGATAAGGAGTTTCTCTGAGCACGTTAGAGAGGTCCAACATCATGTCAATTTACATATAGCAGAAACATCTCAAGATACGTGGAATATGTAAAACTGGGACCTAAACCTTCTTTCACTCAATAATCCATCATATATTCACCAAGTATCTATTTTAAAATAAATAATCAATTGTTAAATTTCTGTTGTAGCTGCTTTTGTTATATTGAAACAAAATTTGTATATTTGCGTTTTACTATGTTCTTAAACATTCTTAAGTGCTTTTCGAAACAACTTGAAATAGAAAGCTTGTCTCGTACAATCGTAGATTTTAAGACGTGCTAGATAATCATAAGTCTCTTATTATATATTCCAATTCTTACAGAATACCAAATTTATCTCCTTAAGCAATTATGCAATATATACCGACAGTTTAGTCGGAGGTTATTTAACACGGATTCGGAGTATCGATTTCAAGAACTGTTTCATACAGTGTCTTAATGCTATTCTATACACTCTCTTGTTAATAGAGATATCAGTCAATTGGAAGCCATGACATTGAACCATAAGGTTATAAGTTGCCACCCAATCTCGTTCAGTTGAAACTCGATAAAAACAAATCAAAAATGCAAAAATAGTAGCTTGTGGCTTAAAAACATGAACTTGCTATACTCAAAGCACCCAAGGACCCAAAGCAACTCTGAGCCCACTGGTAATGAAACTACCGACTTTTGATGCTGGATGAGATCATTTTCTGCTTGAAAACCCTTAATAGCATTCCATTCGTTTCGATGTGTGTTAGGGTGTTAGTAGAGGAATAATATGGTTATGTTGATATTTGTAATAATATTTTTGTATCAAACTTTTTTTGATTGATATGTAAATGTAATCATTGAACTACAAAAATTGGTGTTCTACTTGTCACTGTTTGCAAATTAAAAACAAACAAACCAATCCATATCCAAACCACAATTCCAAAGTAAATTAAGAATTTTGAAGATGGCAAATTAAGTCCAGCACGTTAACATCCTTCAGGAGAGGTTGTGTGCTCTAGAACAGTAAGCATCTCCTGTCAAGCTAGCTACAGCCACAACATATGCAAAGTTAGCTTGTTTAATCATAAAGCCTTATTCTATTTTCTTGCAAACTCGTTTTTTTATAATGAAGTGACTTACTAAAATAAATGCATGTTTTTTGGGGTAAATTTATATAAAAAGTAAAATCCGTAAAATTTACAACTACTCCTTATATTTAGAATAAAAACAATAATTAACCTTTGCTCAAGAACAGAGTTACCTTACAACAGAGATAACTGTTTTCTTTTGTCTTTGATTATTTCATTAATCAACCTCATCAATTAGGCTACCATAACTGTAAAGAAACTCCCTGTTGATAGATTAATTGATTAACTGATAATCTAGGGTTTTACATGCCAGTCAAAAATATTTCACTTCCATCAGGAATATTCAGACACACAAGTTCCTTCCAAAACAACAGCAAGTGCTTTTTGACGTTTTTCTGTGAACTTTTATGCTTGGTTTTAATTTAGTCAAATGACAAGGTTAAGGACAATTATTTCCAGTTAGATTTTATATTTATTTAAACAAGGATTTTACCTTTTGCTAAGTTCAGATAACATATACAAGACAAATGTACACACACTGAAGTTATTCAAAATTATGATGGAGGCTATCTAATTACTAATTAATTATGTCGTGGCATATCTTCCCATCAAGTTGACAAAAAATACTTTAAAGACGAAAATGTTTTCGTAAGCTATTTTGAGCTACATGTATTTTTATAGTATAGTATATTTAGAATAGACGATCATTTAGCGCTGCAAAATTAGAAATGGTTTAGTAGTTCATAAATGTAAAGCGATAAGTTTCTCGGAGTTAAATTATCCAAAATAGTGTTGGCGTGTAAGAATGCAATCAATTCTATGTTTGATGTTAATGTATATATGCTTTATCATGGTATTATTATCTGATATATTAACATATATTCATTATGAGTCATTAGATTGATTATCTGGCAAAAAGGTCAAATGGTCATAAAAGCGCAATAACGTATCAGTGCTTCTCATCCTATTATTTCAGTTAGGTTGCCAAAGGTAAGTAGGTTTTGCTGCTAGGAACATCCATGAACTGACCGTCTCAATATAAGTACGCAATAGAATGTTGACTGGGACCTTAACGTCATTACTCCACTCTAACAAATATATCTACAGACTTTGTAGCCGAAATCAAAATCGATATGAAACATTATATATAACAATATTAACATTTAGCTAAAGAAAACTTTAATCTCTTACTGTCTTGGTAAAGATTTTTTTCAGCAGTACAAAAAAACGAATTCAAGCATAAAGTATCAAATATCATCAATACATTCAATAAAGATATTGCAATGGGTCTTGATGTGCATGTAAGATTGGAAATTAAGCAAAATACTACAAGAAAACAAGTAATTAACTACTTTTATCGTCAAAAAAGTTCGATTATCTTTTTTTGAAAAATCTAAGGGTTACTGTCGAAAATGTTTTCAATCCCAAGGCGTATTACGGCTAACAGTTTGACTCTGTTCGACAGCAAATGGAGAACTATTTATCTTTGTCGTATGCCTCGACTGATTAGCTCGGTAATATTACTAAATACAGCAATTAGAGCAATCTAGAACAATGGAGATCGTAATTACGTGCATAAAACTTGCAAACTAAATGGACGACTGGCGTTTAGATTTATCAATAAACGGAAAATGTGTAGTCGAAAATTTGGGAATAGTTTAAAATTGTTGATGTGATTTTAGAACTTAAATAGTACAAAAAACGACATAACTCAGCACCATTACCTTCTGTACTCGTTCGAAGTAGGTTAATTTGAGTTTAATAATGATGTTTAACGTCCCAGTCGCCATCAAGAGTATTTCACTTATATCGATCGAGACGAAACCTTTTATAAATGAAGTTGCAGAAATTAACATGAGAAAATCCCGTGACTTTTATTTGGTAATGCCATATGATTAGCGAAAGAAAAGTCACTACCCACTTTTAAGTTTTGGGTCAGTGTCTATTAGGTCATTCTAAAGTACAAATGTATAGAAGCATTTAAACATTTATATGCAATACCTTATTCAAGCCAACCAATGAACTTTATGTAGTCAAGTCACTTGTAAACTTTAATATAGAAACTATATTAAAAAGCGTACCTTCGCAAACCAACAATTTATCATATGTGTTTCATCAAGTTCAAAAATGTATGTCTAAAAAGTGAACAAAAAATATGGCAGATAGGTTTTTTTGAAATTTTTATCAGGATAAGGAGAAAAGTCTACTAAGACCTCACTATTTTACAAAACAAATTTGATATTTTTTACAACGTAATTTGATATTCCTACAGAGCATATGGTTACAAACGGATATTCATTATTCCGTAATATTTAGAATATCACGTTATTTTTAGTCATGTCGTGATTTGTATTTAATCCTGTTAAGCTGAAAATGTCAAAATATGCTTATTATATGAGAGTACTGTATTACATATATGCAGATCGTTATAGAGTAAGCTATTGATTTTTAATCATAAATGGTTCTGTTTTTTGTTATATGGACACTCGACTTAAAAGTGTTGATTTATTTAATCTCTCTATTACTACTGCTAAGCTATATGCTACTGTGGTAGCTTATTTTAGTAGCATTCTTGCTATGTATGTGGAAGGTAAGGATTAAAAACCTAATGGATCTTATCAAATAAGATAGTGTCTATTGTTTCTCCATGCACTTGGCATTAGAAATGGGAGTTAATAATTCCTTTGGAGGAGATCCTTAAGACAATGCGCCGTATCTTGGTAGACATGGTATGCTAAAGAGTTTCTTTGAGAACATTCTAAAGGTCCAAATTCCTGTCACTTTACCTATATCAGAACCATCTCAATATACGTGGTATATTTTCAACTAGGATTCAAACCTTCTTTCACTCAATAATCGATCGTATTTTCACCTAATATTTATTTTAAAATAAAAAATCAATTCTTGAAGCTGCTGTTTTTTTTATATTGCAACTGTTACAACTATGTTGTTAAACATCCTTAAGTGCTTATGGAAACAACTTGAAATAGAAAGCATGTCTCGTACAATCGAACCATTTAAGACGTGTTAGAATGGTCTCTGATAATCCATTGCAACTCTTACAGAATACCAAATGTATCTTCTTATGTAATTATGCAATATATACCGACAGTTTAGTCGAACGTAATTTGACACGGATTCGGACTATCGATTTCCAGAACTGTTTCATATAGTATCTCAAGGCTGTTTTATACACTTGTATAAGAGATATCAGTCAATTTGCAGCCATTACAATGAGCCGTAAGGTTATAAGATGCCATCCAATCATTTTCAGTTGAAACTCAAAAGAAGCTAATAAAATGCGAAAAAGGTAGCTTGTGCCTTAAAAGCATGAATTTGCTATACTGAAAGCACCCAAGAACCGAAAGCAACTCTGAGTCCACTGAAAATGAATTTACCGACTTAGGATTCTAGATAAGATTTTTTTTTAAAAAAACCTTAATAACATTCCATTCTTTTCGATGGTGTTAGGGTTTTAGTAGAAGAATAATGTGGTTATATTGATGCTTGCGATAATATTGTTGTATAAGACTTTCTTTGAGTCATATGTAAATGTAATCACTGAACTGCAAAAATTGGTGTTTTTCTTGTCACTGTTTGCAAATTAAAAACAAACAAACAAATCCATATCCAACACTCAATTCCAAAGTAAATTAAAAACTTTAAAGATGGCTAATTAAGACCAGCACGTTTACATCCTTCAGGAGAGGTCTTGTGCTCCAAAACAGTAAGCATCTCCTGTCAAGCTAGCTACAACCACCACGTATGCAAAGTTAGGTTGTCTAATCACAATGCCTTATTCTATCTTGCAAATTATATATGAAGCGGCTTACTAAAATAAATGCATGTTTTTTATTTGGGAAAAAATTAATATAAAAAGTAAAATCTAACAAATACTTTCCTGTTAACTTGTTACATTTAGAATAAAAACAACAATTATTCTTTACCCAAAAACCATTCACCAGAGAAAACTGTTTCTTTCCGTTCATCTTAAATTATATCATTAATCAAGCTTATTAATTAGGCTACAATAACTCTAAAGAAACTTCCTGTAGATAGTTTGATTGATTAATTTATAATTTAGGGTTGTACATGCCAGTCAAAATGTTTCACTTACATCAGGAATTTTCAGAACATTTTACCTTTTAGTGCGCCTGGGCAAATTGTAGGTAGAGTTCTTTAACGTGCCAAGCATACCGGGACATGGAACATCGATTTTTAAGGTCCTGAAGGAGCCAATTGCTATTATTTCAAAATGTTAAGTGCTTCCTAAAACAACAGCCAGTGCCTATTTTTGACGTTTTAATATGAACATAGACTTTTATGTTTGATTTTAATTTAGTCAAAAACAATGTCAAGGACAACTTTTTCAACTTATATTCTATATTAATTTTAACGAAGATGTTTCCTTTTGCCTAGTTCAGATAACATGAACAAAACAAATGCACTCACAGTGCAGATTAATCCAAATAATGACGGACACTATCTCTCAATTAACTGATTATGTCGTGGCATATCTTCCCATCAAGTTGAAAAAAATACTTTAAAGGCGAGAATCCTGTCGTAAGCTTTTTTGAGCTACATGCATTTTTTATAGTTTATAGTATATTTTATACTAGACGATCGTCTAGCTCTGTAAAATTAAAACAGGTCTGATAATTAATAAATATTTTGCGATAGGTTTCTCGGGCTTCAATTATCTACAATATTGTTGGCGTATTAGATTGTAAACAATCCTTTGTTTGATATCAATTTATATATATATATATATATATATATATATATATATATATATATATATATATATATATATATATATATATGTGTGTGTGTGTGTGTGTGTGTGTGTGTTTTATCATGGTATTATCTGATATATTAACATATATTCATTATGAGTCATTAGATTGATTTTCTGGCAAAAAGGTCGAATGGTTATAAAAACGCACTAACGTATCAGTGCTTCTCATCCTATTATTTCAGTTAGGTTGCCGAAGGTAGGAAGTTTTTGCTGCTAGGAACATCCCTGAACTGACCGTCTCAATATAAGTACGCAATAGAATGTTGACTGGGACCTTAACGTCATTACTCCACTCTAACAAATATCTACAGATTTCGTAGCCGTTTCAAAATCGATATGAAAAATTAACATTTAGCTAAAGAAAACTTTAATCTCTGCCTGTTATGGTAGTTTTATTTCAGTAGTCATAAAACGAAATCAAGCATAAAGTTTCTCAAATATCGTGAATACATTCAATGAAGATAATGTATTTGCTCTTAATGTGCAAGTAAAATTTAAAATAAGATAAAATGCTACAAAAAACAGGTTATTGACTTATTTTATTGACAAAAAAGTTAAATTATCAATTCTCTTTTGAAAAATCTTAGGGTTACTGTAGAAAAATAGTTAAGGCGTAAGCTTCAATCCCAAGGCGTATCACGGCTAAAAGTTTGACTCTGTTCGACAGCAAATGGGAAAATATATATCTTTGTCGTAAGCCTCATCTGATAAGCTCGGTAATATCACTAAGTTCACCAATAAGGGCAAACTAGAACGACAAAGATCGTAAGTACGTGCATAAAACTTGCAAACTAAATGGACGGCTGGCGTTTAGATTTATCAATAACCGAAAAATGTTTAGTCGAAAATGTGGGAATAGTTAAAAATTGTTGATGTGACAACAACAAACAAACTTTTAATCAAATAACGTCAACGGTAAAGACTCATTTTTAAACTATTTAAGCTTAATTAATAATATTTGATTTCAAAACTCAAAAATTTTTACATTTTGATTTTTTTCTAGACAAAATCACAATCAAAAGTGGCATAATAAAGCCAATACTATGTCCTAAACGTGACATAAACAGATTTATGTCAACAACAACAACAACAACAACGCTAATATTTGAAAGATTGATATATCCCAAGCGAATGCTTCTGTTAAAAATTTGAGATAAATTTGTATTTAAAATCTAATAGTTCTTCTATACGTTGAAATTAAAAATTGCATTTTGTATTGATTGATTAAAAAGTAAAAAGAAGGCTCCAAAATATGTTAAAGAACCGGTATTATATCTAATGATATTAATTAAATGAAAAAAAATCAGAGTGGGTAAACTGGTTTATGAAGTTTCACTGGGAACAACCTAGAATACCACCCAGATACATTGAAATTCATCAATAAAGTATTTATATGTCACTGTATTGCTGATCTACTCAAATCATCTTTTGTCAACTGCATTTATAATATTTTCTTAGATTTTTTACTTACCGGTATATGGGTACCTTCCAGTGCACATAAGTCGTCTGCTATCAGCTTCCGTTTCCTCTATATACTGCTGTATTGCTTTTTGTATAACATCTTGAACAAATAAAGTAACTTTTTCAGTATTGTAATTAGATCCCGATTCTGTCATACTTGATATTGAGTTGTTCAAATTTTCATGGAAATTAAAATCATTTCAGGTATAAAACAAACTTGCCCATATATTTTTGGATAATCAAGTTGACACTACCTATGACTATATACAGTATACAAATAACAACTAATCCAAATCACAGAGCCTATTTATACACTTGGAACAAAAATAACAAACTGGTTAGTTATATAGAGCAGATTAGGTAAGTGTCGTCACACAGCAATCAATTTATTGTAATTCCAAGTATTAGTATTACCTTCAAGACACTAATTTCAAATATTATATTCTACATCTGTACGATGTCATTGGCATCTTGAACAATAATCGCTTAAATCAGCAACTCCGAAGATAATCTACATAATTGTTCATTATGAAACAACAACCACACAGATTTATCAACCCATCCATTAATTCATATTATCTCCAAGTGATAATAAGCCTTTAAATACCTGCTAGTATCAAGCTTATTTTTTATCAATAAATGTTATATATTGTATTGGCTGCGAACTGTTTTTACATCCCGATGTTAATGTAAGCCGATAAAAGAAAACATTAAAACCAGGATTAAAGCATGCAAAATAAATTATTCCTTTTCATTGCTATCATCTTTGAATTACTTGTAGTATAACGCTGTGTTAATAACGATTTTCTATTCTAGAGAGACGCTATATATATATATATACATGGTCTTACATTGAATACAGAGCTTATATAACATCTATTGTAAGTAGGATTTGAATACTGGACAACTTGTTGTAAGAAGACATGATTTGATACCATTCAAAATTACTTTAACCTCACCGCTGAGTACCATTGCAGCTGATGCTGGTTTAAGGTATGACGATGTGTTACCAGTCGTTCAAATAAGATAACCTAAAAGTTGTACTAATACTGACAACAATCGCTTTTGAATAAGTTTCATTATATTTAAAACAAAATTACATACAATCAGAAAATATATTTTGTCTGGAATGATAATTTTGTCTTTTCTGTTGGAATACTTATCGTAATATAAATTTCATGATAAACCGTATAAGTTATAAGGTTAACGAAATATTAACTATGGGTTGGTCCAAGAGAAGTAAAATTACACGTAAACAATTTCCCTTTGGACAAAAAGCAGTACTAAAATTAAAATAAACAATTATGTATAAATATATATTTAGCAAGTAGTTATCAGTGTTGTCGACCTAACGGCGTAATTTACTACCTTTAAATAAACTAACCCCTGGCCTTTACATACTGTAATTCGGTAAATGTTTGCGTCAGTTATTTTTCCAATAATCACTATTTTTAGATATGTGCTAACAGGTGTGGCGTGTTTGATAACCGCTTTTTTATATTGTCGCCTCTTAGAATGGTGAATGACGTAACAATGTATTTTTAAACACCGGAAGATTTCTCATTCTATAATTAGAGCAGGTCTGTGAACAACAAGCGCTTCATGTTTGTAAACTTGTTTTTCTTGAAGAACAGAGAAAAATAAACAAATCTTAACATCCGTAATATTAGTTTTTTCATCTTTATATAATAGGCGAAAAACTAGAACAATAAAGTAATAATTAGAATCACACTTCACCAAAAATTCACGGGTGATATGTATATGTGTCAATTAATGTTTTAAAATATATCATAAGCGTGATCTAGTAAATGCTAGTAAGAATTGCGTTTTGAAAAACACATATTTGTAAAAAACGGCAAAAATTAGCAACAGTATTTTATAAAAATAAAAAATATAATATATATAATAAACAATCCGGATGGGATGCCGTACTGGTTACAAATCGTCCTCGCTACGAACTGGGCTAACAAAGGAGTTAATGTCAGCGTTGTTAAAAGATAATGTCAGTTACATGTACAGTGGTCAGTTTTATTTTTCCCAATTTTTAAAAGATTGAGCGTTTTCTTTTAACAGGACCAATTTTTGCGTTTGAAAAATGTTTTACGAACAATATCGTAAAATTTGGTTTTCTGAGGGGAGCACATTGAAAATAATTATAAAAAAACAAAGCCCCCTCATTTTTCATATTTTAGCATAATAGAGTACAAAGATTGGCTCAATAAGAAACATACCTGTAGAATAGAACTTTGTGTGTACTGAAAATTCACATAAAATACTGCTGATTTTTTTTTCAAAGGGCAAAAATGTTAAGACTTTTATTTCTCAAAAACCAAGGTTGTCCATTAAGGACAAAATCCCAGCTTACCCGCCATGCCTATTTCTATTTTGACCTTGTCGGATGATGGTCGGTGCAAATTTCAGTGAACATTGTCAAAAAAAATTTTGGCGAAATGTTTTTCGGCTGACAATATTTCAATTTTTTCTCTTAGATGCTTACTTTCAGTTTCGGTTTTCGTCAATACCATATCATTCAATATTAGGTTATTTATTTTACAAATGGTCGGCACATATTGGAAAATATATGGTTTTGGTTTCAAACGACCATGGTTTGGGGGCATGATTTATGCAGTCTGTACTTGTAGATTTCTAAAAAGCGTCTAACAAGATGATATTTGTAAATTAAGGTGTAAATTCGCCATAACAAATCAAACAATATAATATCCGTTGAAACATTTCCACAACTGAATAATTGGTGCCTAAATAATATATTATGTATTATATAACTAGCACTGCTACACACTGCAATCTTTTTGTAATTGGAAATAAATTGAATTTGCATCTTAGAGCGTTAATACATATTAAGCCTTTAACCAGATTATTTTAGAGGAAAGGGAAATCGATTTGTTTTTAAAGAACGTTGTTATACAACTTTGAAAGGATTTACTGTTATGTCATTACACCATTGATGCTAATTGTATTCGTCACCGATTTCTTCTAAGACACAATATCTTTTTTGTACATTAAGCTGTAAATCCGCCATATCAAAATAAACAGATTCCGTTGAAACCTATTCTACAACTGAACAATTGGTGACAAAAGAAAATATCCTGTATAATATAAGAAGCACTTTAATGACACACTGCAATCCTTGTGTAATTGAAAATAAATTCAATTTGCATCGTAGAACGTTAATACAGATTTAGCCCTTAAGCAGAATATCTTGCAGTTAGTAGAAATCGATGTGTTTAAAGAATGTTGTTATGTAACTCTAAGGAGATTCATTGTTATCTCATTATACCATTGATGCTAATTGTATTATTGTCAAGTTCAAGTTCTTAATCAGGATAGAAGAAAAATGGTGCCTGAAAACGTTTTAATACGACGATTTTGATCACTGTAAACGCAATCAGAATCAAAGACAAAACTGGTACGTGTCAAAATCACAATACAAAACGTTAATACAGATTTAGCCCTCTAACAGATTATCTTGCAGTAAGAAAATATCGATGTGTTTCAAAGAACGTTGTTATGCAACTCTGAGGATATTCATCGTTATCTCATTATACAATTGATGCTAATTGTATTCTTGTCACGTTTTTTATAAGGATGGACGACAAACGGTGCCTGAAAACATTTAAATATGACGATTTTGATCACTCTTAACAAAGTCAGAATCTAACACAAAACTGGTACGTGTCAAAATCACAAATCCCAGCAGCACCGAAAACTGGTATTTTAAGTTCAACAGATGGCGGCGGGCATCATGATTACTACCGGTCTGTATATCGGTCAAAGGTATTCAAACAGTGTTCCTAAAATAGTTGTTTTCAATCATATTACGTATTTGCAGTTTATTACCTAACTTACATTCTTGAAGAATATAAATAATAATATAGTATATATTTTTGAAATTGACATTGATGGTTAGTTATTCAAGTTATATTTAAAAGAATAAAAAAATATGTTTTTCTCGAATTTGCATCTATGATAAATACCTTTTATGGGTACTTATTTCTTGGGTGCATAATACTAAGGAAAGTCAGAACATCAAGCAGGTATTGCCTTAATCATTAGTCCTAATGCTTTTTGTCTTCTCTTTGATTATTTGCATGTATTTTTTTGAGTAAGTTGTTCCGAAGAACAAGCTGATTTTTAAATTAATATCACAATTTTATTGATATCAACCTGACTATTTTATTTGATTGGTTTGTCCGTCCGTCAAAAGATTTTATTAATTCCAGTATATATCATTTACTTTCTACTGTCTTCCTGCATTTGTTTTATATTTTGTTTCACAATTTTGTTCAGATTTTGTCAGAACATCAAGTAGGTATTGCCTTAATCATTAGTCCTAATGCATTTTTCTTCTCTGATTATTTGCATGTATTTTTGAGTATATATCATTTATTTTCTACTGCCTTCCTGCATTTGTTTTATATTTTGTTTCACAATTTTGTTCAAAGCACTACCGTTAAGAAAATGTATTTCGGTACGGTCATTTGTTGCAGTAAAATCAACACTGGTATAATATTTAATTTTTTTTTTTTAAATAACTGTGTTAGTAGTAATAATTGTTAGTTCACTGATTTTGTGCCAAAAGTTATATTCGTTGAACACCAATAGTAATTGATATATGCTTTTTGTGGAAAAGATAAAACAATCTTCATGCATGTATAGTGTTGTTTTTATTGTATTTTTAAGGCCTTAAAGAATAATTTTTGCCCATTACTCAAAATTACTCAGAGAACAGTTCTACGCAATTGTAGTTATATACTTTCATATGACGGCTGGATTCAACAATATTGACAGGAAAATGAATCCTATATTAATGGCAATAGCTTAAGGATATCCCAACATATCGATCTATCATAAATTTGTTGTGAAATTTCCAGACTATAACATTTCATACCTTATTGTCACTTATATTACACAAGTACATTTGTCATTGATTAGGGATATGAGAATACAGAAGTTTTCACTATTGTAAATTTAAGACATTTAGTTGTCTAGCACTTATTATTGGTAAACGCCCAGGCCTCCGTTTTGCAATCGTTCCTAAGTTATTCCTTAACATTATAAAAACAATCAAACCAATAAATGACAAACCACAATCCAAAAGCAAAGCGAATACTGAATCCAATTAAACACGTGAACACGTAAACACATAATGTTCGTAATGTTTGGTGCTCCGGAAGGAAACCGGCTCTTGCTTATTTAGTTACACCAGCCACTTGTATAAATTGGTAAAGTAATACAATTTTTTATGATGCATCAAATAAGCATGTTTATCAAAAACTTTTAAAATTTGTATCAAAATGTTAAATTTATCTTTTATACGAGTAGATATCGTAGAAAACGAAAAAAAAAAAAAAAACTACAAATTTACCAAATCAAAGTTTAAAAAAAAGTTACATAAGAAATAATTTTGAAACAAACACCAGTCTAATTTTTTTGTGAATCATAAAAGCAAAGTTACAACATTAAAAACTCAAACACGATACGTTCAACCAGGGAAATATGACCAGATGATTCTGCAGAGAAATATCTCGATTGATGTATATCAAAATATAGTGTTTAGCCTTCTCCAGATTAAAGAAAATTTTCTCATAGATCAAAGCAATATGTAACTAAAATAGCATCAGTCACGTCAATCAAATCAATACTACTTGAATAAACATTCTCCATCAAAATAATCTGCTTTCAAAATTGTAAAATGCCTTAGAAAAATTAAGCTATGGTTAATCGAAGTATTGCCTTAGGTAATTCTGTAAAATACATTTGGGTCCTTTAATTTGTTTCATTTCAACATCAGTAAAATGTTTTATTTCCATAATGTTCGTCAGGGCACTATTGACGAAGAATTGTATTCTGAAACGGTTATCAATTGCTTCAAAATTAAAACAGATTTAAGAATAATAATCTAAAATTGCTTTCCGTCATTTATTTTTATCGTGTATTTGGATACCTTAGCTGTGATTAAGTATATGGTCTAAACTGACAAATTTTGTTCTCCTATTGTATTGAGGTTTTAATTTTAATTACAAAATGTGCCAATTCATAAGGTTTCAAATTGTTTATGTCGGTTACATTATACAAAGATCAAACAAAACGTTCAATCTAATAATTCAATAAGTCGTATAAATTTTAGAAAAGAAAAGGTAAAAGTTTTAAGGTATTGGTAACGGAAAACTGTCTGAATGATTGCGTAAATAATACCGCTATTAAAAACCAATCATGTGTTAATAATATGTTACCATACAGCTCTACAAAGTAAAACATTCTTGGAACAAAGACTAGGTTACCAATGGAAATCATATATCACACAACGGAGTTTTTGAAGTCGTTTGTCTTATAATGTTATATAATTGAGTCAGACAAAATTATCATTGGATAATATAGTTTCTGATCAAGGATCAATACATTAACGGTAAAAGTACAGACATACTGAACTGAACAAAAATGTATAGGTTCCTAAGTTCAATAATCGTTTATTTTTACAGTTATTTTAACACACTTTGAAGAAAGTTATTTCTAATAGAAACAGTTTGAATGAAAACTTGACATAGATTCATACAGCAATTAATAAAAATGTGAGCCAACCATTGATAAAATATTCTTTACTAACTAACGCTCCTTGGAAATATTTTTTTCACCGCCCTTTCCCAAACATCCAAAAGAATCCATTTAATAAGACTAAGGTAATAAATAATTGTTATATTCCCTCAACCACAAGCATACCAGTCTATTTTCAATATTATAATTAAAAAGGCAAAGTAAAAACTTAAAACTGAACAATTATGAATAACATAAAATTCTCCAAAACTTAAGATAGGCCGAATGCTCTGCAAAGGTAAAAATCTTCTTTCTAGATAGTTTCTCCCGTCACGTTTGCAATCAAAGTTATGTATGCAAGTAATATGGATCTGTCGTTTTTTATTAAGTAGTTCTTATTATAACAATCCAATGTATTTATATAGTGGCAAGTAATATAATATTTAATTGAATTGAGTTTTACGTTCCAGTCAAGAATATTTCACTTATATCGAGGTGTAATCATCAATAGGTGAAGTGGCAGAATTTTTACTTTTGTAATGCGATCAGAGCAATGTACAGGGAGCGTTACTTTACATGCCACGTAAGCCATGACACGAGACATCATTTCTTCAGATCTCGTCCGGAGTGTTCCGTGAGTTTAAAATCAACGAGTGTCTACATTTAAGTAATGATTAGATCAGGCTTTGGCTCGACACACAAAATCATAAATAATAAGAGAGAAATCTATCAACTGAATCACAGTAGTAATAACATGTATTCGCAAAACACAAAGAGAATGGTTAAAATTACAAAGTAGTGTAAGTGGTGTTTATAAATGCAGAGAAAATGTATATATTTCTAGAACAAATGGTAATTTAAAACTCCGTAAATCCCCGTGACTAGTCGTTTCCTTTCATGTAACTCTCAGTAAAGAATCTTAATAATTTAATATCCGAATCTGGTGGTGATACCAGCGTGTATTTGTGATTTACGGCTGCAAGAAATATCGATTATATATTGCGCTAAATGGCGTCTTCAATAACAGAGATCTATAATTTATACACCACACAACAACGCTTTTATACCATTAATAATTTATTTATTGTTCCAAGCGATAATTTTGCTTACAATAACAACCTTTAATTGTATCATTTCTATAATAACCCTTGCAGTTATGTATGATTCGGTCTGTAACTGCATAATCTTTTGTTGGTTTTTCAAATGCCAAATTATGAAAATCAAGATATCCAACTGCAGTAATATAGCACTTGTTATATTACAGTATTACGAATATATTATCTAAATTTAGGCATTTATGAAAATATATTCATTATCGTGATCATGTTTTTTTTCGTTCATTATTAAGGCTTAGTAATTGGTGCGGGTTATATAAACTTAAGATCTAGTAATGTCATTTTCAAAGCGAATCGTTTCATTAATGTTACTTTCAGTCAAGATTCTTAAAAATCAATATCCGAGTCTCGTGGCGAATTTGTGCGCATTTGCGATTTCTGGCTACAATAACTTTTTTTTATAATTTGCGCTCAATGCCGTCATTAATTGCAGAAATATTTCATACAACACACAATGACACTTTTATACCAACAATGATTAATTCATTTTTTCCATGCGATAATTATGTATATAAAACAACCTATTGGCTTATCATTTTTATAATTGTATGATTCGGTCTGATCAAGAGTTCCAATTGTAGCAAATTTCGCTTGTATTTATTTTCGCAGTATGGTAAATTAAGACATATTCGAGTAGTAAAATTTACGAAATATGCATTATAAAACAATAATGATAATATGATTTACACTAGGTATTAATTTTTCCTTAAACAAAAGGACCGGAAAATAATTGAAACATTAATAATTAATAATGAAAAATTGAAAATTAGTACACCGCAAAAATAAATACATTTACAGTATGCGATCATTTATTCTTCATAAATTTGGATTCAAATTGGCATTGACCAATAAAAATTCTTATGAAATTCATCATAAAATGTTTTACTAAATTTAAATATTTTTTTAATTTTAAATATTCTATGTAAAAAGTAATATCATTATGTATTCTAAATGTTACAGGAATGAATATGTCGTCAATCGAGAGTTTGTACATGCTCAAAACTTTGTACAACCATATGCAAACACAACCGAACTAAGTTTGAATCACAATCTCAATACTAATGTTTAAAAACTCGCAAAATTCCTTATACATTGATCTTAAATCAAGTACACTGTACTGTAATCAAGGCTTGAAAGTCAAGAGATATAAAATATAACCGGCATGATGATTGTATTAATGTCCCCGAGGTGTCTTATCCTGTGTTATTGATGATGAGCAGTTAACGATTTATCAAAAGGTGACCTCCGTGCAGAGAAAAACGCGGTTTAATTAAAAAATGTAACGTAACTGAATTTTAAGACATCTCATCATCTTCTGATAATGATGATTATGTTGTGTTCATATCTCGTCTTAGAGTTTAATAATCTTAATTGGAAACATGTAATCCAATTATCATTTTGAGGTAATAATCTGGGTGAATAACAATCAACTCATGACAAATATAACAATGTATTGTAATTATTATATGCTGATGAACAGTTTTATAATTCATGACTAGGGAATTTTCGTACAAAAGGATACACTGTTTAATTAAAAACATAACAGAATTTCAAGAGTACGATCTTCATTTAATCACGATGTGTTGAAGTCTTGCATCTTAGGGTTTAGATTATTAATAATAGGAAAACGTGTGATCTAATGATCATTATGAGGGAATAAATTTCGCACATAACAATCCCGTCATGACAAATATGACAATGCAATGGATTTAACACTATACCTGTTCTATCTTCGCAGTACGAGACGGTCGTCTAGGAACAAAAAAAAAAAAACTCCTGATCAGCAGTGTTTGGAACAAAACTGTGGACATCAAAAATACCCCAAATTATCGAATCGTAAAGGACCAAAATGCATTTAACAAAATCTACCTAATGCAATACTTGATGATAAACGATAAAGCATAACTTGGTTTGGGGGGATTTAAAATTGAAACATAACGTCATCATGACAGTTATTGTATATATTTCTCTAATGTGACTTATCATGTGTTATTGTATGTTGATGAACTGTTTACGATTAATCAAATAGGAGACCTTCGTGCAAAAGGAATCAATGTTTAATAAAATAATGTAACATAACTGAATTCCAAGACTTGGGTCTTCATATGATGAAGATAATGATAATGATGATGATGATGATGATGATGATGATGATGATTTATTGCAGCATTCCGTCTTGGGGTTAAATATTCCTATGTGACAACATGTGATGATCCAATTGATCATTCTGAGGAAATAAACTTGGCATAAAACAAAAATTTCATGACAAAAATAACAAGGTATCGTGAAGTGTATTCCACCTTAAAAATTTGTCTTTGAGAATAGTAACAGCAGTTGGTTTAAATCATTAATACAATGCTTTCTGGTTGAACACTTGCTTGATAATTAAAAAGCGTGTCTATCTGCGTTTTTAATTCAACATCTATGTTAGCTTCGTTGAAGAGATATATAAAATTTATGTTAAGTTGCAACAACGACATAAAAATAATTCTTCTAATGTCAATAGTGAAACAATTTGCAAATATAACAAATTGACCTTTTTCCTCTTAATCTGTTTAGTTACTCTTTGAAAGTAACACCCTTAACTTCACGATGTCTAGTAACTTAGTCTGTATAATGAATTTCAGCAGATTTACAGTGAAGAGTTGGATTTTGATTTGTTTTATGCGTTATTGAAGGAAAGCAAGTTGTTTGACAAAATATCTGTTAAGTCATCAATCTGTCTGTATCCGATGTATGTTTCCGGGTTTGCTTATCAGATAACGTAACAAATTTACCACTTAGTTGCATTTTTCTTTAGAAAACATAGCCGAGACAATTAGATGTTAATGAGATCAGTTTACACTGTTTACGTCAAGACCGTTACTAATACTTTGATGCAATATATTCTTTTGTAATAAATTTCTATTTTTGTTGTTATTCTGATAATAATATTTCCAATTAATAAACCCCTGCGATATTCTGTAATATAATTCATTTACCCTTTTAAACCTACAATATGTGATAAAAGTGCTTGTCAGCAAGTTACTGAGTTTCGAATATTAAAACAATTTATAATAAAGTTATACTTGAATTACTATCATGAGGGGTTCAATAATAGAGTTTCCCTGCCATTCCTAGACACTTAAACTCAATGGTGAAAAGTAAGTCAAGTGTGGATTAGTAAATTGCAACTATATAATACTATATACTACATATTTATTACGTTTCAAATCTCTAACTAAATCATCTAACTTTAGTGAATTTTTATGTGTGTTACCGATCAAAGGTCTTTACTTAACCATGTTATCAGATACCATGGAAACAACATCGTAAAACACACGGGTAAGTATGCAGGTATATACATTCAAAACTGACTAGAACAGCAAGCCAAGGGGATCTGTAAAATGGTCTTTATTGGCAGGTAGACGTTATATACAGGTTCAAAGAATATGAATAAAGACAATTGGGATACAATTTTATTGGTCTTTATAAGCAAGTGGTAAGTGGTTCTTGTAACATAGAAGTGACCTTTGAGGGAGATTGGACATTAATCGATAGGTAAGTTTTGTTTTTGATGGATACAACCAGAAAGAGTGAAGGCTTTGGAATAATTTGTGTTTATTTTGCGTCAGAAATTATTTAGGTAAACAGGAGCTGCTTACCCTTCCGTAGCACATGGCCTCACTTCCCTGATGAAAGTCCACGTGTTTTACTTGACTTGTCAGTTCCAAAGTTTTTACTTTGCTTCTGGACTGTGATTCCAACATGGATTATTATATATGTTTTTGATTATAATATACTTTAATCTCTATTTGTATCTGGCAAAGATCTGTGTAATGTCAAATAATATTTTATATTGATATAGATATCCGTTTTATATTCAAGATTTGCTTATCTTTAATAACATATCGGTAGTGTAGGTTTAAAAAAATGTCCCAATCTTATATAATAACTATCTAAAGTCATTAAACTACTTAAAACGAAAATATGCTTTCCATGTAATAGCCTGATGTCATTTGTACGATGACAGAGATAATCTAGTACATAGGGTCTATAAGTCTTAGTTGCATGATGCGTGATAGTGGCTACAGATTAAATTGCACAAAATTGCTGATCTCATCATGACTTGTGTAACGAGCCATTATTAGAGAGTGATATCTAATTGAAGTCAATTTATATACAATATATGCTGCCTTATCTGTTTTAGTAGTCATGCATACAAGGTTGAATCATTGAAACAAATCTTTCATCTTCATTATCAACTTAATTCAAAATTTTCTTTTTTTGCTTTAATCCAAATTGAATGTACAATCAAACATTTTTGTCAATGTCTTCAAAACGATTTGCTGCTTTATCGAAATAAAAATTATAAAATGTTGCTTTTGGTTCAACATAAAATTGGTATCGAAAATGTTAAAAACGACTATTGAATATTTACATTTACAAACCATTTTTTAAAGCTTCATCTGATGTCTTTCACGGCCTCTCATATATCATCAACCGATTTACATTGATTTATAAAATTTAAAAGTAAAAGTTCATACTAGTAAATAATTGAAATTGAGGTTGATATAATGCTTAATATAGCAGATTCGTATCTAAAATTACAAAAATAAAATATCCCGTTTGATTAAAAATGTTCCTAAACTAGTCTGCCAGCATTTAATTTAAAAAAATTACAAAGAGCAAGGGACTGAAACCTCTTAGCATCGGTATTGTATAAAAAATGTATGTAAAGGTATTGAAACTTGGAGCTTTTACCTCCGTATAATAAAATGCAATCAAGACAAAAGCCACTTTAAGAATACACTTTCCAACACCTAATCGTATTTTCTAAAAAGATATTAAACTGCATAGGATATAAAAGATGAATAATTAGGATCATTCTGAAAACTATAGCTCGATCGATATATTTCATTCTTTTTAATTAGCGTTCATTCTGACCTAAATCACAATGTAATTATGTAAGTTTTCGTAACATGAGATAAAACTAAAATAGTAAATAGTTTGTAGAAGACATAAATCTTGTAGATTCGCACTTTACATTGTTTGTTTCCGATTTCAACTCTAACGAATGTTATCTTAAATGTCACAGTCTGATTCACCTGTGAAACACTAATGAGCTTATGTTAAAGTTAAAATGTGTGATGACAGAAATATTAAAACTGCGTAATCATTATTTGAATTATTCTGCATATATCTTCATATTATCCGTTTCAACGTGTATTTGTTATAAAAACGTAAGCTGTATAATATTTTGATTTATCTACTTAAATCACCGATTCTCCAAATGAACAGTTAGGATACATAAATTTTTAAATATAACATATTACCTAAACATTTGTATAGTCTTTTACCGAAGACTGCACATTCTACTGGATAAATGTCGAACGTGTCTTTAGTTTCTTTTATATAAAAATGCAAACGTGTCTACTTGATAAATGAGAAACGTATATTTATTAGCTAGTTTCTTTTTATCTTAAACGACTTGTAACATCAACAATTGGTAATTAAAAATGTCTATCGAGATGTCTTATTTAGCGCTTTTGTAGACTTACAAACACTTTATAGCTTATCTACACGAAACTTTTGTGTAATAGTTCACATTTCTTAGGTGTAAAATAATTACTTCAACACGATGGCATGTCAACGTTTAAGTCTTATTGTAATTTAATAAAGTATCATTTATAAGACTTTGTGATTTTACGGCAACGCAGTAAAGCATTATTCGAAGAAACATTTTAGTCATTGTTAAAATCAATAAGTATAATTTTAACATATTCATGATCTTACATCATAGTTGATATATTTTAAGAATGACAACTTGTCAACTAGGTTTCCGATATAAGCAATAATAGTAAAACATTCAGCTCCAATTTTTTACTAGTTACTAGTATCTGGAAAAAAACTGTTAACAATGTTATACCATTTTATTTCATTACATATGCATCAAACCTGTCTTGGTCTCATAGTCAATTTCGTAATGGTATACACGTGTGGAATCATATAGAAGTAACTAAAATAATCAAATATGATAAACGTTACAGGTCTCGATGTGTTTTGAATATCACTGTATAACAAAATGTTGGCACATCATGGCTGTCTTGATAAACACTTCAAATTAAACGGCATTTGATATTCTTGTTATTTGTCTGACAAAATTCTGCTAATTCTACGATATGTTCAAAATATCGGCATTCATTATATACTTTAAACCCTAAATCAAGTTTAATTAGAATTTTGAACATGTTTAAATCACTCAAAATAACGCAAGACTAGACATTATCAATATCTATTCAATGGATAGTATCTTACTGATAAAACGTGTATCCATATTTAAAAAAAAATGGCGACACATACACGTTTTATCGATTACGATAATTTTAGAGAGTAGATGGAAATAAGATGTCATAGACTTGTAATTGGCACCTAAAGCTTAATTCATAGGCTGAATTTTAACCCAGGCATTATTTGGGTTTCACCTGTTGTTATTTCTGTTTTCGTGTAAAATGAGCTAATAACCATTTATAAAAAGCTCTATATGCCAGTTACTGCTATGGGCAAATATGCATTAATCTCGTGGCTTTATAATAACTAGATAGATATTCTGGTTTTATTCGTTTAGACAAAACGGCAGTGAAAATTTATAATCTATAGATCAAATGACTTGTTAGTGTGGTATTTATACTTTTGATAAAAAATGAGTTTTTATGGACTGGACTAGTAATAAACAACAAAATAATAATAATAAAAATAAAGATAAAAAATCTAAAAAATTAAAATAAATAAATAAATAAAATTCAAAATTCATTTTGGATTGATCATTAAAATAATTTCTAACCAACACAGAAAGTGTAGTCTATCTAAATGATTTCAGTAAAAATTGTCTTAAATAAACTAGTTACTGGAATTGCAATTGTGGTAATGTTATGTCCAGCTATTATCGTGATGTCCAATACATAATAATTTTTGTAGAATTTAAGGCATATAATTACGACTCGAGATATAATCTGATGCATCTATAGTATAATACTGTCTACAAATCGCGCCAAATTGTTTATTCTATTAGGACTTGTATCAACAGTTGGTATATAAATACAAATTATTAACTAACTTTGAAGATAGTTTTTTAGGTAATAAAATAAAACAAGGTTTCAATATAATATTAACTGTTTCATTTTCGACGGGAATTTCACTAGTGTTTCAAGGTTTTAGGTATAAAAATCAATAAATTTAGTTTCGTGTCATATACCGTTGTGATGTTGTGACGTATCCCCTTAGTCCAAATTGATTCACACCAAAGTATATACCATCTAAGTCAGAAAGTAGAATGCAAAGTTTTGTTTAAAAAAACACGGTAGGAGGTTTACTTACGATTAAGGTCCAAACACAAACTGAGAAAATACTGGAAAAAACGTTTATAGACTTGAGCAAAAACTGAAAAATATCCGAATACTAGTAGCTAGTGATCGGGTAGTTGATTAAAAACATTAATTTGACCGACCACTATGGGACCATCAATACAACTATTTAATCCTTTTGATGGCAAACAACTGGATGTCTCTAATTTGCAAATCGAGTAATTTTTGAAGCGTAAATATAAACATCAAACATACCAATTCATGTCCAAATCAGAATCCGAGAGCAAAGTCAAAAATTGAAATTGGCAAACAAGGCTGAACTTCTTAACTATTGTTAAACTAGCCACACCCAACATGTGCTATAAAATTATGGGAGCAATGTCAAAAATTGAAATTGGCAAACAAGGCTGAACTTCTCAACTATTGTTAAACTAGCCACACCCAACATGTGCTACAAAATTATGGAATGAAAGAAGGAAGGAACTATGGGACGTCAAATACGATGATATATGTTTAAGCTCCTTGAACACATAATTATGTATAATAAACTGCAAACAAGACAGAAACACTTTAATCAGCTAATATTCTAACATGTTGATAGTAAACGGTCGTTATTAATATGAACCTTCATTAGTTCTACATTAAATCATATTGAATGAGGAGAAAACAAATAAAATCAAAGGAAAACCAATATAAATACAGGCGCAACAGGATAATACTAATAGAAACGGAAAAATGTCTAGACGGCAATTGTCTACACTTGGGTACCTTTGAACTGATCCAATAAATCAATTGATATATCGATAATTAGGACGTGTATGTATACTCATTAGATGTAATATAACATAGAAAGTTCATTAAAAAAATTAATCGCATTGATCGAGAAGAAATACACAAGATATAGAAGTTGACGAACAGCATACAATTTTTTTTGAAAAAACTTCACTGTTAACAATTGTGGTTTTTTTCAAAAGCGATAAACACATGTTATAAGTTTTTAAGTAAGTTTTCTCTTTCCTCCTTTATTTACAATTCCGAAACATATATTCAATATAAAATTATTTCATTGAACATATAAAATGAAATTAAGAAATATAGTTATATCGACAAGATTTCATTCAATAATCATCACATTGTTTAAACTTCTAAAGATAAAGAGATGCATCAACATTGTCGCATGTTTACTTGAAATTTAATTCGTTTTTTTCCATTTGATGAAAAAGCGAAATAATACAAATAATAGGGCAGTAGTCTTATTTTTATCTGACATTTAAATTCTTTATATTTGATGTGTATGTGGTGTCTGTATAGCTTAACAGGATGTGCTTCACATTCCGGACAATCCGGTGTCATTTTCTAGGTTTTAATTCACATGTTTAACTTAATTTATTGGTTTTAAAGGCTTTACTTTGTGCTGGGGATACATATTGTGATTTTAACATTGGCGGGTATGTTGTTGTTTTATACGTCTATTACTTGTTGTCATTTTGCATCACTAGACAGTTGTATCAAGATAAAGATTCCCATCAATAATATGTAGTAATTATATGCATGTTAATTCCTTTTATAACGTTAGTACCCATTTATTGATAGCTGTGAAATCATTCAGAAAAAGAGAAGTTAAAAAACTTTAAAAAAATCAAAATTTACTCTTGAATTATCTAGCTATGTAATCTTACCAGTAAAACGGTGGTTTTCACTGGACCGGACATATTTATCGCTTGCTATCGCTTCTTCCACGTACTTTTGTGAAGCATTTTGTATAACTTCTTGGACAAACCACTTAAGCTTTCCGATGTCATATTCAGGACTCAATTCCATTATACTTTGAAAAATAGTTTATAAGTCCACTAATGACGTTTAGTATAACTATTTATAGAATCTAAAACTTCCTGTCTTAAAAGCAACTTGTTGTTTTACAGATTGTACAGGTAGATGACATATATCAATATCATTTACCAGTGCTCTAGCAAAGTGCAGAAATAAGCATAAATTGCGATTAACCGTGATGAAATATGATTAAGAAAACGATTATCTCGACGATAGCAACTTGATTTTATCATGTAATCTCAAACAACTATTCAATCATAGATTTGTGATAGTCTGTTTAAAACACCCGGTTAACCGCTGCTACAGGGCATATTACTTGATTACAATAATTACAAACTATTAATCTTTCTGTATTATGCAAAATTGCAGTGTCAGTTACGCAAGCATCAAATAGCACAATATCTAAAAATAAATATTTCAACTAATTGTATTTAGTTTGTTTTGTTATTGATAGGCCAGTTGCCAATCTGATTAACACAGCATTGTAAAATAAACATTTTCATCCATTCTCATATCTTCGTTTTGATAATCAAATATTAACAATTTATCTCTCAGATTTTCCTTGTTGATTGGCACAATAATATACGTTCTGTTCTGATTAAAACGCTCAATTATTTCAGGATATGTGCTTGAATGTTACTTTCAAATCCAATGTCAAAACCAATATCTCTCAGATTATCCCTGTTAAATGTCAAAATGGTATGTTTTCGCTTTTACCGCTTACCGCTTACTTATCTCAAACTATTCCGTTACAGATATATGTTCTTAATTGTACCATTGTATTGCGTTAATTACTCCTAGAATCGCAACATTATAAAATATACATTCTCAGCTATCCTCACATCTTCGTTTTGATAATCAAATGTTAACAATTTATCTCTCAGATTTTTTTTGATAATTGGCACAATTATATACGATCCGATCCGATTATAAATTCTCAGTGATTTTAAGATATGTGCTTAAATGCGATTCTCAAATCTAATGTCAATAAATATACCCTTCGGATTATCCCTGTTAAATGGCAAAATGACCAGTTTTCGTTTTTACCGCTTACATATCTTAAACTATCCGTTACAGATTATATGTTCTTCATTATATCATTGCAATGTGTTAATTAATCCTGGAAAGTCTACGCACGTAAAAGGTTAAACGCTTAATCAAAAATACCTTAAGTCTTGTGCAACTGCTGTTATCAAACTCTTTATAAAAATCGATTTAATGCATTTAATTTCTTAGCTTTTTGATTAGGTAACATGTAAACTCTTGGTGTTTATTATGCCTTGAAGAGATCACTTAACAATTTATTTTCAAAGTAATCAGAATCAAGTTTATTCAAATGGCAGTAGCAAGAAAATTTTTGTCACGAAAGAACTATTATTTTTGTGGGTATCAAAAACATTTTATAGCATGTTATTTGAGCCTTTTTCGCTCTTTAACGCCATTGCTTGTTATTTCAAAATTATTTATATACTATAAACTTTCATTTTCACGAACATAGTTTTCGCCCACCATAAATGAAATGAAATGAATGAGGTTAACAATTCACAAAACATTAATATACTAAAAGTATATATAAGAAGAAAGAAATTTACACCTCAAACTTAAAATCCACTAAAGCAAGAAATAATAAAAAAATCTTTGTTGGTAAACAAACAAATAAAACAATTTAAAATTTATACAAAATCAAGATCCTTGTTTGTATATTATGTTTTTCATTTACATTCGTATTCCTACATTTATCTTTTGATTAAACTTTAATTTGATTAAGCTGGTTTAAATAACCAAGTGGAAAAATATAACTCATTATTTGTCTGTCTTATTCAAATAGTAGTCATCTGATGTGTGTGTGTGTGAAGTCATCAAATAATTAATGTAGATCTCAATTATTTATAGTAACTCTGCCGATTGGTGCAGTTAGTAATAAACATATGTATTCCAAATTCAGTAAACGCATTTTTTCATTGAGAGGGGCATTGATTCATAGATGTGTTACAAGAAATGTTTTAAAGCTTGTTATGTATAACTGCAAAAGGAATGATAGAAACTCTAAAAAAATAAAATAAGCAACCGGTGGTTGTATACGATCGAGAGAATTGCATGTGTTGTGAACAATGAATCAGATAAAGCTAGAAACATGATATATTTTATTATGAGTTTTCCAAAAATGTTATGTGAAATAACTCAATGACATGCAAATAAGACTAATTACTAAACAGGAGAGGAAGCCTTAAAAGTTGGATACATCGATAATTTTGTACAAATTCCAAAAACAAAAGTATATATACATAAACGTACCTTAAACAACAAGAAGAACATTCTAATAAGGCAATACTTTTTGTTTTTTTATTTGTTGTTAATATTTATATAATAAAAGGGAAATTAAAAAGTAGCCCTAGACAGGCCGACATGGAGGAATGACGTCAAAGCCTTATGTGCCTCCTGTCACTGAGAGAATTAAGGTTAAGATTCAGGAAAAGTGTGTCGACTCCTTTTAAATTCACACATTGCAGTTTTAAAACATGAATAAAAGCTAAACAAAAATTAAAATCTTTCATTAAATGTTATTTTTTATGTTTTGTCTTACCATTACATGGTTGATGATCGTCAGACAGGTGCTCTCTTTTACCTCCTGTTTCTTCTAGATATTGTTGTATCGCCTTTTCTATGACTTCTTGTACAAACAATTTTAGTTTTACAATGTCATATTCAAAATTCATCTCCGTTGCACTGGGCATAATTGCAGAAATACCCGATAGATACAACTTTAGTGCATTTAAATGATTAAAATTCTAAATAAAATTCCATTTAAACTCAAATCATTGAAATTTTAAAATCATTCACTTATGATTAAAATCGTGTTATTTCAAAAGCACTTTCCTCCATTGGAAAACAACCGAATGATTGATATAGCAACACACATTTAACATTTTCTATATAATTTCACAAAATGTGTTATAATTATTATTACTTCCATGTGTTTGCAGAGAAATCACAAATAATATGATGTAGTTAAACACAGGTATCCTTAGCAATACCCTCCACCTCAGTAAATGAGGATCTTTATTATTGTCCACAATGAAGTCGTGCGCTTTAATAAGCCAAACTATTTATTAATACTGCTGTCATGCGATAACTAGAATTTAATATCCGGCTCTCCGTTTCTATTCGGTATAACATCAATACATGTGACAAGAGTACATGCTATTGGTCAGTAATTACTGTCTTTTTACATTTCCAGATAATGAAGTTACTCTAAGGCTATTCAAATACCTCTAATACCAATATAAAGTCGCTGGTCTTTAAAACAGGAAATATAACAAGAAAAACAGCTAAATGTTGACTAATGGAATCTTATCATCTATCATCTTTAGACCAGATTCAATCCTGCCACGGTAACCTTAATACAACAGTAATCCTCAGCTTTTTTCCTTATCTTTAAATCGCTATTAACGATTTTTCCCTCTTTTGAATAACATCATCAGTTTCTACTGTTAAATAACACGATAAGATGCTTACCATTGTGATTGGTATTTGAGATACATTTGTTCCCTCTCACTGAATATAACTCATCGATACAGTACTAATTATTGTTTGGGGTTCCAGGAAATATAAAGACACAAACAACATATCAGAAAAAAATCGTTTTGGCTTCTATATATCGTGTCAAATTCCGTTGAAATTGCGAATCTGCTGATGTTAAATCGATACGACACTTTCGTGTAATAGGATACATTCCATTGCGTGACATTGTATCTATTATATTTTTTATCATGTTCAAACAACATACATCACTATTTTATTTTGTTCTATTATTTTTTGTAATTTTACCTATTTATAACCGTTTACACTTTAGTTGCTTATTAGTACTACAGCTCAGGATGAAGACTTTCATGTACAGACCAAAATCTCCAAACCAAAATAAAACCTTTTAAAACTGTTAATTAAGTAAAACATCGGAACTTCCACCAGGGGTGTGAGACCGTGCTTTGGAAGGATAAGTACCTCCTTATTAACAACAAACGCTACTTGTGAAATATAAAAATATGATAAAAAACATGGAACTATGGAATATAGAAACCCATAACACATATTGCGGTTTCTTAAAAAGCTCTACTATAGCCTAATAGCTTTGAAACAAAAATACCATAAATAGAGAAATAAAGAAAGTTGAAAGAGAATCAGAGTCATCACGTTTGGCAAAAAACTTCAAATTTAGCCTTTCGTGGGTTACATAATCGCTAAGTGCAACTGTGAAGAATAATGTCTCGAATCTTTAATTTTAAGCTCACTAAATACAACTAAGTTATTCTCCAAATTGACGATTATTAATAGATAGACACCTTTTATAATATATATATCTGTATATTTCGGTTAACGATTTGGCTTTAGTCTTAAGGTTCTTTCCAGATTTAACAGGATTCTACATGGATTCTGCTTCATTAGAATAAAGAAATGGTGCAATAATTGTTCATGTATTCTTGAGTAGGCAGACTAATAATTTCCTTCAATAGTTTCTTTTTGTCTGTTTCTTCTAAGATATCATTTTCATTATCAATTATTAAAATACAAAAAAACTATCTTATAACCAAAACGTTTTGAATATACCAGTATATGAAAATTGAAACAAAACCTCTATGTCTAGATATATAATAAGGTTGATGTATATTTGAAATATAAGCAAACGAGTCGTTCGTTATCAATTATGTTTCCTTATACTAGTTATTAATATATTGTTTCTTTATGTTGAATAATTTCAGTGCATTTGAACGATATGTTTTATAATCTTTGAATATGATAAAACAAAGTAAGCACATCTCTATAAAGTAAACTGTTATCATTGATGTTTTGTATTTTATGCATCCCCTGTGTTTCTAGTTTATTTTTTCACTCGCTTGCCTGGTTGGTATTTGGTGCGAGTCAAAAAATGGTATTTAGGGTAAAATAAAAAATACATTATTATATTAATCCATTATTCGCATCTATGTTTTAAAAGAAAGCTGATTGCACATTAATTCAAAATTTAATGTTGTAGTCTTATGTCAAATAATTTTTCAAACAACAGTGATGGTAGAAAACTAGGACTAAAACAAATGTCAGTAATATCATAACTATTTAAATAAATGATGTATTAATTTTTCGAATTATTTATATATGCAAGTCAACTTAGATGATATAGCACCACGGTTAATAATTAAAGATATTTTGCGACTTATTAAGGTTTATTCATGATGAGTACCTTCATTCAACTATCTTTAATAATCAGTTTCAATGCAGTATACCAAATAATTGCATACCTACATTCTTATTCAGAAAGATAATCAGCATTATCAATATCTATTTCGAGAAATTATGATTTTACCTTTAGCACGAAAAACAATTATATTTTTGTCTATGTATTTTCTAGTTATTCTAATTAGGGTAACAGCGGTATTGATTTTATAAAAGCATACGCTTGTTGAGTTCTAGATAATGTCAAAAATGTAAATGATACGGGTTATCAACGTTAATTGTTCTCTTCCATTTCAAATGCGTTTAAATTTAAAGATAGCAATTTGTAACTGTATCACATGTCAACTTAGCAAAAGTTTCATGCATTTATCTGAAGCATCATGTTAAAAAATCGCTTAATTATTAAATTTGATTTTATTATTTCTGTCAAGTTACCAATTTAATAAAGCAATTCTAAAAGAGTACGCTTTACAACTGTTGCATTCGTGATTTTCAGGTATAAAGTATATTCTCGGTGACTGTGTGAACAAAACCCACATATACGGATCACCCTTATATTTGAAATCAAACCAAGTATACGCAGATACCCGTTTTAGAATGTTAGTCCCTTCCCGTTCCGTTGATGATCCTATAACTGACCAGCAAGATATACAATAACAATTTTATAAGGATCTTAAGACCATTTCTCTACTTCTCTGTTGATATTTTGTCATAAAGTACATTGTTTAGGTGCTCCTAGTAATCATGGGTTTTTGAAAGTGTGGTTTTTAATAAATTGAAATCGGGATATATGTACCATAGGTTCAAATAATTAGTTTTTTATTATGAGCTTATATTTCCAATCAAACAAGACGATAGCGGTCTAATCATCAAGTACAAACAAGTCATTTCCTAATCAAAACCAAAAAAGCAAAGTAGAAACTTTGAAACTTGTAAATTTAACTAAATACGTTAACTCCCACATGCGTGGGAGATGAGAACCAGTGCCCTAGAAGTTAGCTACATACTCACTTAACGTGCCAGTTTTCTAAGTTTTAACTTTTCTTTTGGGATTATGATTACAACATAAAATTGTGTGTGATTTACATCAAAATACCTGGCACCATTTTATCAGACTTGACTATTTAATTTGCATTTGCATGATATCATTGACAGATTTTATAATTTAGTTCTTTAGAATCTTTTATTTTAGGGAAAATTGTTGCAACACCATTTTATATGTTCTTAGTTGCAAAAAGTGAAATCGAATCAAATATTGTTTAAAAATAGAATCCTAAAGCAAGGTGAACATTTTGAAACTGACAAGTTAAGTTAAACATATGAAACTCCGCCAAGGAATTTAGTCCTTTGTGCTCCAGAAAGGTACATACACCTGCCTAGTTAGCTAGAGTGAAAAGATGGTCATTTTTTCTACACTTAGATGATGGATGTGAAATAAAGACAAGTATTTTGTTGTTGTATTAAGTATCTAATGATTGGTCACTATATACTTGATATATAATATAATAAAGACATGTGTTATCACATTCTAAACTTCTGGGTAAACAATTGTCATTAACGCTGCCTTCACGGATGTTATGCCCCTAATTCAGTATTAAATTGACAGATGCTTACTAAATATAAAATAAGACGACCAAAAAACAAACATTCTAATTCATCTCTAAATCACAATGCCAAAAGAAATGTAAAACCATTGGCACATTATGTTAGATTTGAACGTCCACCTGGGAAGTGAAACCTGGTTTTCAGAAGGGTATACATTTCCTCTCTTGGTATTTACACCTGCTTCAATTGAAAGCATTGCTATTGTCTATAATGCAAGAGTAGACGGAAAGCCAAATCCAGAAAACAAATGTTGTGTAAACTATATAATGACTTTAGCCGTAATAAAATGGTCATTATCTACTTCATACATAATATAATAAAGATGTTCATTATCACATCCTACACTTCTAGTTAAATATTCGCCTTTTATTCTGCCTTCAAGGTTATATCAACGTTTTTTTCGTAACAATCCTGCCGACTGAAGTCACAAATCAATAAGATATAATTATTATTTCTCCTATTTGTGTCAATTTTATGACAAACGAATCATATAATCTGAAGTATTTAACAAGTTTAGCCATCATAACTGACCACATATTCCTGTATAGATTATTCAATTGTCATTCCAAACGGATATTTCAACCATATTTTAATCACTTAACAAAATTTATTAATTAGATTCTTTTGTAATAATTATTTGTATTTCTTTTATGTGTTATTCCATATTTATTTATCATCAGTTTTATTTTTCTATTTATTTATTTATTTATTATTTATTTATCTATTTATTTATTTATTTATTTATTTTTGCCAAAAACTCGAAACAAAATTCGGCATTGCATTGACAACGTTGTCGAATAATATGAAACATATAACAAGTAAATTCATCATAACTGAAAGTAGGTTACCGCAAGCATACAGCAATGATCAACTCTGAAACATTTTGTCCGTATTCTTAAAATAGCTGATATTTATACGATTCTGCAAATCCCTGTTAAGCATACAGCTATCTCATTCCTGTTGGAATAAATGATAAGCCATTTAACTTATACGGTTAACTTAATATCAACTATTGGTAAATCAGAGAAAAGTAAAACATGACATAAGCCTTTACCTCTTTAGCAAAAGGCAGTGCAAAAATGTAATCAACAATTATATATAAAAAAACATATTCAGCAACTTATCAGTTAGTGTTGTCCGACGTAACTGACTAACCTTATATGTATTAGTCCCTAGTCTTTATGTACTATGAATCAGGAAGTTTTCTCAGTAATTTCCAAAAAATCACAATTTCAAGATATGTGCATATTTTTTTAATTTTGCGTTGTTGGATAATGGTCAAGTGAAAATTGTTGATATTAGTTTTTCGCAAAAATTCAATCGACTGATGTTATTTAATTTTTATCTTAGCTCCTTACTTCAGTTTCCTTTTTTTGTGTTTGTCTTTATCCATATTTTTCATTATTAGGTACTACACTGCTCTCCATAAATAACTTTACAAATAAATATTGTCCATAAGTTTTTATTATAATCATCATCATCATATTTTATTTTGTTCATATTTAAATATTGAAGTTTTTCCAGTATTGGAAAAGTGATTTCTTACCTTAATGATCTAAATGTATGTAATCAAGTTGTTTGTCTTAAAAATCAATTTTCTTGAATTTTTTTTGAAATTTTGGGTAAAAATATAAAATGTTAGGAAAATTACATTTTTCAAAATAAATACTCTATTTTAGCATATTAATTTTTTTCAATATTTTAATTTTGTGATGATTTTGTTATGGAAGAAAAAATATTAAACATGTATGGTAATTCATGGAGGGTAATGCATTTCATTTCACAAATGTTCGGTTTATATTGAACTTTGGTTTTAGTACTATATATTTATACATTGCTTTAATTTCGGTGTTTTGAGCATTACGCCAATAACCATGATTTGGAAGCCATGGTTTATACAGATTTGTAGATTTCTAAAAGCGTTAAATAATAAATTAAAATGTAAACCCGCCATATCAAAAATAAACAGAATGCATTTAAACTTTTTTACAACTTTATAATTAGCGCCGAAAGCAAATATCATACATTATATAACTAGCACTCTAATGACACACTGAAATCCTTGTGTAATTGAAAATAAATTGAATTTGCATCCTAGAACGTTAATACAGATTGAGCCCAAAAGCAGATTATCTTCCAGTTTAGGGAAATCAATGTGTTTTTAAGAACGTTGTTATACATTCTTAAAGAGATTCATTGTTATATCATTACACCATTGATGCTAATTGTATTCTTCACCAATGTCTTCCAGGACACAATATCTTATTTGTAAATTAAGGTGTAAATCCCCATATCAAAATAAACAAAATCCATTAAAACCTTTTCTAGAACTTAATAATTGGTGACAAAAGAAAATAACATGTATGATATAACAAGCACTGAAATGACACACTGCAAATCTTCTGTAATTGAAAATAAATTGAATTTGCATCGTAGAACGTTAATACAGATTTAGCCCAAAAGCAGATTATCATCCAGTTAAGGAAAATCAATGTGTTTCTAAAAACTTTGTTATACAACTTTGAACGGATTTATTATTATATCATTACACTATTGATGCTAATTGTATTCGTTACCGATTTCATCTAAGACATAATATCTTTTTGCACATTAAGCTGTAAATCCGCAATATTAAAATAAACAGATTCCGTTGAAACCTTTTCTAAAACTCAAAAATTGTTGACAAAAGAAAATATCCTGTATAATATAACAAGCACTCTAATGACACACTGCAATCCTTGTGTAATTGAAAATAAATTCAATTTGCATCGTAGAACGTTAATACATATTTAGCCCTCTAACTGATCATCTTGCAGTTAGGAGAAATTGATGTGTTTTGAAGAATGTTGTTATGCAACTCAGATGAGATTCATCGTTATCTAATTATTCCATTGATGCTAATTGTATTCTTGTCAAGTTTTTTATCAAGAAGACAAACGGTGAATGAAAAAAAACTGTGTTCTTGTAAAGTTCTTTATCAGGATAGAAGACAAACGGTGCTTTGTTGAAGCATGGTACGTATTTGGAGTATAATACCTAACTTACATTCTTAAAGAATATAAATAATAATATAGTATATATTTTTGAAATTGATACTGATCCTTAATTATTCAAGTTATATTTAAAACAATAAAAATATAAAAAATATGCTTTTCTTGAATTTGCATCTATGATAAATACCTTTTATGGGTATTTGTTTAAAGAGACTTATTTATTGGGTGCATAATACTATGGAAAGTCAGAACGACAACTGGGTATTGCCTTAATTATTAATCCTAATGTGTTTGTCTAGTGTTTGATTATTTACATATATTTTGTCGTGTTCATGGTTGCGTTAATTTTTCCGAAGAGCACGTTTTTATACCTTAGTATCAATTTTTTTATATCAACCCAAACATATTTATTTGATTGCTTTGTCGGTCAAAAGATTTGATTAATTACTAGTATATATCATTGACCTTTTACTGCCTTTTTCCATTCATTTGTTTTATATTTTGTTTCACAATTTTGTTCCAAGCACTACCAATAAAGAAATGTATTTCGAAACGGTCGTTTGTTGCTGTAAAATCAACATTGGTATAACCCGTATTTTTTGTAAAACACTTAGCTACGTTTATAGTAATAATTGTGAGTTTACTTATATGGTGCCAACAGTTTGATTCCTTGAACACCAATAGTAATTGTTGTATGCATATCGTAAAAAGGATAAAACAATTTTCATATATGTATAGTGTTGCTTTTATTGTATTTCAAGGCCTTAAATAACACTTTTTTCCATCATTTATTATTTTGGTCCATTATTCATAGAGTATTTTCACGCCATTGTAGATATATATTTTTTCATATGACGGCTTCATTCAGAAATATTGACAGGAAAATGAATCTTATATAAAGGGCAGTAGCCTGAGGATATCCTAAAATATCGATTCATAAGAGATTTGTTGTAAAATGTCCAAACTATAACATTTCATATCTTACTGTCACATACATTGTACATGTACACTTGACATTGATTACATATATGCATATACAGAAGACGATTTTCTTATTGTGATTTTATAGGTGTGAGTTGTCTAGCACCTGTTTATCGGTAAATTAAAAGGCCTCAGTTTTACAATGATTTCTAAGTTATTCCTTAACTTATTTAAGAACAAACATAACAATCATGACCAAACCAGAATCCAAAAGCAAAGCGAAGATTATAAGTAAAAATTGAATTAAACATGATGTGTAACTTTTTCCTTAAAATAATTAAAAACAAACATAAAAATCCATCATCAAACCACAATTCAAAACTTAAGCGGAAACCGAATTATCAAAAATTAACCACCTTGAGTTACAGCAAGGTCGGGTGCTCACCTCCAGTTTAACTAACTACATCCGCCATGTGTGAATTTGGTTAATATATCCCATCCTTAATGATACAGCAAATTAACACATTTATCAAAAGTAATATGATATGACAAAAGCAAAGTTAGAATATTAAAAATTGAAAATTTAAGTTAAATACGTTAACTTCAGCCAGGACAGTGAGACCGGATGCTTTTTGCAAAATATATCAAAATATATTTTTCAGCATTCTAAAAGACCAAAGAAATCTGTACCTGAAAATTCATCAACTGCGTCAATTAATTCAATAGTACGCATTGTAAACATTGTTTATCAAAGTTATCTGCACAGTAAAATGCCAAGAAGGTTTAAGTATTGCATTGGGTGAATTCCGTAAACTACATGCGGATACTTTTGTTTTCATTTCAACATCTTTAAAAACTTGATTTTAACACTTATGGTTTGAGTATATTGATAAAAAATATTAATCTGAAACGTTCATTTAGTACTGCAAAACTAAAACATGTTTGGTAATAATTATCTAACATTGATCATTAATCTTTTTATATCGTTTATTTAAATTCTTACAAATTTTAAGGATCAAACAAAACGTTTATTGTAATAATTCAATAAGTTGTGTCAATTATGTAGAAAAAAGGTAAAAGCTTTTGGGTATTGGTAACGGAAACTGTTTGTAACTAGTTACCTTATTTGAAACCAATCTTGTGTCAATAACATGTTACCATACAGCTCTACAAAGAAAAACATTCTTGGGACAAAGATAATGTTACCCTTCAAACATATATCACACAACGGAGTGTTTGTAGGTTTATGCTTTATAATGTTACATAATTTAGACGAGACATTACCGGTAAAATTACAGACGTACTAAACTAAACAAAAATACATAAGTTCCCGGTGAAATTAAAAAAAACCCGCTTTTTCTTAAAAACTTTCTAACACATTTGGAAGAATAAGTTTTTCCTTGAAAAATTTTGAATGAAGAATTGGTATGAATTTATATTTATATATCACTTTTAAAAGAACTGAGCCATGTGGGCCAGCCATTGGTAAAAGACTATTTGATAACTAACGCTTCATGAAAATATAGAAACACTGACTTTTTCAAAAAATCCTAAACAATAAATTTAATAGGACTGAGTTGATTGTTATTTTAAACTGAATCACAAACATAAGAAAAAAAATTAAAAATTTGTTCTTTGTCTTTTGCAATCATGGATTTTTCATAAAATCAGATTCAACCTTTTATAGAAGAATTTAATTTCTTCCGAAAATCATCATAAAAATTACGATATTTAAAAAAAAAACTTACATAATAACATCACGTGTTCTAAATGTGAAAGGGAAGAATACGCCTTCTATCGCGATTTTGTCATGAATGAAACTAACTACATTCACATACAAACGTACCGAATCAAGTCAAACCGCAATCGCAAAGGAAAGTTCAAATTAAAAAATAAGTAGCAAGTCAAATGGAATGTAAAATTTATGTGATATCAAGAACATTGTACATACTGTCAATAAGTGTCAAGGGACATGACATATAACCTCCATCATGACAGACAATTGTTTTTATTTCTCCGAGGTGTTTTATCCTGTGTTATTGTATATTGATAAACAGTTGACGATTAATCAATAGAAGACCTTCGTGCAAAAGAAACGTTGATTTATTAAATACTGTTACATAACCGAATTTCAAGACTTCTTCTCATCTTATTATAATGAGGATGGTGCTGTGTTTAATTTTCGCGACTTAGGGTTTATTAATCTTAATAGGAAAATATGTGAGGCAATGATCATTTTGATATAATAATCTTGGCATATAAAAATCTTCTCATATCAAATATGACAATGTGTTATATTTATCATAATGTCTGTGATAACAAAACCCTTCATCAGCAGTGACATCACAACCATGGAAATCAAAACATCCTCGGATGTCTAAACAAAAGGAACATTTGCACATAAATGCATTTACTCAAAGCCATCTAAGGTAATTTTACAAGATAAAGCACATCTGAGTTTCTTTTTAAATAATTAAAATTCAGTTTCGATCCTTGCACTATTAATGAAGAAGTTTTTTTCGAGGCGGCCGTCTAGTGCTGCAATATTAAAACAGGTTTAGTAATAAATACAATGAACACACAGTCAACGAGTGTTAAGAACCACCTTATATACTATTACCTGTCACCAAATGCTGCTTGGAAGTCAAATGACATAAAATATAATCACCATGATGAAAGTAATTGTATTTATGTATGTCTTAGAGGTGCCTTATAATATGTTATTGTATGTTGATGAACAGTTAACAATTCATCAACAGGAGACCTTCGTGCAGAAGGAAATTCGGTTTAATTAAATATTGAAACATAACTGAATTTCAAGACTAAAATATTCTTATAATGATGATAATGATGTGTTGCAGTATCGCATCTTAGGGTTTAATGTTCTTAATAATAGGAAACATGTATTTCAATGATCATTTTGGGGTAATAATCGGAGTGAATAACAATCAACTCATGACAAATATAACATTGTATTGTAATTATAGTATGTTGATGAACAGTTTTACAATTGATCAATAGGAAATTTTCGTACAAGAGGAAGCACTGTTTCATTAAAAACATAACAGAATTTCAAGGGTAGGATCTTCATTTAATCACAATGTGTTGAAGCTTTGCATCTTATGGTTTAGATTATTAATAATAGGAAAACGTGTGATCGAATGATCATTATGAGGGAATAAATTTCGCACATAACAATCACTTCATGACAAATATGCCAATGCATTGCATTTAGCACTATACCTGTTTTATCTTCGCAGTACGAGATCAAAACTCCTGATCAGCAGTGCTTGGAACAAAACTGTGGACCCCAAAACGACCCCAAATTATCGAATCGTAAAGGACCAAACTGCATTTAACCCAATCTACCTAATGCAATGCTTAAAGATAACCGATAAAGCATATCTCCTTTATCGAATTTTAAATTGAAATATTACCGCTATCATTGTATTTATGTGCCCGATGTGTCTTATCATGTGTTATTGTATGTTGATTAACTGTTAACGATTAATCATAGGAGACCTTCGTGATATGGAAGCAATGTTTAATTAAAGATTGTAACGTAAATAAATTTTCAAAACTAAGGTCCTCATATAATGATAATGATGTATTGAAGCATCGCGTTTTATGGTTTAAAAGTCTTATGTGAAACCATGCGTTCCAACTTATCATTCTGAGGAAATAAAATTGGCACATCAAAAAATTTCATAACACATATGATAATGTATTGTAAATTGTATTCCACCTTAAAACTTTTTCTTTGAGAATAGTAATATGCAAGGCAGTTATTTCGAATTCAAAATGAAATTCTTGTAGTTGAACACTTGCTTTAAAATAAAATCGTGTTTATCTGTCGTTTCTAATTCAACATTTAAGGGAGCGCTTCGTTAAAGAGATATATAAAGTTATTTGTTGTCATTTAATTGCAACAACGACATCAACACAACTCTTCTTAAATATGTAAATTCTTACCATTTGCAAATATTAGAAATTTAAATTTTTTCGATTAATCTGTTTATTTTCTCGTTGAAAGCAAAACCCTTAACAATGTAAAGTAATATATTCTCGATTTTTTCAAAGATTTCAGCAGATTTACAGTGAACAGTTGGATTGTGACTAGCTTAATGCGCTATTAAATCAAAGCAAGTTGGTCGACATACGATCTGTTAAGCCATCAATCTATCTGCTTGTACAAAGAAATATGTTTCAAGATTAGCATATCAGAGAACGTGGCTACTTTATCACAGAGTTGCTTATGTCTTACCAAAACGTAGCTGAGACATTTAGATGTTGGTTCAATTAGTTTATACTGATGACGTCAAAATCGTAAATAATACTTCGATGCAATATATTATTCTGTAACTAATTAGATCACTAATTTATGTTATACTTCTGATAATGTATTCCAACGTAATATATACATGCCATTTTCAGTTGAAATATATTCTAATTTGATTGTTGATTTTACAGTCTGTCAAATGCATTTTGATCATTTAAAAAATTAAAACAATGTTATACTGGAATAATGATTATGAGGGACATAGTATCAGAAGTTCCCCTCTAGTCTTAAACACTTGCACTAAAACGTGAAACGTAGGTCAAGTGGATTGGTGAGTTGTAAATCTCTTATGTTATGAGTATATTAACTAAGTTTCAAAACTGAAACATCTGATTTTTAGTGAATTTATGTATTTGACTAATCAACGCCCTTTTATTTATTTATGTGGTCTGCTACCATGGAAACTATAGATATATAGTGTGGAAAATTGGGGTTAAGCGATTACACCGTTTTGAAGTGTAGTGAAATGGAAAACAAAATTTGCACGGAAGCATAATAATAATAATAAAAGAAAAACGAAACGAAAGTCATGAGTCTTATTCAAAACACCCATCTAAAAATGGAAAGTTATGATTCCTGCAAAACTCAATGTAAGATATATTTTACATTAACATTAGGGAGAGGTTTGTACCAAAAAATTGATTCAAGTTTGTGTACCAAGCAAAAACACAATTTTGTCACTATTCCAGTAATCGTTTCTACATTATAAATAAATTGTTGACTGTGTTTTATTGCAAGCCTGGGATTCTAATGGTGTTTCAAAAGCATCCAGCCTTACTAAAAATGCTTACCTTTTCTTGTTATTTAGATTGCTTTGTCATTTGGATACGTATGTTTTTGATGTGAACAAGCTTCAATGTTGTGGGATGGATTTGGTTAATATTGCGTTAAAAATCATTTATCACATAATTTACTTTCTTTTTATATCTGGCAAAGATGTATGAAAGGTGAAATGAAGTTCATTTTACATAACGACTATGCAGTTAGACATCAGTTTTTTAATCTGTTTTGCTATCGTTTATAGAATATCGGAAGTGTAGGTTTAAAAAAAACTCCATTTTATATAATAATTATCTAAAGTCATTCAGCTACTTAAAACTATAACCATCCCTTCCATGTAATTGTCAGGTGTCATACGTTCGAACACAGATAACCCCTAATGTATTTAGCCTATTGGGCTTAGTTATAGAGTGTGTAATAATGGTTACAAATGGCACAAAATTGCTGACCTCATAAAGACATGTTTAAGGAGCCATTATTAGAGGATTATATCTAATTGAAGTCAATTTATATCAATGTTTGTTGTCTTATCTGTGTTAGTAGTCATCAAACAAGGTTAAAGCTTTTTGGGAAACAGATCTTCTCTCTTCATTTTCAAGAACTCTCTATTCGATATACCCAGATTGGAATTTAATAATTTTCCAACGACTTAAAACGATTTGTTACTACAAATTAGGGAGAGGTTTGTATATAAAAATAAAATTTAAAACAATGCTCATTGTTTGTTAAACTGGTTTAAGAAGATTGATTTAATATAAACAGCATTCTGATATCACCAAATATCTTACATTAATTTGTAAAATAAAATATGAATTTAAACTTATAGGTAATTAACAACAAATCTGAAAAATGTATCCAATAATACAAACTAAAAAGCTAACTATGTCAAGTCTCATTAAAGAGGCTTATATAGTTTGCTTATATTTAAATTTAAATATACATGTAATAATTAACAACAACATTGTAAGAGGACAAATAATTATAAATGCATTGAAACTTGCGTTTATTATTATATCTTTATAATAAAACACATGCTAAGGACTCCAAGAAAAAGATCTCTTCCAACACTAAGTGCAATGTACATTTTTAATTGGCAAATGCAGTGTGAATCTCAAACACTCTTTTGAAGAAGTGATTTAATTTTAGAAACAACATTGCCTATTATTCTTTAAAACCGTTTAAAACTGCATTAAATATAAAATCAGGCTGATTAATTAAAATGTTCTGAAAATATTACACGATCCATACATTCCATTCTTTTTAATGAGTTTTCGTTCTGACTCAAACCGGCAGGTTAATATATAAGTTTTATTAATTTAAAATAAGACTAAAATAGTAAACAGTTTGAAGCAAAAAAGAAATATTGTAGATTTGCATTTAAAATTTTTAGTATCAGATTTTAACGATAAAGAATGTCATCTTACATGATACAGACCGATTTATTCATTTTAAAACTACCTCTAATGAGCTTTTAATGCGTGATGTCAGAAATTACAAATTACGTATACGTTATTCTAATTATTCTACATAGATCTTTATTTCATCCGTTTCAACGTGTATTTGTCACGAACATAATTCCTAAAATGCAATATTTTTTTTATCTATTCAAAGAAACGATTCTTCAAATATTATCTGAATATTTTTATAGTTTTTTATCCGAATACAGCACATTTATTGGATAAATATCGACTGTATTTTTAGAAAATATTGGAATACTCACACATCGTATACAGTTAAATGTCTGCAATGTTTTCTGAACACTACTGTTTAATAAAATGAGGCGTGTGTGCGCCATGGCTCTCTAGATAAACACCTTAAATTAAACGGCATTTGATATTATTCATATTTTCCTGAAAACGTTCAGCTTAGTGGATCAAAGGCAAAAAATCGACTTACATTGGATAATTCAAATCCTAAAACAGTTGGTAATTTTTTTTTCAATAAATCACTCAAAATAGCGAAAGTCTACAAACATTATCATCTGTCGATGATTGTTATTGTTTGTATCTTTCTGATAAAAATGTTTATTCATATTTCATGAATTGGCTACATATAAACATTTGTATCTATCAACACAAAATGTAGAGTATAAGATATTTTTATGTCCAACGCTTGTAGTTATCACCCAATGCTAAATTAATATGATGAATCTTAGCCGCCCGTGCCTAATTTGGGTTTCCTCCAATACTATTTCTCTTTTTTGTTGATAATGAGCCAGTAACAATTTATAAAAGCTCTATATGTCATCTATAGTCATACGGAAATACGCATCAATCTCAATTACTTTGTGTCTTCATAATACTTTACTTGATGGCTAACATGTTAGGTGTCTATTGTTATTTTTTAGATGTGGTGTTTTTACATTTGAATATAAATATGATACATTGATATATTTTTCTGAATATTAGTTTTAGCAATGAAAAAATGTCACGAATGACTGTATTTAGTTTTCAAAAGAAAAACCCTTTAATCATTCAAATGTATGTGCCTTTTATTATAAAATTATTATAAAGACCCTTTTCAATAAGTTGCTTGTGGGGTGGTAATTTGAAAATGAGTCGATATGCCATTGTTGAATAAAAAACAAACAGTAATACACTAAAAACTTTGAAACTAACAAATTAGTTTAAACTCGTAAACTTCCATACAGACATTGAGACCGGGGGCTCCGTAAGTGTAAGCACACCTGAATAGCTAACGGCTCCATGAATTTTATGGAAGAAATATGTATGATAAACAGCTGATATTGTGCACTAGCTTTAATCAACAATTAGAGAGGTTCATGCAGTCGATCGCAATCAAATTTTAAATAACTCAAGTTTATTTCATAAACTAGATTATTGTAGCATTTAAAGTAAAACGGTATCGTTCTGGATAAATATCGATCTCTTGATACTTTTTCTGAACATGTATAAAAGACTAAGCAAGACAATAATACAATGAAATGTACAATTGATAGTACAAATGAAACTGGAATTTATACTCAATAAATTTATTAAAACAATAAAATCACTATTAAAACACACATACTTCAGATAACAGTTCCAGGTTTATAAAGCGCGTTTCATTAAATTAGTGTCGACCCAATGCTGGAAGTGTACTTTTATTAAAAGATGATGCCAAGAAATTGTCAAAGTTAACTAGTTTCTGGTTAAAATTGTATTCAGACATTATCGTAATATCCCATGACCGTACATAATGTTAGAATGTAATGGATTTAATTTATGATTCTTGCGATATAATCTAATGCAACTATGGTATAACAATGACTACATATCACGCCAAATTTTTGATTTTATTAGTTCCTGTATAGACAGTCGATATATGAAGATATAATTGTGAGGTAATAAAATAAAACAACGTTGAATGTAACATTTATTGTTTAATTCATGTCCGGATTAGTACTAGTTTTTCAAGGTTTTATAATATATTAAACTCAATAAATTGTATACATGCATGTCATATATTATCGGTGTGAAGTTACTTGTGTAGTAATAAATGAACACAAGGAACAAACCATCTCAATAATAAAGTAAAATAAAAAGCTTTTAATTTTAAAATCGTTACGAGTAGTTAGTTAAGTTAATTAATTTAATTAATAAAATGAATTGACTAAGTAATTATTTTTGAAAAAAAAGGTTTTATAGGCTTGAAAAAGAGTTGTGAAATATTATCCAAATACAGGTATCTGACCTTTTCTTAGGTGATAGGATTTATTCAACTCACCGGTTCCTATGGGCCTTCCAAGCTGTTAAGCGCGTTTTACTAGATGTTCCTAGCCAGTGAAGCATATTTGTAAGCGTAAAAGTATGCAATTGTGTATGTCATTTAAGCGTTTCTAAACACTATAGATAATACAGTTCCAACGCTTCAATGGACAATTGGCTAACACATATATATTGAACGATTGCTTATATCATGAACCTTGTTAGGTTCTACATTAAATCATATTAAATGAGAAGAAAACAAAACAAATCGAAGTAAAACCAATATAAGTTCTGGCATAACAGGATAATACTACTAGAAATGGGAAAATGTCTAGACTATCATTGTCTATTCTTGAGTACTTTTGAACTGATCCAATAAATGAATTGATATATCGATACTTAGGTAGTGTATGTATGCACTTCACAGAAAAAATATAACAGAAAGTTTATTAAGAAAATCAATTGTAATAAGAAACAAACATACTAATCCGTGTCCGAATCACAATCCAAACTCAAACTTTGGAACTGACAAGATAGGTTAAACACGTAAACTTCCACCAGGGAAGTGAAGCCGGGTGTTCCGGAAGGGTAAGCACCCCCTGTTTAGCTAGCTACACCCGCCAAGTGTGCAATCAAAATTATGTGAAAGGAACATGGAACTATGGGTCGTCAAATATGTCCAGGGCAATCTTGGATACAGAGACATCACACTTATCAACAATACTACATGATGACGGCCGTAAAACTTTTTTTGAGCTTTGATAAGCCTAGGCTTGCAATATCCTTGAGTAAACAATATTGCAAGCAGTCTGCTTCGTTGTACAAAGTGCCTGTAGCGGGAACAAGTTCTACTATAGCGTAATAATTAAGAAAGAAATTCACCATAAGCAGGAGAAGCAGGTATATTGCCGCATAAAAAAGGAAAGTTGACTATAGAAAAGTTGAAGTCAATACGTATGTCATAAAGTTTTAAATGTAGCCTTTCGTGGGTGTCATAATTCAGGTTCAAGTCTAAATATAAAGCAGAACTTGAGGCATCAGTCGTATATTTTATTTCGGGATCACTATGATAGATGACATTCACATAATCTCCAAATTTGGGATTGTTAAGAGACAGAACGTCATACAATGATTGTTAATGAATGCGTTAGATAAAAGTTAATGTAAAACAATAACGTTTAAAGAATTTTTAAAAATATCAAATACTTAAGTATTATTGTTAACGTCAGAAAGCCATATTCTAATGTCTCTATCAGATATTAAATTATCAGGACAAAAGTGACTTTAAAACATTGACGGGGAAATAATAAAATCTTATTGTAGATTTATAGAGCGGTTTTGTTCTTACCAGCAAATTGTCTGTTATTACCTTCCGTTTCTACTAGGTACGTTTGTGTAGCATTTTGTATAACATCTTGGACAAACCACTTAAGCTTTCCAATATTATATTTTGGACTAACTTCCATCGTACGTAATTAATAATATTTAATATACAATTTGAATAAATTAGTAGTTTATAAGTTGACTACAATTGTTTAGAGGAACTAAAAGTTCCTGAAGTAAAAAGTACTTTACTTGTTGATTTTGCAGACTGTTCAGCTTGATGTCATGATATATCAATATCAATGTAATTCCATCAAACAGAAGTATCTACTTTAAGAAATTAAATTTCTCGACATCAGCACCAGATATCCATAATTTCACCACACACAGTTATTGATTAATATTTTTGAGATGATCTGCATTTAATACCCGATAAACCGCTGCTACAGGGTCTATAACCTGATCAATATATGGTAAATCTGTGATTAGTGTGGTAAGATTACAATTATTACTGGCTCTTAATGTTTTTATCTTGTGATATATGCACATTTAGTTATGCAAACGTCACATACTATAAAATCTAAATATAAACATTTTAACTTACGGTATTTAATTCGTTTTGACTATGGATAGTTCACGAGTATTCACATATTCGTTTTAATAATCTAATGTTAACAGTTTATCTCTCAAATTTTCCTTATTAAATTGCACAACTATATATGCTCCGTTCTGATTAAAACGCTGAACTATTTCAAGATATGTGCTTAAATGCTATTCACAAATCGTATGTCAAAGCCAATATCTCTCTGTTACATGGGGAAAAGATATACTTTTCCTTCCAAATGTTTACTTATATCAAACAATTCGTTACAGCTTATATATTCTCAAATCTACCACTGTATTCTATTTAGTAATATTGGAAAGTCTAGGTAAGTTAAACTCTAAACGCTTTATGGAAAACACCTTAGTTCTAAAACGTTTTATGTGTGCTACTGCTGTTATCAAACAGTTGATTAAAATCGATGTCATGCATTTAAACTTCTTAGCTTTATGATAAGATAACATCTAAACTTTTGGTGTTTATTATGCCTTAAAGGATAACTTAACAATTTCTTTTTCAAAGTAATCAGAAAACTTTTATTAGAATGGCAGCGACAAGAAAAACGTCTTAGCTCGAAACAGTCATTATGTGATAGTATACTATAAATTAAACACTTTTTATGAAGATCAAAATACATTTTAAAGCATGTAATTTTAGCATTTTCGCTCTTTAATGTCATTGCTTGGTTTTTTCTAAATATTTAAGTTATTTTCACGGACGTAATTTTACCTAGATAACACTTCACGAATGTATTATAGGTTAACAGCAGTTTGAAAATAAATAAAATAACAAAATAAGGTATTAGAAAAATAAAATTTATAAAAAAAAATTCAAGTCTGTGAAAGCTAGGATTTATTGATAACAATTACAGTAATTATGCTTGTTGAATCAAATCGTTTCATAAACGTCATTTTAGTGCATGGTAACTTGATATATTAACAACTGATTAAATCTATAGTTTGGTATGATTTCCTCTGCGTTAGTAGCTTACTTATTTTTCAGCGATTACAATGTAACGTGTAATCATTTATTCATTAATTTTGTGTTTATTTATCGATTGCTTATTTATCAAACATTCACATTACACTTCTAACTAATCCATATTGGTATAACTTACTACTGTATGAGAGCCAAGTATCGCAATAATTCAAGTCATACCTTTAAATAAACTTTTTTAATTTGAATTCTGGTTTTTAAAAACAAACTTTTTAACAACTATTTATGAGGAAATTAATTTTTATTTTTTTCCTTTTTTTATTCACGGTATCTATTCATAATCGTCAAAAAATTAAAATATTAACAAATGTTAACATCAATAATGGCAGTTTGTTTCAGACTGATTTCGGTAAGTATCAACGATATAAATGGATAAGTTAATGGCAGACTTAGCCGAATAGGAGGTACTTACTCTTCAGGAGCACCTGGTCTCACTTCGCTAGTTACAGATTACGTGTTTGCTTTCGTTTGGGATTATGATTTGGATATGGGCTGGTATGTCTGTTTTTATTTGAATTACAAATAAACTGTCGCCTTAGGAATATTGCATGCCTAACCTTATCGACGCCCCTAAGAACTGATATGGCGGCTTGCTTAGATTAAAGAAAAACGAAGAAGAAACTTTGAAAACTGATAAATTGAGTAAAACTTGTGAAGTTCCAGCAGAAAAGTGTTAGGAGGAGATATACCTCCTGTCTGGTCAGTTAAAATTGACAGTCTTTCATGTCAGACTGAAACAGATACCAAAAATCATGAAACTGATTAGACGTAAAAATGTATGTATGTGTGTGTTTGTGTGTGTTTTGTGACAGTCGTTATATTATCACACATAATTGTATCAGACTACTAAATATCTTTGCGTGTACCATGATTCAACATAAAATGACCATTGTCTACTTCATAATGAAGAAAAGCTTTGAGACACAATTACACACTTCATAGATAACTCCGAACAGGCACATGGTAAATCTATCTACGTATATTACAAATCAATAGTATGTCATATACATACATGTCTAGAGTTTGACACTTTGTCTCTTAATTATTCCATTCATCAGAAAAATCGAAGTGGGTAACTTTAGCATTTCAAAACTAGTTCAGTCATTATATTCAAAACACAGTTTTACATTTGGTTGATGTGACAGATATTACAAAATGTGTTTAGTGTCCGAAGAAAAATAGGTCATCAAATTAAATATTCTTTATTTCTCTGTTCCTATCTTACTAGGAGTTAATTATTTTTTCAGATAATCTGGAACTCTCCAACATTTTTCAAACAGTCAACACATTTAGTTTATTTCCTATTACAAACCTATTAAACGTTATCTTAGGTTTTAAAAAAGGTAATTATACTTTTATTTTTTTAACTGATATAACGACAAAGTTTATTCACGTTGAGATGTCAATTCAACCAGTTTAGCTGCAATTATTGTTTGTGTTCTTTTCAATTGAAACTAAGATATAGATTTTCGCTTAATATAGAAACATTTTATAAAAAATGCGTGCAATCTGGAAAACAATCATTTTTTATCATTGTGAAAAAAATCTCATCGGTCAGTATATTATCGCAGTCCATCAACAAATGTCTATAGCATCTTAAACAGTATTACAGAAACCATATATTCAAATATAGCTGCCTATAAGTTTTTATATACTCTTATCTATACGCATAAACGCTTAAAAAAAGGAATACGCTAGAACTAAGCAAAGAATTTACCATTGAGTCGTCGTCTGACAATACCAATGTCAAAAGAATATTTGACAATGATTGGAAAACGACGCCAACTATCTCATTATTTGTCTGTCTTATTGAAAAAATAGTCATCCATCTCATGTATGTGTGAAGTCATCAAATAATTAATGTCGATCTCAATTACTTATATTGACTCTCTCGATTGGTGCAGTCAGTAATAAACATATGTATCTCAACCACTGGTTCTATACGAACGAGAGAATTACATGTATCGCAAACAATGAATCAGATAAAACTAGAAACATGATATTTTTTATTATGAGTTTTCCAAAAATGTTTTGTGAAATACCTCAATGACATGCAGATAAGACTAATTAGTAAATAGAAGACGAAGCTTTTAAAGTTGAGTATATTGATAATTTTGTCAAATTCCAAAAAATAAAAGTATATATACATAAACATGCGTTAAACAACAAGAAGAACATTCTACAGTACTTTTTATCTATTTATTTGTTTTTAATATTTATATGATAAAAGGGAGAGAAAAACTGTGTCGACTCCCTTTGAATTCATATATTGCAGTTTTAAAACATGAATAAAAGTTTAAAAAATATTAAAATTAAAATCATTAAATACTTTTGTCATATTTTTTCTTACCATTACATGGTTGATGATCGTCAGACAGTTGCCCTCTTTTACCTTCTGTCTCTTCTAGATATTGTTGTATCGCCTTTTCTATAACTTCCTGTACAAACAATTTTAGTTTTACAATATCGTATTCAAAAGTCATTTCCGTTGCACTGGGCATACTTGTATAAATTCCGATCGATACAATTTTAGTGTATTTGAATTAAATCATTAAATTCTAGATAAAATTCCAAGAACTCAAATCATTGAAATTTTAAAAACATCCACTTTTGATTAAAATCGTGCTATTTCAAAAGCGCTTTCCTCTGTTGGAAAGCAACTGATTGGTTGATATAGCAACATACATTTAACATTATCTATATAATTTCACAAAATTTGTTATTATAATTATTATTAATTCCATGTGTTTGCAGAAAAATCACAAATAATATGAAGTAGTTAAACACGGGTATCCGTTAGAACACCCTCCCACCTCGGTAAATGAGGATCTATATTATTGTCCACAATATAGTCGTACGCTTTAATATGCCAAACTATTTATTCATATTGATGCCATACGATAAGCTAGAATTTAATATCCGGCTCTCCGTTGCTACTCGGTATATCATCAATACATGTGACAAGAGTACATACTATTGGTCAGTAATTACTGTCTTTTAACATTTCCAGATAATGAAGTTACTCTAAGGCTATGCAAATAACTCTAATACTAATATAAAGACGCTGGGCTTTAAAACGGGAAAATATAACAAGAAAAACAGCTAATTCTTGTCTAATGGAATCTGATCATATATCATCTATAGACCAGATTCAATCCTGCCACGGAAACCTTAATACAACAGTAATCCTCGGCTTTTTTCCCTATTTTTAAATGGCTGTTAACGATTTTCTCTCTTTTGAATAACATTATCAGTTTCTCCTGTTGAATAGCACGATAAGATGCTTACCATTGTGATTGGTATTTCAGATACATGTGTTCCCTCTCACTGAATATAACTCATCGATACAGTGCTAATTATTGTTTGGGGTTCCCGGAAATATAAAGACACAAACAACATATCAGAATAAAAATCGTTTTGGCTTCTATATATCGTGTCAAATTCCGTTTTGAGATTGACAATAAGCTGATGTTAAATCGATACGACACTCTCGTGTAATAGGATACATTGCAAGGCGTGATATTTTACTTTTTATATTTCTTTGTAACATGTTAAAACAACATTAATCAACATTTTCTTTTTTATTACTTTTTATATATCGTCTTACATTTCTATTTGTGATACATATATAGATATAGGTCCAATATATAGCTATACAAACTTGTTCAATCTCATTGATCATAATAAAATATAGCGTCAAGAATAATCCTACCTATGCGACAATCTTCGTGCATTTGAAAACACAATCCAATGCATGGAAGTTTATGATCTCGTTAAAGCACCCTCAAAATGTATATCTACAATCTAAGAACAGTTAACTCCTTTGTGGAAAAAATATAATATAAGCCATGTTTTTATTCATTTTATTTCCTTTTTAAAGAATTCAGTTTCAATACTGTGCCTCAAGTCCAAATCAAAACCCCAAAGCAAAGAAAATGCTTAATATTCTGGGTGGGTAAACACGTGAACTTGCACCAGGGAAATTATACCGATACTCTGGTTGGGCGAACAGTTTCTGTAAACACGCCACATGTGCAAGAAAAATTGAAAATAAAAGGAACAAAGGGTTATGAGACGTCAGATATTTTCAAAACAATCTTGAATGCAAAGGTATCATTTTGTACACAAAAACATTGTGAATATTTTAATAAAACTTATTGACGTCTTGGATAAATCTAGATTTGCAAAGGTTTATATTCAAAGCTGCTTACCTCGATGTAGTTAGAACTAAAATATCTTATTAATTGTGAAACAAATGCAGTATACGCAGGAGAAGCAGAAATTTTGCTGCATACAAAACGAAAGTTAAAAAGAAAAATTGAAGTAACCACCTTTGTCATACAGCTTCAAATATAGTCTCACTGTTGTGTCAAAATGAATGTAAAAGTCGAAATATTAAGCATAATTTGACGGATACAGTCACAAATATCAATAAAAAAGATAAAATGGAACCAGTTAAAGTTGCTTTCTTATACAGATTCAAAAATATGCATAAAGAACGGTTTGAATCCAATTCTACCGACCTGAATAAGCAGATGAGTCTCATATACAGGTTGCCTTTAAGGCAGGTTGGACTGTATGTCATATCTTTTGTTTCAAACTCTCTAGGGTAGATTTCATAAACAAAAAATTTAGGATTACTATGAAAAAGAACATTATCTATATATAAGTATATATGGAACTGAATGATTATGTGACGATTTTCTGTCGAGATTTAAATTCTGCATCATAATAATAAAGATACAATTCGGTGTGCAATGGAGCAATAACTGTTCTTATAGTCTTGAGTGGGCAGGAAAATAATTTCCTTCAAAATTTTCTTCTAGTCTGTTTCTTCTACGTTATCCATTTCACTATCAATTTTTAAAATGTAAAAAAGTATCAAATAACCAAACGTATTGAGTTTAATCATATATAAAACTAGAACAAAATATGTCTAGATATATAATACGATTGACCTATATTTAAAATAAAAGCAAACGAGACGATCGATAGAAAAGATGCCTTTTTTAAATATCAGATTTGAGTGCATACATACGATATACATGTATTGTAATAACTTTTAATTTGATGCAGAAATATTTAACACATCGTTATACGTTAAGCTATTACCATTCATATTTGTATTATATGTATTCACTATCTTTTAATAGATTTTTGTAACTCACTCGCCAGATTGTTAAAACTTTGTGTATTTGAAGACAATTGGTTATTTAAAAGATATAGACCAAAAAAAATTGAAAACTACATTTTAACATTTTACTTTTTAATCCCTTGCCCGTCTCTATTTTTTTTCAAATAAAACATCTGACAAACTAAGAGTTAATTTGGTATGACCTTATTTATGTCCGATCATTTTTTCAAACAACAATGTTGAAGAAAACCTTGGACTAATACAGATTTCAGAAATAACATATATGATTCATAGTAAATACATGGTCATTGACGGTGAATAAAGGTCGTATTTGGTGAGGGTGAGAAAACGTGTAGAAAGCGAGGCTCTGCCGAGCTTTCTACACGTTTTCGCCCCCGAGCCAAATACGACCTTTATTCACCGTCAATGACCATGTATTTACTTTATCCTGCAACAGATACGTCCTAAAATTATAATTGTAACTGCGTGTTATCCATCTGTTTGACTTGTTTGTTTACACTCCAAGCGCAAGGATACAAATGTTTACGTGACGTCACGCTACCCCATCACACCCGTACTTGTCATTTTCGCTCAGTCCGACGTTCAAGCACATGTAGTTCTCAATTATTTAAATAAATAACTGCAATACGATATTATTTTCATATTTAATATATGTAACAAAATCTTAAATTCTTCCAATAATAATATAACAATAAATATTCTTTGATGAAATGTTGTAAAAATCTAACAACGAAGTTGAAATATTAATCAGGCCAAGGGCATTTGTGCGTAAGTTTTTTAGCGGTAAATTATAACCAAGTCAACATGTCTATGTGTTACACTGATTTTGAAACGGTGCAGTGTAGATGTTCATATTTGTGACATGAAGAGTTGCTCCGAAAACAAAGAATTGAATTGGGAATTTTTATTACAAGTGTGAGATTCTTGATACTGAAAATTCATACATGTAGGAATATTTAAATTGTTGATATTGTCAGTACGGCTGCCTTGTTGAGAAAAGGAATCATTGAGATTGCCATTGTTTTGGTGAGTATCGCTCAGTATATTTGAATATATTCTCTGTTGATCCTCAGTGATAGAGCTATAATTTAGAACAGATTGCACATTTTTGTGACCACTTATTTGCATAACATCTGTAACAGGAACATTTTCGGATCTAAGTTTCTGAACTAGAGTTTTTCGAGTACTGTGGTTTGTCAGCTTTTTACCAGAATTCAGATCAGCTTTAGATGCCATAGATTTCATTATTGATGATAATTTTTTCTGTCCAACTTTTTGTTTTATGAACCACTTGTCAGATCTACTGTCGTCCAACGGAATTGTTCTTGTTGAAATATAGAATGGATCATTTTCATTGCAGAAATCAGCTGGTCGTTTTGAAGCAAATGTTTTATAAAATTTAACGGGATTTCTGTCACAGTTTACGGCAAACATCTTTGGGGCAACTTCCCGTACATCTGTTAAGTTCTCCCCTGACCGTGTTTTACTTTCTCTCTCATTTAATTCCAAATATTCTGTACCATCAGCAGACATTTTTAAAGATATATCCCCCCATCTCAAAGAATAATGTTCTTGGACCCCTCTCAAACCAAAATGAATACAATTATTGAACCACATTGTATTCAGGAGTGCTTCCGGATTTGTATCCCCGAGCAGGCCCCTTTCATATAAAATATTTATTTCAGTGTCAGATAAGGGCTGCGATTTATTTGGACGGTTTCCTTTTCCTTGTTTTTTCAATGATTTCATTTTTGCTTTGAGAGCTTGACGGGTAAGTTCAAAATTGTCAGTGTCAGAATTCATAATTTTGAAACCATATTTTTGCCGTTTGAATTTTCTATCAACACTAGAAATTATAGATCGAATCGTAGTTGGTTCAAATTCTCCTCCGTCGTGCTTACGGACTGCCAACACAAAATTAGCTAGAAGGGGGTCCAATTCTGTGGGAGGGATGGATGTAATGTCACGTTCCTCATTTTTTAATTTTAGAAACTTTTTGACAATGTTTAAATCTCTCATTGTTTTTTCACAGTATTTTTGTTCTGCTGGCCAGCAATGAAATTTTCAACATCATTATCATCAATTTCTATGAACTGATTCACATTTATTGGGTCGGGAACAGAGTGTTTCTGTTCAGTGTTTTCAATTGCAGTGTTTACAAATTGCTCTACTGTATCAGATACTGCAACAAACTGTGCATTTGCCAAATTCAGAACAGTATCGTCACTTTCAGTGACATCAAGAAGTAAGGGAATTTCATTTACACTTATTTCTTCGTTATGCAGAGTGTCGGCATTGCCAGATTCAGAATGATCTGTCATTGAAATTTCATTTTCTTCAGTTTCAGTTGAATCAAATAAATTATGAAGGATTTTAAAATTCCCTATTTCAACAAATTCCTCTTCCATTTTTTCCTTTCTTATTCTTTTCTGTTTTTCAAGTTTTTTTCTGTTTTTTTCTCTCACTTCAGTTGCAGACGTTTTTCTGTATTTCTGCCATATTCTAAAAGTCCGGCGGAATAAAGTAACAACTTATAATTTTTCATTTTTATTTTTAAATCATATTTATATAACTACGTCTATTTTTTAAAAAAATCAATCTTTTTTTAAAATAAAATATTAAAATTTATGAATTTATTGATCAAGTTTATTATACTGTGTTTTGTTTACATTGAGAATGGGGTTCATTTGGGTCAAAGGTTACGTCAAATGTTGAATGGAAAAAGTAGTGCTGTAACTGTGACGTCACAGTTAGCGCGTGGCTTTTTGGGTCAGTGACCGAATAAAGATAAGGTTTATTCGGCAGGCTTTATGCTGTCAATGTACACGTTAGTTGCAGGATAAAATGATATATTAACTACTTGAATTATTCAAATATGCAGGTACTACCCGGTTGATATGGCAAGTTTTAAATTAAAGATAATCTTGAGCTAATTAAGACATGTTCATTATTACGTACCTATCATTTAACCACCTATAATTATCAATTCAAAGACAATGAGCATACTTATTGTATACCTGCATGCATATTAAGAAAGAAGGTCGCCATATCAATTTTTATTTTACACGAACAAAACTTTATTGCCTCCCATTTAATTCATAATAATTCGGTGCTTAACAATAGGGTTATTTATTTGTTGAACTCAAAAGCCTGCTGAGTCAAACGTCACTGTTAAAATTGATACGGGTTATCAACGTCAATATCTCCTTATTGTGGAATTTGATTTAAAATTCTGTCAAGTTATAACTTTTGAAGCCACTTTAATGTAACAACCCAGAATTTCTTGCAACCATGCTTTTAATATATTAAGTAAACTCCCGGCGAATGCGTGATTCAAACGCGCATATACGATTCACCTTTATATTTGATATTAAGTCGGTTATAGAAAGATACACCTTGGAAAGTGCCAGTTTGCTTGAATTTACTTAAACTCGTTACCTGTCACCAATGAAGTGAGAATGGATGCTCAAGAAGAGTATCTCCACTCTAGTTTCGTTACACCCTCCGGCTGAAAATTCAAAATTAAAAAGGAAACATTGGAATACGTGACATTAAATAAATCCAGGATAATTTTGAAGACAGAAACATCATAATAATTAACAATATTATGATGACGGCCATAAAACTTTTTTCATTATCCTAAAAAATCTAGGCTTACAGTATCTCTGAGTCATCAATTTATTTGTAATAAGTTTTTTCGTTGTTTACAGATCTCATAAAAATATCTACAATAAGTTTTGCATTATGAGGGTTCAAAAATAAACATCTCCAAAAAAAAACAAAAACAGGGGGTTATATTGTTAACTTTATGTTCCGTTTTTCTCTTTCATCAACATTTTTTTCAGAATCGTCTTCCATAACAAACAGGACGCACTTGCTACACTCAAGCACCAGGTCTCGCTTCCCTTCACGAATAAACTTCACTTGCCAGTTTTCTAAGTTTTGACTTGTCTTTTAGAATTGTCTTTTAGAACATGTTTCTGTGTGTTAGGTTTTGATTAATTTCAAAATACCTGGCATAATTTCATCGGACTGGACTATTTAATCTATATTAAAATGATATCATTTACATATCTTTTAATTTAGTTCTGTATATCATATTGAGATAAGGGTTTTGACCTCTAATCTAGCATAGTTACCAACTCAGTCTTAACGAATAACCAGGAATTATGCTGTGACAATCAATTCTAATTGAATTGTAAATCAATATGGTGTCATACGTAATTCATACATAACTGGATCATGTCCATTTTGAATAGAATCTTATGTATGTAGGACAAACTTATAAAACAGTATTTCATAATTATGTAAGTGTTTGCAAAACGTAAAATTAAACAAAAAAAAAATAAATGAAAAAAGGAAGAAGTTAATCGCAATCGCAAAGCAAAGTAAAAAAGTTAAACATGTGAACTTCCACCATGGGATTGGGTCTTAGGTTTTCAAGGAGAATAAACACCTCCTGTCTAGTTAGCTAGAACGATTTAGTATGAAAAGTTTGCCATTTTGTCTAAAATTAGATGTTACATGTTAAGTAAGGACCAGTAAGTTGTTATTGCATTAATTATCCACTTACTTCTCGTTATCTACTTCATACATAATATAATAAAGTCGTTTATTATCATGACCGGTTACTATAGAAGGGTAAGCACTACCTGTGTAGCTAGCTACAACCGCCATGTATGACATTATTGCAATTTTCTAAAAATAGGAGATGGATGGAAAACCAAAGCCAAAACATTGCTATTGTGTTAAATATCTAATGACTTTAGCCATTGTAAACTGGTCGTTATGTACGCCATACATAATATAATAAAGCGTTTATTACCACATCCTAAAAGTCTCGTAAAACAGTGATCATTAACTCTGCCTTCACTGATGTTATGTACCTAATTCGATATAACATTGACTAATGCTAACCCAATACGACATATAACAAGCAAAACCAAACATACCAATCTATGTCAAAATCACAATCCCAAAAGAAAAAAAAAACTGTGAAATTATGTCAGACGTGAACGTCTACCAAGGCATTGAGACCAGGTCTTCAGAAGGGTTAGCACATTCTTTTAGCAAGATACTCCCACCATTAGTGAAAAGCTTAAGATTACCAATTTTTTTTTCTTAATAAAGAGATAGATGGGGATAAAAAAAACACATCCTACACTTCTAGTTACACATTGTCATTTATTCTGCTTTAAAGTATGTTCCAGCATTTTTTCATTGCAAACTTATCAACTAAAGCCACAAATCAATAATTTCTATTATTTGTGTCAATTTTATGACAAAGTAATCGTACAATGTGAAACATATAACAAGTTAAGTCATCTTAACTGACAGCATAGTGCTGTATACAGTATTCAAGTGTCATTTCAAACGAATATTTTATTGACATTTAAGCAGATGACCATTGGCGATGTATGGTCAATTTAAGCTTTTGGTAAGATGCTGTCAAACAATAATCAGTGTTTTCTTTTGAAGCTAGCATTGTTTCAACAGGAGAGGTGAGACTGAGTGCTCTACTAGAGTAACACATTCGACATGTGTAAATATTGACATTTTGCCAAAAAATATAAAGATAAATGGGAGGTCAGTACCAGTTTATAGTTGTTTTGTTAAATATCTAATAACTTCAGCCAAATTAAACTGGCCATTATCTACTTCATAATATAAGAAATAAGTTCATTATCACCACATCCTACACTTATAGTTAAATAATGGTCATTAATTCTGCCTTCAGGAATGTTCCAGAATTTTTCGTAACAATCATGTCGACTAAAGTAACAAATCAATAAGATTTGATAATGGTTTCTCTTGTTTGTGTCAATTGTATGGAAAAGTGAACGCATAATATGAAATATAATAACAAGTTTAGCCATCATAACTGACAACATATTCCTGTATAGATTATTCCAATGTGATTTCAAAAGGATATTTCTATGATATCTAAATCACTTTACAATATCCATTCGAAACATTCTGCTGTAATAATTATTTCCTTTTACATTTTACCCATTTATTAATATTGTTATTTTTAATATTGTTATTTATTTATTTATTTATTTATTTATAAATTTATTAAATAATTATTTATTTTTACCACAACTCCTTTGCTTCTTTTTGAATAGTGGTCTCATAATTCCGCCTTCACGGCTATTCTATTATTTTGCCGTAAAAACATATCGTCAGAAGTAAAAATCAATAACGTATTATAATTATTTTTCCTCTTCGTATCAATCCTATGTCCCCTATTCGCCATTACATTGACAAAAACATTAAAACAAAAACAATCTTATATGAACTATATATTATAACTGCATAACTGACAGATAATTCCTGTTATGCCTTCAAGGATTAAAAATAGATTTCTCAGTTTCAAAACGGTGTCTTGTAATCTTGAATTAGCTGCCTTTTATTGTTATAAGATATATCTTCGAAGATCATGTACTTTTTTAAGACCTATCCGTTTTCAGCCATTGTTCCTTAACAGCTTAACATGTTCTAGAATATATATTTGCTAAAACCAAACTCTATTAACATGATGAAATATATCCATGTTAATTTTTGATACAGAGACATAGTACTGATCAACAATATTGTGATGGCGTTCAGAAATAGCATAGTCTTGCAATATTTTCGTGTCAAAAATTAATTTATAAACGACTGACTTCGTTGTATAAAGTTCTTTAGTGGAAACACGCTCTACAATAGCGTATTAATGTGGAACAAATACGCCATAAGCAGGAGAAGGCATTTAGCAGTATAGAAAAGGAAATTTGACAATAGAAAAATTGGAGTAATCAAGTTTGTCATACAGATTTAAATGCAGCCTTACGTGGGCGTCATAACTGAGCCATAAATCTAAATATGAAGCAGAACTTGAATAAATTTTACATCTAATTTTAGATTTTGTAAAGATCGAATGCAATGATAATATATTGAAATATTGAAGTTAAATTGATATAAATTTAACAATTCCTCTAAAGTTCAGTAATGATTTTTTTTATTTCTTTTACCATAAATAAAACATGGATCCCCAAGCTTCCGTGGTCATTTTCATTCTTTTGTCATGAATAATACATGAATCGTATTACACGGTTTAACATATTTTACTCAATAAAATCAATTATATGATATATTCATTATGCGTATCTATAAACAAATACATTATTTTGAAGGTTTGTTCTGACATTTATGAGACTAAATATACTATCAGTTAATTTCATCTAATAATATAAAGATTAAAAAACAAACATACTTACCCAATTCTAAAGCAAAACAGAACATTTGAAACTCACAAATTACTTTTCACACGTGAACTTTCCCCAGGAAAGTGAGACCAGATGATCCGTATGATAATTGAAAAAATAACCAGGATCCATGTAGAGCACTGGGTATTTGTATCTTGGTTTACCATTTTTGTAAAAATATGCCAAGTGAATAATTTGTTGAGGACGTTCTGGAAATTGAACAAATACGAAAGAGTCAAAGACAATTTCGAGTTTATACTCAACTACTATATTATGACCCAAGCTCGGAACAGCGGTGTTGCAACTCGCAATAAAGGCCAAAGGACTACACTAGGTATTGTATTTTATCTAACATTAAACTAGTTTTTCTACCTGATTTGAAAAAAAAATAGTATCGAACACGTATGATACAGAACCTTGTATCACCACAGTGTGTGTGGTGATACAACATTGGCGGTGAAGTACGCATGCATTTCTCATTGTGACGTCATTGGAGAATCTCCGATCTGTCAAATGGAAACAATGACGTCATTACTACAGAACATGTCATAACATAGTTCAGTGGTTTCTGTGATAAAATGTATTTTTTCACATAAAGTATCGTTTTTGTATTATTTTAAATAACCTAATTGGAAATGTTAGATAAAATTATTATATTCACAGTGTGTATATAATATGTATTTATTATGAGTTGCAACACAGGTGACAACTTTAGCATGTCTTTAATGATATAACCTACTAGCTGGTAGACGCTTTTACGGAGGTTTGTTATGTCTGGTTATTTTACAGAAGTGTTAAACGTCACGTCCTATACAGCTTGAAATCCTTAAATGTGTAAGCCAAATTAGCTCAATATGTGGATTGTATTAACCATAGAATATGTTTTATCTGATTGTAATATATCCAGTGTTCATGTAATGATTATACATGTGTATATTGAAGTCAAATCGTTATAAACGATTACCCCAAGGGTCAGTGAAGAATTAAGGGTTTTAATTCTATAAAAATAAATTAAATATGAATCCCTAGGGTTCCGGAAATTTTTTCCGCTCTTTTGACATAAATTATACATGAATCATTTTACACAATATATCACACTTTGCTTAACAAAATCAATTTGTATCATATATTTATTATATTTATCTACAAAACAAATCTACTATTTTGAAGGTTTGTTCTGACATTTATGAAAATAAATATATCGCCAGATAATTTCATTTATCATGTTGATTGAACAAACATTAAAGAGGCAAACATAAATGCTGGGTTAATATTCTGTATAATGTTACGTCTGTGTTAGATATAGAGAAGCGTAAAACGTGTTTTATAATGCCAAGTTACACAGGCACCTCGTTCACTTTTAAATTTTATTCTATCAAAAACTTTGAACAAAGAACTTTGATCAAAGTTCCATTAAAATAAATAGAACTTTTATCAGGTTGAATTATATAGCACGTAGTTTGCTTCCCCAAAGTGTATCATTTGAAAGCTAAACCTAGCTTGATATCAACTTAGAGCAAACTTTTTAAGTTAACTGTGATGCAGTCTTTTCTATCAAAGTTCTTTAGAATATTGATACACATATTGATTCACGTTTTTGACAGTCTAAACGATATTCAAATTCACTTTGAACAAAGATTTTGCTCAAACATGCAAATGTGTAAAAGCTATCTTTATAGAGGAAAGGCATAGCTTAATATTCTATTTTTCAAAATATACATCGCTAGGCCTGATGACGCAATGCATGAGAAACAATTACGATTCAAGGTGCCTTTTTTCTTTTTCTTTTAGTTTGTTTGTTTCTTTTTGTATTATTTCAATCATTTATTTATTTATTTATTTTTTGCCTCAAAGATGCTTGCACTGGGATGTATAGTACATTGTCTTGAAATATTTATCAATAATTATAGTTTATTTATAAGGAGATGTGATTTGCATTTTTGTGCAGCAAAAACCAGCTATAGGTTATTTTTATACAGTGCTGATCTGTCGAAACTTAAACATTGTGCTAACGAAATGAAGTCGAAACTCGGCTAACGAGCATCCAAGATATGTATAGCGGATGGCCAAAAGATTTAAGCTACCAAGAAATATAAAGCAGCTATTGAAAAGCAATCGAGACATGGCTAACGAGGGGGTCAATGTGGGCTATAGAGTATTTATTCGTTGGGTAACTGTTAAATTTCGACAGGTCTGTACTGTATTTTCTGAATCGTCATTTATTTCATAAAAATGATTTTGATATTTTTTTTTTTTTTGACAGTGATAGAGATATCTACAGTTTATTATCTTGAAACGCGTTATATAACTCAGTATTGAGCTTACAGGTAAGCAACATTGGCCTGTCTGTTTGACCTTTAGTTCAAATATTTATAATGGGCTATTTGATTTATGTATAAGGAACACGTGTGTTAATTTTTGCTGCATCATAGGAAAACGCAATATTATGTGTTAACTGTAAATCCTTACTATGTCCGTGTACTTGACGGATCATCGTTTATAAATATTTCGAATTAAAGGTCAAGCTGACAGGTCAATAATGTCTGCTATACTGAAGTCTTAGTTTTTTCTACAGCCGCCAAGTATTGGCAGTGATGAAGTATTAGCTCTGCACATTAACAGCTCAAAAGACTTGTGTGATGGATTATCCCTTCAAGATCTTAGAATTATGATGGTATTTTAAACTAGCTATTGCATGGAATCGTTATCAAACGCGGAAATTTGGAATCCATTTTTATCAAGGGATTATCCTTTTTTATCTTGTGTTAAAGTACAGACCTGTCGAGCTAACGTAATGGAGTCAAAGCGCTTACGTTCGATCGAAATTATTTATAATTAGTGGGCGAAAAGCTGTCGAGATGTAAAATGACAACTGCCAAAAACTGTCAAGATTTAACCAAAGAAAGACAGTATGAGCTAAGCTAAATGTTTAACTTCGACAGGTCTGTACTGTATTTTGGTTCATCACATACGGGCATTTGGAATCCTTTTGTCAGCGGTCTTCAAGTAAAAATACAGACCTATCGAGAGTATAACACGAGCTAACGAATCGATCGAAGTTTCGCGTGCCGAGTGACTGCGATCATTAATACATAGATAGTTGTTGCCAAAATACAGATTTATAACGGAGAGTCGAGATGAGCAGTCCATTCGGTACTAATTTGTTGGCTTTAGTTAAACTTTCGACAGGTTCGAGATTTAACTAGCTTTTGGCTTGTATACTTTATTAAATACCAGGGGCGGATCCAGGATTTTTGAAGGGCGTGAGAATTAGTAGTATATCAATGCTTGGTGCTGTCATGTATGCTATACATGTGTTATTGTTGTTGTTCGGCAACTATAATATACATTGTACACTTGGTGACGTACTGTCTGGAAATAGTAAGCGGCATGCGCAAGCGACTCAATAATAAACACATGTTATACCCGCCATATTTGTTAGAGTGGTCTCTTACCACATGGTGTCAGATCGGGATCAAATTTTGTCGTCATGGATCAACTGAAACCTCCCGGAAACCTCATATTGAAGGAAATATAGCGGAGAACTGGAAAGAATTCAACCAGAGTTTTGATCTGTACATGATTGCAACAGAATTGGAAAAGAAAGCCGACAAGGTAAAAGTAGCAACTTTCCTACACGTGGCTGGCGCGAGGCACGCCGTGTCTATAACACATTTGCATTTGATCCTGAAGAAAATGCACAGAAATTAGAATCTGTGATTGAAAAGTTCAGAAACTATTGTGAACCTAGAAAAAAATTTGACTTATTTACGTCATGTATTTTTCTCACGCAACCAGAATCCGCATGAATCTATAGAACAATTACGTAACAGATCTGAAAAACAAAGCACAGCAATGTGAATTCGAGCAGCTAAGGGATGGACTAATCCGTGACAGGATTGTTTGTGTATACACGACGAGTCATGCAGATCACGTTTGTTACGCGAAACGAAACTGACACTTGATAAAGCGGTAGATATCTGTCGAAGCAGCTGAGATAAACAAGGCGCAAATCAATGAATTGCACCCAGAAGAAGTAGTGCATACATGAGACTGAACCAAAGGGAGATAAACGTGATAAACGTAGTCAACGTCAGATAAACCGAAGTGAACAAGTGTAGAAACTGTGGCGCGACACATGCAAGGAGAGCCTGTCCGGCATATGGAAAAGAATGCCATTCTTGTAAAAAGAAGAATCGCTTTGCAAAGTGTTGTCTTTCAGGGAAATCTGTTCATTCAGTTGTACAGGAGCCTGACCAGAATTGTTTCTCGGAGTAGTTACACAAAGTGACACAGGAGTTATGGTTGATGACTGGACTGAAACATTGTTGATTAATAACAAAAATGTAGTGTTTAAGCTGGATACTGGAGCACAAGCGAACATTTTACCGAAAAAAACTTTATGATAACTTTCACTTAAGGATAACGAGATAAAGCAACAAGCACCAAACTAGTGACATACAACGGAGCGAAAATAACACCCGTCGGAATAAAGAACTGGACTGTGTTTTTCAGAAACAAAACATTATAAATTAAACTTTTTATTGTTTTAGGTGACACTCAAGCATTGCTAAGCAAAGATACTTGTACACAAGTTGGAGCCGTTATGGTGTTCACACTGTAGATAGAACTTTAAAAGAAGACATTCTTAATGAATACAGTGATGTGTCAAGGGCCTTGGCACCCTTCCTGGTACTCACCACATTAACCTTGACCCATCTGTTGCACCTGTGGTGCACCCCCCACGTAAAGTCCCTGCCGCAATTCGCGATGAAGTGCGAGCCGAACTGGACCGCATGGAAGAACTAGGGGTAATTACAAAACAAGATGAACCAACCGATTGGGTTCACAGCATGCTCGTGGTTAGGAAGCCGGAAAAACTCGAATTTGTATAGATCCCAAGGATCTCAACCGAGGTATTAAACGTGAACATTACCATCTCGAAACCATCGAAGAAATCGTGGAAAGACTTCCTAAAGCACGCGTATTCTCTCGTTTCGATGCAACACATGGATTCTGGCAAGTTAAGCTTGATGAACCAAGCTCCCGACTTTTAACATTTAATACACCATTTGGTAGATACCGTTATCTCAGACTCGCGTTTGGAATCAGTTCTGCGCCAGAGGTATTCTCAAAACGAGTTCGTGAAATGTTTCATGATCTTCCAGGTATCGAGTGTGTTGTTGACGATATTTTAGTATGGGGCGAAAGCGAGACACAGTATGATGCACGCGTCCGTAGTATGCTTCAGCGTTGTCGCGAAAATAACTTCAAACTTAACGAGAATAAATTTGAGCTTCGCATGCCGGAAGTTAGCTATGTAGGTCATATAATGACGAAGGATGGTTTGAAACCGAGTCCAGAAAAAGTACGAGCTTTTCAGGATGGCCGTCAGATAGAGAATCTGTACCACCAAATTGTCGCCAGTTTTGGAATTATCGCGACGAAATAACTGTACTCAATAGACTATTGTACAAGAATGACCGCATTATCATTCTGCATAGCATGCGCGGTGAAATGCTCATGAAACTTCATAAATCACATTTAGGAATGGTCAAAACCAAGCAACGTGCTCGAGACGTACTTTTTTGGCCAAGTATGTGTACGGATATCGAGGAGTTTATTGCTAAGTGTGATATCTGTAATAAATATCAAAATTCAAATCCCAACCAGCCGTTACAAAGTCATGAAATTCCGTCGAGTCCATGGATGAAACTTGGTGCCGATTTGTTTAATATTAAAGGTAATGAGTACCTTATCTGCGTAGATTATTATTCTAAGTATCCGGAAATAGTTTTGTTAAGCACAACTACTAGTGCAGCTACTATAACAGCACTTAAATCGATATTTGCACGCCATGGTGTACCGGCAGAATTGGTAACGGACAACGGTCCGCAGTTTTCAAGTGCTAGATTCCGCGAATTTGCACGCGAGTGGGATTTTGTACACACAACTTCGAGCCCACGGTATCCAAAATCGAATGGGCAATCAGAATGCTTCGTCCAAACCGTTAAGAAATTACTGTTCAAAGCGGACGAATGTAAAGGCGATGTTTATGTAGTCTGATGGAGTACCGTGTGCACCCTTGGATGGTGTAGGGTTATCACCATCACAACTGTTGATGAACAGACAGCTTAAAACGAAACTGCCAGTATCGATTAAGTTACTCAAACCGCAGTCTATGCCGTCTAAGCTTGATGACCTAAAACGTCGTCAAGATCGTGATAAGCGCTATCATGACCGTACTGCTAAGAAGTTACCTGAGCTTGATTCTCAAGAACGCGTTTATTTTCAAAATGAGGAGAAACACTGGGAACCTGCAGTAGTTGAACAAAAGCATAGTGATAGATCATATGTAGTTCGAACATCCCGTGGTGTGTATAGACGTAACCGTCAGCACTTGCGTAAACGCGCATCGAAATCACAAGTTGCTACAGAAATCGATAGGTTTGTTCCGTTCAGTAGCGACGAACATGTCGAAAATACAACCATGCAAAACATGTCCACACACCCAACACCACCTGTCGTGGTACATTCTGAACAACCTAAAGCTACGGAATGTAAAACTGTTAATACAGGTCCTGTGGTGAGAACTAGTTCAGGACGGATGTCAAAACTGCCCAGCAAATTTGATGCTTTTGACATGTCTTAATATCTTGTTCAGTTTTTTAATTTTTATAAGATTGTTCTTTCTTTTCAGGTTTATTTGTGAATGACAGTCATTTAAAACTGTTAAAAGTGACTTTATTATACAAACTTTAATTTGTGAGTTGACAATTTGGTCACAGTAAGTTACTTTATAAGTTGGACATTAAAACTTTAAAAAGGGAGATGTCATGTATGCTACATGTGTTATTGTTGTTGTTCGGCAACTATAAATATACATTGTACACTTGGTGACGTACTGTCTGGAAATGATGTAAGCGGCACATGCGCAAGCGACTCAATAATAAACACATGTTATACCCCGCCATATTTGTTAGAGTGGTCTCTTACACAGGTGCGAGCGCCGAAGGCGCGAGCTTCCAGAGACGAACGAGATCCGGAACAACACGTATACAGAAATGGGTTGTTACATTAACATATGGGGGTCACATCAGTCAATAGCTCTCTCTCTCTCTTTTAAATTTTTCAAAGGGTGGGGTTGCAACCCCCGCAACACCACCCCCCTTAAATTCGCCACTGAATACGGTAACTAACTAGGAATCCTAGGAAATTCCCTTTACCTTGTGTAAAGTACTGACATGTCTAAAGTGTAACACTGAGATTACTAAATGAAGTAAAACCTCAGCTATCGAGAAGCCAAGGTATGGATAGCTAGTGACCAAATAGCTGCCCATAGGTACTACCGTTCGAGATATACTTGCTAACGTAGGGCCTGCATGAGTTGTTGAGTTGGTACTAATTCGTTAACTTAAGTATTGAAGTTTCGACAGGTCTTTCCTGAATTGGCTTGCATTGTTTATCACATTCAGATAATTTAGAATCCATTTTTGTCAAGGAATTTTCCCTTTTATGTAGTGTATTTGAATTAGTGAAGTTTTCGTTCAGGATAAATATTTATATACATGGGGATTTTTCCAAAAAAAAAAAAAAAAAAAAAAAAAAAATAATAATAATAATAATAAATAAATACATAAATGATTTCTTATCAGTGTGACATATATCTCTTTTTTAATTTAACCATAAAATACATCCAAAGAGTGGTATATGACGTGTATTAATAAGTATGCATGTGAAGATATTCAATACCTTTTTCAAGCCAATACAGATCAAAATACATGCCAGTCGAATGTTTTACAGTTTGCTAACGAACTGGTGCCGAATAAAGGTCTCATTTCGGCACCTTGTTTACTATCTTTCGATAGCCTGCACATTAACAGCTCAAAAGACTTGTGTGATGGATTATCCCTTCAAGATCTTAGAATTATGATGGTATTTTAAACTAGCTATTGGCATGGATCGTTTATCAAACGCGGAAATTTGGAATCCATTTTTATCAAGGGATTATCCTTTTTATCTTGTGTAAAGTACAGACCTGTCGAGCTAACGTAATGGAGTCAAAGCCGCTTACGTTCGATCGAAATTATTTATAATTAGTGGTCGAAAAGCTGTCGAGATGTAAAATGACAACTGCCAAAAAACTGTCAAGATTTAACCAAAGAAAGACAGATATGAGCTACAGCTAAATGTTTAACTTTCGACAGGTCTGTACTGTATTGTTGGTTCATCACATACGGGCATTTGGAATCCATTTTTGTCAAGCGGTCTTCAAGTAAAATACAGACCTATCGAGAGTATAACACTGAGCTAACGAAATCGAGTCGAAGTTTCGCTGCCGAGTGACTGCGATCATTAATACATAGATAGTTGTTGCCAAAATACAGATTTATAACGGAGAGTCGAGATGAGCAGTCCATTCGGTACTAATTTGTTGGCTTTTAGTTAAACTTTCGACAGGTTCGAGATTTAACTAGCTTTTGGCTTGTATACTTTATTAAATACCAGATTTTTTGAAAGGGGGGGGTGAGAATTACTAGTATATCAATACCAGAGACGAACGCGATCCGGAATAACATGTTTACAGAAATGGGTTGTTACATTAACATATGGGGAACACATCAGTCAATAGCTCTCTTTCTTTTAAATTTTTCAAAGGGGGTGGGGGTGGGGTTGCAACCCCCGCAGTCCCCCCCTTAAATCCGCCACTGAATACGGTAACTAATTTGGAATCCTAGGAAATTCCCTTCACCTTGTGTAAAGTACCGACATGTCTAAAGTGTAACACTGAGATTACGAAATGAAGTAAAACCTCAGCTATCGAGAAGCCAAGGTATGGATAGCTAGTGACCAAATAGCTGCCCATAGATACTACCGTTCGACATGTACTTGCTAAGGAAGGGCCTGCATGAGTTGTTGAGTTGGTACTAATTCGTTAACTTAAGTATTGAAGTTTCGACAGGTCTTTCCTGAATTGGCTTGCGTTGTTTATCACATAAGGCAATTTAGAATCTATTTTTGTCAAGGGATTTTCCCTTTTATCTAATGTATTTGAATTAGTAAAGTTTTAATCTTCAGGATAAATATTTAAATATAATATTTTATACATGGGGATCCCCCCCCCCCCAAAAAAAAAAAAAAAAAAAAAAAAAAAAAAAGAATAAATACATAAATGATTTCTTATCTGTGTGACATGTATCACTTTTTTAATTTAACCATAATATATAAAATACATTCGAAGATTGGTATATGACGTGTATAAATCAGTATGCATGTGAAGATATTCAGTACCTTTTTCAAACCAATACAGATCAAAATACATACCAGTCGAATGTTTTACAGTTTGCTAACGAACTGGTGCCGAATAAGGGTCTCATTTCGGCACCTCGTTAACTATCTTTCGATAGCCTTTCGGCAGGTGTTATCTATATCCCGGCAGGTGTTATCTATATCCCGGCAGGTGTTATCTATATCCCGGCAGGTAATATCTATATCCCGGCAGGTGTTATCTATATCCCGGCAGGTGTTATCTATATCTCGGCAGGTGTTATCTATATCCCGGCAGGTGTTATCTATATTCCGGCAGGTGTTATCTATATCCCGGCAGGTGTTATTTATATCCCGGCAGGTGTTATCTATATCCCGACAGGTGTTATCTATATCCCGACAAGTGTTATCTATATCCCGGCAGGTGTTATCTATATCCCGGCAGCTTTTCTATCTCTGGCTACCCATATCTTAGTTACAAGGCAGCAGAGATTCGAGTCCTTGTCAAGGATAGATATCTCTAGGCAGTTTTTCTGTTATTAGCTGTATGTATCTATACAGTACAGACCTATCGAAAGTATAACGATAAGCTAATGTATTAGTGCCGAATCGGCACCTCATATCCCCCCTAGTTTGCTATATCTCGACAGTAACTATTTTTACACCATTCGGCAGCTTTTCGTCTACCAGCTATCCATATACGTGCATTGACAGCTAAGATTCGACTCCTTTTCGTCGGCACAGTATTAAACTTTCGACATGTCTGTACTGTATATCGGCTACTATTCGGCACATAATTTTGCCATTTCGTCTAGAAATTCAAAATCGTTACGTTAGGAAATTTACCTAATGTTTCTCACAATGTGGAAATAATGATTCCGTACAATGAGACAGTGCGCGACCCGGACACAGTGAAAACGTAAAATACAGTCAATGTTGAAATAATCCCCAATAAAAATGGATTGGAAAGAAACAACTACATGTTGACATTATCGACAGTTTAATAATTAACAGAATAACCAAAAAGATATAAAGATTGCCAAAAGACACGGCCATTTATCAGTATCAAAAATAAGATAATTTAAGAGATATTTAGTACCTTTACTTTTTCAAGCCAATACAGATCAAAATACATACCAGTCAAATGTTTTACAGTATGCTAACGAACTGGTGCCGAATAAGGGTCTCATTTCGGCACCACGTTTACTATCTTTCGATAGCCTTTCGGCAGGTGTTTATATATTCCGGCAGCTTTCTATCTTTGGCTACCCATATCTTAGTCACACGGCAGCAGAGATTCGAGTCCTTGTCAAGGATAGATATCTCTAGTCAGTTTTTCGGTCACTAGCTGTATGTATCTGTACAGTACAGACCTATCGAAAGTATAACAATATCTAATGTATTAGTGCCGAATCGGCACCTCATATCGCCCCTAGTTTGCTATATCTGGACAGTAACTATTAATACTCCATTCGACAGCTTTTCGTCTACCAGCTATCCATATACATGTAACGGCAGCTAAGATTCGACTCCTTTTCGTCGGCACAGTATTTAACTTTTCGACATGCTCGTACTGTAAATCGGCTATTCGGCACATAATTTTGCCATTTCTTCAAGAAATTCAAAATTGTAAGTGTTCAAACACACATTGAATACCTCGTTTTCTATTTGTGTTGATATGTAATTCGTACCTGTTTGGATTTTCTTCATTAAATTGCATTGGTAAAATAGTTAGTTGGAATGCATATTTTTGTCACGAGTATAACAGGTAAGCTTAAAACTTAATAATTTTGGGCACAAAACATATATTAACAAAAGGTCGTGGAAATCAGATCTAAAAATGTTCATTGATGTTAAATGGTTGCAACCGTGCAATGAATGAACGCTATTAGTGTCAATGTTTCACTTTATCTTAACTTGTTCATTTTCTTTGTTGTTGTTGTTGTTGTTGCTGTTTATGTTTTTTTTTTCGTTTATGTCGTTTTTGTTTTTGTTTATGTTGTTGCTTTTGTTTTAGTTTATGTTGCTTACTGTTGTTGTTTATGTTGTTGTTTTATGTTGTTGTTCTTGTTCTTGTTGTGTATGGTAACGTTGTTGTTCTGGTTGTTGTTTAGTGTTGTTGTTGTTGTTGTCCGTGTTCTTGCTGTTGTTGTTTATGCTGTTGTTGTTGTTGTTCGTGTTCTTGGTTGCACCAGGTGTTATCAAAAACATGTTTTTCAGCCACATATTTTGTTTTCTTTTCTAGATCCGAAAAATCACATATTAACTGTGACAGTTCATAATCTATTGAAAGTTTGTTTTTTCGAATGTCTGTGGTTTTCTACGGGTACTCAAGTTTCCCCCAACAGTCCCTTAACTTACCGTAATGATACTAATGAAAAAATCTTGACTGTGGCGTAAAATTCCATTCATTATCTATTACAACTATTTCAACTTGCGGATTGCATTGATCAATTGCTGTTGTATCGAGAATCTACTGTTCAAGCCATTCTATTTGTGACAGTGATTACTGTTTATTATAAAACATATAATTATATAGAAATTCTACAGAAATTCAAATAAAATTGAATAAAAGTTCATGCGAATATGCGATTAACCTTAATATTTCTGCACAGAGTTAAACGTTACGCTTATAGGGATTTAATTAACATGTTGAAAACCAGGCAAATGGCGGATTCTGTTGCGCATATGACATAAAACGTCATCAAGGACATAACTTCCATTGTAAACATCGGCATTTTTGCCATGTAAAATCCCCATAGAGCCAAAATTTTCTACTCTTCAAAAATACTTTATGAAAACCGCAGATGTATGTATTACAACTAGGCACAATTAAGTGAACAATATCAAACATTATTCAATTAGATTTTCTCTGGAAGTAATTCGTAACAGAATGGCTTGAACAGTAATTACTTTATCCATCATAAACTAGGCCATCCTAATATAATAAAGCCAGTTATTATCACATCGTTGGCTGTCATTAATACAACGGTCATTAGTTGCTTCAGAACTTGGCGTGATGAGATATCTATCGACTAAACCCACAAATAAATCAGTTATATATTTGCTAATTGTTAATGTCCCTTGTTTTGGGGTCTCGGTGACCCAGTGTCCAATGTTCGCGCTAACGGATTGCAGCGCTTCTCACTATCAATGGTTAAATAACACTTGGAGCAGATCCCAGTGTGAGAAAGTGTGTCAGTTCGATTGTTAAAGTTCGTTTTGTTTTACTCTGTCAGTTTATTTCCCCCTCCCCAAAAACATTCGAGAACTTATTGCGATGTAAAACACCACTACTACAAAACATGTTTTTCAGCCACATATTTTGTTTTCTTTTCTAGATCCGAAAAATCACATATTAACTATGACAGTTCATAATCTATTGAAAGTTCGTTTTTCGAATGTCTTTGGTTTTCTACGGGTACTCAAGTTTCCCCCAACACTCCATTCACTTACTGCCAGGATACTAATGAAAGAATCTTGACTTTGGCGCAAAATTCCATTCATTATCTATTACAGCTATTTTTATTTGCGGATTGCATTGGTCAATTGCTGTTGTATCGAGAATCTATTGTTCAAGCCATTCTATTTGTGACAGTGATTACTGTTTATTATAAAACATATATTTATATAGAAATTCTATAGAAATTCAAATAAAATTGAATAAAAGTTCATGCGAATATGCGATTAGCCTTAATTTGTCTGCACAGAGTTAAACGTTACGCTTATAGGGATTTAATTAACATGTTGAAAACCAGGCAAATGGCGGATTATGTTGTGCATATGACATATAACGTCATCAAGGACATAACTTCCATTGTAAACATCGGCATTTTCGTCATGTAAAATCCCCATAGAGCCAACATTTCCTACTCTTCAAAAATAATTTATGAAAACCGCGGATGTGCATACAAATTTTCGGTTACAATTAGGCACAATTAAGTGAACAATATCAAAACATTTTCAATTAGATTTTCTATGGAAATAGGTCGTTATTCACTGTCACAAACAGAATGGCTTAAACAGTAATTACTTTATCCATCATAAACTAGGCCATCCTAATATAATAAAGCTAGTTATTATCACATTATTTGGCTCTCATTAATACAACGGTCATTAGTTGCTTCAGAGCTTGACGTGATGAGATAGCTATCGACTAAACCCACAAATAAATCAATTTAATATTTGCTAATTGTTAATGACCCCAATTTTTGGGCCTCGGTGACCCAGTGTCCAATGTGCGCGCTAACGGATTGCAGCACTTCTCATTATCAATGGTTGAATTACACGTGGAGCAGAACCCAGTGTGAGAAAGTGTGCCAGTTCGCTTGTCAAAGTGCGATTTTTTCAGTTTACTCCCCCCTCCTCCAACACCATTCGATAACTTATTGCCCCTATATATAAGTAAAGATGAAACATATCACTACTACACTAAAGGGAGATAACACTGTTTTAATCCGTTTCATTTTACAGTTTTTAAAAATGAAAAAAAAATAAAATCATATAATGTAGCAAAATCAACTCTTTATGGTGTAACTTTTGGAGAATAACACTAAATAACTTTTATGTTTATGTTTTGTGACGGTGAACTTTAATTTTGTATAGCATCCACAAATTAAATATGAATTTTATTAGCCGATTATCAATAATCAAAACTGGTTTTACATCCCCACCGTCGATCGTGCTTTATTGCATACCACCAGTTTTAGTTCTTAACGACTTGGTTATTGGGCATTGATAAAAAAAGGAGTTTAGCTTTATATTTTATATGCTGGTTTATCTAGACTCTTTGTAAACATATATTGCATGTAACCAGATACGTATACCGCGATATCACAGGCGATTAATTTGCCAGTTTAGAAGTGGTTCTCTCCCAATTGCGGTAGATACACTAAACCGCCTACACAGTTACAAAATAGAATTTGTAAATATTGTAATATTTTAGTAGTTGAAAACGAACAGCATGTTTTAATTAATTGTCATTCTTATAGCGATTTAAGATACTCACTTTTTAACTTATTCTAGTTATAATGATTTTAGCCCTTCGGATAAGTTGAATTTTATTATGTCCTGTAACGTCGCTGAGGTCCAACAAAAACTTAGTATCTTTTTAATTCAATATGACCACCAGACGTAGATTTATGATGTTTTAAGTGGTTAACTGCAGTGTTACTTTTATCCATGTCCAACTAATTCTATATCATATATGGTCAAATGTTTTAATTTATATGATCAAATGTTTTAATCATTATGGACAAACTTGTGTTGTATTTTTTACATGTATTTTAATTATAGATATAATATGTAGTGTCTCGTAGGCCACATGTGGCCGGATATAAAAATTTTATAAGGTTTTTATGTGTATATGAACATTGAATTTGTATATGTGACACTTAAATAAAATAGATTAATATTATTATTATTATTATTATTATTATTATTATTAATATAAATTAAGGCAGAAGTAGAAAAAGAAGTTGGCAATTGAAATACAGGAGCCAACGTCACCAAGAACACGACATAAAAACGTCATTAATAAAACAGTCGACAAAGAACACGACACGAGTCGCCGATAAAACAACCGGACAAGAACATGACACAACATTTACAAGTCACTGATAAAAGAGTCAAGCAAGAAAAGAAAAAATGACACATAATCAGACCACAACTTAGGACTTTGTACAGACAGAAAAGCAAGATTTAATGTAAAGTACTATGGTTATGTAGTATTATTTGACGATCCCCACTGTTCCACTTATTTTACAAGTTCCAGAGAGTGGATCCGAGAGTTAGGTCAATTTAACAGTGTTAAAACCACATGCAGTGCTTGACATTTTTTCTGTCTGCATCATCACACCCGAACGTCTGAGTAAAGCATTATTTCTTTACGCCCTAGATTTGTTTTCATTTTATAGAGGTGGGAGAAGTTCTGGGACAGTAGAGTAAACCGGATTACACGGAGAAAACAACCAACACGACCAAAAGACTTTCTGACACTAACCATATACCAATGTTTTCTTACTAAACCGGTATCAAGACATGACATTTGAGTTTGAGTATCACGAAACTAGTATTTTATTCAGCTAAAGTATTTCGCAATCACATATATGTTAATTGCAGTGTAGTTTTTCGAAGGTCCCATTATATGTCTTTTTCCCCATTCGTAATTCAAGACAAGATTTAAAATGGCCAAAATTCTTTCTTATGGTTGTTTTTAAGTATTTGTATTCAGTGCATAAAATATTGAATAAAAGCATGAGGTTTTACCTCCAAGTCAAGCACATTTCGCTTCTATCGAGATATAGGTGAAGTGGCGAAAATTTCACCTTGACAGTGCAATCAAAGCAAGGTGGAGGGCGGGTTCTTTAACTGGCCATGAAAGTTATAAAATTTTTACTTAAGACTTTAAACCAATTATACAACCTTGCAAATTTTCTAGAGTTGTCTCCCTGCCACCGCTATTGTGAGACTACAATTCTGCAATGGTCTCATCCTTGTCGGCAGTGTATTATATTATTGTGTCAAAAACATTTTAAAAGGCCTTTAAACTTTTTTTATAATGCAGCTTAGTTTGCAAACCAAGGACCAGTTAGCCACTGGACGTGGTGAAGGGCAAATACCTCATCATTATGGCCATTTACAATGAAACTGGAGATGATAAAGATTTTGAGATAGATATTTTTTTGAAATGTTTACTATGCTAATTTTTTCAAAACCTTTTCTATTTTCATTATTAAAGAATGTGCTTTTCAATGAAATGTTTTTAAATAGAAATAATACGTAATAATGAACATTCAAAACAGCCGACTTAACTTGTGTGTGTAATTTATTTTTTCGACAAATTTTAAAAAAGGTACATGACACTTTGACAAAAACAATGAACGCACACACAGAGAGAAAAAGTGTGTGTGTGAGAGAGAGAGAGAGAGAGAGAGAGATGCATACAGATCCCATTCACAATACCAATCATCAATCTATTGTTCTTTTTTTCGTGAGGAATTACATTGGTTACCATATTCTAAGTAAACAAAGCAGAGACTGAACTCTCAATAGTTTAAACGTAATGTGTTTCTGTCGCCACACTGTGTAAGGGTTTCTTTCATCGATGATATGGAATTGCCCGGAAAAATCAAAATTCGAAATTTGAACTCTTCGAAATGCTATTTCTTTAATATGAAATTACCGTTGAAAATACGAAATCACTTTTACGAATATACGAAATGCTATTTCCCAATTACGAAATCACTTTTTACACATGCCACCTTTATCATTATCTTGTAATCAAATTTATTCTTGCAAAAAAGAACAATATATAGTTAGAAGATACCGGTATGTAATTTACAAAGCACTGTCACTCGACGGACTTCCTACGTCTCATCGTCTGAGAGAAGATACCGGTATGTAATTGACAAAGCACCGTCACTCGACGGACTCTGTGCATCTCACCGCCTGATATTAATCCAATTTACAGTTGCCAAAAAGAGACGATAAGTAGACAGAAGATACTGTTATGTTATTTACAAAGCACCGTACGTTTCACCGTCTGGTAATCATATGTAGAGAGTGATACCGGTATGTAATTCACAAAGCACCGTCACTCGCCAGACACCCTATGTCACACCGTCTGATATGTAGAGAGAAGATACCGGTATGTAATTCACAAAGCACCGTACGTTTCACCGTCTGGTAATCATATGTAGAGAGTGATACCGGTATGTAATTCACAAAGCACCGTCACTCGCCAGACTCCCTACGTCACATCGTCTGATATGTAGAGAGAAGATACTGGTATGTAATTTACAAAGCACCGTCACTCGACGACCTCCGTACGTTAGATTGTCTGGTAATCCAATTTGCAGTTGCCAAAAAGAGACGATTTGTAGACATTAGATACTGGTATTCAATTTACAATGTATTACATAACAAGACGAAATTTATTGTCTGTAACTTCACAACAATCTATTTATGTAATGCCGGAAGCCAGCATTTGAATTTTATAGAATCTTTTATCGCCATTTCTTAAGTATATTTGTCTGGCTTATAATGCCTTAAAATGCATTTACATGACTGTGTCTCCGGGTTTGATTTGTTGCTTGGAATTTTTAAAAACGGCAGTAAAACATCTAAAATAGATATTTTGCTTTCAGGAAAATTCCACTGATAAAAGTTTTGCATTAATAAGAATAAAATTTTCAAAAACGGCCGTAAAACATCTTAAAAAGTTTTTTTTTTTGCTTTCAGAAAAATTCCACTGATAAAAGTCATGAAATTTGTAGGGCCCTTGGTGGCCAAGAGTTATAAAGCAGTGCTTATGAATTACATGGTCTCTCATCACCTAGGTTCGAATCCCACTTGGGGCAGATCCTAGTGTAAGGTCGGTTGTTTTCTCCGGGCACTCCACTTTCCTCTACCATTCATGAAATGGCAGCATCGATATTAGTAAAAGGCTTAGTTTGGGCGTAGAACTTCATTTAATTCACTCAGATCTACCCAGAAACGCTATTTCGAAAATTGCGAAATCACTTTTGTTTACACAATTTAACGCCGACAGCAAGCATTTAGATTTTATAGAACCTTTTATCGCCGTTTCTTAAGTATATTTGTCTGGCTTATAATGTATTTATCCATCTTGATAAATGTGTTTCCGCGACTGATTTGTTCCAATTCGGATTTTATTTAATAGTAAAGAATAAAAACACATAAAATAGTCAACTATTCAAAGGAAGAAAATTTAAAAATATCAGATGATTGCATTCTGGTGCAAGTTGTCATCTTTGCTCTTAAACCAATTGAGCACGTCCAATAGAACCAAATGTTCAGCTATTCGCGACGTTCGTGCATACATGTGAAATGCGAGGGTTTTTTTTTTTTTTTTTTTTTTTTTTTTTTTTTTTTTTGGTCTTCATTGTACCAGCGCGCAGGGCGACTTTAAGGTGCAATATAACCGCAGACAAGCGTACTACTCCCCCAGTCACATTATACCGACACCAAGTGTACAAGTAAAGGCCAGCGGCAGGGAAAATTCACTTTCCAACATGTGGTTTGAGTGGGACTCGAACTTACAGCGGTGAAAGACCCTGGTATGTAGACTGCCGTCTTATCTAGCATATCGTGTATTGTGGTTTGTGTTTTTGCGGCTTTACATGTTGTAACGGCTCGGTATTGTGGATTGTGGTTTTCCGGTCTTAACATTGCATATTGAGTGATTGATTTTATATTATTATTGCAGATGCCTATTGTTTTTAAAAAAGGACATTCACTAAAGAGGAACACGTTGTTGTCGTAAAGAAATTTGACCCATATTCTGTTAGGAATATTTGATATAGACTGGGTTTTTTCTCAGAAAATTGCGGAAAAATAATAGAAGCTTACAATATTACACATTTCTTGATGCGTAGCTTCAAATGTGTCGAAAATGTCTAGCCGAACGAGTATTATTAAGACTCAATATTAAACGATAGGGGAGTTTCAGAGTTAATAAAGATGATAGTCGGTTTTTGTTGTTCAATTTATTTAAGGAACGATTGTAATTTTTTTTATTCTATCTACGGGGTCATAGATAAAATCATTTGGTGCACGCGGCATAAATCCGCGAAGCGGTTTATCCATACGCGTGCACCAAATAATTTTATCTATGACCCCATAGATAGAAAAAATTACAACCATTCCTTATAATTAAATTAAAAAATAAGTTCAATATTCATAACATTCAAGAAATCTTTAAATTATACACGAAACAAAAACAGCGCATTAAAACAAAAAATGGCGCATTAATCTAAAAGCGGAACACAGCTGATTGCCAATGCAACCGCCGGTAGCTAAGCCTTGCTTGAACATTTTCTGCACAATATGACGTCAAAAAATTCTGTCTATGGGATCATAGATGTAAAAAATTGACAACACTGGATAGTATTAAAATTCAATTTATCATTTTGCATTTTATGCATGTTCAGTTGAGTTGAGCAATAGTTTTTAACGTCCCAGGAATATTTCACTTATAAATATCGACCAATGGTGCAGAAAATTGCCTGTGCATTACGCTGATGGCATTATACAACAGGGTTCTTCCTCGTACAGCTCCTACCGTGACACGGACCACGTTTATTTAAGTTCCCATCCGAAAGAACCGTGACTTTGATTTTGTAATGCCGAGTGCTTGGCAAAAGAACAGTCAGTACCTACTTTCAAAACTTGAGTCAGACCCGGTCGGGCTTCGAACTAATGACCTCCCACTTACGGAGCAAGCACTCTACCAACTGAACTACCACAGTGGTACATTTTTTAAATGCATGTGATGTTCATTTGATCTGAAAACGCAATTTCGAATAGTATGTATAATAGGCAAGACGAATATATTTAATCTACTGACGATGCAAATCACGAGCATTATAGTCGCATTACCACTGCCGTCGTCGACAGTAACATCGTCTTCGCGCCCTTTCATCGTCTCTGTCCCCAACCTTCTCTTTACAATTATTATTACTATTATCAACAAGACAAATTCTCAATTGTCACCGTCGTCGTCATCAAGATGTCACCACCGCCGTTTTTTGTCGAGATATAAGTTCTTTTTCAGACACATACTAGGTTCTTTAAACCAGTCCTCTTTATGCGTATAAAAGACACCCTTGTGCAGCATATAAGCACACCATCTTTATGAGGTGAAATTCCCCGCATAGACGTGTCGGGCGCGTTTGTGCGGCAACACCGCTATGTGGCGTTACACACCATTGCTCATTCCACTCCGTCAAGACAAGGCTTAATTAATGACTTTATTGTACCGGTACTTTCCACCATTCCAGGACTGGTAACATCGATATAAGCTTGTGATTTGAAGCGCAAAACGCCAATGCTCCTTCCATTCCACTCCACTCTGTCAGGACAAGGCTTAATTAATGACTTTATTGTACCGGTATTCTCCACCATCCTAGAACTGTTAGCATCGATATAAGTGACTGTGGCGTAAAACGCCATTGCTCCTTCCATTTCGCCCCACTCTGTCAAGACAAGCTTAATTTATTACTTTATTGTAAGCCATAATATGCCATTATATAATAAACAAACTCGACTACTAGTATTAAGGCATAAGAACAATAAAAATACCGAACGCAGACAAACTAAGATAAATTCAGTAAATATTACCTTAGTAACCATAGGCAATGTTACCATAGTAACCATTATGTTTTTGTTAGCAACTAAAATATGTTATATAAAAATTTCCTGTTTCATCTTTTATAAGTTAAATCATTAACTTGGGAATTTATTTACAATACAGACCTGTCGAAAATTTAACATTGAGCTAACGAAAATGATTCGAAGTGTTTAGATGTCGAGTGGTCAAGATAGGGATAACTAGTGGCCGAAAATCTGCAAGGATATGGATAGTAGCTGATGAAACGCTGTCGAGATATTGCTAATGAGGGGTCAAGATGAACGGTCGATTTGGCTATAATTTGTTAGCTCAGTGTTAAACTTCCGACAGGTCTCTGTATTGCAGAAATCAACCTCAGAGGTATGCATGTTTAAATTATAATCATAAAAGCAAAGTATAGACTTTGAAAAATAATGATTTATGTTATAAAAATGATATAAAATGTCCCATTCCTAATTAGAAATTTTATAATAATTATCGATTTTTATATTTATTCGAGTCATTAAAAAATAACTTGAACAGACTCGCAAGTTGCACAGTGTACACAGCGTCACCGTGTATATTCTCGCCGTTTATTTCTCAATAAACCATTCAGTGTTCAAATAACCGGATGCTGTCCTAATAAGTATGAGAGATTGAAATTAATATCATCTGACTCTATATGCACTAATGATGGTACGTTTTATCCGTGCATTACTAGTATATTATGCGCTTTTATAATATTACTGTCAAGTTTTTTCTTAAACAATTAAAGACAAACAAACATGCCGTTCCTTGTCTAAAATCACAATCCCAATACAAAGTAAAAATCTTTTAGTTAGTTGAATGTTAAAACTTTCGACAGATCTGCAAAGTAGGTCTAGTAAAATATGCACAAGTGTGCCGTCTGTCCTTAAACGTAAAGGAAAAAGCAATGATTGCTTTACATCTTTTATTTTTATTATACATCAAAATGGATTCATATAAATAAAGTTTGATACAGCAAATTAAATGTATGGGAAAAAATATGGTATAATACAGACCTGTCAAAAATTTAGCACTGAACTCACTACAAGGGGTCAAATCTTTACTGCCGAGTGGCTGATATATGGAGACATAGAGACTGCAAAGCTACCGAGAGATAGATAACAGCGTAGAAAACCTGTGAGATATAGCTAGCGGGAGTCGCGATAATTGTCGATTTGTCGCTAATAGAGGAGTTTAACATTGTTTAATACGCACGCGCAAGATCCGTGACCTTACGAGATTGGACGCGATTGAACGTGATTTGCAATCGAGGGGGCAGTCTTAATAATGGTCTAAGGCTGGTAACACTTTTAAATGGTTAAACATTGCCGTAAATGGGATATATTTACATTCATTCATGAATAAATATATATTTTATGTAACAAAACTTTTTCTTACTTATAAATTTATATTTTCTTTTAGTCAAATATGTTAATTATTTAATATTTTAGAAATTAAAACTACCAAGAACACAGGGGCCAGTTTCATAATAAAATTTAAAAAATAAAAAAGAGTACTTTTTTATATACTTATCGGTATTTTTTAAATTTTATTATGAAACTGGCCTCTGTGACCAAGAATAAAAAAAACAGTTAAAATTAAAAGACGATAAAAATGAATAAACCAAATTAAAGAAATATAATTAATATATTTTGTTTAGCATTTTAAACTTTAAAAATAAAATAAAATAGTTATGTTTGCTATAAGGACAAAGATATGATACTAATAATAGGCAGCCTATAGCAAGAAAAACAGTCTTGATTACTTACAAGTTTGTGGAAGAACTTTACCAGTTGTTATTTTCTTGAAATAGTATCAAAACTTATAAAGTTGACGCCGATGTGGGAGAAAATTGAATCGATATATTCTGTATACATGTATATAATTGCCTTTGACAGAATTACTTTAATTTAACGAACCCAAAATTACGATGTACTTGTGGTGATTACAATTACATTTTATTCTTTCCCTTACTCAAAATTTGCTCCAACAAGTATGATGCTCCTCATATCTAAATGTTACATTGCTGTTTATTAAACAGTTTCTCATTGATGAATTGTTTATCCCGTAATGTATTACCAAGATTATGGTGTTGAAGTCTTAATCTGTTAATTAGTATCCGTAATTCACATACCTCCGCACACCTGTCAACATTACCGGATGACTCAATACATGACACGTACCGACAAACGACAACGTCGACTCGATGCGTCGGAAGGAAACTTTGAACCTCTTTATGGTCACCATCCATCGATAACATTAAGAATTTACAAGTATCGTTTTTATCAATTACACAAACTTCATCAAACTTATTCAATATACGAGATAATATTAAACTTATAAACTGATAAATGAAATGTATGAATGTTGGAGAATATTGTAAAAGTATTTAGAATGTGAAAAAAAATAATAAAACAAACTTTAACATTAAATATCTGTATGGTTTCAATAATTTTATCCGTTTTTTTTTTGTTGTTGTCATATTTTTTTATTTATTTATAAAATACATCTGTATTTTATGATTTCATAAAAAATGGCATCAATTGTGATCAATATTAGACAGAAACAACACTGACAAACTTATTTGCATTTCATACGCTAAAACTTGTTACTATACCCTCAAAATATATGTGATCTTTGTAACAGATTGTCAATACACAATACTATACTATTTGTTGGAAACCATTGTTTTACTCATCTGTGTCTTTTACTTACCGTAGCAGAATGGGAGAGAGGGAGAGAGAGAGATATTATAGCAAGGTGGATATTTCTTTCTGGTATGGTGGAGAAAACCGAAGAACATAGCCCTGGATAACACTTTGTGAACTGACGAACTTTCTCATGCAGTTCTGTGTGCGTGCAGTTCTATTAAAGGTACCAGGACTTCCACATGAAGTGGAAGGAACAATTTAATAAGCTTCAATCTTCCAAGAAGGATATTTAAAAATATATATTACAATACTGGATATGTTGTGAAATTTTAAAAACACATTATTTACTTTATTGATAACAAAAAGCGTACCATCATCACCGTGAATAAGTGTAATACAATGCAATCTTTGCAAAAAAAAAAAAATCAAACGATTCATTACTTTTTAGAAAAAAATCTCTATTTATTTCAAATAAACCAACCATTCCCTTAAAAAAAAAAAAAAAAACCTTTAAAATAATAAATAAATAAATAAATAAATTTAATTGATAGACATAACATGAAATTTTTTCACTTTGTGTCAATAAAAAAAAGAATAAAAGTAAAAAAATAAAAAATTAAAAAAAAATAAAAATAAATAAAGATTTAAAATATTTAAAGTGTATATTGATACGGCATTCAAAATTTCAAAATTTATTTATTTATTTATTTATTTAAATACTATAATTCAACCTTGCATCAATCATTTTTCAATTACAATGAGTCAAGATTACTTTCCAGTCTTATTTATTTATTTATTTTCAGACGAAACACTTAAAAGTATATCGTTTAAGAAAATAAAATATAATGTAGATACATACATAAGTATTACATATACTAAGTTTCATACTTGTAGGTAATCACTGGTAATAGGAGAATGTCCCCTGGCTTGCAGACGGTACACTTTCTTACCTCTAACCATAGAGAGTAATCAAGGGAGATAAAATTGTTAAACTCCCCTATTGTCAATCTTGTGTTAAACTTTCGACAGGTCTCTATTGTAATTAATTGCTAACAGTTTAGTTTATGGAATTTCAACACATGATTTATTGTTTATGTTATTGCATCTGGTTTCTATATAATAAATAAACTTATTTCTCCAGACGGGTTCGCGTAAAGAGTGTAGTAACTGTGTTTTAACCAAAATTAAGATTCTTTCTCTTAAACTTTGGGCGGTCTTTGCAGGGACGATAGTGAAGAAATCCAGAGTGGTCGAAGAAAACTGTTTAGCTCCGACAAGCAAATTGACAAACATTTTAAGACTACTACCTCTTTCTAGCAGTAACCAAACCTTGGCGTTAAGAATCACTGCGGTAGCTCAGTCGGTAGAGTGCTCGCTCGGTAAGTGGGAGGTTGTTGGTTCGATTCCCGGCCGGGTCTGACCCAAGACTTGAAAGTGGGTAGTGACTGTTCTTTCGCCAAGCACTCGGCATTGTGAAATGAAAGTCAAGGTTCTTTCGGATGGGAACTAAAAATAAACGAGGTCCCGTGTCACGGTGGGCTTGGTACGCTAAAGAACCCAGCTGTATAATGCCATCAGCGCAACGCACAGGCAAAATGTCTGCACTTTCGCCTATAGCTGGCGACGTCGCGATATAAATGAAATATTCTTGACTGGGACGTTAAATCCCATTACTCACTTCTTAAACCGTAGTTTTGGAGCATTCAGACACCGAGATCCGAGTTTAACAAAGCGGAAAAATCTTATTATAATAAATAGGCAATATTTTATAGATGGCATTGTGACAGTTCCTAATGAAGTCCAACGCCTTATGACGTCCAAAATTGAGGCTCCAGACAAGAATGCTTTCTGCTATAGAAAATTATTCTTAAAATGTAGTCTCAAAAGTATTTGGCTTCTCGTCAGGGGCCTAAATCTTTTGGACTTCATTAGGCGTGGGGCTCCATAAGGAGTTGTTAGATGGCATGTTAGAATGTTGAATAATATCCAACAATAATCAGAAATCATCTCGTTCAGTTGGCTTTTCTTCGGTCCACTCCATACAGAACAGACCTCTCGAACATTTAACAGTAAGCTATTTGGATTGAATAGTTCAGCCCTTCGTTAACTAAATGTATATGCCAACAGCATTTCTGTGGCTGCTATCGATCTCTCGGCAGCTTTTTGGTCCCGAACTACCTATACCACGATTACTCGACAACCAAGTTTTTTTTTTCTTTTCGTTAGCTTAATGTTAAACTTTCGACAGGTCTGTACTGTAGTTTTGCAGTTTAATGAAATAAAAATATACCAACAGGATCCAGTTGTTCAAAGCTTGATTAGCTTAATCAGTGATCAGCTGAAAATTAAAACATGAATAAAAATCAAAATATCGTTATCGAATCTATAGTTTTATTATAATGTGCTTCAGTTTGATGATGTTTATATTCATTTCCGACATTTCATCATTACGTTCTGAATATACCTAAAACTATGCCAAATTCAATTTTTGACCAATCAATTGATTAAACCAATCAGGCGTCGAACAACTGACCATAGGAGACGACGTGATCAATTTCACTGATAATTCCTGTCAAAATGTCATCAATGATGAGATGATAGGGAGGATGCATTTTGACTGATTACTATCTGCTGTAATTGTTATTAGAATTTTACTCTATGAAGCAAATATTTGTGAACATGCCAAATTCAATTTTTGACCAATCAATTGATTAAACCAATCAGGCGCCGAACAACTGACCATAGGAGACGACGTGATCAACTTCACTGATAATTCCTGTCAAAATGTCATCAATGATGAGATGATAGGGAGGATGCATTTTGACTGATTACTATCCGCTGTAATTGTTATTAGAATTTTACTCTATGAAGCAAATATTTGTGAACATGCAAAATGATGACATTTTACTTTTTAAAAAGGTCAATATATTATAATCCATAGGGTTTTGAACAATTATTAATGATGAAAATAACAGCTAGTCCGTAAACGATAAATCTACAACAGAGGTTCTTTTTTCAATAGCGCCCGATACATGTATATATACCACACTAGAAAATGTTAAAATTAAAAGCCAAGAAGTGTCTGTAAATTTTGACTTATTTCGAATACTTATTATGAACCACACCGTTTTTAAAATGAAGTTATTAAACAACACAGAATGACGATTTTCCTCGGACGACCAGTAGTGTATGCGTGATATAAGTAATTGAAAATCAGGTTGGTGATAAATGTTAAAGAACCGACCAATTGCAATGTTGTAAATCTCAGCATAAGCCAATCAACAGTTGTCTGTCAATCTCAGAACTAGCCAATCAACAGTTATCTATAAATTTTAAAACTAGCCAATCAACAGTTGTCTGCAAATTTTAAAACTAGTTAATCAACAGTTGTCTGTAAATTTAAGAACAAGCCAAACAGCAGCTGTATTTAAATCTCAGAACTAGCCAATCAACAAATGTCTTTATTCTCAGAACTAGCCAATCATGATCAGCAATACGTGTTGTCTGTAATTCTCAAAACTAACCAATCGACAAATGTCTGTTAATCTTCGAACTAGCCAATCATGATCAGCCGTTGTCTGTAAATCTCAGAACTAACCAATCAACAGTTGGCAATATCTTTAAACAACCTTCATACGGTTCCCACAGTAAGAGTAACGTGCATTTGTTATTTTTATTTTTTAATATCAAACAAAATAGAGCCATTCGAATATCGTTCGACATTAAGTGACCTCATATTTCGGACACAAACAACAACATCCACAACAATTACATGTCAAGATAGAAAGTATCGTCTGCCCGATGCTTTTTCTTTTTCTGCCATTTTCTATCGTCTGATCACTCGGAGACTGGTTGAGTAGAGGTTTATTTTCTTGCCCTGAAGTTATAAAAATGTTCATTTACATCAATTAATACATGTAGTACTTTACGAAAGTTGTATAACTGTCCTGATCGGGTGTGATCAAAAACGTGGGTAAAATAACTTCATTATTAATCCCTATTGATTAATCTATGAACATGTTCGTGCATACATGTGAAATGGGAGGGTGGTTTTTTTTTTTTTTTTTTTTTTTTGTCTGCATTGTACCAGCGCGCACTCAGGGCGACTTTAAGGTGCAATATAACCGCAGACAAGCGTACCACTCCCCCAGTCACATTATACCGACACCAAGTGTACAAGTAAAGGCCAGCGGCAGGGAAAATTCACTTTCCAACATGTGGTTCGTGTGGGACTCGAACTTAAAGCGGTGAAAGACACTGGATATGTAGTCTGCCGTCTTGTATTGTGGTTTGTGTTTTTGTAGTTTTACATGTTGTAACCACTTGGTTATTGCGGTTTGTGGTTTTGCGGTCTAAACGTATTGCGTATTGAGTGATTGATTTTATATTATTATTGCAGATGCCTATTGTTTTGGAGAAAAGACATTCGCTAAAGGGGAACACGTTGTTGCCGGTTATTAGGTAATTAAAGAAATTTGACCCATATTCTGTTGGGAATATTGCATATTGGCTGGGTTTTTCTTAGAAAATTGCGGGAAAATAATAGCAGGCTTACAATATTACACAATTCTTGATGCGTAGCTTCAAATGTGTCAAAAATGTCTAGCCAATCGAATATTATTAAGGCTCAATATAAAACGATAGGGGAGTTTCAGAGTTGAGAGTTGAGTAATAGTGTTTAACGTCCCAGTCAAGAATATTTCACTTATATCGAGACGTCACCAGTTATAGGCGAAGGTGCAGAAATTTTGCCTGTGTGTTGCGCTGATGGCATTATACAGCAGGGTTCTTTATCGTGTCAAGCCTATCGTAACACGGGACCTCGTTTATTTTAAGTTCCCATCCGAAAGAACCGTGGCTTTCATTTCGTAATGCCGAGTGCTTGGCGAAAGAACAGCCACTACCCACTTTCAAGTCTTGGGTCAGACCCGGTCGGTGCTCGAACCCACGACTTCCCACTTACGGAGCCGGCACTCTACCAACTGAGCTACCGCAGTTTCAGAGTTAATAAAGATGATAGTCGGTTTTTGTTGTTCAATTTATCATTTTTCATTTTATGCATGTTCAGTTGAGCTGAGAAATATTGTTTAACGTCCAAGTCAAGGATATTTCACTTATGAATATCGAGACGTCGTCAGCAAAGGTGCTGAAATTTTAGCCTGTGCATTACGCTGATGGCATAATACAACAGGGTTCTTCATCGTACCACTCCTACCGTGACACGGGACCACGTTTATTTAAGTTCCAATCCGAAAGAATCGTGACCTTGATTTCGCAATGCCGAGTGCTTGGCGAAAGAACAGTCAGTACCCACTTTCATATCTTGAGTTTAACTCGGTTGGGCTTCGAATCCATGACCTCCCACTTACGGAGCAAGCACTCTACCAACTGAGCTACCACAGTGATACATTTTTTTAATGCATGTGATGTTCATTTTATCTGAAAACGCAAATTCGAATAGTATGTATAATAGGCAAGACGAATATATTTAATCTACTGACGATGCAAATCACAATTTAACTAATATGAGCATTACAGTCGCATTACCACTGCCGTCGTCGACAGTAACATCTTCGCGCCCTTTCATCGTCCCTGTCCCCAACCTTCTCTTTACAATTATTATTAATATTATCAACAAGACAAATCCTCAATTGTCACCGTCGTCGTCATCAAGATGTCACCACCGCCGTTTTTGTCGAGATATAAGGTTTTTTTTTAGATACATACTAGGGTCTTTAAATCAGTCCTCTTTATGCGTATAAAAGACACCCTTGTGTAGCATATAAGCACACCATCTTTATGAGGTGAAATTCCCCGCATAGACGTGTCGGGCGCGTTTGTGCGGCAACACCGCTATGTGGCGTTACACACCATTGCTCATTCCACTCCGTCAAGACAAGGCTTAATTAATGACTTTATTGTACCGGTACCTTCTACCATTCCAGGACTGGTAACATCGATATAAGCTTGTGATTTGAAGCGCAAAACGCCACTGCTCCTTCCATTCCACTCCATTCTATCAGGACAAGGCTAAATTCATTGTACCAGCATTCTCCAACATCCAATAACTGTTAGCATCGATATAAGTGACTGTGGCGTAAAACGCCATTGCTCCTTCTATTCCGCCCCACTCTGTCAAGACAAGCTTAATTTATTACTTTATTGTAAGCCACAATATGCCATTATATAATAAACAATCTCGACTGTTAAGGCAGAAGAACAATAAAAATACCGAAGACAGACAAACTAAGATAAATTCAGTAAATATTACCTTAGTAACCATAGGCAATGTTACCATAGTAACCATTATGTTTTTGTTAGCAACTGAAAATATGTTATATAAAAATTTCCTGTTTCATCTTTTATAAGTTGAATCATTAACTTGGGAATCTATTTACAATACAGACCTGTCGAAAATTTAACATTGAGCTAACAAAAATAATACGAAGCGTTCAGATGTCGAGTGGTCAAGATAGGGATAACTAGTGGCCGAAAATCTGCAAGGATATGGATAGTAGCTGATGAAACGCTGTCGAGATATTGCTAATAAGGGGTCAAGATGAACGGTTGATTTGGCACTTATTTGTTAGCTCAGTGTTAAACTTCCGACAGGTCTCTGTAGTGCAGATATACTACTTTACCAATCAGCCTCAGAGGTATGCATGTTTAAGTTATAATTATAAAAGCAAAGTATAGACTTTGAAAAATAATGATTTATGTTATAAAAATGATATAAAATGTCCCATTCCTAATTAGAAATTTTATAATAATTATCGATTTTTATATTTATTCGAGTCATTAAAAAATATTTACAATCCAAATCAACTTCTCTGTAATAAACCATTAGACGACTGATTCGGTCTATCACAGCATAGACCGAATGCTTCACGTGCGACCTTTCGTTTTCTGACGTCATGATTAACCGACAGTGGATGAATATATTGGAACTACTTTACATAGATGAAAACAAATACACGTGACAAGTCGCGGAATGTAAACAAATCGTCGTGTCAAGACGCGGAAAGTAAACAAATAGTCAAGACGCGGAATGTAAGCAAATCATTAACGATAAACGTAATCTACACTTTTTATTAAAAATAATGACCCGATTAATAAATTTATTAATGAGTTTACGAAATAAATAATTTAGATAAAATGAGGTTTAGTTTCTTTTTTGTTACCATGGAACTTAAATACCGATCACGAGAGGTCAAGGATCAAACCCTGTCCGTCTGCTTCTGTTGGTCATGATGGACAACATGGACATTGGCAACTTTAAAATAATACCTCCTTGGGAGTATGAAATGGAATTTGACAACAATGACGAAGAGTTGGCAACTATAGACATTGAAAGTTTGGCGGCGATTGGATCTGTCCAAGACAGCAGAAAAATGAAGCAAGAACTTGAAAAAATACCCGAAGATGAAAAAGAAGAGGGTACCACAACTAACAAACCAAGATTCAAAACCATAACCAAGGACAAACAAAAACAATATGAAAGTATGAACCAAAGTGAGGCAACCAAAAAGAATACCAAATGGGGATTGAAAATCTTGCAAGGTACTACTACTACTACTAATAATAATAATAACAATAATAATAAATTACTGACAGTAGCCAATCACGGACACATGAACAACAGAGCGATTGTATTAAAATACAATCCGACAGTCTACAAATAACAATTACAAATATGCAACCTTAACTACGACTGTATTTACACTCATTTTATGTAGTTAACACGAGCAATGCAACACATGTCAATAAAATGCAAGCACATGAAAATATTTAAATGCTTGACAAAACATTACATGCATTGATTACTGTCATTATTACTTCAATAAAACCTTAAAATTAAAATGCTTGATTTTGACCGTAATTTTCCCCATTTTTTCAGATTGGCATAATGAGAAATTCAAAAAAGCTATCAACATGGCAGAAATCAAAACTGCAGAACTTGCCGTAAAGTTGCAGCAATTCTACTGCGAGGTGAAACCTCAAGAGATATGTGACGACGACAATGGAACGACTGGTGGTGAACAAACTAGGCCTAGTAAAAAAATGAAAATTGACAATTCGGAATACAAAAGAACTTCATTAATTTCTATACGGGCTGCCATTAACAGACACTTACATAACATTGGTCGCGAAATTGATATTGTTTCAGACAAAGAATTCAAAAAAGCTAATGATACGCTAAATGGTATTTTAAAAGAGAGAGTTGCTATGGGTAAATCACAACCAGTAAAACACAAGGATGTATTAAAACAAGATGATTTAAGAAAAATTTCCACTTACCTGGAACAAGCGAAATCCAATCCCATTTCCCTGCGGTTATGCGTATGGTATCTGATAGCATTTCACTTTCTCACACGAGGCTTAGAATTCCATGTTCAATTAAACCAAAACTCCTTTGAATTTAAAACTGACGAAAATCATCAAGAATATGCTTGTTTGAATCACGAAACTAAAGCAAAAAACTATCAGGTGGGGTTCAAGCAGAGGAGGCTTTCGTTGATAAACGAATGTATGCAACTGGCACTAGTTCATGTCCCGTGGATATTTTGAAGTTTTTTTTAAGCAAAAGTGACCCCAGTGCATCCGGTCTATTCAATCATATCAATCCAGATGCTATAAGTAATCCAAAATTTAACACTCTTTGGTATAATACAAAACCTTTGAAAAAATGCTCCTTTTCAAACTTTCTTCCAGACTTGTGTAAAAAAGCTGGTTGTACCAAAAGATACACAGCTCACTGCCTCCGTGCAACTGCCATTCAGGCAATGAACGATGCTGGAGTAGAAACGCGACACATCATGTACATGTCTGGCCATCGGAATGAAGCAAGTGTTCGCAGTTATACCCGTGAATGCTCTTCTTTACAGAAAAAATCTTTCAGTGACATTTTATCTTCCAAAGCATCTGGCTCAAATTCACTTGTACATGTCGCTCGTCCTGCCTTGCCTTCTGCCACTTCATTTGTCCCGCCGTATAACCCCATCACTGCTGGTTCTGTTAATCCGCAAAATCAAATAGTTCCGTTTGACATTACGAATACAATGTCATCCCAGTCTGGATTTCTTACAAATTCAACGTTTAATGGTTGTAGTGTAAATATAAATGTGCATTGTAAAAATACAGATATTTAAATTGAAATAAAACCTTGACACTTTCGTCTGTTGTTGTGGTTTTTTTGAAAGACGGGTGGGCGGAGCTAGGTCAGATTGATCCAAATAAAACCTGTTCGGTATTCAAAAGAAATTTTTACGAAACGCATGAAAAAATTAATCACATTTCAATTTTTGAGGTTGTAAGCGACGGATTGTAAATATAAGCATTAAACTTTGTTTGTAATCGATCTATGCTGGTATAGATCGAATGGCTCTCGCGCTAATTAGTCATAAACCGCTTCGCGGTTTATTCAAATTAGCGCGAGAGCCATTCGATCTATACCAGCATAGATCGATTACAAACAAAGTTTAATGCTTAAGGAGGCTCGAGTGAAATAAATTTTAGGAGTGAGTCGCTAGACTGGTCCCCGTCACCAAACATGATGACGTAAAACGTTTTTTGTTATCTACTATTTTAATCAGTAAATAAATCACACATACGTGTTAATATTCTGATATATATTTAAAAGCATATGTAAAGATGTAATTACAACTTTATTTAAAATAACGGTGATAACGTCACATGCGTGTACGACATATGGCGTTTTACGGCATTCATACATCAAAGCAGCAGCTAACCTAGACGTGAGAAAGAAAAATACAATTAAATACAAAACCAAAATGTCGAAGATCACAAGGAATGGTACTTAAAATCTATTTAATAATACGTTTATGCTACATCGGATTTATCTACCGCGATTTTCCTTGTAATGTCGACATCAGTGACATCAATACACACCGACCGTCGAAGGTCACAACTCCGTCATCTTGCTCGGTACAGGCCGAGTGTTAAACTTACGCTAGTCAGTCAGCTAACACTGATCGAGGTATGCAGACAAACACATTTAGTAAGACATCCGTTTTATTGGATATTTACTTGTGTCTGTGACGTCCAACATTTTGGGGTCACAGCCAGTGATGTTTGTGTCTGTTTTGTACTGAAATAGTTACTATGAGATGTGCTCAGTTCCACCTGCATCGTGTGTGTTTTTAAATTTTATTTTTATTGCAACATCAATGGAAGTTGGCTGACTTATGAGTGGATATGAGGATGGAGATTGGTTCATTCAAAGTCATTCAATATAAATGGACCAGATTCATTTAAAAAAACAATGTATTGGATCTAAACTCCTTTTCTATATTTATTGATATTTTGTTTTAAAATTTATAATAAATCTAGACCTTAACATTAATTTAAAAAAATAGGAGAAATGTGGCAAGTGATTACCTCACTACAAGTAGAGCAATGGTTTATAGAGTATAGGAAGCCTCCAGATCAAATCCCTCTCTGACTCTCTTAATGTTCTTGCTGTTGACATCTTGCCGAATGTAACCAGAAAATAAGGACCATCTGTGTTCTACTTTTCGTGACCAATGCATGGAATGAATGGTTCCTCCTACCGCAGAGAGAATAAACTAGCCCTAGATATAAGAGGGAAGTGATTAAAGTACAAGCCTTGAGTAAAATCAAAATTTTGAATTTGTCTTAGTGATTTATTTCATATTAGTGAATGTTTTAAAAACTGATTTTTAATAAACTACAAAAGTCTACAAAGATGCTGACAAAAAGTGTGATTTCTTGATGAGGGAATTCAGGGTAAGCAAAGCCAAGTAATCAGATGCTGATTTCTGTATGAAAAAGATATAATCTTGACTGCGAAGCCAAGTTACAGAGTAATACATGTATTGATAAATTAACAATTAACTATTATAATCTAATTTTCACATGACAGCTCAGTTTTCTCTAACTTACTTACTTATTGCCCGTGACGCCTTTGGCGTATAGGGCAGTAACGAGGGCTATTCCTCGTTACTGTTTCTGTAACAATGTTTGTTTTACAAGTTAGGGTTGTTAGCCCTAAGCTTAACCCCCTGGACTCGGAGGGCCAGTGGTTTTCTGTCAGGGTTTTCCTTCCCTTAGCCACGGGTTCCAGTTATTTTTAAGGCGCCGGATGCTCGCCTCTTGCCACTGTCACTTAGCTACATAAGCATTACCAGGGCCACCACGGGGAGGTGTGACATGTGACTTGCTGGCAGAACCTATATGAGACGGTTGGGCATTAACTCAAGGTTTTAAATGGCGAAGCCTAGTGGCATAAGCATTGCTCCTTGAGACCCGTACCAGCATTTGACCCCAGTTTTCTCTAAGCAATGTTAATATTATATTCCCCTACTCTATAAGCAATGTGGGTGGGGTCTTGAAATGCTGACTAGGCATGATCAAGAACTGAATGAAGGTAGTGAATTGAACCAAGCAATCGGAAGATGAACACTGACCCACAGTGACATTATATAGAACCCTCGGTCACTGCAACATGTATATTGCATGGGTTTAAAAATCAACAACTTATTTAGCTGGCAACACCTCAATATAAGTGACATAATCTAACCCAGATGGCCAATTTGACCAATCTAAGCAATAACTGGTTAAACTCTCTTAATTACTTTGAATAAATGGCAACAAATTTACATATTTATTGCAAATCTGATATTTAATCACAACTGCAGTTTTTACATTTTAACAATCCACACATGTACATGTGTAAAGTATAATGCTTTGAAACGTATATGTGTATCTCTTATCCACATGCATTGCTTTAATTCTAAAATATACACTTGTCATGCCTCCTCAAATAAACACACATAAATTGTCTATACATTAATGAAAGTATGACAATTAAAAATTGTCATCAAACTCCTATAAACACGATCAACTATCCCTGTATTGTAATATATTTGCATATCAAAGTATCATATATATAATATGTGACAAGTCCATTCATATGATGCCAAGTTATTACAGAAACTACAGTTGGTCTGCTGCTTAGTTTATATTCATGAAATGGCAGATGAAATCCTGTTATACCTAAAAAATAAAAGAAAATACTTTATAAGAATTGTGTCAATTTGTGACAAAATATAAGTAAAAAGATTACACACACCCAAATTAAAACATATATTTTACCGCTAAATTGAATTGTAAGTATACAATTATGTGTACTAGTAATTAACATTAGAAATATCAGTATTGTAGTCATTACTGGTGGGCGAGGTCATCCTGGTCAAGGCCTTGAGAAAGGGCCCATGTTTTCAATTATTTCAAAATATATAAACAAGAAAGAGTTGAAATTGGATTTATTCAAAACTTAACTTAGGCTAAAATATGGGTCAGTGTTGGTCAACAGACAGAATTATTATGAGACAAAAATATTATTTTGGGGTCAATCCACAAGAACTGAACACTGAATATACTGGTACATGTAAAACACATCATAATTGTCACCAAAATAAACTAGTACTGGGAGAAAAAAATGTACTTTATGCTGTCTTGAATGCATTGATGTACACACAGATTGTTTAAAACATATACAATATTACATAAATTGACACATTTAGCAGAGCTCTGTTTACATATTAAGTATTACATATTGAGTATTTACACTTTGTATGATAGCACTTATCCATGAATCTCAAAAAGTCAAAATCTTGTTCTTGGACCTTACTGATTTCTTAGTTACCGGTACATACAACAGGAGGGAGGACACACCTGAAAAACCACTTCCACACCAAGTGCCTTGACTGAGTATCGAACCCCACCCTCCCTGGTGAAAAGCGGGCACTTTTTCACAAGGCTAAAAGGTTCGAACCGCAAAGCCTGGCAGTAAATCACTCGATTATATCTACTAAATACAACACAACAACATCAAGACTTGCTCAGTCCTGCTACATAATACATGCACATGTAAATTTCCTAAAATAATATACAATGACTATTGACTAGCATGGTTAACTGCTGACCATTATCTTTCTATACCTATTAACAGTTTATTTAGTATTGTGGCAGACCAGACTCTATATGTGGCCAGGTAGCTCAATGGGTGGAGCGTTCCACTAGTACATGTATTGGGAAAATCCTAGGTTCCAGTCTCGGTTTGGCTGCTACATTTTCCCTTTTCAGCTTTCCTCTTACATTTGGGTCTCGTTCGACCCTGGGAAGTGGCAGACAAACAGGTTGGAACCTGGTGCCTGGTTTCGATTCAATGGAGTTGAATCCCAAAAAGGAAGGTAGGAATGTGGCAGACAGGACTTGATAATTTGCCGGGTAGCTCAGTAGATAGACGCTACCTCTAGTATTTGGAAGGTACGAGGTTCGAGTCCTGGTTTGGCTGTTGCATTTTTTCCATTTCCTTTTACAGTATTTTAACCGAACTCCCCCCCCCTCATCCATGGAATATTGGGTGAAAAGTATTCTATGCACAGCATAATCATTTTAAGTAATTTTAATTTCCTCTGATTTAACAATGGAATTAAATCATCCCGGACACATTTTAACACCCAACTGCCTAGACCTTAAATTCATGGGTCCGAACGGTTTTTTATGATATTGATGTTGCCGTTCAACTTTCAACATCAATATCATAAAAAAGCCGTTCAGAGCCATTAATTTCAGGTCTACCCAACTGCCCAGACAATCATTTATTTTGAACACTGGTAGTCTGGATAGCACTGCACATGTTCCAAGTTGAAATGTCTAAATAATACCGTGTATCTATCATGTGATGTTCAAAACAAAACTATATGCTTTTAATAAACATATTGAAAATAATATACCTACTGTATTCGATCTTTTAACATCTTTGTTTCTGTTGTAAAGTTCTGTGCATAGTTTCCCATGTCTTCAACGCAAAAATGTGACACGGAATAAAGTTAAAGGTTATAAAAAACAAAGTGGACACGTAACGGAATCCCGGAAGTTAACGCCGGATCATTCACGGTTTCATCAAGATTTTATTTTTGATAGCATTAGCATTGAATTAAGAAGATCTAAATGCACAATAATATTTTTAAATGTACAAGTTGAAAAGTAATTAACAAAATTTTATTGATATCTTTTCAAACTTGCAACACAAATGTGATAAACCGTTTGAGCATTTGAGTAACTGTTAGCAACACATACTATATTACAAATATATGTGCCGGTTTTGCTAAAATATTGATAATTAACCGTAGATTTTCATTCATTTTGGGCTAAAATGTTAATTTATAATGTAAATAATCGTTTTTATTACCTATTGTACCAAAAGTATCACTTATTTTAAAATTCAACTAAATAAATCCCCCAAAATACTAAATAAAAATAGGGGTAGGGTTGTTACCATAGCGACTGTACAGTAAACGAATCCGGTGACCCATATTTTTTAATATCTTGTTTTATCAAATATATGTCAAGATATATTTTAATGGAGATTTTGAAACTCTTGGTAATTTGCTTATTAAAAATATTCAATTTTTTGTTCCTACTTTTATCTGAAAATAGTGCTAAATATTACTCTGATAAATCTCTAATGCCCACACAATTATTATTAGATTGTGTATTTGTTTTAGTTTGTCACTGTTTAAATCTCCTTAAATCAAAAGAGTAGATTTATGTCTTTCAACTGTCTTGGAAAATAAATTAATTTATCACCATTTAAGAGTTTAAACACTGCAACATATTGTTCACTCTTAAACTTATAAGGACCAATAAAAATCCTTTAAACAGGCATAAAACTGTGTAATTTCCGCTACTTTTAAAGCCAGATACAGAAAAAGGGAGTCCGGTGACCTATACTAATTTTTTTATTTTTCAAATCTACACATTTTGCTCTACAAAATATATAAAATTCACAATGATGGTAATTAAACTTTTTTTCACTCGAGCCTCCTTAAATAACTTGAACAGACTCGCAAGTTGCACAGTGTACACAGCGTCACCGTGTATATTTCTCAATAAACCATTCAGTGTTCAAATAACCGGATGCTGTCCTAATAGGTATGAGAGATTTTAATTAATATCATCTGACTCTATATGCACTAATGATGGTACGTTTTATCCGTGCATTACTAGTATATTATGCGCTTTTATAATATAACTATCAAGTTTTTTCTTAAACAATTAAAGACAAACAAACATGCCGTTCCTTTTCCAAAATCACAATCCCAATACAAAGTAAATTTTTTTAGTTAGTTGAATGTTAAAACTTTCGACAGATCTGCAAAGTAGGTCTAGTAAAATATGCACAAGTGTGCCGTCTGTCCTTAAACGTAAAAGAAAAGGTTTGATGTTCAAGCAATGATTGCTTTACATCTTTTATTTTTATTATACATCAAAATGGATTCGTATAAATAAAGTTTGATACAGCAAATTAAATGTATGGAAAAAGAAATATGGTACAATACAGACCTGTCAAAAATTTAGCACTGAACTCACTACAAGGGATCGAATCTTTACTGCCGAGTGGCTGATAAATGGAGACATAGAGACTGCAAAGCTACCGAGAGATAGATAACAGCGTAGAAAACCTGTGAGATATAGCTAGCGGGAGTCGAGATAATTGTCGATTTGTCGCTAATTGCCAATCTTGTGTTAAACTTTCGACAGGTCTCTATTGTAATTAATTGCTAACAGTTTAGTTTATAGAATTTCAACACATGATTTATTGTTTATGTTATTGCATCTGGTTTCTATATAATATCTAAACGTATTTCTCCAGACGGGTTCGCGTAAAGAGTGTAGTAACTGTGTTTTAACCAAAATGAAGATTCTTTCTCTTAAATTGGGGCGGTCTTTGCAGCGACGATAGTGAAGAAATCCAGAGTGGTCGAAGAAAACTGTTTAGCTCCGACAAGCAAATTGACAAACATTTTAAGACTACTACCTCTTTCTAACAGTAACCAAACCTTGGCGTTAAGAATCACTGCGGTAGCCTTAGCTCAGTCGGTAGAGTGCTCGCTCCGTAAGTGGGAGGTTGTTGGTTCGATTCCCGGTCGGGTCTGACCCAAGACTTGAAAGTGGGTAGTGACTGTTCTTTCGCCAAGCACTCGGCATTACGAAATGAAAGTCAAGGTTCTTTCGGATGGGAACTAAAAATAAACGAGGTCCCGTGTCACGTTGGGCTTGGCACGCTAAAGAACCCTGCTGTATAATGCCATCAGCGCAACGCACAGGCAAAATGTTTGCCTATAGCTGGCGACGTCTCGATATTAGTGAAATATTCTTGACTGGGACGTTAAACCCCATTATTCACTCCTTAAACCGTAGTTTTGGAGCATTCAGCCAGCGATACCCGGGTTTCACAAAGCGGAATAATCTTATTATAATAAATAGGCAATATTTTCTAGATGGCATTGTGACAGTTCCTAATGAAGTCCAACGCCTTATGACGTCCAAAATTGAGGCTCCAGACAAAAATGCTTTCTGCTTTAGAAAATTATTCTTAAAATGTAGTCTCAATAGTATTTGGCTTCTCGTCAGGAGCCTAAATCTTTTGGACTTCATTAGGCGTGGGGCTCCATAAGGAGTTGTTAGATGGCATGTTAGAATGTTGAATAATATCCAACAATATACAGAAATCACCTCGTTCAGATGGCTTTTCTTCGGTCCACTCCATACAGAACAGACCTCTCGAACATTTAACAGTAAGCTATTTGGATTGAATAGCTCGGCCCTTCGTTAACTAAATGTATATTCCAACAGCATTTCTATGGCTGCTATCGATCTCTCGGCAGTTTTTTTGGTCCCAAACTACCTATACCACGATTACTCGGCAACCAAGCTTTTTCTTTTCGTTAGCTTAATGTTAAACTTTCGACAGGTCTGTACTGTAGTTTTGCATTTTAATGAAATAAATATATACCAACAGGATCCAGTTGTTCGAAGCTTGATTAGCTTAATCAGTGATCAGCTGAAAATTAATACATGAATAAAAATCAAAATATCGTTATCGAATCTATAGTTTTATTATAATGTGCTTCAGTTTGATGATATTTGTATTCATTTCCGACTTTCAACATTACGTTCTGAATATACCTAAAACTATGCCAAATTCAATTTTTGACCAATCAATTGATTAAACCAATCAGGCGTCGAACAACTGACCATAGGAGACGACGTGATCAATTTCACTGATAATTCCTGTCAAAATGTCATCAATGATGAGATGATAGGGAGGATGCATTTTGACTGATTACTATCTGCTGTTATTGTTATTAGAATTTTACTCTATGAAGCAAATATTTGTGAACATGCAAAATGATAAAATTTTACTTTTTAAAAAGGTCAATATATTATAATCAATAGGGTTTTGAACAATTATTAATGATCAAAATAACAGCTAGTCCGTAAACGATAAATCTACAACAGGGGTTCCTTTTTCAATAGCGCCCGATACATGTATATATACCACACTAGAAAATGTTAAAATTAAAAACCAAGAAGTGTCTGTAAATTTTGACTTATTTCGAATACTTATTATGAACCACACCGTTTTTAAAATGAAGTTATTAAACAACACAGAATGACGATTTTCCTCGGACGACCAGTAGTGTATGCGTGATATAAGTAATTGAAAATTAGGTTGGTGATAAATAACTAGAAATGTTAAAGAACCGACCAATTGCAATGTTGTAAATCTCAGCATAAGCCAATCAACAGTTGTCTGTCAATCTCAGAACTAGCCAATCAACAGTTATTTATAAATTTTAAAACTAGCCAATCAACAGTTGTCTGCAAATTTTAAAACTAGTTAATCAACAGATGTCTGTAAATTTAAGAACAAGCCAAACAGCAGCTGTATTTAAATCTCAGAACTAGCCAATCAACAAATGTCTTTAATCTCAGTACTAGCCAATCATGATCAGCAATACGTGTTGTCAGTAATTCTCAGAACTAACCAATCGACAAATGTCTGTTAATCTTCGAACTAGCCAATCATGATCAGCTGTTGTCTGTAAATCTCAGAACGAACCAATCAACAGTTGGCAATATCTTTAAACAAACTTCATACGGTTCCAACAGTAAGGGTAACGTGCATTTGTTATATCAAACAAAATAGAGCCATTCGAATATCGTTCGACATTAAGTGACCTCATATTTCGGACACAAACAACAACATCCACAACAATTACATGTCAAGATAGAAAGTATGGTCTGTCCGATGCTTCTTCTTTTTCTGCCATTTTCTATCGTCTGATCACTCGGAGACTGAGTGAGTAGAGGTTTATTTTCTTGCCCTGAAGTTATAAAAATGTTCATTTACATCAATTATTACACGTATTACTTTACGAAAGTTGTATAAATGTCCTGATCGGGTGTGATCAAAGACTTGAACGTGGGTAGTGACTGTTCTTTCGCCAAACACTCGGCATTACGAAATGAAAGTAATGATTCTTTCGGATGGGAACATACAATAAAATAGGTCCCGTGTCACAGTAGGCTTGGCGCGATAAAGAACACAGCTGTATGATGTCATCAGCGCAACACACACGCAAAATTTCTGCATCTTCGCCGATAGCTTACGACGTCGCGATATAAGTGAAATATTCTTGACTGGGGCGTTAAACATCATTACTCAACTCAACTCAACTCTCTCTTAAAGTACCTCTCGATGCCTTGGTTCGAATCCTACTCGAGACCAGATATATATGTAGTGTGAGAAAGTTTGTCAGTTCACTTGTCTAAGACTAAGGTCGTTGGGTTTTTCTGGGCACTCCGGTTTCCTTTATCACCCAAGAACTGATCGTCTCGAATTTTTACTGGGCGTAAAATTACAATTTATTTTACGTTGTTTGAATATAAATTCCATTATGACGTCACATTATGTTGTAATGCCTCTCTAACCCATGTTATTTACGTTTCGCCGGCCATGCCTTTTATTTTCCGACAATGGCAGCCATCACGGTACCAAAGCTGCGTCACTGCAACTAACGACATGATGGTGTCAGTGACGACATTAAATAGTACAATTCAAGTCGAGTTTTAATTATGTGTGTGTGTAAATCAAGAATGCCGGGCATTTGTCGGAAAAATGTGGGCGTAGCCGGCGAGTACAATTTTATTCGTCACGTGCCATGTCATACTTTCATAAAATTTATACAGCACATGTATTTTGAATGTTAAATCTACGCTAATGAACTGGTGCCAAATTGGATGCTTCTCTCGACCCTTCGTTAATGTAACTACATCTCGGCATCTTTTGCTGCTATCTATCTTTCTGAATTTTTTCTTGTGTAGGTGACAATATTTCAATCTCTCAGCAGCCTAACTTTCACACGTTTTCGTAAGATCAGTGTTAAACTTTCGACAGGCCTGTGCAGTAACAAAAATATAATGTTTACCTGATTCTGTCGGTAACCTTTGGTCTTGATTTGTCGTCTGCTCTTCCGAAACCTAAAATTTTAGATAGAATATAAACAGTAAAAGCTACATCGCGAATTCTCATTTTCTTATTTTTTTATTTTTATTTTTTTTTTATTTTTTTTCGTAAAAAAAGAGGTTTTCCATTCTTCGTTGTGAAAGAATAGCTAGGAAGTCTGGTGGTGCATTTTAAAATGTAGCATAAAATCCAGCAATGCCTTGCAATCTTAAAGGGCTGCAAAAGGTTCTGAAATCCAAAATTACTTATATGTTTTATCCTTACTTTTTACTATACAAACCTAAAAATTAGTGTATTGATATTACTCTCTGATCTTTAACAACTGAAGTATTAAAACGGGTCACCGTGACCTACATTTCTGCTCATATATTGTCATTTTAATCAGAAGAGATACAGCGTCGTTAATAAATGTATAATACCCTATATACAGTCAATTAGATATGGTTGTTAATAATACTGACCTGTTCACAACAGTCACTGTCTTTTTCGTCATCTGAAAGAAATTAAATGCAAACTAAAATTATGGAGAAAATAACTAAGTTCTACCTCATGTTTTGTGTGTTTTTAAATTCTACACATCGAAATATTCAAATAATAATAATAATAATAATAATTTCGGTTTTAAAATGAGACCTATTTAAATATTTGTTATGCGCTATGAATTTGTCTTCATTTCGCGTTATAACGCCTTTATTGTGCGTTATTCCTCTTTTGAATATGCGTTTTTATTAACGCCTTTTTCGTTCGTGTTATTACGCGTTTCCTCCTTTGAATACGCGTTTTGACGCCTTTTATTCGCGTTCTTACGTCTTTCGAGATGAATTTGCATTATTACGCCTTTCATCAATTCGCGTTATAATGCCTTTAGAATTCTCATTCTAACGCCTTTTAATCGCGTTCATGCGAGTTTGGCAATACAATTTGCGTTATAACACCTATTATTTCGCGTTATTACGCGAATGCGCACACACGCAAGTGTGTGTGTCTTACGGTGAATTAATTTTATTTTCTATGCATTTAATTAACCTGAATTATATATATCGACTGATTTTTGTGTATATACAATAAAAATTACGGAAATCATAAGAACCATGCTGTGAAAGACTTCATGAAATAATAAACATTGCTAATAATCGTGTTTACATTCACAAATGTATTTGAAGTTCAAAAACACCTGCAAGGCGTTACAAAGGAAGGCTTATTGATTAACCAAATCCGAATCTTTTAATTTACGGATTAATCCCCTGGCACTATCTGGCTGATTAACTTAACGTGTGTTTTTGGAGAAAGACGTAATTGATTTTCTTTTTTAGACCAGAAATAATCTTTTGTATACATTATTCAGGTGCGTTTCTTGGAAATGAATACTATAGTGATACATACATCATTTAAAATAAGTTTACCGTGGTGTGCTACGGTATTTTTGTTAATTTCAATACACATCACCACGCATTGGAAATTTTACACCTGACATTTTTTCCTTCTATTATAATAAAGATATGGAAAAGGTATCGTAAGCAACTTTGGTAATCTTGCCAATCTCTAAGGACTGAACATTAATACTGTATTAGCATTAAACGTTAGAACTACCATTTATGAATGATGGAGACAAAACATTGCCACTAGTATCAAACCTATTCTAATAATGTATGCCACATCTTTTTTTATTATAAAAAGTGTAAGAAGATTTTCATATCAATAGAAAGTTCTTTACACTCTGATCAGATTTTTTATATATATATATATATATATATATATATATATATATATATATATATATATATATATATTGATAGTCTAACAATTTAGCGGAGATATGTGCAATTGAAGTTCTGTGTTATATTCCGATATTCGATCGGGTTCGTAACTTTACCACGTGATATCCTTTAACGTTTGTCCGTAAAAGACCAGTCACACAGCCGATCACGCATAAGTCACGTAAAAAGTTGGCTTGAGCGTGATTGTCAGTGGAGAAATTAACCATTTTGGGGGGTTGTTCGTGGTCAAAAATCACCGATTAATTGAGCATGAACTACATGTACGTACAAATCACTTACACTCACTTACAAATCACACACAACAGCGCATAGGGCCTTTTTGTCAGTGGTTGTAGTGGATAGCAGTAAAATGTACGTGTATACCCGAGTCGACGAACATCCACTGACAACTACTGATGCTCCATGTCAGAAAAACTTATGAATTACACACAGCACTGATAAATCGCGCACGACTCAAAATTAATGCGTAATTCATGCGTAAATCGTAAGGTTGGGTTGTGTGACTGGGCCTTAACAATTGTTTCCATTGGACATCATGCTTTTTCGTTAAACGTCGTCATTCCAGAATGGAGTTTAATATCCCTTAACGTTTGCGCGGAAGGTTGTCAAAAACGTTTTAATGCTCACGTAAATCCTTTCCATAAGTAACGTCATGTGAACTGAAGCGATTCCATCTCCAATCAAAAACAATCTGCATTATAAACGTTATGGGGTATCACATGGTACACTGGCGAACCCCATTCGCAACGTAAATATTTTTGAAAACGTTCCGTACAATCGTGGTTCATGATCGAATCCAAATGAAATAGATCTATATGCACATGTATAATTCTTCCTCAAAATGAATCACGTGGGTATTACGTGGTAGATCTACATGTACGCTTAACATATTAAAATTAAGCGTGCGTTTTATACATGACGCCATGATACGTCATGCTTAATTTTGTAACTTTCGCCATATTCATGGACTTTTTGTCACCGGGACCATCGTTCGACCTCTGGGTAGAAAAGGTAGTACGGTGTCCGCTGACAAAAATTATATAAATTTATAAATGAATTATTTTTCGTAATTTATGCGTATACCTAAATGTGTATAATTCATGTAAAATTAATCCAGCATAAAGTTTGGGCTTTAGTCACCAGTGAGAGGCACATTAATATATCTTGTATTTTCTTTGCTTAAAATTAAAAGACTTACAGTGCAGAAAGGTTAAATGATGACGTCATAATCGCTGGGTCAAATAACGTAAACATATCGATCAATGTCACATTGACAAACGTTAGTTGCATAATTATGCATATTTTGTAGATCAAACTGATCTGTTTCGAACGCGGTCTTATGGTAGAACAACAGGTTTTCAGATTCAAAATAAACAAGATTTCAACTCGGGGAGGGAAAGGGTGGGTGGGTGAGGGGGTGTACTGTGTACAGGCTACAGTGCCACTCCCTTGTTGTATAATGCATGGACATTAGCCGCGTTACAAAGCATAGGATGCATCAATGGACAGAAAGTGAAAATACTTACTTTTACAGACTTTTTGCTTCGACATAATGTCTGTTTCTAAGTCTCAGCCAACTTGTCACGTTGAACGCATGCATATGTATAGTAAACAAACAATGATGACGTCACTGATGCTGCCATTATTTGACGTCATTTATGTAGGTCAAAATGGGGAACATGTTTTCTATCTATGACGTCACAGTCAGCCAAAAAGTGTTAAATGATGTGCAGCCGAATTTCTCTCTCTCTCTCTCTCTCTCTCTCTCTCTCTTTCTCTCGTTTGCGACGTCTCTCTCTCTCTCTCTCTCTCTCTCTCTCTCTCTCTCTCTCTCTCTCTCGTTTGCGACGTCTCGATATCAGTGAAATATTCTTGACTGGGGCGTTAAACAACATTATTTAACTCAACTCTCTCTCTCTCTCTCTCTCTCTCTCTCTCTCTCTCTCTCTCTCTCTCTCTCTCGTTCGCTCTTTCTCTCTCTCTCTCTTTTCTCTTTCTCTTGATGTTTGACCATGTTTATCACAGTGTGAGATAATTTGGGATTTTTAAGTTGGTACAGTGACTAATGTCCTTACTAACCTATACAATATACCATATATATATACTTCATTGAAAACATTGTTTTAATAGCAAGAGCATTTTAACTAGCCTATTGTAGATCTTGCGAGGTGATATATATAATAATATGCCCCCCCCTACGGTGATAGAGCTAAATAGTTGTCCCAGATCATATCTCTCTCTCTCTCTCTCTCTCTCTCTCTCTCTCTGAAATCAAATGGAATGATAACATACAAGTCAACGTCGTTAAATCAATCAACATTTATCAAAATTAACATACACAATTATATTGAAGAATATAGAGTCCAGATGTTCCCCAATATAAACAAACGGACAAAAAATAATATCCCAGATGCCGCATAAATATAAATATGGACTTGGTGAAGATTGATGTTTGAAATAAATCGTATTACTGCCTAAAAGTTCATTCAGTTAGTGTACATCTAGTACAGACCTGCCGTTAGTTTAAATCTGAGCTGCCCGAAGACAAGCTTTTAAGTTGCCAAGATATGGATAGCTTTTTGCTTACGTGCCGACAGAAACAGATATCTGCTGCTGAAAAATTCTCGAGATATAGCAACTGAGGAACATATATATGATCTGTTGGTTCACAGCTCTTATTCATTATTTTGCTGTTAAACTTTTGACAGGCTTGTACTGCATTAATTATATTTAGTATTTGCTGCCGAAAAACTCCCGAGATATATAGCTATTGAGGAACATAGGCTCTAAAAGACATCTTTGTTTAACTAATTGGTATCCTGTTTAAAATGTAAAATGTTCGAGCGGGCGAATGTTAGTTCTAACAGCTGCCCCAGATTTACACGTGCGACAATTTGTTAAAATAATAACTAAATCAATGTTAACTATGTCAAACGCAAACATAGCGGCCAATGTGACTGGCCAAACCACAAAGTTAAGAAAACACTTCTGACATATTAAACTGATTCTTTATTGGTCTTTAAAGCCCTAATTGCAATTAGAATAACATTATTTCATAGAAAAAAATTGTAAAAATGTGATACGACAATGAAGTACAAACAACCCGATCCATGTCCAAACCACAATCTATACCGCAAAGCGAACGCTCTGAAAACTGGCAAGCAAATATTGTTGAACTGGCTATATTGATACATCCGTCATGTGTAAATGAATGAGAAAAATAGGAAAATGGAACTTAACAACGCTAAATATATCCTGGGTAATTTCGGTTCAGAGACATACTTATCAACAATAATTTGATGACGACCATTAACATTTGAGGTCTTAATAAGTCTATAGTGTTGCCATATCCCCGAGTCAACAATGGGGTTCGCCGCTGTACCACGTGGTCAATACCTCTCAACGTTTGTGCGGAACATTTTGGAAAACCTCAACGTCACAAATTCCCGGAATAACGTCGTTTTTACGGGAAAACGTCATATTGTGCGATTCCATGTCCATTGGAAACCAGCGTTTCGAGACACGTTAGAAGGTATCATACATGTACAGCGGCGAACCCCATTTGTAAGCAGCTTAATTGCTTCGTTGTATAAAACTTCCGAAGTGGGGACAAACTCTACCATGGCGTGTGTTTTGTGAAACAAATGAACCATAAGCGAGAGAAGCAGGTACATTATATAGAAAAGAAAAGTTGACAATAGAAAACATGAAGTCATCACGGCTGCTATATAGCTTCAAATGTAGCATTTTAAACTCTTGAGTATAGTGTCATACATTTGGACTCCATCCCACTGTCTTTATCACGACGTTTTCTTGTACAATGTCAATATGTTAACTAAAAGAGTATTAACAAGAACATTTGTGATCTGTCTTGATTGTTTCTGAATCAAGTAACTACAGACAAAAGAATTGATTGCTTCCGAGTTAATAGTTTGGACATATTGGATACGGCGTTTATCTTATGTATCTTATATAAAAAGAAAGACATTAAATCAAAATCAAAAAACCTTGATCGAAATACATTAATACTGGACAGTTGACAGACAAAACTGTTAATTAAGCGAAGCGAAGTCATTTAACAATGTTCGGACTATGAGCTAGAATAGTTTTCTAACAGATTTCAATTAGTTGCAAAATAATTGCCGGTAAAAACATTATTTGTTTTAAGTTCTAAATATAATGAAACCATTGCATCTGGGGCAACAAAATCCGCCTCTCAAATATATCACCTTGATTTTACTCAATGGTCAATTTTGTTTTCAAATGTCCATCCACATGTCCATCTCTGAAATCCGTGACTTTTAATGCCAAGTACTTGGCAAAAGAAAAATCACTTTCTATTTTCACTTCATATTTCAAAGTCTTTGTTAGTCCTGGTCGGGTAACGAACCTCGCGATCGACCAACCACATACGGAGCAACCATTCTACCAACTGAGCTACCATAATGGTTTGACACCCGGGTAGGTTTAAATGAATTGCTCGTGGTAATAAACCCACATAGGCTACATTGCTGTCCAAGGCGTTTGAATTATTAGTCAACAAAATCAATCACTTGGTCACATGTCTAGTACCGTAATAAATTTCACTATAGGCACCTTTGGCTTATATGGGCGAATTTTATTCATGTGCGCTGTGGCGCGCGCTAGTGTCGCTAGATCACATTAGCTACTCTCGTATGACCATGACAGGCAGTGTGTATTATGTGTATCTTCTGCTTTGTACAATTGCGACTCGGGGCGAGTTTGAAGTGCTAGCTCAGCGAGACAGCAGTTGCAGATGTTGCCGTCCCATCGGACGATTTATCCAGACACCGAGTCATCAACAATGTAAAGTAAGTTTCTTGATGTCACAACAAGCCAAAGTCGGGATTCAAACCCGATGATTGTAATGGAATATCTTATAATACAAATATTATCTTGGTTTTATTTATCTTTTGTATATTTATAATAAAATTATACAAGTACTTTATTACGTGTGAACTCTTGTAAATGTTGTATTGTTGTGCAATATTCTACAAGTTTATGTTTAACTCTAAATCACGTGCACGTGTCTAAAACAGCAGGAGAATAGTAATGGGGATTTTACAAAATAATGAAACTACAAAATGCAGATTGAAACTAGTTCAGTGTAGTATTTAATTAAATTAAATTAAATTAAATTAAATTTAATTTAATTAAATTAAATTAAATTTAATTTAATTTAATTTAATTTAATTTAATTTAATTTAATTTAATTTAATTTAATTTAATTTAATTTAATTTAATTTAATTTAATTTAATTTAATTTAATTTAATTTAATTTGTTATGCTGAGGGTTTATTCCAGAGATTTCCAGGGCTCTCTTTTGTGTTTCATCTTTGATTGATGAACCGTTAACGCTTCAATTCTAAAATTGATGCGTTTCGTTAATTGGTGGAATTGTTTAACTTAAATGGGAGAATAACAAAAAAATGTATATTATGAAACATTGCACTGAAAGAAGACAATACAGCAACACGTAAATAAATGAAAGAATTTAAAGATATGAATAACAAACGTAATTAAAAATATATTGATCCATTTGGAAATCACAATTAATCTGAAAGCAAAATAAAAACTTCGAATTAGGTTAGACATACGAACTTCCACCAAACAATCGAAGTTAGGTCGGGTGTTACGGAAAAATAATCACTGACCTCACGTTTATCAAACTTATCAAACTTACTAATTTTGGTCGCTTAATTAATAGCTAATCAGAAACTAATTAAATATATCATTATCAATGCCTGGTTTCCTCCATCATTCTTGAACTGGCCGCCTCGAAATAAGTGAAAGAATCTTCACTGGGGCATAAATCCCCATCACACCACTGCGCTTCATGCAATACAAAACAAGGCGATTGACGACATTCTGTTCTTACTAGACATGTCAAGTCTTCCAGACATCCAATTTTGTTTAATTACGACAAAGAAGCAGTATTCGCTGTTCATAACGTTTTTGATGTACTTAAGCCATCCGGTACAAACCTGTCGAAAGTTAAACACTGAGATAACGAAACAAAGTCGAAGCTTGGATGTCGAGTAGCCGAGATACAGTACAGACCTGTCGAAAGTTTAACACTTAGCTACATAAAGAAGTCGAAACTTGACTACTGAGTAACCGGCATGTGGATAGCTAGAGGCCAACAAAACTGGCGAGGGATAGATACCAACTGTTGAAAAACTGTCGAGTCGAGATATGATCTATCACGTTAGCTGTCGATTTTTCACAAAATTGTTAGCTTGGTGTTAAACCTTTCGACAGGTCTGTACTATATGGATTGCTGAAAAGCTAGCACCAGCCAAAAAGCTTTCGAAATATATATAGCTAAGGATGGACCGAAATGAGCTTCTGATTCGGCACCAATTTGTTGGCATCATGTTAAACTTTCGACGGGTCTGCACTGTGTATTCTATTGTAATAAAACTCATTACTTTATTCTTTACAATCTGCTTTAATAGCATCCAAGATCAGACGTTTTATAATGGATGCAGGCTCAATAATCAACTTTAAAGCATCTATGTACATACTGCAGATTAATACATCAAAACGTATCATGGCGTGTATTATATACCAAAGGTAGCATATAAATACAGTACAGATATGTCGAAAGTTCAACACTGAGCTGACGCAGCTCGGCTTACGATATAACAGCTACCGACAAGTTGTCGAGATATACCCATCGAAGGGTCGAGATTAGCTGATGTGCTGCTAGTGGGACCGCTTGGATCCGCTATTGAGTTCCGATATTGCATCTCAATAGCGGATCCAAGCGGTCCCATTAGCTGCACTGATGTTCGACGCTTATTTGATGGCTGCTTAGTGTTAAACTTTCGACAGGTTTGTATTGCAGGAAAGCTTATGATTAAAATGTCTATGCTTGCCATACTTATGGTTTTTTTTAAATTGTCAAACATTATGCAAAATAAAAAAAAGACTTCATACAATCAATTCTTAAATGTATTAATAGTCTATCCAAACCTTATATGGTTGTACATGTGTGTCTAATTATACCCCCCGCTTAAAAAGTGGGGGTATATAGTGATAGGGGTGTCCGCCCGTGTGTCCGTCCGTCCTTCCGTTACACCTTAGGGTACCTATCTCAATCCACAACTCCTCCTAAACCCTTCAATGGATTTTCATGAAACTTTCACACAATCTTTGTAATATAATGTAGATGTGCACCTCCTATTTAAAGATTTGATCCAATGGATTTTTTTATGTGGGTGGAGCGGGGGGTATTTTTTGTGAGCTTGTGGCTCACAGTTTTTCTAGTTTTCTGATTGAAAGGGCTGTGTTTATATTTTTTTCATTTATGCAAATAAATAGTAAAATGTACTTCCGAGGAAAGAGCTTGCAGTGTTTATTCCAATGCTTTTGATTTAAGAAGAATGGTAGAAGAGAAATATTTAATGTCTACCCCACATATTCTTCCACACACAGCTGGCCAGCCCGTACAAAATTTTACGATTTACTAGTGGATGTTGATTAATTTTTAATCATTACTTAATTATTGTTTGTTTTCAAAACGGAGTCATTTTAAGCTATAAAAGTACTGACACTTTATACCTCTTAAACAATCTGATATTTAAAAAAAATCCCATGACAGTTAACATTGCCAGCTTTACAAAATATTTCGGCAATAAAATTCAAATGTTCTGGGGATATAACATAATTATATAACAATGTATATACACGTTATGTGATAACTTGTATTGTCAGTTTGATGTATAGAGGCTGTAAAATTCTTCATGCTATCAGAAATGACATGTCAATTTCTTGAGATTATAAATCTTTTATTGCGTAATTTCCATGTTCGTGAATTATTAAACAGAGAAGAAAGCTGTTGAAAACTACTTTAAGACGATATTGGATTTTTGTTTTAAAGACACTGGTTTTTGGTTATGCTTGAAAACTAATACTACCAGGAAATGGGATACAGTACAGACCTGTCAAAAGTTTGACACAGAGCTACATGTAACTCGAATTGACAGCTTATCTCGGCCCCTCGTTACCTATATCTTGGCAGCTTTTTGTATCTGTTGCATTCATTGTATCTATCTTTCGGCAGCTTTTCGGTCACTAGCTATCTATATTTCGACCAATCGACTACTAAGCTTCGACTCTTTTTCGTTAGGTCAGTGTTAAACTTTCGATAGGTATGTAGTGTAAGTGTTAATGACGATCACAGCTATGTTCAACAGTATGTTCAGATAATGATATTTGGCACAATAAAATCCCAGGAGATCTTACAATGTCTTAAACATAACATAAAAATGAGCTATCTCTTTTGTTTAGCAGTCAAAGACATTGGTCCTTCGAAAGACATTAAAACCAATTGTCGCTCCAGAGTAGGTGCGACAAGATAAAGACAGATTCATTGATTGAATGTATAGGATGTTATGTCTCAGTCAAGAATACCTAAGTTATATTGAGACATCATCACGTGAGGTGGCAGATATTTTTGGTTCTTTAGCTTGTCGTGCCTGCTGTGACACGGGGACACCAGTGTTTGAAGTCTCTTTCGAAGAACATTGTGACTTTCATTTCTTCTAAATTTTGAGTACTTAACAAAAAGAACATCCGCTACAAATTTTCAAGTCTTGGGAAGACCCGACCGGGGTTCGAAATACAACCTCTCACATACGGAACGAGCACTTTACCAAATGAGCCTCCGTAGCAGTAGCAAGATACAATGAAAATCTATTCAAGATATATTCTATGTAACTTCTGTGACACCATGGAATTTATTAATTGATTTTCGCATAAAGATACTAATCAATTTATTTTTGTTTCGCTATTATAAAAAAGTACTCCCCGTTGTACATTTGCTCACGCGGGATGAGTTATGGAAAAATATCGTCCTATCTATAAAATACCATGAGGTTAATTTGTCAAATATATGAGAGAAATATCATTTTTTTAAATTTTTGAATGTATTTTATGATTAAATTCAAAAATGGTATATGACAGTGCATTGCCCTTTTGGTTTTCCACATCAAATATCCCGTTTGTAGTTTTAAGGTGCCATTGCACACAATTTATGAAGCACATGTTCAGTCAAATTGTATATTTGTAAAAAGCAAGGCAGTTTATTAAGTGATATTTCTTACTACACATGTGTTCATAAAAAAACAAACATACAAATCCATGTCCAAACCAATATCCCAAACAAAAGAAGCCTTTATTTTTCATTGAATCCGAGTAAAAAGTAAGAGAAATCCAATTCATTGGAGAGATTATTCGTGTGATCTGTCTCAACCAGTCTGAAACAGCTAAATCTAACACTGGTAAAACAGTTAGATTTCCTGGTCACAGGTGTGAGAAAACATTGTGAACCGAAGTGCAGCAGTAGCTGAATTATATAATAAGACAGTTAGGGACTATTTAGTGGTTGTATATGTTGTGATATTGACCGAAAAAATAAATATTGACCTCGGCTGTCGCCTCGATCAATACCTTTTTTTGGTCAATATCACACTATATACAACCACTAAACAGTCCATAATTGTATAATATCCGACGAAAAAGAAATTAATCAGTCTGTCAGACGCACGGGTTTTACCTGGGGATAACGTCACAACAATTTGTACATTATTATGAAATTTCAGAGATGGCAAGAAGCTTGATTCATTTCAAATATTACATCAGTTTTTTTAAACATATCTTTCTCAAAATAGCAGAGCGATATACATGTATGGGATACCTTTTAGTATTAATGTGTACCCTTATGTGTGGCATGTGCAAAAAACGCAGTATCAGCATTTGTAACCGCGACTAAAATGTATATAGTGGTTACATATACATGTAGGGGTCCCACAGACCTGTACAAAGTGTGTCTAGAATTAAAGAAAATTTTGACGAAAATGCAATTCTACTCTTTGTTGAAAATAATTAAGATACCAAAAATCACAAAATTTGCAATTTCATGAAAGTTGAAACATACGTACATTGTATAGGTAATACAGATTTTAAATGAATATGCACCATGTTTCTAAAGAAATACTTCAGAGAAATGTCCACTGACTCATTTATTGGCGCAGTGTAACAACTCCTAATGATGTCCGACGCCTTGTGAAGTCCGGACTTCATTTGTTGTTACAGCGCAGCGATGCGCTTGGTGTGAATTCTGATACACGTTTATCTCGTATACGTTGACCATTTCTAATGATGGGGCATTAGCTATAAACCGTATGGCTTCTAGTATTGCAATTGAACATATTTCTTGACCTTGTATCTAAGTTAAAACAAAACTAATAAAATCAATAACTTGTCAAAGGTTTGTACTTTTGGACGTACGATTATTTATTTTATGGATGATCAATACTTTGGTTAAGCCAGCTGACCAAATAAAAACATCAAACCCGTATTGAAATAATAAATAATCGATAACAGTTGGCCATGGGATGTAGCAAAATGGTCACATTGTAAATAACAACAATAACAATTTAGCAACAGAAATGCAGTTTGGAAATTTTAAATCTGTGACTTAAACACTTTGGCACCATACCTATACAATATCAATTTAAACTAGTTTCAGGAAATACTAGTACCATCGATTACATCGCGTCATTTGCATGTGTACATCTATATTTTGATAACTACGGGTGAATAATTATGCTTAATATTTAATATGAATTATCGATATACATTCATGAATTGTTTTCAAAACAATAGATATTGAATAAATGATGCATTTTTAATGAAAGTCTATCGTTACTAATGGAATTAATGGGTTTATAGACCAAATATTTTATATATGAAATCTAATTTACCATAGATCTATACCGTCAATAAGGAACCTTCAAGACATATATATGTATATTTTTGAGCACCCTCTATACACCAGATATAAAGTCATAGTCATCAAAAAGACGAGATAATCCACAGTACCTCTTACATAAAGGTCCCAGTCTCTAGTAAGGAATGGTGTATTCAACACAAAGATGTTTTTTCACTTATATCAGGGTAGTTAGTTCGTGGATGGTGGAGGAATCCGAAGTGCACGAAGAAACCATCGACCTTGGGTAAGTGAACTCTCCTGTCTAAAAATAGAATCTGTCGCCTGTGGGATTTAGACCTAGGTGGTGAGATGCACCTTGACCCTTAGGCTTGCCTAAATCCACTCGGTCACCACCGAGATCGCTTAAACGGCTAGAACTACATGTACGCCTATCCCCTTTTTGTGATTCGCGGTCATTAAAGTAATTAATATTAACCCTGTATACACGAGATTAAGCTATGAAAACAGTTACTTCAGAGACAAATACCCCTATCCTAAAAATTGTCAAGTTCATATTTATGGTCTGAACAATGCAACTCAAAGTAGTAAGCGCCAAAACATTAGATGTCTAATTTTGATTTACATTTGTCTTAAGTTTGATCAAAATCCATCACTAGACATTTTGAGGCTGACAGGATGATTCCTATATTCCCCCCCCCCCCAAAAAAAAAAAGAAAAATGTTTTTTTGGAGTGAAGTATATAAAGACAATCTAGGGAAAATAAATAATTACCTGTTAAGTAAACATCTTCAATCTCTAGCACGGGTAGACCACAAGTACGGTTATCCTCTGTGCCGTTACAGTTTTCCTGCAATTCACATTCCCTAAGGTACTCCGCCTTTGCTTTTTCTATCACTTCTTTTATAAAATTATCAAGCTGTTCAGAATTATCACACTCCGCAAAAGAACATTTCTTCCACGGAATCTTTAGTCGTAATTTCTTCTTTTGTCCCCCAGATTGTGACTTATTGTTGTTGACTGTTTGTCCGGACTTAAATAAAATTCCTTTGGTTTTTTTGTCCATGTTAATTTTGAATTTTACAAACAACTTCGATATATATATATATTTTTTTTTAATAATCACATTTAGATAATCTTGATTTTGAATTTTACAGACAATCTGTATATATATTTAAAAAAAATCACAACATTTAGAGAACGTATTAACCAAAGATCAGAGTGTGTTTTAAAACCTGCCCACACTTGACGATATAAGATACATTATGTAAACCACAATTTGCTTATCGTGATTACTTTATTATTGCTATCTTTCATAAGTTCACCTAATGCTCAATATCTCCTAGTCAATTCTCCTTTTCCAGGAAGTTTAAGACTAGGTAAAATACTCCGTAATCACTAGTGTTGTTTTTCCACTGATTAAAAACTAACCCAATATACGAAATAATAGCATTTATCATTAAAACAATCATAAAAATCCCGCCATTACAATAGATCATAAAAGCTTACTTCCAATACCGAACTTATAGAAAATCAAATCCGTTCTCTATTACTCCGCAAGGAATTCCTCCCTTTACAGTCGTATTTTCACATTACCAAATATTATACTTCCGTCTCTATGATAACGTATTAACAAACCTAGTTTTAAGTGCTTAACAATTGTGATTTCAATTTCGTTTATATTACATTAGAATTATTCTGTATGCCTTTCATGAAAATTACATGATCATAAAATACTCATCCAATATTCATTTAAATTTAATCCTCAACTCTTTGATGTACACAGCAATAAAATGCTCGACAGAAAATCGTTGAATTGAACTACTATGTAATATGTTAAAATGTGAATATCATCGGAATTAAGTCCTCCAAAATCCTCTAAAATGGAATATACATAAACCAATATTTATCTTATAAAATATGCATTAATTTTTTTTCCACTCTGACTAGAAACGCATATATTTAGTTACATGAATACTATTGTAGTCCAGGCAGTAATAGATATATTATTATACTATCCAGTCAATGAACTGAAATGAATGTAAAAATAAGTTCCAAACATCGCCGCTCTAAAATGTCACTGTATTAGTCTTACAACGTCATCAAGTCTTCAAAAATACTAAATATTATTGCAAAAATCTGATCGATCCTTGTGTACGCATGTGCTTAATTAAAACAGTGTTAGTGTAATCCTGGAATATATTTTTTCCATCCAGTCATTGAAACAAAATGCATGCGTGTAAAAAATAAGTTCCAAACATCGCCGCTCAGTGTCACTGTATTAGTTTCAAAACGTCATCAAGTCTTCAAAATACTAAATATTATTGGAAAAATCTGAACAATTCCTTTGCTTAGTTATTCGATTGCTACTATAGAACTTTACGGATTGCATATATGTGTATTGTTATATTATCTATTCATTAAACCGAAATGCATATTATGAATACTGCTAGTTCTAAACATCGCTCCTCTGAAATGCCGTGGATTGCATGGTCACTATACTTGATTTACAACATCTTCAAGTCTTAAAAATTCTAAATATTACAGAATTTGCAAGTATTTGCAAGAATTTGGACAATCACTTTACACGGATATGATGATTTATTACTTCTATGAATGCAACTGTAATTCCAGGCTATATAACTATACCATCAAGTCTCTGAAATGAAATGCATGTAAAAATAGCCTCTCTAAAATGTCGTGTTGTGTATCGTCACAACGTCGATTGACTCGATTCTGAATAATATTGAATGATATGCGAATCTGAAAAATCCTTTGATACAGTGGTTAATGCACCGTAATATTTGTAATTGTAATACAATAATTTTTAATATTGGAAACCAGTGTAATAAATGCTTTAGCTATATATAACAACCACTATAGTCACTGTATTCTTCATGGATTGTAATTTCACCCAGACATGATGTTAATTCCATGCTCAGTGCACATGTATATACTATAAACATTGTTTGATGGAGTTTCAATTAAACAACTTCAAACGTAAACCTTGGTATGCTCTGCAGCTGATAGGTTCTTTAACATATACAGTGATTTTGATGCCCTTTAGAAATACATGTGCTAATTATAATGCAGAAACTGATTTTAAAATGTCAGTATGGAATAACGAAGAATGTAATTGTATATTTTAAGCATGCGTTAGAATTTGGAGTATAAAATGGAGTTTGTAGAATACCAATAAACTTAACTTGTGTTTTTGAAAGCGAATTTTACCAATGACATGATCATAATCAATCGATCACTGGCTTGATTGCTTGCTTGATGGATGGATTGGATGTATGAATGGATAGATGGATTGATTTATTGAAACTAAATTAAACTGATTAATTGTGTAAAAATAGCCTCTCTGAAATACCGTGGTGTGTATCGTCAAAACGTTCTCAGGTAGTTTACATTCTGAATATTATTGCATGAATGCGAATCTGAACAATGCCTTTAAACAAAGTAGGTCATTGAAGTAACAAATTAATACCATGGTGTAATGCATTATAATATTTGTAATATTAATACTGGAAAACAAATGTAATGTATTCCAATCTCCAAGGTAAATGCTTTAATGTATATAATCATCCACTAGTCGCTGTAGTCTTCGTGGATTGTAATATCACCCAGACTGGATGTTAATTCCATGCTCAATGCACATGTATCTAATATAAACACTGTGCGATTGTACATGTGTTCCAATTAAACAACTTCAAACGTAAACCTTGGTATGTTCTGCAGATGATAGGTTCTTTAACATACACAGTGGTTTTAATGCCCTTTAGCAATACATGTACTAATTATCATACAGAAACTGATTTTAAAATGTCAGTAAGAAATAACGAGTCGAAGAAGCATGTGTTGAAATCTGGAGTTTTAAATGAAATTTCTAGAATACTGATAAACGCGTGTTTTGAAAGCCAATGTCTCTAATAACATGATCCTGATCAATTGATTACTTGTTTGATTGCTTGCTTGCTTGATTGATTGATTGATTGATTGATTGATGTGATGGAATGGGATGGGATGGATGGATTGATTGATTAATTGTGTATTCAATAAATGGGTATCTTTAATATAACAGAGGGGCGTTTTCGGGGAACATCGATCCTGAATCCATTACTAGATGGTGGACATACTAGAAAAAACTTTTTAAGGATTTTGAAGATTTTAAACGAATAACTCCAAAAAATCTGACTATCACAATATACGAAAACAATATACTTAAATCTAATAATCCAGGCGATGTTAGGCAGTTTGGTTTGCAAATACAAATGTAGATATATTTTATATATCTATCCAAAATGTCTTTGACGTCCCATAGTTATTCTTAATTTGATTACTCAGCTTAACAGGAGGTGCCTACATCCTGGAAATACCCAGTTTTACTTCCTTGTTATAGTTTACGCTTTTACACACCTTGTCAGTTATCAAACTTCAAACTTTTTACTTTATTTTTTTTTGTACTATTATAAATTGAAAATGGTCTAAAATCCTTGTTTTTTTATAATTTATTAAAGAACACGCGTATAGTATAAAATTAAATATCTAGCTAAAACAGACTTTTATAACATTTGTAATTAACGCCATAGTAAACTAGAAAAACTGAGCTACAAGCTCACAAAAAATACCCCCCGCTCCCAAAAAATCCATCGGATCAAATGTTTAAATAGGGTGTTCACATCTACATTATATCACAAAGATTGTTTCATGAAAATACATTGAAGGGTTTAGGAAGAGTTGCGGATAGGTACCCTAAGGTGTAATGGAAGGAAGGACACACGGACGGACACCCCTATCACTATATACCCCCCACTTTTTAAGCGGGGGTATAAAAAACATTTAGAGAAAGGTAACAGCTGCCGAGAAGCTTCCGATGTATATAGATTACAAGGGACCGAGATGAGCTGACCATTCGGCACCAATTCGTTTGCACTAAACTTTGGACCGGTTTGTACGATAGTTCGTTTCGAAGGTTATACTTATTGAACTTTGTTAACATAAGGTCATTTAAATCTTTTCTTTAACCTCTTAAAACAATATTGTTTTCACAATTTAGGCACAAGCACTACTGGAATTCTATTCCGAAACGACCGTTTAGTGTTTGTAAAAACACTGGTATAATATAATAATATAAATTTGTATAAAAAGATATTGCGTAACGATGAAGTATATTTGTCGCCAAAGTACAATTCTCTGCAATTTTTTAAACAATTTAGAAAAGGTGTCAATGGCACTATATTATTTTACTTTTATTTTTACAATAAGCAAAGAATAAAAATGAAGAACTTTGAAAGCCAGTGTTTGAATTACTTTATTGTTAAATTTGCCGTCAAAATCATCGTAATACTTCTACATGTATTGAATGGGAAGTACAAAATTTTTTTTGCATATGTTGTCAGTATTGTGTCGTCTTTCCCGATTTCTCAGATATTCCGATGACGGTGACAATTTATACCCCCGCTTAAAAAGTGGGGGGGGGGGGGTTATATAGTGATAGGGGTGTCCGTCCGTGTGTTTTCAAGTACACATAGTTATTTTTCATTTTGTTTCATTGTATGGTAAACTCCTTGGAAAATGGTAATTGCATTAACAATTATTGTTGCAATGTAGTTGACATTAGTTATCATAAATCGAAATAGAAAGAATTATTTATACACAAGTTTGTCACCGTTTATCATTCAATTAATTATGGAATTAACCCAGTCAGATATAGAACTGTTAACAGTTGAATTTGTACACCAGCACGTTTGATTGAACAGTAAATCACTACCGTTGCCATGGACAACAGTTTTGAATATATCCGGTAGTGTATGAAAACCAAAGATGCTGTCTCCCCAGGTCTCTGTAGCCATGACTAATACAGGTACTGCTATAATGTTCATAAATAAGCCGGCCGATACCTACAATTCAAATAAATCATGATATTATATGAGGTTGTGCTTTTCTCAGACGGGTAAAACGGCTTTTCCGTCCAGGCACGTGCGGTCGATGATATGGGCCACGTAATTTTAGCCATATCTAAGCATACAGGAACTACGTAGTTCAATTGTTAACTTAGGGATATAGCAAGCCTAGGATTAACAAACCCTGAAAAAGTTTTATTACCGTCATCACAGTATTGTAAATACGTATGTCTGATGCCTTTGTGTCCAGGATTGCCCCCAATATAGTTCCATGTTCCTTTATACACAATTTTGATTACGCACATGGCGGATGTAGCTAGCTAAACAGGAAGTGCTTACCCTTCCGGAGCACCCAGACTCACTTCCCTTGTGGAAGTTCACGCGTCTAACCTGACTTGTCAGTTTCAAAGTTTTTGCTTTGCTTCTAGATTGTGATTCGGAAATGAATTAGTATGTTGTTGATTACCACAAATGATATGATAAAGCGTCAAATTAAAACATTAGTATTTATATCCGATCACATATAGTCCGATCTGCCCAACAGATTATATATAAAAGAGATAAATGTAATTATTCATGTCTTCTTTTACTAGTATTACAAAATATTATGTAACCAATAGGCTTGTATTTCTGCGGGTGAACTAAGGATCTCCAAGAATACCATTAACATAAAAGGCAATACACGTATTTTCAGATAAACATTGTTTATCAAAATTATTTGTTTGTAAATTAAACAAAAACTAAGCCACGCGTAATTGTTCAAAGTATTGTGGTAGATGGATGTAGTAAAATAAATTTTTGATTCTTCTATTTTTCTTATTTCAACATCTTAAGATAGTTGAATTTCCACAATTTTGGGTCCTAGCACTTTGATAAGGAATTTCATTCCGAAACTACTGTACGTATACAGTGTTAATTAAAACAATTTTTGTGATTATTTATTAAACAGGATAACGACATTTCCGTGTGCCATTCAACGCAACGCTTATATTTCCATGTTCTGTTATTAAATACCATAAATGGCATGGATAGTTATCCATACTTTGGATTAGTGTACCGATCTGGCATTTGAAGTTGTTTTCTGAGAGTTGCCTGTGGTCATCCATTTTGAACTTTTTTAAAGTTTAAATGTTGATTTGGGATTCTGATTTGGACATGTGTCTGGTGATTACTTGTACTTCTTTTTGTAAACAAAAGCGTATCTATTTATACATACCATATCTACAACTTTCACATATCCGTATGAAAACACCACAGCATTTGGCGGTGTTGCTACTGGCAACATATATGCAAATGATGTTGCTATAGCTGTGGGGAACATGAAATACAAAGGATTGACGTTCAATTTTAATGCCTGAAAATACAGAAGAATATATATTAACCAGTCATATCATCAAACAACTGTGAAACAGTGATTTTAATTGCATTATGTCCAATTAGATCTATGGTGGTTCTAGGTAAAATTATAATTTATTGGGTTATAAAGTCGTATTTCGTTATTGTAGTTAAAAGTAAGTTTGTTATATACTGTTCCAATGAAATTTAAATTCAGTCAGGGGTGTCTACGAAAGGAATAAAAATTGAGAGACGATGAAAATTGAGCATTTAAAAGTTTTAACATCATCTAGATGAAAACTGATATCTATTATTAATCATAATCTCAGAAATGCAGGTAATGTACGTTCTGAAAATAACGCCACGATTGTGATTTTTCCGACTTTTATACAAATCAGCAATATGAATTTGCATACTTTAAATTCAATTTTTCAAAATTGTATGAAGTTTTCTTATTACTCAACAGTAGCTTTTGCTATGTTTTTACCAATATATATCAGCCACGCTTAATTTATATTTTGGTAACGCGACGACTAAATGCATGTTGCTAATGCTATTATCTTTCAGATGGGTGTATAAAGCAAAACTTTCAATCGTATAAAGATAGGCTAATTGACCAATTATGTTCAAATACAATTTAAAAACAGCCTGAAGCATTTTCATTTTAGTTCCATGCATTAAAATCAAATTGTGATGCAAGATAAATCATCCCCTTATTTCCCATCAAGACGAGACATTTATCACATTCCAATAATTTTAATTACGGTTGCGCATCAGGAACAGCTGTTTAGAGTCACAGAATAAATATTTAGTAATATTACAACCGCTACATCTCGATGATACATTATCCGTTATGATATTTGCAAACAACATTGACCTGTTCGCTTGACCTTTCATATGAACTATTTATATACAACCAAATAATTAGATAGTGCTAGGATTCGCAGTGAGTATAATATATAGGCAGTGTTATTAATCATGCGTTCTGGTCCATCATTAATATTTAAATTAAAGAGCAAACAATAATTACACAGCAAACTTTACAGATGCCGGATGTGGCAAAACTAGTTTAAAAGAGCAAATCGCCAGATTGAGATTCAGTTTGCTGTGAATGATGTTTTACACACAAGGCTAGATTATATAATTTTTGTGACAGTTAACGAAATCAGAGTACCTGGAGGAAACCTTAAGCAATTGGGACCCGAGGATATAAAACATAAACTGGCATTTTGAACCAATTTGGCCACTCGAACCCATTCCATTGATGGAAGTTCACGTGTTTTACCAAATTTAGCAGCTTCCAAATGTTTACTTTGCTTTGGTTTGGACATGGATTTGTATGTTTGTTTTTGATATACTAACCAGTTGTGACATTATGGGCATCATCAACGTAGCCATTGCTGTATTGCTGGTTACTTCAGTAGCAGCGGCGACAATATAACATAAAATCAAATTCATAACCCAAGGTTCAAATGAACTGAAAACAGTAAGTTTATCGCCAACCCATGCTGAAAGTCCTGATACCTGAAAAAAAGTTGAAATAATAACATCACAGCATTTAACATTAATTGTAAAAGTATATGTATTGATTTTTTTCACTCATTTTGTTGTATCCTTATTATCTGTTTTGACTGATTTTGTATTTTAAAATCAACCCGCAATTTTATTATCATATTAAAACACAATGCGCAATTTTTTGCAAACATCTCAAAATCTTTTCATCGGCAATGTGCAGATTCGTTGTTATTATTACATGGTGTGTCTTGTTGATGTCATATGCTGACTTTAAATTTCTATTAAAATTCTGCATTCAAAATCAATTAGGCACAGTCAAGTTAAATGCACCGGAAGTGAGGCCGTAGTAACTGGAAGTGTAAAGACCTCCTGTGTCTAGATAGCTAAACTTTCTACATGTGAGAATGTAAAGAAATAAAACTACAGGCCGTCAAATATATACACAAAACAAACTCGTTGTATTCTTTCAACCAATTGCCTTGTACATTCTTGTTTACAATATTCCATATGCATTTAATTTAAAAGTAATAAATATATTATAATATCATTATTATCTCTTTTACTTCGCTTCCTTTAGCCAGAGCAAATCCACCACCCACGAGTAACACCACGCCCCATGGAATTTTCTTCTCCATCACATCCCAAGACAGTAACGGGGTGACTTTCTGCTTCTTTTCTGGAATTAAATGAAGATTTTTATTTGGCAGACGCAAAATGTGATTTCAGGTTTTTGAGTCAAGATCACTTGGAAGAGCAAACCTCCTTTGTTAATTTAAGATTTTATGATCTGTGTTGCGTTTGCGTTAAATCAACATTGCAAGAATACAAACGATGTTTTGGTAAACTTTGACAATTTACCAGCTATAGGCAAACAACATTGATCTGTCCGTGTGACCTTTCATTAGGAATATACATATAAGTCCACCTAATACATGGGAAGAGTTAGGATGCGCAGTTAATAATATACACATTACCCATTGTTAGTGTTCAAATCATATAGACAGATATACACCCGTTATTCCTATTACTTAAACTTACCTGCCATAATGAATATTTAAATCAAAGGTCAAGCGAACAGGACCGGTCAATAATGTTTGCCTATACACTTATAAGCTTTTTCTTACACAAACATGTCAAAATCACAATCACAAAAAGCTATGAAAACTGTCATTGAAAGTTTAACACGTTGACTTCCACCAGGGTTGTAAGGCATGGACTTCCGAAAGGGTTAGCATCTCCTATATAGCTGTTTAGTTAGCTACATACGCCAAGCGTGAAGCCATCAAATAACAACACTATCGGCATACTGAAAAAAATTAGTGACGATGAATGACTCCATACTATCATCTTAATATTTCTTTTTAAAGTTTCTATATATGCGTAGAAGTGAACCGTATTCAGTCAGTAAATCATCGATCTCATTTATTCATATGAATGAATGAATGAATGAATGAATGAATAAAAAATGGATGGACCAAAACCATTTCATTTTTGCTAATTGCTTATTTAATGCCAAGCAAAATATGTAATCCGTCTTGTTGTAAATCACTCGCGATACTATCTGCCTGCAATGAACACAAGTATATTTCACTTAATCAACAAAACGACTCCAAGAATTACAAGTTAAACTAGAAAAACTGTGAGCCACAAGCTCACAAAAAATATCCCCGCTCCCCCCACATAAAAAAAATCTATCGGATCAAATTTTTGAATAGGTGGTGCACATCTACATTATATCACAAATATTGTGTGAAACTTTCATGAACATCCATTGAAGAGTTTAGGAGGAGTTGCGGATAAGAGATAGGTACCCAAAGGTGTAACGGAAGAACGGACGGACACACGGACGGACATCCCTATTACTATATACCCCCCACTTTTTAAGCGGGAGTATAACTATGATTTTTTTGTACATGTCTTCGAACATTTGCTGAACATCTCAGTAAAATAAACTGCAAACAAGACATAGGAAAAGTTTTTTAAAAAGTATTCTCATTACTCAATTTGTTTAGACACAAGTGGAATGTCCTATCAAAAACAAACATACAGATCCATGTCCAAATCGTAATTCCAAAGCTAAGTAAAAACTTTGAAACTGGCAAACAATACATGTATTAAACACGTGAATTTATACCATGAATAAAGCGTAAATGTGGACGTCACACCTTTGATCTAATAATGCAATATGTTTTTGGAAACTTTCATAGTAGTTGTCAAAATATAATGATACGTTACTTACCAGACATCTGGTAGGTACCTTTAAAATGAAAATACAAAATTAACATGAGTTTGTTTAAAGTCAAACTTTTACTGAACGTATACCAGATAAACAACACAAAATAAAGCATATTATATGAAATACAAACATGCCGATCCTTGTCTAATGCACAAGATCAAAGCAAAAACTTATTGAAAACTAACAAATTCAGTTACATGTAAACATTAACCAAGAAAGTGAGATTGGGTGGTCTGGATGAGTAACCACCTCCTGTTTCTCTAAAGCTAAACCCGCCATGTCTGAATATATATCAATGATTGATTTTTCTGATGCACAAAAATTTGTTTTCAGATTTTTAAACATTTTTGATGGCGAAATAGGACGATTTAAATTTAATCGATTTACATTACCAGAAAAGATAAACAAGGTACAGATAACTTATCGATGTTAAAGTCGTATTAAACTGTTACGCTACCCACGTTTGGAGTCTTAAAACTGTTGTTAAAGTTTGAATATACAACATGTATATATAGATGCGATTTTATGTGGTAATAATAGTGGTACTGGTAACTGTCTATAAAGACCAGGATTTTAAGGAACCTTCAAGTGTAAACAACCAAAAGTACCTCTAAACAAAGGCCATATTTCTTAAGTCCCTTTATTTATCTTTTACTGTATTGATAAAAAATAGTAGTCTACAAGCTGTTCAACTTCTGTAATTAACTAGAAAATCTGTGAGCCACAAGCTCACAAAAATATCCCTGCTCCCCCCTCATAGAACAATCCATCGGATCAAATGTTTAAATCGGAGGTGCACATCTACATTATATCACAAAGATTGTGTGAACGTTTCATGAAAATCCATTGAAGGGTTTAGGAGGAGTTGCGGATAAGAGATAGGTACCCTAAGGTGTAATGGAAGGACGGACACCCATATCACTATATACACCCACTTTTTAAGCGGAGGTATAAAAGAGAGGCCTCCTTGGCCAAATGGCGTAAAGCGCCGGCGCCGACTCAGGACTTACAGCGCTTCTTGTAGTCTCTCATGGTAGACCTTAGTATGAGAAGGTTGGTCAGTTTCCTTGGCAAAATGTCGATAATTTTCTATGGGCTCTCAGGTATCCGCCACCATTACTGGATTGACGGCATCCGTGTAATTGACAATAAAATTCCATTACTCATTTCCATTCTTTTCAACTAACATTGAATAATTGCGGATATACAAATTATGTAAAAAAAACTCGAGCTTTGGTATGAAAATAACAGATTAAAACACGCTAAAGAAGAAAATCTAATTACCAGACTTTTGAAATATTCTTGTTGGAAACACCGATGGAAATACAAACATACTTGCTGCAATAAGAATCGATGGGGTTGAATCCGACACTGTGCTGATAAAAATAAAGATAACATATATCATAGTATGATTAATTACTGAACCTGTATCAATATTACATTTCTATATTTTAGATAGGGTGACAGTACATTTCTTGCCATTCTAAGAAATTCCATTGTCATACGATGAAATTGTTGCTATATTAAAGGTATCGATATTCCGAGTATCTGGTCAGTTAACGTTTTATAAACGCTTGAAAATTTGTCATACGATGACATAACATCGATTAAATAAACACTTAGTCAGATTCTAACCGCGTCTGCAAGTTTTCTACGCGTGTAATGTCAACCGATTGGGCAATGTCACCCACTGACTTCAGATATTGAACTGAAGACATAAATTCTACCCACAGTATTCTTATCCAATTTCGAATCATTTAGAAAAAGTATAATCTACCAAATTCTTCTTAACTAATTTAATTTCTTTCCATTTACAAAAAGTATAATAACTTCAAATAAGAAAGTGGCGATCGCGATCTGCCGAGATCCGCCGATATTCCCGGCTGGATGAGTCTAAAATAATGGTCCTTAATTAAACAGCCTTGGCCAGGATGTGTTTGGCTTGTTTATATTTAGACTATAGACTTAGACTATATATACTTTAATAAGTAATTATAATAAATCATCACTTCTCATGGTTGATATGTATACATAAAATGGATGAATGTTTGACTTGAAGATAAAGATGTTCCATTACATAATGATGGTAATATACTTGTTACGATGTGATAAAATGTGTGACAATTTTGTGGTTTTTTTTAAACTTTTTACTCTAATTTGACATACTTTTCAGGGAATATGTCACCCCATCCACCGACTCCACCAAGATCGCGTGTTATCCATAAAACCGCTAAAAGAATAAAATGTACGAGAACAGCTCCCTGTGCAAAACTGCAATTAAAGAAATAAGCAAAACTTAATATGTACATGTAAACGCATGTATTTATATTACAAAATTATAAAGAATCGCTAGTAGGGTTTCCGGTCTGCACATTGGTCGAAATGTAGACTCTCAATTTGCCAAAGTATCATCGTATCCATAACAACGGATACTGGTAAAGCCAAAGTAAAACATTACATCGTCAAATGTTCAATGCCATTTCTAGCGCACCAATTGCAATTGGCCAGGCTTTTAGAATATGAAATAACAATTTAGCGAATATGCATAGGATACCACAAAATAACATGCCTTGTAATCAAATTGTCCACATACAGTGAAACCTCATTACAATGAACCTCAATAGCTTTTCTACCTCGCCTCAAATCTCAAAATCCATTTTTCTTTTCCTTAAAAGCTTTATCGCCAAAAAACTTTTTGATAACAATGAAATCAGGCTAAAAAATAATGAATAAAAATCGATGGTTTTTACTCATTTTTAACCCCCCCCCCCCCCCCAGCAAACGAAGTTTATTTATGTATACATATATATATATAGGAATCATCCTGCCAACCCCATAAGTTCCATGTCTATGGGTGGATTTTTATCCAATTTGATACAAATTCTCATAAACGTGCAAAGTAATTCTGTCATAGATTGTGTTTATACATCGTAAACTACAACAAAATGAAACCTAGTACTTATATTTACAATAATAATCCTTCATATATCTGCTAAAATCTGCAATAAGCCAAACATTTAATATTATTATATGACTGCGTGTTTTCCTTTTCTCTGATTGGTCAAATTCAGTGATACATACATGTATAGCGATATTGAATAAAAAATGCCTCAAAAAGTCAATTAATAGTTGGCGGACCACTTTAACGCTATAAATAGTAACAAAAAATAGTAGCGGATCACTTTTCGATCAAACATAGAAAAGGGACTTTCCGTAAATTATGACGTCACAACTAAAAGACGTCAAAAAATAGCATGCGCTGACGTCGTTGGCATAATTTGGCAATACACAAACATTAAATGTCGGTCGACGAGCAGCGTAAACGTTTTTGTGTGGAAACCTCAGAAGATTTTGGCATCAAAAGATGCCATTAACACAAAGAAATTTACAAATGTGCTGTTAAACTAACAAGAAAGTATTTTCAAGAGCTTTAAAAAAATCTGAATTTGAAGTGTCATATAATAAAACAATTACTGTCTTTTGATAACGGTGGATATGGGACTATACGGACCTACCCAAAATATTCACCTCGGCTTAACGGCCTCGGTGAATATTACTTTGATCAGGTCCGTGTAATCCCATATCCACTTCATCAAAAGACAATAATTGTATATTACAAAACATTGATTTTCATTTCTCATCCGCTGATTTTGTTAATGAATGGAACATTGATCCTTTCAAGACTTTTTACCCCGCCTTTTTGACGTCATTTCATTCAAGAAACGCATTTACCCCGCCCAAAATTAGACTTAACTAGAGGTTGACAGATCATGCTAGTTTACTCAAATGTTAACATTATTCTTGCCAATAAGTTTACCAGTGATTGTAAATATAAGATTTTAACGATCATGTACCTGACAGGACCTAGTTTGTTGTATTCTTCTCTGATGACTCCTCGAACTCTTTTATCCACCTCATTGTCCTTTTTACCGCCTTTACAACAGGAACAACATCCTCTACAGAAAATATTACTAATCTTAAATTTGTGTTAAAAAACATTTTTTAAACCGAAATTCAGCCATGTCAAACCGAAATTCAGCCATGTCAAACCGAAATTCAGCCAAATCAAACCGAAATTCAGTCATATCAAACCGACATTCAGCCATATCAAACCGACATTCAGCCATATCAAACCGATATTCAGTCATATCAAATCGACATTTAGTCATATCAAACCGAAATTCAGTCATATCAAACCGACATTCAGTCATATCAAACCGATATTCAGTCATATCAAACCGACATTCAGTCATATCAAACCGAAATTCAGTCATATCAAACCGACATTCAGTCATATCAAACCGATATTCAGTCATATCAAACCGACATTCAGCCAAATCAAACCGAAATTCAGTCATATCAAACCGTCATTCAGTCATATCAAACCGAAATTCAGCCATATCAAACCGATATTCAGTCATATCAAATCGACATTCAGCCATATCAAACCGACATTCAGTCATAACAAACCGACATTCAGCCATATCAAACCGTCATTCAGTCATATCAAACCGATATTCAGTCATATCAAATGTACATTTAGTCATATCAAACCGAAATTCAGCCATATCAAACCGTCATTCAGTCATATCAAACCGATATTCAGTCATATCAAATCGACATTCAGCCATATCAAACCGACATTCAGTCATATCAAACCGACATTCAGCCATATCAAACCGTCATTCAGTCATATCAAACCGATATTCAGTCATATCAAATCGACATTTAGTCATATCAAACCGAAATTCAGCCATATCAAACCGTCATTCAGTCATATCAAACCGATATTCAGTCATATCAAACCCATATTCAGTCATATCAAATCGACATTCAGTCATATCAAACCGAAATTCAGTCATATCAAACCGACATTCAGTCATAATCAATTCAAGTTCAATAATACAAAATGCTTTGCACGATAAATTATGTTATACTGCAAATTGTGATACCGCTAGTGAAAAATTACCAACAAACTTGAATTATTATTTGAAAATATAAAGACGCATACGGCCATATTTAACTGCCATTTAACCATCTTAAACCAATTATAATTCACTAAATAGTATTACAAAACGCGTTGAAAGATAAATATGATGCACTGCGTACTAGTATTTTAATATTTCAAATTTGTGTTGAAATTAACATCGTACGGTGTATTGTTGCAAAATGTACATGAATTCGTGGGGAGTTTAGTGAAGTAGAGTAATTGTGTTTAACGCCCAGTCATGATTCTTTCACTTGGGGCAAACGGTGTGCCTAAAAGAAAAAACCGTATCGGCTCCGTCACTCTACCTCTCCAGACATCATTATAGAAGAACAGTTCCCTCGGGAGAGGTCCATAATAGATAAATATCTAAATTCAAGCATGTTTTAAGGAAACAAAAACCAATGATTGGCAGGTTGATCATGAACTGGATAATAGCGAAACTTCCTAAAATTAGTACATCGCTAACATTAAAAAGTTTACAGTATATATAGTACATGACTATAAAAAGTCAATGTCGAATCGGCAGTTCATTTCGCTCCATCTTTAGGCTAGCTATATATTGACAGCTTTTAAATTTCTACAGCTTCCCTTCTGCTAGCTTACCATATATCAGTCATTCGGCAGGCGGGCTTCGGCTTCTTTTCGTTAGCTAAATGTTATATTTCCGACAAATCTGTACTGTATATATATAGTGAAATCATCGGACCAATAATTGTTTTTATAAATCACTAATACCTGCATCTGAGGAAAAACAATTGCATCCAACACCACAGAATCACAAGTAAGATGGCTGACAAAGGTAATCCAAACTGCATCCACGTGGCAAAGGTAACTGGAGATTTTCCGCCATTGTTTTCGAACACGCTTGACATTGAAAAAAAAGTTATGTATATAGATGTCTTATTTCAGATCATTGTAACATTTTAACGGTTGTTAATTTTCGCCCACTTATAAAGTGTTTCTAAAACTTTCACGTGAGATAGAGAGGAAGCCAGATATCATATTCAATTAGTTTTTTTTTTCGATTAAACCAACCAGAAACATGCCGACCCATATTAAAACCTACTGTTTAATTCATGTCCGGCAGAGCAAATGTTTTTCAAGCTTTTAGATATGAAAATCAATAAATTTTCTATTATGTCATATACCGTTATGAAGTATGCATTTTGTCGTAATAAATGAGCACCAAGGTACATACCATAAAATCCTTGCGGGGATCTAAACTATGCATTGGAGCCATACAGACGACAGGAAGTATAAAACATATGGCTCAGAAGTATTGAACTGCGCATGTACGACGATTCCATTTTTTTACACCGGAAAAATCGTCTGACTAAAGGGTGACTACCCAAAGAAAAACAGTAGCTGTAAACAACCAAATTGTAGGAGTTGTTTCCCCTTGTTACGCGATCGTACCCACGATGAATAGGCAAATCCAGGATAAACTTGAAATTGCCCGGATGATTGTGACTTCCGTTCGTCTGTTCCAAAAGTAAACAATAACAAATTCCCCGCAAGAATTTTAAAAAATTTTGCGTTTTATTTTCTGAATGACATGGTATGTACCTTGGTGCTCATTTATTACGACAAAATGCATACTTCATAACGGTATATGACACAATAGAAAATTTATTTATTTTCACATCTAAAAGCTTGAAAAACGTGCTCTGCCGGACATGAATTAAACAGTACATGTATGTTCAAATCAAAATCTCATATTGCAAAACAAATACTTTTAAGTTTTTCAAATTAAGTAATTTGCGAACTTCCTTCAGTTAAGTGAGACCGGATGATCCAGAAGGATAAGCACCTTATGCCTTACTAGCTACACCAGCCACATGTAAAATCAAAACAAAATTATACGTTTCTGTTATTATTTTGGTCCAATCACTACTGATGAGGAATTGTATTCTGAAACGTCCGTCTAGTTCTAGTGCTGTAAAATTAAAACTGCTATAATATGTAATGTAGTCATTCATTTTATTAGAATGTTTGATTGAAATAAAAACTTTGTAGGTTTTGCAAACAATGCAATTTAATTATGTTCAGAACACAACGTTTGCGTGGAAATATATTTTCATTAGTTAGTATGTTAATTCGGAAATATGGTTCAATTCATGTATTGTATAAACATTAATGTGGGATGCTGATCATGTTATAAGCCGATGAATTACATTACATTAACATTTAATAATTTTGTGTTGTGGTAATTTCAAAGCAGTTTGTCCTGCATGGCAATATTTGGATTGGTTTCAGCCAGAATACTAGCACATTGGCTGATAACAGAAGGTGTCTTATATACAGTAAAATGTTGTGTTCATTCTAATAACAAAATAGAAAAACTGTGAGCCACAAGCTCCCAAAAATACCCCCACATAAAAATCCATCAGATCAAATTTTTAAATAGGAGGTGCACATCTACATTATATCACAAAGAATGTGTGAAAGTTTCATGAAAATCCATTAAAGGGTTAAGGAGAAAGTCGCAGATAAGAGATAGGTACCCTAAGGTGTAACAGAAGGACGAACGGACACCCCTATCACTATATACCCCCTCCCCACGTTTTAAGCGGGGGGTATAACAAACACTATGGTGTCAGACATCTTTCAGATCAATTTGGTCATTTTATCAACATTTGCTTATGTTCATGTAGGCTACCAGTAGCTCAAATAATGACATAAAAAACTTTAAATATTCATTATTTACATCCTTTAAAAATATCATCTAAAGACAACATATGTATTGTGTTTTGTAATATACTTTTCCAACAAACAACCATTTTACCAATGGGCACAATCTGTGCAACATTGCTTGCTGTTCTTTATTCGTTTGAATCAGAACCTTCTTTAATCAGAAAAGAAGACTGTCGTCAAATTGGTAAACCCTACATACCGATGGCGTTTTATTTATTAATAATTCTAAATTTGCAGATTATATATATATGTGTCATCTATCCGAGTGATCTTGAAATAAAAGATACGACCGATTTTTAAAATTTTATTTAATATCTAGACTTGTATCTCAATAACGACGTCAATGAAAAATATAAGCAATATACGCATATATCGGACGGAACTGAGTCTTTACACTACCAGGAATATTAAACACCAAGGAGTTTATTTTTTTGATAACTGTTGAGATTACTTCGAGTTACCCCGCTTAGGGCATTCATTAGTTAGGACAATTTGGCTCATCATTCTCTGTCCGTTACCGCTAAGATAACATCGAGTTACCCAGCCCAGAGCACTCACTAGATTAATCGCAAGACGACCTATGCCCCCCCCCCCCCCCCCCATTGACGGAATAAGCAAAGCTGTTGTTGAATGTTGCTTAACGTCGCATCAGCATTTTTTAGCTGTTAGCGACGATGACTACTTTATTATTCTATATGGATTATTATATGAACAAGCTCGTGTATACATATGAAGTGCGAGTGTGTTTATGGTCTGTCTTGTATCAGTGAGCACTCAGGGCGACTTTGAGATGCTACCTCACAGAGTCAGTACGACGCAGACAAGCCTACCACTCCCCAGTCGCGTTACCCTGACATCGGGTGAGCCAGTAAAGGCTAACGGAAAGTAAAATTCACTTTCCCACATGTGGTCTGAGCGGAACTTTAATACACAGCAGTGATTCGTAGACTGACGCCTTATATATTTATCCATTAGGCCACCGCTGCCGATGAATAAGCATAATGTGTGTATAATCATGCATCTGCAAAGCTTACTCACACATGTCTGAAGGGTCATTACATTTGAAGTCTTTTAGTACCAAAATTTGCTGAAAATTTAAATACTCACAAAATACATGCGCCTGACCGTTCATTTAAGCAATTAGACAGTAACAGCGCTCGTAGAAATTATACTCGGATATCAATCAAAACAAACATCCCAGTCCATGATCCTTATTTTAACGAGGGTAGTTTTTTGAGATACAAATGCATTTACGTACCCAACATTGCCGAGGAGTTATTTATAAGTTTGCAATTTATGACCTTTAACCTTGACTTTTGTTTGCGACGTATCATCTTAAAATGATTAACATTTTGAAGCATATTTGATAAAAGTGCATCCAGTAATATGGAAGATTTGTAGCGAATACAGTGTTGAGAAGGACGGACGGACAGACAGGGTAAAATCACAACAAATACCCTGCAAAAGGCAGAAAGTAAAAATATACTCACATATCGGCCTGACCTTTCAACACAAGATTTGGTCCGGTTCCTGTCAGACTTCCAATACCTCCACAATTTGCAGAATAAGCAATACACAATGACATAGCTTTACCCATTCGTTTATGGTGTGGGTCGTCTTCACTTTCATCATCTATAGCAGGTTTTTCGTTCTTGTCGCTTTTAAATATAAAAGACACAATGCACTTCAGTAATAAGGAGATATTTTATGTTTATACTGTTTATCATTTAAAAATATCTTTGTCATAGGGATAAAAAACAAATTAAACTTAAGCGTTCCATGTCCAATTCTTTAAAATTAAACATAAAAAACAAAAGCACATATAACTATTAGGCTTTTCTTGTATAAGTTTAGAATATCAATATAACTAACATGTGACATATTGGCGAAGGATAAAAAGATTACCAACCTTGTATACATGTTTAGCTGACTAACACCTTGTACATGTGGCCTCAATACAATGATGGCGTTTCTGTTTGGCATGTAAATATATATCCCATATTGAGATGTTCAAAGAGTTTCTTAACAGTAAATGCGTTTCCATTCAGCTTACCTTTCAACACTAAGAGGTATCTAGCCGATATCTGGGTGTACTGAAGACTTTCAATCAACTGACTAGATGAACGATCTGATCAAACTGTGGATGCAAGTTAGGGCCGTCATCACAGTATTGTTGACAAGGTTGATGTGTCTATGTCCAGGATTGTCCTGGATATTTTTGACGTCTCATAGTTCCATGTTCCTTTCACACAATTTTGATTACACACGTGGTGGGTGTAGCTATCTAAACAGGAAGTGCTTACCCTTCCGGAGCACCCGGCCTCATTTCCCTGGTGGAAGTTCACGTGTATAACCTAACTTGTCAGTTTCAAAGTTTTTACTTTGCTTTTGGATTGTGATTCGGATATGGATTAGTATGTTTGGTTTTTGATTATTAAGATACATGTTAAAATAGAAGCTATAGTTATGTTTCATGAAATCATGTACGTACTATATGTTTAACTAGTTTGATTGTCGGTTGTATCTTATAATTACTTTATCATTCTAACAGCAATAAACAATAAAAATTATCATATTACCATTGTCTTGCTTACCTATATCTAGATACAGGATTTACATGTCCGTTCTCTTCCTGATGTTTATCACTGGATAGTTTTTCTGAATTTCCATTGATGTTTGACACTTTCAAATTAACACTGTCCATTTCCAATGCTTTATTGTCAACACCTACAAAAATACTTCCACGAAAATTAGCAAACCAACTCGGGAGAATGATATTCGCCCCCCCCCCTTCAATATTGATGTTTTGCACCAAGTATCGTAAAATATTGGTTCATAGTTTCAGAGAGTTACTCTGGACATCTAGAATGACGGGATTTTAAATTTATTATCCCAAATTCTCTTCGAAAGCTTAAGATTGGGAAAATACAGACTTGTGTTGTACTCCTTGCATTAAATTGAACATAATGAATGAAATACATTGGTAGAATATACAGTAGCTACTACGGGAACCATGCATTAGTTCATTCATACCTCATAAAATAATTTAATTTCACTTAAAATCTTATGAGTTAATTTATAAATACTCTCTACTTAACAAATTTGCATATTTAATAATTCAAATCAGTGAAATATTTCACATCGCTATTGCGAAGAAATATGAGCATTTGTGCGTCGCCTATGCCAATATGGCACTATTGAATTATTAAAAAAAAACAGTAAAGATAAACTCTTACCAATATTGTCCTCTTCATTTGACGATTGTTTGACATCCTTTAGCTGAATCAGTATAGCATTTGCTATTGGTATCATCATAGCCGTAGTGGCCGTGTTACTGATCCACATAGATAAAAACCATGTCGGCAACATCAGTCCCAACATTAACCTGAAACAATAACAACATCACAAAATTACTGATTTAGTATCTTAACTTGAGTTCTTGTCATTTTTTTCAGTTGCAGTGAAACTGCATTCTTAATTAGTATCATCATTGCAGTAGTGACCCTGTTACTGATCCACATAGGCAACATCAGTCCTTACATCAACCTGAACAAAATAGCAATTCCATTTTATCACTGAATTCGAACCATTGGTATCTTTGATTATTGTCATTTTCAGTTGCAATTGGTATTGGTCTGACAGAAAGAAAGTGCATGACAGAAAGTACTTTTTCACAGATATACTGTAAATGCACATATGTACGAAAGCATGTTCGTGCCACTTTTTAATCTGTTTTTTTTTACGATTAAAATCGTAGGTACGATTTTGTATTCGTATGTACGATTTTGTAATTCGTAGGTACGATTTGAAAAAAGGTACCTACGATTTGAGAAAAAAAAATCAGATTACAAAGTGGCACGAACAAGCTTTCGTACCGGTGTTGGTTGTTTACGTGATGTCATTCACTTCTGAACATTGTGTCATTCGAACCAGTACGTTTGTGTAACCGACAGTGAAACACTATGTTTTGATTTAAAGTGGAAATAATGTACCAATGCAATCATTCTTTAACATACATTGAACTTACCATCTTGGTTCAGAACCAACTATTGTCAATATTCGCAATGCTATCCTTCTATGTATGTTCCAATGCTCGATAGCTGCTGCGACAATAAGACCGCCTATAAATAGCATTGACGTATCCTGAAGTTAAATAAATGAGGTAAATAGCGAGAATATTAGCTTGAATATTCATTTGTAAAGATTTCACATTTTAATTAAACTTACATGACTGTATAGTTTCTAATACATTTTTGGCTTTTGGGGTTAGCTTTTGCTTTACTTAGCTTGAATATCCAAAACTTTTTTAACAATGATTTAAGCTAAGAATTAGATCCCGATCTTAATTATAGTAGCAAAATCGATATCATTAATATTTTCCGAATTCGTTTACCTCACATATATATATTGACACCGACCTTCTTTAAGTCATGACTCCTGTCACTTTTCGTGTGTGTGTGTGTGTGTGTGTGTGTGTGTGTGTGTGTGTGAGAGAGAGAGAGAGAGAGAGAGAGAGAGAGCAATTTATAAACTCGACGTAAGTTTGTTCCTTACATTGACGTATTGTGCAGACAAGGTCTTAGCTGACATTACTCCGACAAATGGGAACAAAATAATTGGTAACAGAGCCGTCACTGCGATAGGTAGAGCCTCTGTGATCCAGTACACGGCCATTATGATGACAACGTACGCACATTTTGCTTCCTACGAAGAAAAGAAAAACACATTGTTGTCATTAGGTACAGTGTTCAGAAGCAGGACAAACAATACACAGTATAGCATGAACTTGATTTACACGAAAACAAGAATGAAAACTCGGCCTAAATAGCGTCATTTAATGACGTCACTGACACTAGTACGTCATTAGTTGTCGTGACGCTGCTTTGGTACCGTGATAGCGGCCAGTGTCGGAATATTGTGGGCGTGGTCGGTGATACGTCAATTAACACGAAAAGGACACACAGGACACCGTATATGTGATTGCCATGGAATGTTGTGAACAAAAAAAAAAAAAAAAAAAAAAAAGCCAGAAAACACAAATATAGCATGTGCATTTTATCGGATGCAGTGAACTAGAAAACATCAAACAAGACACAATATAACGTGTGATTGAAACTGAATACAGTGACATATAACAAAATTATAAGGAGCCTCGGCGGTCGAGAGGTCTTAAGCGCGCAGTTTTGAATCACAACGCCTCTCGCCGCCTTGGTTTCAACTCTACTCGGGAAAAACCCATATGTGAGAGAGGTTGTCAGTTCGCTTGCCTAAAGTAGTGGGTTTTCTTTGGTCACTCCAGTTTCCTCCACCATTTCTGACATGACGACAACTACATTAATAGAAGTTAAAATTTCTTGACTGGGCGTAAAACACCATTCAAAAAATGAAAACTATCAGGACATAGTATATTTTGTACTTGCTTGATGGTTTGTTTGTTTAAAAAGAAAATAATAAATACATTGTACTCACTGATGATTTCTCAACCAATGGTAACGGCAGGAACAGAATAGGTGTTAATACCACAATTAGTATGCGTCTTAATCTAAAAATGGCTGACAGAATCTCTCTACCTGCCATTTTGATGCACACAACATAAATTTTACTTTGTGGTAGGACACACAGTATAATTTTATAACCTATTATTCAAATATTTGTATAACCCTCATCATACATACATCATGGTGTTGTAAATTGTAAAATATATTTACCTGTTTCTTACCTTTACGACAGGTAAGTAAAGTGCAAACTTGTCGAAAGTTTTTTACTGAGCTAACGAAAAGTTCAGCTGTTGAACGGTTGATATTATATAGCTACTGGCCGTAAAGTTGACATGAGAAAAAAAGTTAGCGATCGAAAAGGGTGTCCAACGAGGGATCGTGGTAAACTGTCGATTAGCGCACTAATTCGTTAGCTAAGTGTTACTCTTTCGACAGGTCTGTACTGTCGGCATCTTAAGTTTATGGTGTCAGTTAGTTGAATTTGTTTTTTGTATAAATCAAAACACCAAGGGCATTGCGTGGGTCCTTAGTTGCACTTACTTATCTCAGCGCCTCTTGCCACCTAGGAGTGACTTTGTCGGCTATCTTGTCGAAGGTTGATGGATTTCTTGGGACTTTCCGGTTTTCTCCACAATCGCTGGTCATACTGTCAGTGGAAAAAATATTCACTTGAGCGAAAAACTTAATTACTTCATTCCACCACTCTTCTCCCAGCATGAGGATTTGGTGGCCGAGTAGCCCAAAGGTCCGGCTTATGGATTGCAGCATTTAGCTAGATGCAAAGCCCAAACCGGTAGATTCTAATCAATCTGCTTGCAAAAAGGTCGGCGTAATTTTTTACCACCCGAGAACGGAATCTATCGATATAATTGAAGAAATCTTGACTAGAACATAAAATTTCATTTATCCACGCCTCTCTCTCTCTCTCTCTCTCTCTCTCTCTCTCTCTCTCTCTCTCTCTCTCTCTCTCTCTCTCCTCTCTGACTATGGCGCCTCGGTTGCCGATTATTCTACATTGCCTTTAGTGGTTTCGATTACAACTTGGGTAGAATCCGCAGTTTGGTCGCCAAAGCTCGGTAATTTTTGCCGGTGCCCCAATTTCTTCCGCCACCCAATAAGTGACCGTCATGATATATATGTAAGTCAAAGAATCTAGAGTTGTTTATGAAACACTATTAATTTTATTCAAGACCGCCCATGTTCGTGACTGTAGAAAAGTTTAAGCTTTTTGGACTAACATATATGAGGAATTACGTGTTTAAGTCTATTTAAGGACTGAGGTTTGTGTTTAGTAGGTAATCTAAGTATGAACTGTTCAAAGAGGCAATGGGTGAAATCAGTCATAAAATCCTTACACCATTATACAGTCAAACCTGTCTATAAACCCCACCCATGGCACAAGTAACAGTTGTCTTTATGGGCAGGTGGCCTTTTTATACAGGTTCAAATAATATGGATAAAGAACAATATGGATACAATTCTACAGGCCTTTATAACCAGGCCGTCCTTATACAGAGGTGTCCTTTAAGACATGTTCGACTGTATATCAGATTAATTTATTTACAATCTGACAAATTAAAAGATAATTCGCTTGGCCTTCCTGTAATTTGTAAATTAAGTTTTTCGATAAGTTGTTTTATTATGTGATGTTGTTTATTGTAATTACCGTTGTTCTATGATAAATATTTCGTAGTAAATTTGTCGTTTTTAGGTACCATTTAAGATAAATTTGTAAAATATACTATCCCTATAACATGTAACACCGTCTACTATGTTGTTCACTAATACAAATCGGGACACAACCAACGAAAATACATGTAGTTTTGTCTTTCTCGGGTCTGTTTGCTTTTTAATTTATAAATATTAACTGTTCTGGTTGCATTAATTGTTGCAATTACATGTACATGTTGCAATTACGTGTACTTGTTGTAATTACTTGTACTTGTTGCAATTACTTGTACTTGTTGTATTTACTTGTACTTGTTGCAATTACATGTACTTGTTGCAATTACGTGTACTTGTTGTAATTACATGTACATGTTGCAATTACATGTACTTGTTGCAATTACATGTACTTGTTGCAATTACATGTACACTTGTACTTGTTGCAATTACATGTACATGTTGCAATTAGGTGTACTTGTTGCAATTACGTGTACTTGTTTAAATTACATGTACTTGTTGCAATTACTTGTACTTGTTGTAATTACTTGTACTTGTTGCAATTACATGTACTTGTTGCAATTACGTGTACTTGTTGCAATTACGTGTACTTGTTGCAATTACATGTACACTTGTACTTGTTGCAATTACATGTACATGTTGCAATTAGGTGTACTTGTTGCAATTACGTGTACTTGTTGCAATTACGTGTACTTGTTAAAATTACATGTACTTGTTGCAATTACGTGTACTTGTTGCAATTACGCGTACTTGTTGCAATTACATGTACACTTGTACTTGTTGCAATTACATGTACATGTTGCAATTGCGTTTACTTGTTGCAATTATATGTACTTGTTGCAATTATATGTACTTGTTGCAATTACGTGTACTTGTTGCAATTTTATGTACTTGTTGCAATTACGTGTACTTGTTGCAATTATATGTACTTGTTGCAATTACGTGTACTTGTTGTAATTTTATGTACTTGTTGCAATTACGTGTACTTGTTGCAATTATATGTATGTGTTGCAATTACGTGTACTTGTTGCAATTATATGTACTTGGCTAGAGTAGTTGCAAGTAGTAATTTAGTTTTAATAAAGGGTTTTCTACTGTTAAGTCAATTTGAAGACTGAATTATACATATATGTTGAGTTATCTCTCTCTCTCTCTCTCTCTCTCTCTCTCTCTCTCTCTCTCTCTCTCTCACGTGTACACACACACACACACACACACACTGAAGGTCTCTCTCTCTCTCTCTCTCTCTCTCTCTCTCACGTGTACACACACACACACACACACACACACACACTGAAGGTAAGGTAAAGTAGCGTTATATCAAAGCGAGCAAATTCGAAAAAAAATGGTTATATAGTTTACGGAAGATGTATAAGTATGCATTAAGATAAATTTTTTTGCCAGTGGACAACTCCCCCTAGTTTCTGAAGACATTTCGACAATGCTTTTAATTTGTTAGATCAACTTGATCTTACATTGGCGAAGAGTACGAGAAGTTGCATTGCTATCCATTTACAAAGACACTTGCTGTTAAATATATAAAATGGAAAGTTGAATTATTGCACAATTTCAGAAAATGTTTTTAAAAAAAGTTATGAATAAAATAATAAAAAGTCACTCAAAAAGATAAAATAAAAATTAGTGAACTAGAAAAAGAAAAGAAAAAATATTGACTATTGGAACGAAGAAACATGTACATGCGAGACTAAATGATACCAAATAAGTTTTTGAAATGTCAATTTATCGGCTTCATTCTGTCATTTTTTATTCTTTATAAAAATCATCTTTTCGTATTGTCACCTAGTAAATGTGTCGACCGAAAAGAGAAGTAGACACAAAATAGCCACCAAATTATAAAACACCATCGTAGCTCTAGTAACACCACAAAGACGTGGTGGAGACAGGACAGTTGTCAGGATTTAAAAAAAATGCAGTGATTGTCCTCCGCATTTTAAACTAAAAGCCGGCGATTCCTCAGACGAGATTTATTAAATCCAATGAAGTATTGTTCGTTGGAAAATTAAATACAGGTACATAGAAACATTGGTATCTTTATAGCGCCTGCAATAAATGTTTGAATTTGAATTATGTAACATAATGCACAGTAATATATAACTTGTCCATGAACATATACCTGTCAAAGTCGTTCTTTTGGGAAAATAAAATATAGTAATGGATAAGTATGTTTGTTTTTGAATAGTACAGATCTGTCAAAAGTTTAACACTCAGCTAATAAATTAGTGCCGGAACGGCAGCTCGTCTAACATCTACATGCTAAATCTCGACAACTTTTTTTCAGTAGCTTTTTTGGTTGCTGGCTATACATATCTCTTCCACTCGGTGCCGAACTGCGACTAACTTTCATAAGCTCAGTGTTAAATTTTCGCCATTCACCTTGATGATATTTTAAAAACGTTAAATCCCCAGCGGGAACATTTCACCCTACGCAGATTTACTCTATGGTTTCGACAGACCTCTGTAGTATACTGTATTTAACAAATCAGATACGAATACATGTATATCGGTATCTGTTATTCCTATTTTATTCTTATTTTTTATTTGTATCAGAAAATTGGTATATTAAAAAAAACTTAATTGATAAAGGATTTTTATTGCTCTAGATCTGATCGAATAGCAGATTTGTTTTACCTTTGCTGTGCGCAATATGCAATATCGGACTCGATATGTTGCCAAGCCTACTGTAACACGGTGTATCGATTTTCAAACGCCTCTTCCAAAGGTTCCCGTGGGTTTCATTTGTAAACGCAATATGCTTGGCAAAGGAACAGTTTCAAGTATTGTCAAACCAGGTAAGGGTTTGAACCTCATACGGATCGAACGCTCTACTGAGGTACCGTATTTGTCTTACATTCTGAACTACATACATCGTTTTTGGTCATTTTTTCACCCGTTCTGCGCGTGCAAAATTGTTTAATGAATTAATGAGTAGGCCGGGTTGGCGTTTCTCCTGATACATTCCAAAATTAATGAAATTAAAAACTCTTACATAAAGACACAAATAAAACGAGTTGCAACTATATTGCTTTTGCTTGTATAATCATCAAAACATACCAAACCCTGTCCAAATCACCATCCCAACAAAGCAAAGTAAAATGTTGAAACTGGCTTCACAAGGTAAACCAAACACATCTTGTCTTTACGTTGCAACTTCAGTACCTTCCATTACAATATCGTGCTGTATCTCATTAATATAATTATGCAATCCACATGATCCATATTACTTGCCTGTTTAGACATATTGTATACTACTGAGTTTCGTATTTACGAGTTAAGTTAAGTAATGGTGTTTAACGCCTCATTCAAGAATATTTCGCTCATATTTCGGACGTCGCCAGCTATAGGTGAATGTGCAGAAATACCGAATGTGCGTTGCGCTGATATGGCATTATACAAATTAAAAAGGTTCTTTATCGTGCCAAGCCTACCGTGACACGAAACCTCGTTTATTTTATGTTGAACCGTGACTTTCATTTTGTAATACGGATTGACTGGCAAAAGAAGTCACTATCCACTTTCAAGTCAGACCCGACCGGGATTCGAACCCACAACCACCCACTCTACCAACTGAGCTACCATAGTGGTTCATTTCGTATTTAAAAGACTGGCGACATAAAATGATAGACGATGATCGGACTATTGAAAAGTGATTTAATAATAGTTTCGTATCTAAGAGACCGAAGTCACGAAAAGATAAATGATTTTGGGTTCAATAAAGGAAATATGGTAAACAAGTTCTAGATTCACAGAATTTCACAGAATTTCGACAAGTTCACACTTGCAAAAAATCGGTAAAATACAAGTTCTTTATTTTCAAATTCATACATAAAACAGTATAAAATAGCTGATCATCAAAACATTAAAAACTAAGACATATAAATTGCATTATTTAAAATTCCTTCTATAGTGTATATCATTGTAAAATATTCTGAATCCATAGTGATACAGTGCTGTTTACAGTAGAGTTTGTACACCAACAAGTTTCATTACTGATTTGAGTAATTGTCTCATTTGCATTTTTGAGGAATATTTCGGGCATTGTATGGAATCCAAACATGCTGTTACCCAATGTCTCTGTGATAAGTATTAATACAGGAACAGCAACAATGTTCAGAAGAAATCCTGCTGACACCTGAAACATAGAATGTTAAAAATGACAAGTAAATTAAAAATATAAAAAATACTAATATTACATTATGCATTTATTAAACAGTGCATTCTTTTCGCCAGGGAAAAATTATCCAAAAGGAACTACAGTTGTAGCTAGTTGTACCATCCCAAACATTGACAAACGGACGGACAGATGGTAAATTTGCTATGCGACACGTAATCTCATGCTGATTTACATTTGTGTTTGATCACAATCCATCCATATATTTTTGAGATATGGAGCGGTTACAATATTTGGACGGACGGACAGGGCGATTTCTATATAACCCTAAACTTTGTTTGCGGGCGGTATTATAATTACTCGTGAAATTAATTCCCTTGTAATGAATACTCTTCGGAATGAAAACGACATGGTAAATATTTCTACGGAAAAGCTGAACTAGTGCTATGTTTCAGTTTCCAATTACCGGAAATTCTATTCACGTAACGAATTTGTATTGATAGTGTATGCGAGTAATCAAAGTGACCTAAAACGCAGAAAAAAACAAAAACTAAAACAAGCGAAAGACAAAACAAAAAACAAACCAGGATGGACAAATGTTGTCACAAACTGTTATCATTCAGAATTGTTTAGATAAATCGCGTTTTTGTCAAGAATCTGATTGTAAGGGGAACAATGGTGAGGTTAAAATTCTGTTTGACGGCGCTTTATAAACAGTACTCCTCTCCACAAATTCATTTAAAATTTGAAGATACTGGTTATAATGAAAAGAATTGAACCGTCGGGAAGCGAATTCAAAAACATTCTCTCTTTAATATATGTCAAGAGTGAAATTCGAGTCTAGGGGTTGAAAAGCACTGCGCGCTTCAGACAACATGGCTATGGTCTACCAATCGGACCCCGAGGTGCATCGTTTCTAAATGATGTTAAATGAAAGAAATTTTATATAAAAAGAGAAAACAAGAAGAAATAAAAGGAACTGAACTTACCATATCCACAACTTTGACATAACCATAAGAAAAGACTACGGCGTTTGGCGGGGTTGCCACTGGCAACATGAAGGCAAATGAGGTAGCTATTGCTGTTGGAAACATGAAATACAACGGATGTACACCAAGGTTTAAAGCCTGAAATTAAAAAAAAAAATTTTTTTATATCAATCATTTTCCTTCACTCGTCACAACTCGGCTGATTCCGTCACCTCATTTGACCAATACTAATTCTACCGAGTTTTTCCGAGTGATTTTTTCCGAAGTCGTTACAAAGCTATTCATCCGAATACCATGCGTGTCGGATTTTTTTTTTTTCGAATTCATAGTATACGGAATAGCATATTTTACATTTTACTGTAAAAGTAAAATTCTTTAACATAATTAAAGAGGGAATATTTTCAGTAACAATAGAAAAGCTAGTCGCACACATACGCCAAAACATGTGGTTATCAAGCTGTATGAAATCGTTGATATGTGGTTTTGTTTTATGAACTGGTATTTTGCAATAGTTGTCATTCGATATCGATGTATGTGTGGTTGCACGGACCCGACTGAAACTTGTAAAACATTACTTAACTCTTTCTAATATTTACTGCGAAATTTGTTAGTTCCATATTATCACATAATAATATATAATATTGTTAACAATATATCAACCCCCCAACCAAAAAAAAAAAATAAATAAATTATGGTATACACATGTATAAGTTGAACATCTATACGAAAAGTCAAATTTCATACAAATCACCATGTAACAATGGTTAATCGTGTAGTTTGCGAGGGCTTAAGCAGTCGAAATATGTCTATAGCGATTCAAAAGAGTTGCGATCATATGATCTATCAATGCTAAATAATATTAAATAATTGGTCCAAGTCCGGTAACTCCCACAAGAAATTGACAAATTACAACAGCGCTACAGTTTGTACATCACATCATAAAAATAAAAACTGCCAAATATCAGAATTCACCGAGCCGGCAAGCTGTCTACTCAAAACACCTTACAGAAAGGGATAGAGGGGAGGAAAGACGGCAACGGACATCTACTAGTCCTCTGTCCCTTCGATGCTTTGTGGCCAGTGACAGAATTCTGCATTTTTATATTTATTTCTTACCAGTTGAGACATGATGGGCATCATCAACGTACATATAGCTGTATTGCTGGTTACTTCTGTAGCAAAAGTAACGATATAACACAATACTAAATTCATCACCCAAGGATCAAGTGAACCGAATACTGTTAACTTATCACCAAGCCATGATGATAGTCCCGAGACCTGAAACAAAATTAGCATGTGATTGAATTACTTGAAATATATTTGATATAATGTTGATGCAGTATTTCTCTAAAAAGTTTACTCTAACAGTTAGTAAGTCCTTCAATCAGTACATATTTGAAAACTATTGATCTGAAATTCATAGGTCGATATCATTGCATATATAACTCACAAACTTGCTTAATATTTGAAAGTTTACATATGAGAGAGAGAGAGAGAGAGAGAGAGAGAGAGAGTGTGTCAAACTATAAAACAAACTTGTATTTTCATTTCCTTTGTGTAAATCGGAGAATTCTTCAGTTCGTTTTATTTTCGTGTTGACTTGCAAACGCTAAAATACTTTATAATATATTTAATTTTTAAAGGATTAACTATAGTATTTTTACGATTGTAATCGAAGCACCCCAACATAGAAATACTCCAATAACTTGAAATGTCGCTTCTCACAAACAATTTACTGTATTTTTAAGGTAATTGTAATACATACCTCGCTTGCTTTTGCCAGCGCAAATCCTCCACCTAACAATAAAATAACACCCCATGGAAGTTTCTTTTCTACGACTTCCCATGAGATTAAAGGCTTCAATTTTCCTTTTTCTTCTGAAATAACAAAACAAGAATTATCCGTGCGTACCTTTGTAATTGTTATTATAACTTTTCATGTTTTCTTTTGCTTCATGCTTATTGTTATTTTGGCTAAGAGCTAAGCAATAATATTCTACAGACTGTGGTGGCCTAATGTATAAGACGCCAGTCTACACATCCAGGGTCTCTTACCGCAGTGAGTTCGAGTCCCGCTCGGACCAAATGTGGGAAAGTGAAATTTCCTAGTCGTTGGCCTTTACTGGATCACCCAGTGTCAGTATAATGTGACGTGAGAGTGGTACGCTTGTCTGCCGCGTACCGACTCTGTGGGCTAGCACTTTAATGTCGCCCTAAGTGCGCGCTGGTACAAGGCAGATCATAAAAAACAATCGCGCTTCACACGAATACACGAACTTGTTCATAGATTTATCCATAGAGATTAAGAAAATAGTTCTCGTAGCGAGGAGCTGAAAAAATGTTGACGTGACGTTCAGCAACATTCAATAATAATAACAACAACAACAGGTATATGCGACTACAAACAAGTTGATTCAATATGAATCATTATTTCACAATGTCACAAATTCTCAATTTCTCAATACAACTGCTAAAATAGTCAAGCTGTTTAATACGAAAGTTCAACGTGTGTACGTTAAATAATATAAGTCAGTTTTGACATTGCTGAAGTGCATTTGTATCAAAAATTTATTTAGATGCTTTGACCATGTCATAAAAAAACTACAGGTTGGAAAAACATATATTGAATTCCATGGATAATAACTAATTAATAATATTCATATAGAAGAATATAAAACAAATGGTTTCTCAAATTTAAAATATTACTCAAAAACGCGTTTTAATCTTACTTCAACATGTTACAAATATTTGTAATTTTATCCAAGCATTAATGATGAGGAATTTTATTCCAAACCGGACGTCCAGAGCTGCAAAAGAAGGTTTAGTAATATATATATATATCCAAGCTTGAATGCACATGCGACTTTCTTTGTGCCCCCTTCATTACAATAATATAAGATATATCATACCATGTTTTCTCCATAACCATGTAGGTATAACTGACGGGAATATGAATAAACTGATGGATATCAATATTGAAGGTGTAGAATCGGTTACAGTCCTGTAAGTAAAAATAACATTTTGCGAAATGATGAACTTATTGCAATTACAACTAAACAAATAACAAGTAGACAGATCAAACTAGAACTGTCTCTTAAAAGCCTAATACCCTGCCCCAATAATTAATGTTTCCAACGACCTTAACCTTTTATAATATGTTCTTGCACCCCAGATAGAAAAATCCATAAAAAGACAGGTGCAAGATATCTCCATCTTGTACCCCCCTGTGCAAGATAGCCTACACGCCTTTTTTCCCGCAAAATTTTATCAACAAAATCAGAGGTGTATCGAAGGTTGAAATTGATTTTAAATTGAAAAATTGTACTTTTTGATGCAAGAAATAGAATTAATCACTAATTGTAGTGCCAGATAAGGAAATCTCAACCCTCGTTCTAATATATTTGGTCCAGAACTCGGCAAGCCTCGTTCTGGATCAAATGTATTAGAACTCGGGTTGAGATTTCCCTATCTGGCACCACAAGTTGTGATAGATTCTATTAATCTTGGTTCATGGTCACGAACCATCTTTGGACCATAACTATTATTCATGTCAAGTTTTATGACAGTCGCCCAAAACAGTTATAAGATATGGCCGGGCGCGATTTTACTAGGACAGACAGACATATATGCATGGTGATTCCTATATACCTCCTCAAACTATAGCTAGTTTGCGGAGGGGGTTAAAGATTACGTATGTAGATTAATTATGCCCATTTTAACCATAAATACAGCTGTTTTGGTATCCAATAATACATTACTCGCTGTTTTGTACTGCCATAAAACGTATCTGTACTTTCAATAGTCTAGAACACTCAGTAATAAAACCAGCTTAAAATGAAACAGCTGATTACTAAAACTAAACGTTAACACCAAATGTTGCTCAATCATATGGTGTTGATAAAAATACTTGGATAATGTACACATTGTTACTGTAAAAGCAAATTTAATGTTCGAAAATTTGCAAATAAAGTTAAATACATACAATTTCATTAGGAAAATCAGGACGAGCACTCTGGAAAGGTAAGCTAGTTAAATTTACAAGGTATAATATCAAAAATGATAATAAAAAAAACCAGGAACTACTGGGCGTAAAATATTTCTTAGACTTTAAAAGACTGTGCTGTATGTTACAATATCGACTTTGTATGTCCTAACACATTTTGAAGATTTTACTGCACGAAAGATTTTCAAAAAGATAAATTAATGGACGAAATAAGACGTAAAGCAACCTATGTTTTATCTGACCACCTTTCTATAACCGATGTTAAATAGAGAAAATGATACTCATTTGTATAGTCAAATCTAGTGTTTTATTATTTACATGTAGCTTACTTTGGAGGGAAAATATCTCCCCATCCACCGACTCCTCCGAGGTCTCGTGTTACCCATAAAATTGCAAGCAACACGAAATGAAAAATAACCGCTCCCTGGGCGAAACTGAAACGACACATAAATGAAATCAAAATAAATAATAGATATAAGACTATTAAAACAGAATACATGTAGTTCATATCAATCCGGTCATGATCTTATCACAACCGACAGAAGCAAAGGAAACTCTTAAAAACTAGCCTATTGAACTTCCATCAAGGTATTGAGACCGGGTGCTTCGGAAGGGTAAGCGCCAACTGCGTAGATAGCTACTACATCGGCCACGATTTGTATATGAATGAAACATGGAGGTATTGGACGTAAAATTTATCGAAGATACTTTTTCATACAGAGACATTATAAATACGTATCAACAGTATTGCCATAATAGTTTTAAAACATTTCGAAGGGCCCTGATAGCCCTAAGCTTGGTATATCCCTTCAACGGTAAGCAGTTTTGCCTCGTAATATTAGTTCTCTTGTTGGACAAAGCTCTACCAAAGTGCATTAAATGTAAAATGAATACACCATAAGAAGAAGGAGTGAGTATATTGCTGCATAAAAAAGGTTATTTGACAACAGAAAAAATGAAATCATTTCGTTTTCCATATAGCTACTAGTAACCATTTGTAGATATCATATTTGAGGTAGAAGTTACAATATGAAAACAAAACTTGAGGAACAAGTCATATTTGCAAAATTTAATATTATCTATGAGAACAGATATCTGTACAGATGCATGTCGTAATACGTTGATGACCCTAAGTTTTTACAGTCTCGTCATTGACTTACTTGAGTTTTCCTAAGTTTTTATATTTTCGTCATATGACTTACATGTACTTTAGCTGCCCTAAATTTTGATAGTTTTGACAAATGACTTACTTGAGTTTTCCTAAGTTTTTATACTCTTGTCTTATTACTGCTTTCACTCTTTTTCTTACGTCTTCTTTGTCTTCATTATCTTCATCACAACAAGAACAGCATCCTCTATTATAGTAAATTATATAAAAGTTACTTATACCTATGTTTAACGGTATGGATACTTAACGTATATGAATATATACAACTATGGAATGGCATAAGAATACCTTGCCCGTAAATATGATTGATTCTACGAATTGACGACGTAAACGCGTTCCTTTCGCAAACCGTTAAGGGGTATTGATCACACATTGCGCTAGCGAATTCCATTGACTGATAAATAAAAAACAAAATGGTTACTAGAATTCACTCGTTTGATATCTTCTCCAGCTTCGTAAATGGTTCTTTAGGTGTGTTTGCACTTCTCGGACGTCTTTGTTGGCGACGATAAGGTAGCACATACTTAAAATTAAAACTAACACAACCAAAGATGAAAACCGATCGTTCACAAAATTAAGAAATATGACGTCTAATGTTATTTAAGTATATTTTTCATCCTGATATATCAATACCAATTTGCCATATTAAATTGTTGGATGAAAATAATAAAAAAGTGCGTATAAATAGTCAATTCATTACTTACCGACATCGAAGAAAGAATATCTGTAGCCATATCCACACAATCAAAACCATAATGGCTGACAGCGGAAGTCCAAACTGCATCCATGTTGCAAATGTCACCGGTGATGTCGAATTTTTACCCTCATACATTCTAAAATTAATTACAAATGAAACAATTGCATATTTATATAATGTTAAGGAACGGATTTCATACTTGAGGACAGTTGTCTCGATCGCTGAAGGACCTAAAGCACGGAAATTACGGATCACAACGTCTCTCATTGATTCGTTTCCAATACCAATCAGGTAGATCCTTGTGTGAGAAAGCTTAAAAATGTCAGCCTCATTTGCCGAAAGTCAGTTGTTTTTCTTGACACTTAGAATCCCTTCACCTCCTATAATGTTAAATCATTTCTGTTTACTGGAAGCTACAATGATTATGGAATTTGTTATTGCAGAAGAAGTAATACTAAAATGAAAGGTTGCTTTTTCTATTGCTAGATAACATTCAAAAATGCATGCGTATTATAATAAAAATGATAATCTTAGGACAATAGATTTACAACTATTATAAAGTTGCATTATAGATCTTCATTGAAAGCAAAGAATTATTCACGAAGGCAAAAATAGAACTCGGATAGGGTTTTCGATTTTATCAACTAAAGAAAAATATTCCTATATACCTCTATAAAATAGTTACAGTCATACCCACATTTAAAAGAGAAAAGAATAAATATTTCAATTTGATACTTTTATCCATTACTATCCATAGCTTGTATTGATGTTTTTATTGAAACGATATGTTTCGTAAGTATATGGTCGTACTGTACGTATTTTGAAAACCATAAGTTGCCGATAAGTGAGGATTCAATTACAAGTTTACTATATTTTTAGAAAGGGTCCAATTAGAACATTGATGCTTAAAATATTATGAGACCCTACCATTTTTAACATTAATTGCATCGAGTACCTTGTTGGTTCCTCGGCGGTGGTTATTTATTAGAATGTAGAAACTTTAAGGTTTTTCATCATGATAACAGTAACAAGCTAGTATAAATCTCCGATCGCCAAATCACAGTTCATGATATACCATGTCAGAACAATGTTTTTAATACCCCCGCTTAAAAAGTGGGGGGGTATATAGTGATAGGGGTGTCCGTCCGTGTGTCTGTCTGTCCTTCCGTTAAACCTTAGGGTACCTATCTCTTATTCGCAACTCCTTCTAAACCCTTCAATGGATTTTCATAAAACTTTCACACAATCTTTGTGATATAATGTAGATGTGCACCTCCTATTTAAAAATTTGATCCGATAGATTTTTGGGAGCGGGGGTATTTTTGTGAGCTTGTAGCTCACAGTTTTTCGAATTGTTTTAGTTTTTCTTTTTATTTTATAGCGTTTATTATTTGCACCCAATAAAACAGTTCATACTTACATATCTGAAAAGCTTTTCATGACTATATTTGGAGCCGTTCCTGTCAAACTACCGATACCTCCGACATTGGCTGAGTATGCTATTGATAATGACAGACCTTTTGCCATTCTTAGATAATGAGGATCATTTTCTTCTTCTGTTGATTCTATTTCTATTTCATTCCTTCAAATAAGTATAAAAATATATATTGTAAATATTCAGCATCACTTATCCCAAGCACAATTTTTAAAACATAAACGTACAATAATTGGTTGTGTTCTAGGTCGTAAGTAGGTTCGGGCCTAAAAAAATCATGGTCGTCATCACAATATTATTGGGAAGTATACTTATTCAAAATCATCCTAGATATATTTGAACTCTAAAGGTTACAATGTTAATTTCATTCTAAATTTTGATTTCACATTTGGCGGTTTTAGCGAGATAGCTAAACAGGGGCACTTGCCCTTCCGGAGTGCTTGGTCTAACTTTGTGGCTTGATATTTGTGTGCTCCGTTTGATATTGGTAACGTGACTGATGCATCTTTTTCTTTTCCGGGTTTTATAGAAAAATGAACTGCACCAGCCTCTAAACCTAGGTTTCAGCTAGATAGCTAAACAGGGGCACTTGCCCTTCCGGAGTACCTGGTCTAACTTCCATGGAGGATGTTCACGTGTTTAAATTCTCCAGTGTTTACTTTTGTCGCTTTTGGTGTCTAATCGAGACAAACAAACCAGCCGCAAAACTCTAGCGTCTCAAATTGTTTTATCGATGGCCTCTTTGTCTACAGAAGTTATACTAACACAAAAAAGAAAATGAGCTTTATTAAAATGTGTAATGTTTGATTCATGCACTTCATGCATGTCTGTATTCATTAGCCATCAGGAACTAGTGTTCCTTATATTTTATAAAAATAAATCACATACCCTTGTGCTTTTTCATTTGTGGCCTGATATTTGTGGGCTCCATTTGATATTGGTAAAGTGACTGAAGCATCTTTTTCTTTTCCGGGTTTTATAGAAAAGTGAACTGCATCAGCATCTAAAGCTTGATTATCGATACCTGGAAATTGTGCAATTATACAGTGACAATAATTGTTTTAAGTCGCAAGTGGAAACTACTATTTTATTTTATATACCAGTAGCCAATCAATATTGACGTGTGGAAACATAAATGTTTATTTGTTCTGCGCAAAAAAAGCACAAATGTATGCATTGCGTATGTATTAACTGAGAATGCGAACCCTAACCTTGTCCATGCATTGAGTAGAACCTGCTTTATGGACATCCCTAAAGAAAGGTCAAGCCAAACGTTTAAGTGTTCGTATATGCTATGATAACTTTAAGTTACCCAGTCCCAGTAAACGTATCTAATACTGATGCCGATCTCTCTGACAAATTGAAAATTCTTTTTCAAGACAGTTGTTTTGAAACCCGATCTCTGGCTAGAACAGGGTAACGCGACAAGAGCAAGAGAAAATCTTATCGGTAATACAAATTGTAAATATGACATCGGTCATAAGGTGATATATCATTTTGTCTGAATGAAGAATGTTGACTTTGGAGTCAAATGACATATCGTAAGATTTAATCGCTAAACAAGATCAAATATAGTAAGTAAACGAACTTAAAAATGCTATTAAAGTCTCGTTAGTTTTCATAAAGTCGGTTTGGTTTTTTTTTCAACTTCAAGCCATTTCGGTACCTTAATTAGTTTGTATATTGCTGGCTACGTATATTGGAGGTCGAGATTTCAACCGAGCCTGGTTTTGATACAGACTTGAAAATATGAAGGTATATTCTGTCGCTATTTAGTATTGATAGTCACAAGGTCCTTCCGAATTGTCATGACACGCTTTTACCACTCCCTTCGTTTTTTCCTGAGCGCACCGCAAAAAAAAAAAAAAAATAAATAAATAAATAAATAAAATAAAAAAAAATAAAAAAAGAAATAAAAATTGCTGCCACCACTTGACTTATATTTGGTGACATCTCGGTATATATGAAATATTCTTGACTGGGACGTAACGCTGTATTTATTCAATTAATCAATCAATCAATCAGTCAGTCAGTCAGTCAGTCAGTCAGTCAGTCAGTCAGTCAGTCAGTCAGTCAGTCAGTCAGTCAATCAATCAATCAATTTTTTAAAGGTGCGAAAAGTAAAAGGTAATGCAGCAGAACCTCACATTTTTTTCGTTTTAAGTTTTAAACTAGCATCCAAAGACACAACTGACTTTTGATCTCGTTAATCACCCGGAACAACCAGTCTCACTTCCCAATGGGAAAACCACGTGTTTAACCAAATTTTCCAATTTTCTTTTTTCTCTCTCTATTTTGAAATATAGACAGATTACGATTTGAACATGGATCATTATGTGTTTGTGTTTAATAATCATAGATATAACACATTAAAATTTGGAATTACAAATCTAATTGTATTTTCGTAAAATCCTGTCTCAAGTCCTTGATGTGATGCAGCTTCTCGCGTTTAACTTCATTTGCGACTCTCTGCACCCTTTTTTCCAAAAGTTACCTTTGCTGTCGAGGTTTTGATTTTGATTTGGTTTTGTATGTTTGTGTTTGCCCCATGATTTTATATGATAATTTTTAATGTTTACCGTGTCTAGTGTCTTTGGTTGATTTTTTGACGTTTTTCAATTGCAGTAAAACTGCATTTGTAATGGGAATCATCATAGCAGTAGTGGCCGTATTGCTGATCCACATAGATAAAAACCATGTCGGCAACATCAGTCCCAACATTAACCTGAAACGATAACAAAAACACGGTGTCACTGAACAAAGAGACACGTCAACAAACTACGTGGTACCTAAGCTAATTGAGTTTTCTGCGGAACTATAATAATTATATAATGTAATATTTAATTTTTGTAGATCCTGCCATGAGAACATTATTATTATTTATAAATGCAATTTATGTATTGTTCATACTTTTCATACAAATATTATATTTTGCCAATTAGTTAAAACTTGTGACAAAATAAAGAAAATATACAATATTGCACCCCCACAAACGGAGTATATAGAAATCACTCTATTCGACTGTCCGACCATACGTCTGTTCATCATGTTTTTCGTCCCAATTAGTGTCGACCTCACATCTTCCGTGCTCATTAAACAAAGAACCAATGGCAACCAACATGAGACGATGTGCCACTTTTCAATTTAGGTGCATATGGGTCAAGGGTCAAGGTTCAAGACCCGGTGACAAAATCATATTTCTTAATCATACAATAAATGACTTTCGCTTAATTTAGACATTAGAAATTTAGAATATAGAAACATTTAAAACTTCACTTTCAAACAAATCATGCAATAAGGATGACTTGATAAATCCTACGGTCAAAATTTTACAAATTAAAATCTTAGGATTACAAAATCAAGAAAATAAAAACTCACTATCAGTCAAATCCTTAATTATTTAACCACTGCGGTAGCTCAGTTAGTAGGGTGCTCCCTCCGTTACTAGGTAAGAGATTGTGGGTTCAATCCCTGGCCGGGTCTGACCCAAGACTTGAAACTGGGTAGTGATTGTTCTTTCGAAGTGATGAAGCACTCGGCATCATGAAATGAAACCCACGGTTCTTTCGGTTGGGAACTTAAAATAACTTAAAATAAACAAGGTCCCGTGCCATGGTGGGCATCTCTGCTGTATAATGTCATCAGCGCAACGCACAGGCAAATTTACTGCACCTTCCCCTATAGCTGACGACGTCTCGATATAAGTGAAATATTCTTGACTGGGACGTAAAACACCATTACTCAATTCTTACTCTAGGAAGTTGATAAAGCAATCTAAAATATAGAATCGAATAACGTACCATCTTGGTTCGGCACCAACTATTGTTAGTATTCCTAGAGCTATTCTTTTATGTATATCCCAATTTTCTATTGCTGCGGCCACCATTAAACCACCCAAAAACAATGCTGCTGTGTCCTTTCAGAAAAATTGAAAAAATAAAGTATAAATTACTTTTTGAAAATTATCTTAATATATTGTCACATGTTTTTTCTTAAAACAAAATTTCCAAGAATTAGCACATAACTACTTGTATATATGTTAGTGCATTTCGCTAGTTTATCATGTAATCACTACCTCTTGACGTTTATTAGTGCAGAATATTTTTGAGATCTTTTACGTCGCAAATTTCCGCAATTACATCGTTTCTTTATAGGAAAACGTCAACGGAATCGATTCCATATCCATCAGATATAATCGTTTCGCACAAACGTAAAGGGGTATCTTGTGGTACACTGTCGAAATCCATTTTTTTATATACAAAAAATAGCAAATGACATTGCATTATAATGTTGAAATGTTAATGTTGAATCTATTTCATGGACACGGGCATGATGGATTACGGATTACCATTGGAATTGAAGGGGGCTTGGTGACCGAGTGCTTACGAATCATAACACATATCATCATCCCTAGTTTCGTTTACGAAAGTTCGATTGTATTTGAAGTCACTCCAGTTTTCTCCAGCAACCATGAAATGCGCTCGATAAAAGTGAAACGAACTTTATTGCTACACGTCGTCTGTTACTAGTACTCATTCTGGCGAGCGAGAGAGAGAGAGAGAGAGAGAGAGAGAGTAGTTGGAAATTATAATTAAAATGAATGCTTAAAATATCAAATTCTAAAGAAATTGTTATCTTATAATTATGATCAATTCAATAGTTTCATTTATGAAAGCTACATCACCCATCTAGACGCCTAATGGACAAAAACACGTTTTCGTTCAAGATATTCCAATTGCATATCAATATCAATGCAAAATAAATAAAATAAAATAAAGAAATAAATAAATAAAGAAATAAAATAAAATAAAATAAAATAAAATAAAATAAAATAAATCAAAGTTAACTCTAATAATCACATTTATAATAGTAGGCGATTATAATTTTTTTTTGGGGGGGGGGGGGCGGGGGGTAGAAAAATCCGTCGTTGATACACTATGAGGTCTTAAAGATAAGCATTTATAAACCACGGATAGGGGTAACACTCTTAGTGTGACCTTAATAAATAGGATGTCAGTTACATACAGATTGTTATCACAATTTTATGAATTCCATTAATTTCACATACAGTACAGGCGAAAGTATCACAATAAGCTAACGAATAAGGTAGCTCTTATCGGCCCCTCGTTAGCTGCTATATATAAATCTCCTGGCAGGTTTTTTGCCAGCTAGTTATCCATATCTCGGTGAATCGGAAGTTGAGCTTTGATTCTTCTTTTTGTTTTTTCTTCTTTTTTTTTGTTAGCTCAGTTTTAAACTTTAATTTTGACACACCTGCACTGTAGTTGTGGCCTGAATGTGACCTTGTAATTAATATATAGGATGTCATCTACATGTATACACAGATTGTTATTACATTTTATGAATTCCATTAATTTATTATGCATGCATTTTCTTATAAAGCAAAAAATGACCTGTCAGCTTGACCTTTATAAATATGATGATCCACGTATACTGCTATATAAAATTAAACCTAGGATTATCTGTTAATACATAAACAGTGAATTTTTTTAGGTAAGCGAACTAACCACCTGTTTCCCCTATATGTAAATGCACTGACCAATCATAAATATTCAAATTGAAGGTCAAGTGGACAGGTCAACGTTGTTTGGTTTTACTTACATTTATATATTGTGATGACACTGTCTTCGCCGACATCAACCCCACCAGAGGGAACATTATAATGGGCAATAATGACGTCACTGCTATGGGTATGGATTCTGATATCCAGAAAACCGCCATTATAATAACAACATAAGCACATTTTGCTTCCTGAAAAAAATATATTTTAAAAATAAAATGTAAAAGTTATCTAACTGACCCTGACAGCATATGCCAACATCACAGTTCCTTTGAGGTTGTCAGGGGCATTGCAACCCTGGGAATTTTTACTTTTGCAATCATGGCTACGTTGTATGGAAGAGAAAAAAATCATAGTGCCTTAATTATAGTATCAGAAAAATAAATAGGTAGTGTAAAATTATAATTGTTTGAATATTTCATTCAGAAAATTAAAAAAATATAAAACTTTAGGCTAAATCCGTCACTTGTATAAAACGTGTTTTGATATTGCCATGGCTACAAAAAATTTAATTGCACTGAAGAAAATATGTTTTTCTGTTTTCGGTGTTTTAATTTTCTGATTCAGTATTAAGGTCTGTCAAAAGCCAAACACTAAGTTAACGAGTTAGTGCCAAATTTTCAACTCATCTCGCCCCCCCCCCCCCCCCCCATTAGCTATATCTTGACAGCTTTTCGGCAGCTTCTGACTATTTCTAGGTAACGTTCAGGTCACTAACAATTTACACCCGAACCACTCTGTAGCCGAGCTTTGAGTTCGTAAAAGCTCTGCGATAAAACTTTTATGACTTCTGGTACTGATATTTAGACAGTGGCTGCATGTATCATTTATCATGTAACAACCGGTCTCACTACACTCATGTGTGATCTAGTTAGTTTGTTTTGTCATTTTCGGCTTTTTGACATCTCTGTAGTTCACGGCCGTCAGCGCCAATCTATAAGACGTATCAAAAAATACTTTTGAGACACAACCGGCCTTACTGCATTTATGGGTGATTTAGTTAGTTTGTTTTGCAATTTTCGTTTTTTTCACATCTCTGTATTGCGTAGCATTATTAGTTCACGCCCGTCAGCGCTAATCTATAAGACGTATCAAAAAATACTTTTGAGACACAACCGGCCTTGCTGCATTTATGGGTGACCTAATTCACGTGTTTTGCCATTATTTGGCGTTTTGACATCTTGATGTTGGTAACATTAGCTTTCATATGTGTCATCTAGTCGTGAACACATAATTCTTTGTTTGTTAAATTAAATGACTGCTACTCCAAAAACCAGTTATAACCTAATTTGTTTAAATACAATAGTACTGTTAAAAACATTGACAAAACAATAGCAGACTAAGCAATTTTGGAAAGAGGAGTTCTCAATTGATTTGACAAATGCACATTAAAGAAGGGGTTGATGTTGTTGTTGTTGTTTTTGTTGTTTAATGTCGCTTAACGTCACATCAGCAATTTTTCAGCTATTTGCGATAAGAACCATTTTATTAATCTCTATGAATTAATCTATGAACAACTTCATGTACATGCATGTGGCATGCGAGTGTAATTTATGGTCTGCCTTTTACCAGCGCGCACTCAGGGCGACCTTAAGGTGCTAGCTCACTAATGGGAAAGCTGCAGACAAGCGAACCACTGGCACTCCCCCCATTCACATTATACTGACATCGGGTGAACCAATAAAGCCCAACGACAAGGAAAATTCACTTTCACATATGTGGTCTGAGCGAGACTCCAATACAGCGGTAAGGGATCCTGGATTTGTAAACTGACGTCTTATCCATTAGGCCACTGTGGCCTCTAAAGGGTTCTGTGGACAGCCCCTAGAAAATTAGAGGAAATGTAGCGTAAAACCCTCTTGAACTCTGAGCAAGTAAAACCCCATGAACCTCTTCTTTGTTTGTCTGAGGACAATAGTCACTAAAAGAGATGCGCTTCCTAACAACTATCTCTTAGTGATAAGGAACCCTTTGAACCGGTTTGTCGTCGTTTATAAAACGGATCAGGTCATATCTTAACTACATCATTATCTATTTTGTACTTAAACAACCATCAAGTGAAATATTTTTACATTTAATAATCGGAATTTATATACAACCAAGGTAATAAGTCAAGATATAGCTATAGCACAGCCCTGTCTAAAGTTTAACATAAACCACCCATTCTCAGTAATAAGGCCCAAATAGTGTTATATTACAGTATAATGAATTGGCTTTGGAAAAGACCAAAGAATAAATGTACCAACAGAAACTACACATTATATCTACAATTATCAATCACAGTTTTCTAGTTAATCCATGTATTTAATTATTTTCCAATCCCATAAACCTTCAAAATGATACAAACGTTACTGTTACCGGGAAAGATTTTTATGTTTTAAATCGCCAAATCTTCAATATTTGGAAAGTAACAAAAATTTAAAGAATTGCTTTTGTTAATGCTGCATTGTTGTCATATCTAAAACTGGTTTCTGATGACAATGCAAGCTATTGGTAAAATCTGGTGCCAAATAAAGATGTGTTACCAGCTGTCGGATACAAACGTTACCACATATAAAACTGTCTCCATGGTTATCATATATTAATGTCATACTTACCACTGACGTGGGCAAATTGAAGCTTATCTTACGCATACTTAACGGAACAATAAAATTTTCAACTTAACAGTCGCTATTGGGCCTGAACAAGCATGACACAAAATTGAATGGAAGGTTTTATTTTCATCAATACTTACGTTACGTCATTCATATGGTTAAATATTTTATCCAAGTCAAAATTAATATATTGTCAAACGAAGTACTTTGATATAATATTTAAAATATATCATCTTTATTCCGCACAAGTTCCTATTATTTAAACCACATATTGTAACAGTTGAAAAAAATACATACGTTACCGATACATACGTGATAACATCATTTGAAAATACACCTAAATCACGTCAAGTGACCACTATAATTTGTATAGTTCTAGATTTAAATTATAGAAGTGTGCATGTGAAGTTTTAACCACATCGATTGTTGTTAAAATAAAAATTCTCAAGCAAAAGTGAAACAGTCGAAGGTGACCTCTTTGGATGGCAAGAATCCATTCAAAAATTTCAATTTGAAATAATACATCTGACTATATAGATAATAAACCTTGTCATTTCCATCAAACCCATGATGGTATGTCTACCCTTGATCCATAGTCTGGAATTCATTTTCCAAAAAATGATATATACGTTACTATAGGTAACGTATGTAATTAACACAAGTAACGTATGTATCAGTACTTTCATTTCAATTACAATGAAATAGTTAAGCAAACTGTCATTAGATACAACAATAAACAAACACTTAAAGTTTCTAGTTTAGTTACGTGTAGAGAAATTAAACAATTTTCAACTTCAAATTGGATTTTGAAACGATAGATGTCACTGGTCTAATTTATTTGGATAATTTTCTCATAGATTTGAATACAACATTGTTCATTTTAATATTTGTTATACATACAAATCAAATACCTGCAATTTCATAAATTCTGATTATGAAAGTGTAAATGCAGCGTAAAACAAAACTTCAATGGTCAAATGGGTGGTCAATATACATCCATATATCTGCAGACCCCCAGGTAACGTAAGTATTGGTATCTACGTTACTGGTCTGAATTACAAACACAGTTGCTGTCTAATGTTTCATGATGGATAAATCATGTCTTGAAATTCAGTCAAATTACAGAGATAAAGAAAATGGGATATGATCGGAGTTCTAAATTGAAGAGAAACTAAGAATTAAACTAAAAAAACAAACCTACTATTCCATGTGTCCGAATCACAAATCCAGAAGCAAAGTGAAAACTTTGAAACTGACAAGTTAAGTTAAACACATGAACTTCCAGAACAGATAGCCGCCAAGGATGTTTCAGATAGTGGTTATGTCTCTTTGGAACCAGTCCCTGTTACGTCATTAACAACAGTGGTCATACTCTTCTTAGTTTTAGGTTATTCTATTTAAACTAGGGGTAAAAACTATACAAGTTCTGACAAGAAGCTAAGAGGGAAGCTTAATGTAATGTATCTAAAGACGTTAAAATTTTAAAAGATAAATCATGAGAAAGAAATTTCAGATAGAAAACTTTCATATTAGAAAGGATAAAAGAGTTACATTTTCAAATGAGAAGTTAACATTATGAAAGCAAACAGAAAGTGTGTATCCATTATTGACTTGACACCCAACAAGCGAAGCTCAGCAAGAAAAAGTTCTTCTTGGTAACACCTTATTGACAAATATTAAATACATGTATAGTGATAGAATCAACAACAAAATATGAGTGATTTTGAAAGACACCATATACATGTTATGTTTAGCAATATAATTTTCCAACAATAATCGGTAATGGGCCTAAACTGTGCATCATTGCTGGCTGATTTATTTCATATTGCAGCAGAATTTATGTAAAACCGTTTTTAACTTGAAGGATGACTGTAACAAAACCATTTAACTCCACATATATACAGATACATGATGTCTGGTATAGGATTTTATAATTCTAAATTCGAAGGCTTTTGTGAATGTCATCTATCTTAAGGATATTGAAATAAAAGATACAACTGATCCTTCATGTTCTGCTTCATATTGGGACTTGTACCTCAACTATGGCACCCATGGACTTTATAAAACGAAGCAAACTGCTTGATTACTAATACCAAAATACAATGGACATTGTTGATTTGTTCTCACTTTCCTGGTGAAAGTTCGTGTGTTTAACTTTATTTGCAAATTTTCAACGTTTGTTCTCTGCTTTGGGATTATGAAATTGGCATGGATCGGTATGAGAGACATTTTAAGTCACATGATTGATTAAAAGATAATTAGAAGAAAAAGAGATCGACTTTAAATAAATTGACTGGTATAGACAGTAAATGTTTGTAAAAGGCACATAGCATGTAAGATTTTTCAGTCTATCCTGAATTTAGAAACAGTATAACCAATCGGGTGGAGAAAAAAGTTGTTAGAAATAAAGGATAAGTCCAGATTTCAGGTTTAAAAACTAAATATGAAAAGTACTACTGGAGAGAAAAATACAGACAGTGGTTCCTTTAAAGATATGACATTTTAATCAGCAATTAAGACTTTCTCATTCCATTAGCCTTGTTTTTTAGAATGTAACTCGGGTATATTTTATTGAATTTCTTTAAAGGAGGACATGTCACTGAGTGAAGAAGTTTTAAACCCCAGTATGTAATTGTTACATACGTGACTAAACAGTTACATACGTTACTTACTTAATTAATTATTTTTGTCACTAGAAAAGTGAACATTTACATCGTGATAATTGATAATTTTAAAGGCTTTATATCTCTTGTTGTCTTAATAAAGAAATTGAAGACTTCATTGTAAACGATACCATGTACATAATCTTATTATCGGTTAAACTGTTACATACGTTACCGATAAATAGTTTTTGTCATTTCGCTAGAAAAGTGAACATATATACCAATATCATGTGTTCTATTGATAAGTTTTACAATTTTATTATGGAAAACAAGAGTTAATAATTTGTAATATAATATAATTTAGCTGTCTTTATATTGACTCAAAGTCATCTAGAGGTGCTACATACGTTACCGAATACACTGTTTACTTAAGTGAAAATTATCTTGAAGATAATAAGTTTTGTACAGTTCTTTGGTTAGCAATTTCATCAAGACATATTTGCATTTTGATTTGAGTGTTGATTAATGACTACCTGTTTGAAATTTTGTTTCTGTTACCAACTTGAAAACAGAAATAAATTTATTGTATTTTTGCGTAAAAATACTTTAATTTCTGTAGACTACAAACATCGTCATTATCATTTCGATATGCCGAAGTGGTCTCAAGGCACATTTTAAATTAATAACAATGTAACCTAATGTTCAAGCATAATAAACATATAAATACTACTACCTGGTAAGAATATGATGAACTTTAACTACGGTCACGTAAATATCAACTCATTTAAATACAAATGGTATGTATGTAACAATAAAGTGAAATTACAACCAAAATAATCAATTGGTGTTAATAATTTTGTTGTTTCTAAATCTTCTGATATGTCCAGTCTCTGAAAATACCAGAAGTTCATTGCTTGTAAGACTTTTATTTTTCATCATCTTGAAATAGTGAATTGGGCCTTATTACTGAGAATGGGTGAAAACTGGAACATTAAGTGTCGGTTCCTTGTCACTGATGTCTGTATCTTTCGGAACATTAAGTGTCGGTTCCTTGTCACTGCTGTCTGTATCTTTCGGAACATTAAGTGTCGGTTCCTTGTCACTGCTGTCTGTATCTTTCGGAACATTAAGTGTCGGTTCCTTGTCACTGCTGTCTGTATCTTTCGGAACATTAAGTGTCGGTTCCTTGTCACTGCTGTCTGTATCTTTCGGAACATTAAGTGTCGGTTCCTTGTCACTGCTGTCTGTATCTTTCGGAACATTAAGTGTCGGTTCCTTGTCACTGATTTCTGTATCTTTCGGAACATTAAGTGTCGGTTCCTTGTCACTGATGTCTGTATCTTTCGGAACATTAAGTGTCGGTTCCTTGTCACTGCTGTCTGTATCTTTCGGAACATTAAGTGTCGGTTCCTTGTCACTGCTGTCTGTATCTTTCGGAACATTAAGTGTCGGTTCCTTGTCACTGCTGTCTGTATCTTTCGGAACATTAAGTGTCGGTTCCTTGTCACTGATTTCTGTATCTTTCGGAACATTAAGTGTCGGTTCCTTGTCACTGATGTCTGTATCTTTCGGAACATTAAGTGTCGGTTCCTTGTCACTGATGTCTGTATCTTTCGGAACATTTTCGGTAACTAGCTGTCAATATTTCCGACACTCCATAAACAAGATAAAGTAGCTATAGAGACATTGTGTTTAACGTTCCATTCACGGATATTTCACTTATATCGAGACGTCACAAGCTATAGGCGAAGGTGCAGATTTGCCTGTGCGTTGCGTTTATGACATTATACAGCAGTGTTTTTTATCGTGTAAAGCCTAACGTGGTACGAAACCTCGTTTATTTTAACGAACAAATCTGAAAAAAAAACCTTGACTTTCATTTCGTGATGCCAAGTGCTTGGCGAAAGAACAGTCACTACCCGGTCATGATTCAAACCCAAGATCTCCCACTTACGGAGCGAGCATTCTATTAACTGAGCTACCGCAGTTGTTCACTCCATAAACACGCTTCAACTCATTTTCGTTTATTGACTGTTAAACTTTTGTCAGGTCTGTACTGTAGATATCTTATCTGAAGTGTTAGAAGCTTTCTGTTCTGTGACACAACATCAATAACAATTCATGTCGTATAGATTTAATTTCAATATTGAATCCATATCTAATGGATCTTTTCTAATTGAAAAGTTTAATCATATTCCAATTTTTCTGAAATGAGAGAGAGAGAGAGAGAGGAGAGAGAGAGAGAGAGAGAGAATACTATTTCCTTGACATAAGGTCATATGATTAATAAAAATAATTTTATAAATGTGCTTTACTGTTTTTTAAACGAATACAAACACATTCATTCCTTATATCATTCTTGTCAATGTAAAATACAAAGGGGGTTTCCCAACTGTATCAAAGTTACATTTTTTTTTTACCTGTTTCAATTCGCAATTTATCAAATATAAATATAATTCTTTAATACTTTAATAAAATTAATGTTAAAACATTTATTTAAAACCATATTACAATATAAACAACGCTTTTTATGCGATCTAGACTTTTCAATCCCCCCCACACACTCATGCAAGTAATGTTAATTTACTCCTATTTACTGTATTGCACTAAATACTCAACGTTTTTACAATGTACATCTAATTTCCAAAGCGGTAGCTCAGTTGGTAGTGTGCAGTGTGTTTACTCCGTAAATAGGAGGTCGTGATTTCGAACCCCGAACGGGTCTGACCCACGACTTGAAAGTGGGTAGTGACTGTTTTTTCGCTAAGCAGTCGACATTTTGAAATGAAAGTCGCGGTTCTTTTGGATGGGAACTTAAAATGAACGAGGTCCCGTTCTATGGTCGGCTTAGTACGATAAAGAACTCTGCTACATAATGCCATCAGCGCAACGTACAGACAAAATCCCCTTACCTTTGCCCTAAGTTGGCGACTTCTTGGTATAAGTGAAATATTCTTAACTGGGACGTTAAACACAATTACTCAATTCAACTCAACTCACCTCTAATTTCCAAAAGAATCTAAATTCTAATAATTGTCATTATGTTATTGCTCATTAGGTAATATTAAGCTAAGGTTTGGAGGGAATTAACTCACTCTATAAGCAAAATATAACAGTTTTGTATCTCGTGTAAACTGGGATTTTTTTAGTGAAGACAACGTCACATATATAATGCAGTAGTGTTATTATGTTAATTAGGAACCCTTTCGAAAACTCCAACAATTTCGTGGTAAACCAGAGCCTGCCAGATATTTCTTTGAAAAGTAATTTATGCAGCTATGAGAATACTAACATTCTTTAAAAGAAGGACATAGGGACAAATAAGAATATGTTTCAATTTATTGCCTTTAAGGGTTTAATCATTTCTTCAAATGTTCCGATATAAGCCGAGAGATAGAGAGAAGGGGAAAGAGAGAGAAAGTATGTACTAATTTATGTGTCTGTAAAAATCAATTTATGCGGCTATGAGAATACTAATTTATTGACATAAGGACATATTATGTTTCATAAAAATAATTTTATAAATGCGCTTTACTTTAAACGAATACAAACACATTCATTCTTCGTAACATTCTTGTCAATGTAAAATACAAAGGGAGTTTCCCAACTGTATCAAAGTTATATGGGAGTTTTTTGGTTTTACCTTTTTCAATTTGCAATTCATCAAATATAAATATAAATGCAATTATTTAATGAAGGTAATGTTTAAACATTTATTTAGGATCATTTTACAAGATTTACAACGCTATGTACACGATCTCGACTTTTCAATTTGCCCCCATGCAAGTAATAAAAAAATACCCCTATTTACTGTTTTGAACAAAAGTTCAACATGTCATACAATGTACAGCTAATTTCCGAAGCGGTAGCTCAGTTGGCAGAGTGTTGGCTCCGTATATGGGAGATCGTAGTTTCGAACCCCGGTTGGGTCGGATCTGATCGAAGACTTCAAAGTGGGTAGTGACTGTTCTTTCGCCAAACACTCGACAGTAGGAAATGAAAGTCGCGGTTCTTTCGGATGGGAACTTAAAATAAACGAGGTCCCGTGTCATGGTAGGCTTAATACGATCAAGAACTCTGCAGCATAATGCCATCAGCGCAACGTACAGACAAAATCTCTGCACCTTTTCCCTAAGTTGGCGACTTCTCGATACAAGTATAATACTCTTGACTGGGACATTAAACATCATTACTCAATTCAATTCAACTCAACTTTAATTTCCAAAGGAATCTACATTCTAATAATTGTCATTATGTTATTGCTCATTAGGTAATATTTAGCTAAGGTATGGAGGGAAATAATTCACTCTGTAAGCAAAATATCATTTTTTGTATCTCGTGTAAACTGGCATTTTTTGAGTAAATGTAACTTCACATGAATCATGAATATTGCAGTAGTGTTGTTCTCTAAAGAACCCTTTCGAAAACTACAACCATTTCATCGTGGTAAACCAGACCATGCCAGATATAGACCGTCTTGAATGGAAATTAATTAATATATAAACGGTTTCCATTTAATTTTACTCTCTCTCTCTCTCTCTCTCTCTCTCTCTCTCTCTCTCTCTTTGTAATGGGATTCGCCGCTGTACCACGACGTGGTCAATGCCTCTTAATGTTTGTGCGGAACATTTTGGAAAACGTCAACGTTACAAATTTCCGGAATAACGTCGTTTTTATTTGATAACGTCATGCGATTCCATTGGAAACAAGCGTTTCGCAGACACGTTAGAATGTATCACGTGGAACAGCGACGAGACCCGATATTTTTAATTTTGTAACCGGACACGGAAATATTCCCTACAATTTCATACCAGACAACAACACGTATTGGCATCCATCGGTTACGTCAAATGATGAATGGCTGAGTGACGTCATTTAAAGCGGTTTTAATCACGTCTGTTTTGTACCCGGAAATAGCAAATTCTCGCTGGTCACGTGCCGAGACTTGACAAAAAAACTATTGCCAAGCGTATGTTTTCTATTTATTTCTTTATTAAGGGTTACAGTTTCTAATTTGTCAACCCAGTTAAGGTTACCTGTGCTGTTAGACAAACCGATAACACTACATGCCTTCGGAGGCATGATTTATACTATATTTACCTATCTTTATCAATAATATTTCAGGGCCATGCGTTAATAGATGTGTTTGCCGTTTTGCCATTACAGGTACATGTATAAGAAAATTTTAAAGCAAATATCAATATTTGTGCAGGTTAAATAGACTCGTCTGGATTTAAATTCATAACAAAAAAAATAGAATAATTTAAACTGTTTTCCTTTTGTGTACTAGTATTTGTTTTAATGCGAAGCAATCGATAGAGGCAACGGGGCTTTATTTCCGATACTACCCACGATACTTAGGTATATACTGCAATAATATATATATCAATAAAATACATCCACAATTTCTGTGAAGACGATGTTCTGAGTCCAGTGATAATGATAATGTATAAAAAGAAGTATTAGCGGCTTATTTTGTTTTCCTAACTATTTCACAGTAACAAATTTTCACGGTTCAGACTGTATGCAAAGTGAACCAAGGGAAATAAATAATTTTCGCTGAGAAAATAATTATATTCGCGGTCAAAGTGTTCCCGTGAAAATCGCATGCAAATGCATACATTTCTTCCTCGCGAGTGTTTCTTCTGATGCAGAGTATACAATTTACGCCATATAAACTTACTGTTTATTTCTGGGTTATATAGCGGCCTGTTTGAATATTGTAATTATTTATTTCCGTGGTATTAAGGAAAATGCTTTTTTCTGGGGTGGTTATTTCGTGGTTTAAAGTTTTCGTTTAAAACATAACTATTTCATTGACATTGTCATGGTATTCACTAAAACGCTCAAATTGAAATTTTATTGACATGAAAATTCGTGTGTCATGGTATCCACGAAAACACGACAATTCAGACACGACAAAAGTCAATATATTTCACAGTAAAACAAAGAAAATTGAAATTTTATTGACATGAAAGATCGTGTGTCATGGTATCCACGAAAACAAAGTAAATTGAAATTTTAATGACACGAAAATTCGTGTGTCATGGTATCCACGAAAACACGAACATACACGACGAAGGTTAATATATTTCACAGTACGGTCAAACTTGTCTATAAAGGCCACCCAAGGGAACCAGTAAAAGTGGCCTTTAAGAGTAGGCGATCTTTAAATAGAGGTTCAAATAATATGAATTAAAAACAATTGGGATACAATTCTACTGGCCTTTAAAAGCAAGTAGTCCTTGTGTATAGAAGTGGCCTTTTAGTCAGGTTGGACTGTATATCAAGTCTATAAAATTATTATCACGAACGATATTTGAACAGTGAATAAAACCAAGAAGGCCGACTGTGACACATTCCTTTGTCGTGACAATACTACAGTACAAACGTTTCGAAAGCTAACGAAAAGAAGTCACCGAGTGGCCTAGATATGGACAACTTGCTGAAGTATAGATAACCGCTGTTGAAAAGCTATCGAGATATTAGAAACGATGAGATAAGATGTCGATTTCGTACTAATTCGACAGCTAAGAGTGTTAAATTTTCGACCGGCCTGTAATGTTTGTGAAGTGTTTTAGATAAGTTGACACATGTGCCATTCATGTAACTTGCACATTTTTTCTATTTTTGACAAATCAGGCCATTGCATTTATCTAAAGGATAAAATTTGATTGATAAAAATTGCACTCGTACACACTGAATAACGTTACATGTATGTCCCAACAGCATAGGCCTGTTGAATGTTTAACACTGATTTAACGAAAAGGAGTCGAATCTAAGATTCCGAGTGGCCGAAATGTGGCTAGAAAGTGTCTGGAAAAGTCCCGAGAAATAGATAGCACATGCCGAAAAGCTGGCGAGATATGGCCCTCTTAGGGACCGAGATGTGCACTACTAATGCCATGGCTCAGTGTTAAACTTTCGAAATGACTGTATTCTACATGGCCTGGTCCAGATTTTACAATCATTCCATAACTAAGTTTTTACTGAATTTATAGAAAGCAAAATTTGACAATAATTTTTAAACTAAGAGTTAACATTTTTGACAAAACTAAATACAAATGTTATAAGCTTTAAGTGATCTCAAAATTGGCACATTAATTATTGGATATCTAAAACTTAACAAAATAATTCCGGTATCAAAATTGCCAGATATTTAGCAATGCTTGTGAAACTTTGGTCTGGGACTCCATGTACTGTACTCTACATTTTCTTCATATGAAAAATATGAACAGCAAGTTTCTATAAAATCATTTCTTCTGTTCAAGAGTTACAGAGCACACGTTGTCGTTAAACGTACGCATGTACGGACAGACTAACAGTGATGTTACATAACGTGTCTGTATAATTTGTATTGGATACTGAATTTGTGGATATATGATAAAACGTAAATAATAATAATAATAATAATAATAATAATAATTATTATTATTATTATTATTATTATTATATTATTATTATTATTATTATTATTATTATCATCATCGTCATCATCAGCATCGACATCGTCGTTGTTGTCGCCATTATAATAATAATAATAATAATAATAATATTATTATTATTATTATTATTATTATTATTATTATTATTATTATTATTATACACAAGTAAATATAACCAGATAATTTGTTATTCAAAGGCATTCGTACAACTCTAGTCATTCCACTTATTCACAACCAGAAGCGGTGAAGAAATGTTGTACCATTGAGAGGCATTGAATGTGATTTTTTCTAAAACAATGATCTAATTTCCTATTGAAGAAAATTAAAAATTCTCAACATATTTATATATATTTTTGTTTTAAAATTCTTACAAAGATGGTAATTATAAAATAATAAAAAACCCGTAACTTCGATTAAACGAACAAAATATCAATGTAAAAAAAAAAAAAATAATAAAAACAGAAAAATAGAAAACTGAGACACATTAAACTTACCGGAGAATTACCAACTAGAGGCAGCGGCAGAAGAACAATAGGCGTCAACACAACAATAAGGATTTTCCGTAATGAAAACAACGCATATAAAAACTCCTTACAGCCCATACTGCTAGTCCTTCGATGATAATTTTTAAATATTTATCTTGGTCTTGGCGATATACTTATAAACACACACACGAGTTAACAGAATGACAGGCGTATCATGTACAAACTCTTGTATCCGGGTTATCCCGTATACAGGTGATAGTACAAATAAATTCGCTGCCCCTTAAGCAAATTATTAATTGCTCTGTAGAAATAATTTATCAACACAATTAATGATTTCGCAACACAATAAGATATATATATATATATATATGGCTAATATCCACCTTTGAGTACTATCTATGTCTCTGAACCATCACATTTCAACCAAAAACAGTAGCTCAGTAGATAGAGTTGTCATGTGCTACTTTTGAATTTTTATAGAATAATTCATTCAAAAGTAGCGTATGACAATTACTTTTGAATGCGTTATTTTATAAAAATTTAAAAGTAGCACATGACAGAGTGGTCGTTTCGTATGATGAAGGTCCAACGGGGTTCCATCATGAATTATTTTTAGTTCTAAGGGTATCGAGTGTCCTTAAAGCTAATAAACTAGATTCATACCACTACCGTAGCCCAGTTAGTAGAGTGTTTGCTCCGTATAGGAGTCGGGGTTCGTACTGACATATACCATTTTTATGTATTTTATGATTAAATTAAAGAATGGGCATATGACAGTACCAATACTTGAAAATAGGTAATGACTATTTTTAGCCAATCACTTGACCTTTAGCAATGCTAGGCACGGTGTCCTTCGAAAGAGATCTTAAAATCCGATGTCCCACGACTAAGTCTGGCAAAAACAATATACCTTAACAAGATTAATAAAAGGATGATTCTCAAAACGACGATCTATCCGCCTATAGGATTCAAAATTTAAAAGTATGTTATAAACATGTTAATAGTGAAAAATCCCAAAGCTACTATCATTTTGTAAAAGTGTATATGGTAATAATCTCAGTAAAATATTGCTTTATATGTTTAACACATGAAATCCTTTAGCCTTGTCTCCGTATATCTCTATACAAACATGAAACAAGTCAGTGAAAATCAACACGTTTTTAATAAATACATATAGAGCGCAGGCCTCTCCATTCAAGATATTTTGAATACAAAAACTACCTTATTTTATTGTTAGATATGCAAAGTATGGTTAATGGAGAGATATGCGCTGACAGTGAATTGTTTAGAGAGTTACCCCAATATAACCTCTTACTATACCGTACTATACTCGTACTTGAAATTAATAAACTCTCGTTGTCAACAATTGCCTGCGTGGCGTAGTGGATATATGTAGGGACTATTATGTCTTATGTTGTGGGTTCGTATACCCAAAGTGACATTTTCTTACTTCTATATTTTACGGCTTTATTTTTTCTTTTATCTTTCTTTGTGTTAGAATGACGCATAATATTTATTTCTGCAACAAATAACAAAATAGAAATAAAGACATGCACATACATTTGCTTAATACAAATATAACATATACAACGATATTAGTTTAAACAATATTTTATTTGTGTTTCCAGTACAATTTACAAATAAATTATATAAAGAGGATCCCGGAACAAGAGTAAACTCTTATATAAACCGGTTTCCTAGAAAATTATAATATTACAATATTTTGCATGTCACAGAAAAAAACATATATATTTTTATAACTAAATAGATGAATAAGGGAACAATTGGATAACTTAATTACTTTAATAAATAAATAATGGGTGGTTTATAAATAAATAAATAAGTAAATAAATAAATAAATAAATAAATAAATAAATAAATAAATAATAAATAAAGTGTGTAGGTTATAATTTATAAAAGAAAAATGAAAATTTCAGAATACAATAATTTATGACATATACTAGTATGTAAAGTTTCATAATGTAAAAATAATCATTGTTTTAAACGGAAAATCTCTTTGATAAAAGAATGTACTTTTGAACTTTGATGAAAATATCATTGTTTTCGGCAGGGGTCAGATTGTGATTTCCAAATAACAATATGTCAAGATCATAAGAGACGTTTATGGTATGAATAGTAGTATTTCTTATATGAGTGTACAAGTTACAGTGTAAAAGAAAATGTTTTGTAGTTTCAACTTGACCGCATGCGCAATTGGGACTATCAACGAGGTTTTTATTATATAAATGGTGATTTAGTGAACTACAGTTTAACCTAAGTCTGGTGTGATGTATTTGTCCTATGCGACTACCTGTGTAATAAAATTTTGGAATATGTATTTTCTGGTTTAAGAAAGATTTAAAAATGTTAAGCGAACTGTTTTTGACTGAGACTGGGATGTTATTCCAATCTCTAATTGTTGAAGGAAGAAATGATTTATAATAATAGTCTGTTCTGCATAATATAGTTTCTAAGTTTTCAGATGAACGGGTGTTATATTGGTGAAATTCTGAACTTGTAGGTGGAATACAACGATATTACTGTCCAGTTTCAGGCCACGTATCATTTTCAAGTCCATGTGTTTCCTGAACGATGAACACGTACTAGTAAATAAAATGCCAAAATATTAAACTGTTCAAAGTGCAATCTTCGCACGAAAAAATGTCATAGATGAATAGTCGGGGTAGGTTTCATATATGATAGATGTCACTAGCTGAGCAAGACTGAAGATCATGAGCCGTGGTTCCTCCAATAGACTTGAAATCTGAATGTATAGACCTACTCATTTTAAGTTGCGGCAAATTAAATGTCATTTGCTTTATTTTCAAAGAAAAAGTTCCCTAACGAAACTTGCACTAATTAAGGCAAAATAGGCATTTTGTCAAATAAGGCACGTCATTATAAAAACAGGAAAAATGTTATTCATATGAAACGTATATATTTACACAGAGATTTGTTTATATGTGGCCTCAAGTAATGACGCCTATAGAGGCTCGAAAAGGGTGTAACCTGGTTTTTTGCGTATTTATTCCTATAGGCGGATAGCTCGGCGTTTTGAGAATCATCCTTTGTTTAATCAAACTATTTCCGTTTCAAAAATCCATTTATTTTCTAGTTATAAATACAATATTGATTTATTGGTTGATTGATTGATTGATTAACTTAGTTTTTTGTCCAGAATATTTCACTTATTTTGAAACGTCACCAGCTAGAGTTAAAGCTTTAGTGGCATGATTTTTTCCAAGTCTTGGCCAGAGTCTACTGGGGTTCGAAGCCTGATCCCCCACATACGGAGCGGACACTCTACCAATTGAGCCACCATAGTGTGATAAATAATACAAAAAATAAAAGCGGTTATTGGGTTGTTGAACTCTTCAGTGATAAGTACAGTGCTGACCTGTCCAAAGTTTAACACAAAGCTAATGAAAAGAAGTTGGGACTCGGTTGTCGAGTGGCTAAGATATGCGGAATTGTCGATTAAAAAAAAAGAAAACTGTCGAGAGATAGAGAGCATGCGCAGCTTTCGAAGTATATAGCTAATACATTTATTTTTTGTTCGTTTTATTCTAGAGGTGTATAATTAGCTGCAGACTCGACTATAGATCTAATTCAATAGGCCAGTGGTAAACTTTGACAGTGCTGTACTGTATATAAATTAAATGGGCTCAGGTATATCGACTACCCTTATCCCGAGTAGAAAATTGCAATAATGGATTTTACGTATCCGTCATGAGTTTTTGCACTTACATTAAGGCGAACAGTTCATAGACGTTGAACGAAACCGGGGTACCGATATAACCAAATGGCTTACGCCAAGTAAATTGACAAATTTCCCGACACTAGTATTATGGGTTTGTCCCATGTGTGATTTGAAACTAGACGGTTAGAGGCGTTAACGTGCTTTAGTCCACTTGGTCATCAATGTCCCCTAACCTGAGAGAAAATTCCCCATTTCACTAACTAATAAATTTATATAATATATCCAAATACATGTATGTAGTTTTATAAAGACACATTAGGGGAATTACCTATGCGTTTCGTAGACTATATATATTAAGTTTTCATCTCTTAACAATAAATCGTTTTGTCATTTATTGTAGATATGATATTTTATTTGTATTATACAGTGCAGACCTGTCGAAAGTTTAGCATTAATTTAACGAAAAATGCTGATTTGGCAGCTCAGCTCGTCCCCTCGTTAGCTCTATCAATATCTCGACAAATATCTGCTTCTCGATATGTTTTTGGACACTAGCTTAAGCCAAGCTTTGACTTCATTTCGTTAGCTCAGTATTGAGCTTTCTACTGCTCTGTACTGTTTTCGTCGACGTTCTTTTTAAAACGGGGATTTTTTGGTGAGACTTCCTTTTGTATCCCACCCATTATATTCTATGTAAATTTTTTGAAAAATAATTTTCACAGAAATGTTAAAAATGGCTTGAATTTGACATTTTTAGCATTTTTCCAGTCAAAATTTCAATTTTAGTGGAGGGTACAAACTGAAGCTTTTCCTATTTTGTACATACCGATAAACAAATTAATGTTTAGAAATGCCAAAAATATGTATTTTTCATCTAAAAAAATGTTCAATAATTACATAAAAAGACATGTCGACAGTTTAACACCAAACTTGCGAATTGGAACAGAATCGGAATCGCATATATACATGTAGATTACCTCGTTAGCAATATCTCGAAATCATGTCGGTGGCTACAATCTATTTATCGGGAAATGTTTGGCAGATATTCAAATATCGGACAATGGACACCAGGGCACCTCGATTCCATGTCCTTAGCTCATTGTTAAACTTTCGAATAGTTTTAAATTAATGCAGTGTCGGAAGTTTACCACTGGGGTGAATGAAAATGAGTCTCAACCGATGTATCGGTAGCCGTTGACCCAAAGAGACAGGTAACACAACGGGCGGAGATGTTATCAGTTATTTGTCACATATTGTTACACTTTAGACAGATATATGTACTTGATATTTCAAACCCGTTGGTCCCTGTCATGCCGAGGTTTGGCATTTATGTTGCATGTATAAAAAGGAGGACAGGAATGATTTCAATTATGGCCAAAGCATTTTTTTCTCATTATTATGACTTAAATTTTACTATCTCAATTTTGTACGATAACGGTGTTTTTGTAGCAATAAATCTCCCCCGTTATGTGTCATTTTGTCTGTTGTGGTAATTTAACACAACATATAAACGCACATGTCCATGCCAAAGTGAAAGCTTTGAAAACTGACAATTTAAGTAAAATACGAAAACTTCCGAGATGGAGGTGATGTCAGAAGCAAAATAATCACCCCCTTTCCAAATAGCTGCATCCAGCAGATGTAAATTGCCATAATATGTTTCAAGCAGATAACTTGGTGTTGATATAACCAGAAAGTTTAACATTCAGGAAACCAGATGGATATATTTTACACCCGTTTAATTGTAGCCAATGTATCATTTCATTCACAATTTTGATTACACGCATGGTAGTGGTAGCTTGCTAAACAGGGAGTGTCTACCCTTCCGGAGCACACGGCCTCACTTTCCTGGTGGAAGTTCTGGTGTTTAACTTAGTGTTCCAATTAAAAAAAATACTATGCTTTGAGATTGTGGTTTGGACATGGACTGATATGTTGTTTTTAACTTTTGAAAACTTGATATAAACAAAGACAATGAATGGAAACTTAACAAGGACAATTTTACAAATTGGCTTAATTTTAGTGGTGTTTCCCTTTTTTTCTTTTCATCAAAAATTAAAAATCAAGTCAAATATAGTACACACATGTCAAAATTTAAAAAAAAAATTAATCGTAAAATGTTCACTTTCTTTTTATATTAATTACCTTGTCTAGAATCTATGCAAGAAAAAGGCAGCAATAAACAAGAAAAATGTTGGTATGAAATGCAAGTTTGTGAGCGAATTTTAACCGCTATTTTTCCTGCAGAAGAAAATTTACAGCTAAAAACATATACCTTGCAATAGCCAACGCATCCAATTTAATACCACAATACGTGTTAATAAACGGAACAGCCAAGCACAAGTAAAAACATGTTAATGGTAGAAACAGTCACTGTCACCAAGGCCACGACACAATACAAGTACATGATAGAAACAGCTAAAGTCACAAAGCAAAATACAATAGAAGTTAAAACTCTAAATAACCAACGCAACAAAGAACATGTCACATTACAAGTCCATAAAAGATATAACAAATAGAACCAAGCACCAGACACAATACACATAAATGATAAATTTAATTGACGCAACCGCGAACACGCCAAAATACAAGTCCGTGAACGTAATTACCAGTGGAACCAAGCCAGACACAATACACATAAATGATAAAATTTAACTGACGCAACCGAGAACACGCCAAAATACAAGACCGTGAAAGTAATTACCAGTGCAACCAAGCAAGACTCAATACACATAAATGATAAATTTAACTGACGCAACCGAGAACACACAAAAATACAAGACCGTAAAAGTAATTACCAGTGGAACCAAGCCAGACACAATACACATAAATGATAAAATTAACTTACTCAACCGAAAACACACCAAAATACAAGACCGTGAAAGTAATTACCAGTGGAAACAAGCCAGACTCAATACACATAAATGATAAATTTAACCAACGCAACCAAGAACACGCCAAAATACAAGTCCGTGAAAGTAATTTCCAGTGGAACCAAGTCAGACACAATACACATAAATGATAAATTTAACCAACGCAACCGAGAACACGCCAAAATACAAGTCCGTGAAAGTAATTACCAGTGGAACCAAGTACCAGACAAAATACAAATAAATGATAAATTTAACCAACGCAACCGAGAACAAGACACGATACAAGTCGATGAAGGTAATGACCAATGGAACCAAACCAGACACAATACAAATAAATGATGAATTTAACCAACGCAACCGAGAAGACGACACAATGCAAGACCGTGAAAGTAATAACCAGTGGAACCAAGCCAGACACAATACACATAAATGATAAATTTAACCAACACAACCAAGATCACTCAACAATACAAGTCTATGAAAGTAATTACCAGTAGAACTAAACCAGACACAATACAAATAAATGATGAATTTAACCAACACAACCAAGATCACTCAACAATACAAGTCTATGGAAGTAATGACCAATGGAACCAAGCACCAGACACTATACAAATAAAAGATAAATTTAACCAACACAACCAAGAACACACCACAATATCAGTCCATGAAAGTAATGACCAATGAAACCAATCGTAATAATAGAAATAGTCTACACACTAAAGAACACGACACAATACCAATTAATGATAGAAACAGCCACCAAGGAAATAAAAAAAAACAAACAATACAGGATTATGAATAAATCAGTTAATTCAACCAAGAACACGATACAATAAATATTATTGATACATGCATCCCAAAAAGAAAACACACGCACACACATACATATGGTCATAAAACTCAATTCAATTTCTTACCCCGTCGTCTTACTTTGCACGACATCCTTCTTTATGTTGCCAAATAAATGTTACATTAACAAAGTATAAAATTAAAATAAAAGGGTTTGCAGTATAAACAAACCATTTAAAGAAGATGCAGACTAGCGTTAAAAGATTAAATTACATTTGATTTCCGCAATTAAATTTTGATTTAAATGTACAAAATATTTTACTTCAAGATAAAAATAGATTGTTTAAAACACTTGACACAATTTTGCATCTCGATATAATGTAGACGCTATAATGTCAAGGCGTACCTGTGACGTCAAGGTAAGAATTATGAGATCAATGGTTACTTCCTTAACAATATAAACAGCCAATAGGATAAAATGTAATTATGGTGATTTTATCTCAGTTGTGCATTTATGTAGATAGCACAAGGCTTTTTAACAAAAATGCTTTATTTTAAGTATTATATTCATGATATATGTAATATAACAAGCAAATGATTCGATGTTGACTTGTTTAAACTAAATTAAAGTTTATCCTCTGTGTTAAGCTAAATTTTAAATTCAAAACTTAAAAATTATTCAAAATATTTTAAAATAATTTCTAAATTGTAACTGGATTTATTCTTTGTTAATCATGTTGCATCATTTTATACAGCTATTTTTGTTACATAGTATGAAATGGTATAGAATACCAAATATATCTTTAACCCCGCAATCTTGTCCCTCTGTCTATAATCGTGTCCATGTTACAGCTGGTTTTGACATCATAAAACTTCACAATTGCTAAAATTGCGTCATTCATGTGTTATGCCTATACGCGCGACTTGAATGAATACCTGTTTCAGCAATTAGAAAAATATGTCGTATCCGGTAGTGCTATTTTAGGATTTAAAAAAATACGATTTTTAAAAACTGTCTAGAAATAGAGTTTATTGTTTTACAACATTCAATGCAGTGCAAAGCAAACTAATCTTTACGCATTTTAGAGCTCAATGATTAAATATTTTATAAAAAATTGTAATTTTCCTTGTGACCATTACGAGTATAATTTTAGTTGTTTATCTCAGTTTATATTTGTTTATCTATATACTTTGTCCGTACCAACACGTGATGTCTTTAAAATTGTAAAGGGGTGTGTAAACGTAACACTACAATTCGTTTGGCCCTTGTAGTACTTTAAACATCAATTTATTCTGGATAAATATCATCAAACAAATCATCTCCTTTAATGGGAATATTACATGGTTTTGAATTGTTCCAGTTAATGGTCGGAGCTTCAAGTAAGTTTTGAATAAAACAACTATCCTGTTCAAAATGCGACGTTTTTCTGTCCAAGCACGCAATTATAATAATAATAATATTATTATTCTTGTATCCTTATGTATATTCAAATTTATTTTACAATTAATATGTATTTGGAATTAATTTATTTATGTTTAAACTAACACAGGGCTGTCTGATACAAGATTCTGTATCAGGCATTTGCCTGATACAAGGTCGCGTGCGTTTTTTCGCGGACTACTTCAGATCCTTAGCAATGACGTCATCAGATTGGAATGTAACGTAAACAAAGATCAGGAATTTTCCCTAAATTCAGTGGTGTCAAGATAAATTAATTCATGAATTAAAAACTACAATATATTCCAAAAAAGAACTGTCAATCTTTATCCGAAAATAAAACAGTAACCATGTAATTCTTGGCAACATAATTGTCTAAAAGCTTGTTGACCACACGCCTGATGTGTTTAATGGCGTCTAATGATCCGGCGCCCGTCATCCGTGATCGGGGTTTTATACTGTGACGTGACACACTCAGATATCCATCCGAGAAAATAGTACATACTAGATCTATTTTTAACTTTAATTAATAATACTAGATGTTTGCTAAATTTATAAACATTGTAAGATAAAAATATCATTGATATCTTATGTATGTACGGAATTTGCATTAGAGTCGAGTCTTGTTCCCATGACGATATCACGACGAGCCGCTGTGTGGCAAGACAAATAATATGTATATACCTGACTTTCAGTTGTTTATTTATTTTGGGAACGAATATGTGAAACATATAATTAATTGAAAGATACAACTGCTTCATTTTTAAACTTATGTCGTTAATACCACCCCAAAAAGTTTCATTTGAAACCATTCGATAAATAAGTTGATTTCCATTTTATATAATCAAATTTTCTATGCAGCAATGAACCTGCATCCCCTGATGAGGTATTTGGGTCAAAGGAATTGCGCTATTGTAGGACCCTTTTCCACTGTGGGATATTTAAACAATGAATCAAGCTACTTACATTCAATGTTTAACTTAGAGATATTGCAATCAAAGCATAGAGCACGATTATTTGAAATTTAAACTATTGTTGATAAGTTTGTTCTTTGCTTTTAAAATGTTGTTGGAAATATTTGAATTTTATTTTTGCGTGTCCATGTCTTTTTCAAATAAAATTTTTTACATGATGGATGTAACTAGCTAAACAGGAGGTACCTGTCTTTCAGGAAAAAACCGGCTCACCCACCCCCCCCCCTACTTCTTAGAGGAAATGTGTGTACTTTTTTAGTTGCAAATGCCTTTAATTTGCTTTTTTATTCTAATGGATTTGTATGTTTGATTTATGTACTTGGCTAAGCCATTTGCTTTTTTAAATTTTTGTATATACATATGATCAGAAGTATATAAATGACACTAAGGCATCAAGTAACCATTGCGGTAGATCAGTTTGTAGAGTGTGCGCGTTGTAAGTGGGAGGCTGTTTGTCGAACCTCAAACGGGTCTGATCCAAGACTTGGAAGTGGGAAACGCTCCGCATTACAAAATGAAAGTTACTGTTCTTTCGGATGTGAACTTGCAATAAACAAGGTCCGCTGTCATGGTAGGCGTGGCATGATGAAGAACCCTGATAAATAATGTCATTTAACCAAATGCAGCAACGCACAGGCAAAATTTCTGCACCTAAGCGTACAGCTGGCGACGTCTCGATATACGTGACAGGGATGTTCAACACTATTACTCAACTATTCTTTCAAATTTTAGCAACGTTGGTTAAAATTTAAAAAAAACTGTAGACTTAGTGGTTTCGTTTTTACTTTAAGATTAGAATCTGTACGCAAGTTAATATACTTAAATGTACATAAAAAGTATATCTCAACTATTGAATATTTTATTTTATGAAAAAAATCATTACAACCTTCATTTTCATAGAAGTTGTTAATTCATATCAACGAAGTTATAAATTTTTAACCCCCCCCAGTTAAAAAAATGGGAGCCCCACTCTAACAAGGGGAAGTGTCTTAAAATTATCCGAGGAATCTAAATAATATGCCACATTTTAGCCCAAAATTGAACAATTTATACCTGTCAACAGTCCCAAAATACCTCAATATGTGCCTCATCACCGTAAAGTAGTTGCTTTACTTGTATTGGTAATTTGGGCCATTTGTCCTCTGAAAAATGTAGCAATTCATTTTTTTCAAAAATTTACTCAATATCTGTTACGATTTTTTCTACCTCCAAATTTGAATTATCCTGGCCAGATAACCAAGACTCCTCATTTCAACAAGGTAATTTTTGTAAGTTTTTGGGGCCACCAAGCTCCTTTATAATGTTGATTATGAATTTCTATAACTTTCTAAATATTCTGGGCAACCAAGTATACAGTTGAAAAAGATATATTTCGATCTTAAGTTATGACATATGGTTTAAGTATTTCTCTTAATTATAGACTTAACGTGCTAGCAAAAAACAACCGGAAGTCTTACTTTGCACGACATCCTTGTTTTATGTTGACAAATAAATGTGTAATAAGAAAAAAAAGGTTTGCAGTATACACAAACCATTTTAAATAGATGCAGACTAGCGTTTAAAAATTAAATTGCAATTGATTTCCGCCATTAAATCTTGATTTAAATGCATAGAAGATTTTACTTCCAGATAAAAATAGATTGTTTAAACACTTGACACAATTTTACATCTCGAAATAATGTACACGCTATGATGTCAAGGCGTACCTGTTACGCCAAGGTAAGAATTATGACATCAATGGTTATTTCCTTAACAATATAAACAGCCAATAGAAAAAAATATAACTATGGCGATTTTATCTCATTTGTGCATTTATGTAGATAGCACAAGGCTCTTTAAGAAAATGCTTTTTTAAGTATTATATATATGACATATGTAATATAACAAGCCAATGATTCGATGTTAACTTGTGTAACTTAAACTTTTAATTTAAACGATATTTTTCAGTAAATACAAATAAAACAATACAAGAAAAAGCGCAAGCTTTTACAAATACGTCTTCAAAACTGTTGTCTAGATAAACCAAAATCAAAGGGAAATTCTGATTTCCCACATTTCTGAAGTAAAGTTTTGGATACTACAAAACAATATAAATAATATAATTATTAATATTAATTCATCTGTAGCACTTAATAATTTTTTGAAAAACGACACAGCATATTCAGAAAAATAAACATTTTGAGATATAATAATTTCAAAAGTGTACCAATGGGTCCCACCAGATTCCTATATTGTGTTTAAAATCATGTAATATCATTAGTGCAACAATATTGCATATGTCAACAAGACAAGGCTTATTCTTGGGACATTTGATTCTTACCGTATTACAAGAACAAATACAAATCTATACCATTTGGAACAATCGTAAAAGCGCCGATGACAAACACATTTCATTGATTAAAACGCAAAAGGCGTCTAACGAATTTTTTCAATATGATAATTATCACATGGAATTTATTACACAGTGAAACGTTTGAGAAAGACATCATATACTACAGGGACCTTGTACAACGAAGCAGACCGCTTCCAAATAAATTGTTGACTTGGGGATATTGCAAGACTAGGCTTATCAAGACCCTCATAAAGTATTATGGCCGTCATTACAGGATTGTTGATAAGTTTGATGTTTCTGTGTCAAGGATTGCCCTGGATATATTTGACGTGTCATAGTTCCTTTCAAACAATTACACACGCGGTGGGTGTAGCTAGCTACATAGGAGGTGTTTACCCTTCCGGAGCCCCCGCCACACATCACAAGTTCACGTGTCTAACCTAAAACATGTCAGTTCCAAAGTTGTTACTTTGCTTCTAGATTGTGATTCAGACATGGATTACTATGTTTGCTTTGATTGATACATATAAAGTTTTGGGTAATTAGTTCACTGCTGTGGTGTCTTCAGTTTTGCCAGTTTATTAAGTTTTTGCAATCGGAGATATCAAGTAACTAATCGCCTCGATCAGAATGAACTATTACCAAAGAGCAGACCATTTCTAAACAGCAAATGATCATGGTAGAAAGAACCATTTGTTCGTGTTCAGACCAACACGCACTGGGACATCTAATTATAATAGCATTGTTTACTAATAAAATATTAAAATTCTTTCCTTGCCGTTTTACATTAAACAACACACACACACACACATTATTAAAATCTTCAAAATAAGATAAATGTTTTCAGTTATGTACCGTTCTTCTTGTTAGGATAGATAATACTAGTAAACGGTTTCTAATTTCTATTTATGAGACGATTTAGTACACATATGCGCTGCTGCCAATGTTTTTATTATTTTTTTTCTTCTAGTGTGTTTAGCGATGTTGGAGTCTATATATCTGGCAAACAACAATTTTTGTTTGAGTCATGGTTCCTTAATTGCCTTTAATGTTTATTTGTCCGAACATGCCAAATGGTTGATCAGGTTCACTTTGCCATGAACTCGCATGTCCAGTTTGAGTTTCAATTTACCTTTCGTTGTCAATTTGGTCGAGAGATTTATCCTGTGCGACTGTATACACATGCCTTAAATCGGCTGCTATCACAACTTGGTAATTTAAGGTGAGTGTAACAATAAACGGATTAATATCGCTATTGCTTGATAAATTAAAGTTCATCCTCTGTGTTAGGCTAAATTATAAATTCAAAACTTAAAAATAATCAAAATATGTTAAAATAATTTCTAAATTGTAACCGGATTTATTCTTTGTTAATCATGTTGCATCATTTTGTACAGCTTTTTTTGTTACACATAATTAAATGATATAGAATACCAAATATATCTATATCATGGTTATTATGTTTAATTATACACCCCGCATTCTTGTCCCTCCGTCTATAATCATGTCCATGTCACAGCTGGTTTTGACATCATAAAACTTCACAATCGCTAAAACTGCGTCACTCATGTGTTATGCATATACGCGCGACTTCATTGAATAGCTGTTTCAGCAATTAGAAAAATATGTCGTATACGGTAGTGCTATTTCAGGATTTTAATAAATACGATTTTTAAAAACTGTCTAGAAATAGAGTTTATTGTTTTATAACATTCAGTGCAGTGCAAAGCAAACTAATAATTACGCATTTGAGGGCTCAATAATTAAATATTTTATAAAAAAAATTATCGTAATTTTCCTTGTGACAATTACGAGTACAATTTTACTTGTTTATCTCGGATTATATTTGTTTATCTATATACTTTGTCCGTACCAACACGTGATGTCTTTTAAATTGTAAAGGGGTGTGTAAACGTAACACTTCAATTCGTTTAGCCCTTGCAGTACTATAAACATCAATTTATTCTGGATGAATATCAACAAACAAAACATTTCCTTTAATGGGAATATTACATGGTTTTGATTTGTTCCTGTTAATGGTCAGAGCTTCAAGTAAGTTTTGAAAAAAACAACTATCCTGTTCAAAATGCGACGTTCTTTCTGTCCAAGCACGCAATTATAATAATAATAATATTGTTGTATCCTTATGTATATTCAAATTTATTTTACAATTAATATGTATTTTGAATTAATACATTTATGTTTGAACTAACAAAGGGGTGTCTGATACAAGATTCTGTATCAGGCATATGCCTGATACAAGGTCGCGTGCGTTTGTTCGCGGACTACTTCATATTCTTAGCAATGACCTCATCAGATTGAAATGTAACGTACACAGAGATCAGGGATTTCCCCTAAATTCAGTCGTGTCAAGACAAATTAATTCATGAATTAAAAACTACAATAAATTCCAAAAAGGAACTGTCCATCTTTATCCGAAAATGAACGGTAACCATGTAATTCTTGGCAACATAATTGTCTAAAAGCTTGTTGACCACACGTCTGATGTCTTTAATGACGTCCAATGAACCGGCGCCCGTTAACCGTGATCGGGGTTTTATACTGTTACGTTACACACTCAGATATCCATCTGAGAAAATAGTACATACTAGATTTATTTTTAACTTTAATTAATGATACTAGATTTTTGCTAAATTGATAAACATTGTAAGATAAAAATATCATTTATATCTTATGTATGTACGGAATTTGCATCAGAGTCGAGTCTTGTTCCCATGACGATATCACCACAAGCCGCTATGCGGCAAGACAAATAATATGTATATACCTGACTTTCAGTTGTTTATTTATTTTGGGAACGAACATGTGAAACATATAATTAAATGAAAGATACAACTGCTTCATTTTTTAACATATGCCGTCAATACCACCCCAAAAAGTTCCATTTGAAACCATTCGATAAATAAGTTAATTTCCCTTTTCTATAAACAAATTTTCTATGCAGCAATGTACCTGTCTCCGCTGATGGGGTATTTGGATCAAAGGAATTGCGCTATTGTAGGACCCTTTTCCACTGTGGGATATTTACACAATGGATCAAGCTACTTACATTTAATGTTTAACTTAGAGATATTGCAATCAAAGCATAGAACACGATTATTTAAAATTAAAAATATTGTTAATAAGTATGCTCTTTGCTTTTAAAATGTTGTTGGAAATATTTGAAATCTCATTTTTTGCGTGTCCATTCTATTTCAAATTAAATTTTATACATGATGGATGTAACTAGCTAGACAGGAGGTACTTGTCTTTCAGGAAAAACTGGACTCAGTCCCCCTACTTCTTAGACGAAATGTAAGGACTTTTTTCAGTTGTCAATGCCTTTATTTTTTCTATTCTAATGCATTTGTATGTTTGATTTTTGTACTTGGCTTAGCCATTTACTTTTTTAATTTTTGTATATACATATGATCAGAAGTATATAAAAGACACTAAGGCATCAAGTAACCATTGCAGTAGATCAGTTTGTAGAGTGTGCGCTTTGTTAGTGGGAGGCTGTTTGTCGAACCTCGAACGGGTCTGATCCAAGACTTGGAAGTGGGAAACGCTCGGCATTACAAAATGAAAGTCACTGTTCTTTCGGATGGGAACAAGGTCCGCTGTCATGGTAGGCGTGGCATGATGAAGAACCCTGATAAATAATGTCATTAGCGCAATGCAGCAACGCACAGGCAAAATTTCTGCACCTTAGCGTATAGCTGGCGACGTCTCGATATACGTGACAGGGATGTTCAACACTATTCCTCAACTATTCTTTCAAATTTTAGCAAAGTTGGTTAAAAATTTAAAAAAAGAAACCTGTAGAATTAGTTGTTTTTCACTGTTTCGTTTTTACTTTAAGATTAGAATTTGTACGCAAGTTAATATACTTAAATGTATATAAATAGTATAGTATCTCAACTATTGAACATTTTATATTATGAAAAAATCATTACAACATTCATTTTGATAGAAATAGTTTTTTCATTAACAAGGGAGTTAATTCATATAAATAAGTTATACATTTGCAACCCCTCAGTAAAAAAAATGGGAGCCCCACTCTAACAAGGGGAAGTGTCTTAAAATCATCCTAGGAATCTAAATAATATGCCGCGTTTTTAGCCCCAAAAATTAAACAACAGTCCCAAAATACCTCCATATTGGCCACATCACCGTAAAGTAGTTGCTTTACATGTATTAAGTAATTTGGGCCATTTTTCCTCAGAAAACTCTAGCAATTCATTTTTTTTCAAAAATTAACTCAATATCTTATTTTATCCTGTTACGATTTTTTCTACCTCCAAATTTGAATTATACTGGCGAAGTAACCAAGCATCCTCATTTCAGCAAGGCAATTTTTGTAAGTTTTTTGGGGCCACCAAGCACCTTTCTAATGTTGATCATGAATTTCTATAACTTTCTAAATATTCTGGGCAACCAAGTATACAGTTGAAAGAGATATAAAGTATTTAGTCGAAATCTTTTAAACCATTGAATAATTTCCAAAAAGAAATGTTTTTTTTTAATATCTTAATAATTATAAGATATATTGTATTGTGAATGGTTCTATACAAGAGTTTCTTAGCTAGTTACGAAAGATTTTATAAACAAGAACATATAACTCACTTTGGAGACGTCTTACATGATCAGTATAAGAAATGGCCCATTAGTTTTCTGAAAATTATTGGAAAAATATGAAAAAAAATGTAATATTAATATAACATAATGAACTTTTCATGTGTGCTTTCAAAATTAAAAATGAAAGGGATATGGATCTATGGGACGTCAAATATATGTTATATTGGATACATAGACACCATACTTATAAACAATATTGGGACTTGGTAATTAACGGTTGGCAAAATTCGTTTGTAAGCTCCTTTTTTCTTATAGCATTTTACATATAAATTAATAAAATAAGCAATTTTATTATATTAGTTAGTCCTATCTGTCCTTCAGCTAAAGCATTTCACAAATATTTAAACTCCTCGAAGCTTGTTTTATCATTGTTGTGGGTACTTTTGCTCGAAATCTTCATTAGAAACACAAATCGGCATATATTGCATAAAAATGGATTTCCACATGTTTTTCAAATTTGGGGTAGGTGACAAAATTGATCAATTTCATCTATAAACTGCGGTATTTCCGATAGTGTTTTATGTTGTCAGACTCAAATGTGCCACGGCAATACAGAAACATATAAATCTCGAGATTCAATGCCTATATAACAAAATTACAAGAGTAGAGTACAAAAGATCTAATGAAAACTCATTTTCTAAACTATTGTTATATGAAAAGTGCAAATTATCATATGAAATTACCACACCCTCTACATATTATTGTTTTATAAATATGTTGGGAGCAGACAGGAGATGTAACAAATAATAATGTTTTGTTTTAAACATTAATCGGCAAGCAAGCATGGGCCAAAATAATGAATTTTTGACATTTTCGTATTTCTGGGGTAGGGGAAACATAATAATTTGCTATGGTATTAAGTTTCCATATTTCCGAAGTTTTGTAACAATTTCATCTACAAAACTACCTAAGCTTTATAAAAATATATAGTTTGTCATATTTAATGCATAAACAACAGATTGACAAGAATCGAAAGACGGTAGATATGATAAAAACGCAGTTTACAGCATCGATTTTATCGCTTATTTTAAAATTTTGACACAAAATCGGAAAACTGTCAGAATATTTTGCATTTTAATCTACCATGTGTCCACAATGAAAGATAAAATGAACAATTTTGTGTTTTTGCCACAAAATACTTCAAAATCTGGATTTGTTTTTGATTTTTACCAAAATTTAACATTTACAGAGGCTTTTCTTAAAAAATTTGAAAAATCGGAAACGATTTGACGCGTAAGAAATTGGTTTTCAGTAACTAGGGACATTTTCCTACAAGAATCAACCCTCAAACCTTTTGGCCTCGTTCACCCGGATTTTAGCCATGATCTCTTGGACTATTTACTTCGTTGTAAAACTTTAGCAATATTAAGTTCTACCTAGCGATATGAAATGTGAACCAAATACACTATTAGCAGGAGAAGCAGATATAATGCTGCAAAGGAAAGGAAAGTTGTCAATACAAAAATTGAAGTTTTGGCTTAAATGCTCAATAAATATATCATAGCGTATTTCATTTGATTACAGAACTCCTACTATGGATCCTCTTAGAAAGAGGGTTATACATGAGAATTGGAAGTACATTTGCGATAATCTTCATGCTGAAGACCTTCTGCCTTGCCTATTTCAAGCTGGGTTTGTCTCAAAGAATGACGAAGAACGTATCAAAAACGAATCTACCACAGTTGAAAAGGTGAATAAACTGTTGAGAATATTGGAAAGAAAACCATAGTATGACGCATTCCTACATGCATTGGAGCAACAGGGTTATTCTTTCATAAAAGAAGAACTTCAGAAAAATGAAAAAGGTAAATTTATATTTTATTTCATAAAGTATACTCAAATAACGAATTCCTAAAACATTTCAAATGACTGTAACCTACTCAAAAACAAACATACTTATCCATGCCAGAACAAGTATCCAGAAGCAAAGCAAAACCTTTGGAACTGACAAGTGATGATATTGAAATATCAATAAAACGCAACAAGAACAAAGCAGTTCATTATTGTGAAGAAGTGGAGAAAAGGTGTTTATCTAGCCAAAATCTTACAATGATATTAAGATGATTTATTATGAATGGTGAAGAAACCAGGGCATTCGAGAAAAACATGAACTTCGTAAAGCAAACTAACACATTTTCTTGTACTAATACTAGTATCTGCCCTAGCGGGATTCAGACAAAGAAGGTAATCCTTGAGCACGCGCTTCATCGAGACATCCCAGTCAACATGGTCCATAGCCACTCAGTAATCATAACGGTTAACTGTTAAACCGCGATCAACCGATTAGCATCCAAAAGAATAAAGCTTTAAACCTTTAATGTTTACGGTCAAAACGAGATCATATAGGGAATGGAAATCGATAAGCTAATGTAGTATAAATGAATTGTGTGTATCAGTAAAAGGATTACATGTACAAAAAAACTTAATTATAAAATAAAAAAAATAAAAATTACAAAATGTTAAACATGCTTTTACTAAAAAAGTTTTCTAGTTCCAAAAAATGAAAAAATATGAAGTTTACAATTAAAAATTGCAAAACTTTTAAAATAAATGTACCAAAATTATTGCAAAATTACATATAAACTTCAGGAATAAATGTTAAATGATTTCACTATAATATTAATTTAATGACTTAAAAAACAAAAATAATAAAAAGGTTAGAATCTAATAATTAAAAAAGTTTTAACACTTTAGACACAAAATTCCTAATCTTACAGACAATGCATTATAAAACAGTTAAGAATAAATAGGAGGGCAATTTATAAATAACCAGTTTATCAAGATCTTTTTTACATATTCAAAATTGTTTGAATTTAAGATATCAAGTCATAATTGACTAAAATATATTTTGTCATTAAAAATTAATCATAAAATTTAAAATGCTTTCATTTTTCAATATTTTTATGCGAATTTAGAGTTTGATAGTACTTAAAACAAATTGGTCCACAAACCCTTACACTTTACATTTCTTTTATTTAACGCGTTGGGTTAAAATGAGCGAGACAATTTTATTATTGCCTTTGTCCTTATGTTATGTTTGTGTTTTTATCATTTAATTTTGTTCACCATCGACTTGGTATTTTATTAATTGGCTCGGTAATTGAACCAATGAGTTTGCGACATTATTGTGTTAGTACTCAATACCACCAGTACACAGAAACAATATTTACTTTTTTGCGATTATCAAGAAACATAATTTAAAGTGTCACGGAGACGAACCTTTTCCCAAATTTTTAGCAGTTTTTATATCTCTTTGTTAGACATCTACACATCTCAACTAAAGTATTTTATAAATGTTCCGTTGTTCGATATGTCTTTAAGAAATTTTTAAAAACAATAGCTACTTATACATTCTTACAAGTTACAAATATGATGCATTACGTTATTGTTTTAATTTGTACACCTGATGTTTTCAATTTCTCAAACCAAATTATTCCTGTCCAACGCAGTGTTTGTTTAAATGTGCGGTTTCTTAAAAAGTTTTTCGATATTTATACAAACTACTACAAAAATAATTTTGAAAGTTAAAAACACGGAAAAATTCAGATTCTATTTTCCTGCCTTGTAAATTTGTTTGTAGTTTGACACAATATAGTTTGATATTTCAGGAAGTTTTAATAAAACAAAATTAACAATATAATATATGATAAATTTCACCAACTCAAAACGGTTGATGGTTGATCAGTTAGTATTTGGTCTGTATCTGTAAAGCATATGTAAGCTTGTTCTTACGTTTTACAGAACGATATATTCTTATTCTGTCAATCTCTTCTTAGAATAATAAATCTTTATCATAAGAATGATACATTTTTTTTTCAAAATGTTGTCTGAATTTAAATCGCATACTTTCTAGATCCGCGATAAATTTTGGTAAATTATGGAGTTAGCTCCATGAATCCATACCTCTGCATATGTTGTATAATGCACACTGGAATTTATTCCCTGAATAAACCGAAATATGAAAATCAATATTGTGACTTCCTTTAGAGACATTTTACTTAATTGTATAACGCGATATCAGTTTAAACTAGAAAAAACTGTGAGCCACAAGCTCACAAAAAATACCCCCGCTCCAAAAATCTATCGGATTAAATTTTTAAATAGGAGGTGCACATCTACATTTTATCACAAAGATTGTGTAAAAGTGTCATGAAAATCCATTGAAGGGTTTAGTAGGAGTTGCGGATAAGAGATAGGTACCCTAAGGTGTAACGGAAGGACGGAAGGACGGACAGACACACGGGCGGACACCCCTATCACTAAATACCCCCACTTTTTAAGCGGGGGTATAAATATGTAATGATGACGTTGTTTTACGAATAGTAATCCTTTTCCTTATAACTTGGGTAATTATGTCAAGTGTCGAAGGGATTGCCTATACAAAAACATTTAACACTACTTTAATATAAGCTTTGTCTGTTTCAAACTATATTCTTACAATTTAGGGATTGTTTAAAATAAAATTAGTGCAACGAAGCAGTCAGCTGCTTATCAAGACCCTCAAAAAGTTTTATTGCCGTCATCACAGTATTGATAAGTTTGATGCCTCTGTGTCTAGGAATACCTGGATGTATTTGACGTCTCAAAGTTACTTTTTCCTTTCACACAATTTTGATTACACACTTGGTGGGTGTAGCTAGCTAAACAGGAGGTGTTTACCCTTCTGGAGCATCCGGCCTCACTTCTTTGGTGGGAATTCAGGTGTCTTACCTAACTTGTCAGTTCCAAAGTTTTACTTTGCTTCTGGATTGTGATTCGGACGTAGATTAGTATGTTTGTTTTTTATTACAAAGTGCAATAAAGGAATGCGTGTGTAGATTCTACATTCATCTATTAACCTTCAGTAATATTCATGGAAGATTTTCAACACAAAACATTTCATCACTAAACCGTTCACGCCAAACATTTCGTATAAGTACATATTCGAATTTTTAAAAACAGAATATGACTGAAGTAATATTTTCTATTCACATATATAGAGCATAAAATCTAATTGTTTTACTTATTGTAATGGGTTTTTATTTTTACTATATAAATATCTTGGTAGAAAATAACGTTCCGTTCCATTTAGATGTAAACTTAAGCATATTTTAAATATATTTTTGTATTTATTTCAATTTAACTTTACTCGAATATTCATGTTACTGTAAACAACGATTTTTATTGCTATATTACTGCATAAAATTCTGAAGTCAGGTTTCGAAGTTAATCAGACCAAAATATTTTTAAAACAATAGTATAATCTGTTTTATTTTGTTAAAAAATTATTTTATCAAATCGGTGAGTGATTAAAATTAAAAATCGTTTACATGTTTTTTTTAAAAGAATACGCTCATTCTACCGTCATCTATAACTTTTAGTGATATTTATATTTTTAAATTCGGCATATTTATTTATAATTTCAATATATAGAATTATCAATATTTTTAATTCGCACATATCGAGCTTATTTTTATACTCCATGTATCCTCCCGACAATATACCACTGCGGTGACCCAGTTGGTAGAGTGCTCGCTCCGTATGTGGGAGGTCGTGGGTTCAATCCCTGGCCGGGTCTGACCCAAGACTTGAAAGTGGTTTGTGACTGTTCTTTCGCTAAACACTCGGCATTACGAAATGAATATCACGGTTCTTTCGGATGGGAAGTTAAAATAAAGGAGGTCCCGTGTCACGGTGGGCTTGGCACGTTAAAAAACCCTGCTGCATAATGCCATCAGCACAACGCACAGGCAAATTTCTGCACCTTCGCCTATAGCTGGCGACGTCTTGATATAAGTGAAATATTCTTGACTGGGACGTTAAACACCATTACTCAACTCAATTCAACTCAACTCTTCCCGACAATAAGTTAAATATTTTACTTTATAAATTTCTTAATACAAAATAATACCCCTTTCAGTTAATATGTATACTCGACCATCTTTTATTTAACCTGTTTGTATTTATTTAAATTTATCAATAATCAAATATTCACGTTACTGTAAACAAAGATTTATCGCATTATTTTACTGCATAATGTGAAATAGATCCTTCAAATAAAGTAACTCTTAAAATGTGTTTATTTATATTCTATTGGCACAACTATTGTCCCTCTTATCAAAAAAGTCTCAAAATTTCAAGTATTGTATATATTCCATGTTTAAGATAATTCCATACCATGGTGACGTCGTCGTTTTGTCCGTACGGTCGAAATGTCTGATTTGACGTCTTTTTTATCTATGACGTCACGAATGTGTGGTCTTCGGCGCCTACAGAATAATGGCAGGAACGTTGTTATGCTATCATTCAGTAGAATAATTTTCTGCATTCACAAAAGATTAGAATTCACAATATCAATTCTTCTGTGCACTATTTTTAAGAAGAAAATGTATATTGTACTGTGTAATGTGTATTATAACGGAAATGTGGTAGATCTACACTGTTGAGAGTACTATTCTAAATAATTGAAAGAATTGAGTAGATTGTTTAAATTTTAAATGCCGGTTTATGTTTGCTTTTTTCGGTGATTTTAAATACAAATAGTAGGACACAAACTGACGATTTTTCAATAAACATACTGAATGATAATTTTTCTCGGTGTCAAATTTTAGCAGTTTGTCTATGCTCTTGTATTTGCGTTTCATTGAACGGCCTAGAATCAAGAATGCTTCATCAATGTATACAAATTCCCTTTCCTCATTAACTCAGCTGTGTTGGGTAACGGTTGCTATGGGTTTCTTTGGGTGACAAACCATATGGTATTTAAATTAATTTTGTTTTGCACAACCAAATAGCTCACAATCAGTGTTTATTTTTATTTGTTGATACCAAATGAAAAACATTGAGTTCAAAATAGTGTACTAGAACATTATTGGTAGCTTTTTACGTAAGGAATGTGGCTTTTTTTCTTGTTTCAGGATTTTGATGCAATTTTATGAAAAAGTAGCTTGAGGACCCCCTATTTTTTTGTTTCCGAAAATCAAACTTATATATTCATGTGCAATATATGTGAAAATCAGGGGTCGTATTCGACTTAGTTTTTTAAAAATCTACAAATTAACGAAAGGGTGTTACTTTTAGTTTTCCGGAAATTTAATGTTCTCTCTTGATAGGTGGCGCTGTAGAAAAATTACCACATGACCGGAAGTAAATTTCCATTGGTCCAAATAATCTTCATGACATAATGATTATTTCAAATGCAAGACACTTTTGGTTTCTTAGCATTACAACAAATTATTCAAGCTTATTTGTTGATAACAGTAGTTATACTTTGATCATTTATATCGTAAAAATGGCCACCAGGTGGCGCTTCAGAACTTCTTAAGCAAGTCGAATACCTGCCCTGAAATTTTGGCATGTTGAATGGTTTATGCCCATGTACAACATATCAAAATTTCAATATGTGTTTTCATGCGATTTGTAAAGTATGGAACTACCTGAAATGGATGGTAGAAAATCAACCGTATTAAGCCAATTGTTAGTCTTATACAATATAGTTGGTTTAGTAATAAAACGTTGGTCATTAAAATATCAAGCTTAATTCATAGATCTGATTTTTTCTTATTTTAATGCACAACGTTAATATTCAATAATTAAGACGAGATCATAGCCTCATTAATTTGTGTTTTCCTTGCTTACCCTTCCGGAGCACCCGGCCTCACTTCCCTAGTGGATGTTCGCGTGTCTAACCTGACTTGTCAGTTCCAACGTTTTCGCTTTGCTTCTGGATTGTGATTTGGATATGGATAAGTATGTTTGTTTTTGATTATATCCTTAAGCAAACAATTATAAAATCAAATTGATCAAATTTGTCTCTTACAATAGGAGATAAGTCTTAGCAGAATAGTTGTTCTTTACGTTTTTTACATACAAAATCTAATAAACCATTAATAAATCATTCTTTAACAGTTCGTTTGGTAGAACTTTAGATTGAAGATCCAAGTAGCTGATTTAATCCAAGTGGGGTATTTTTTTATTTGCTTTCAAGGTTTTGAAACCTTAATACATTTCTGTTATTTTCTTGGTTTTTTAATAGTTTTTAGTATAAATATATACACATTACACCATATCGAAATATATTTTAAGCTGATAAAACATTCTCACATTACACTTAATTTATGTTTGTTATCCCATGATTGATTTGGTAATCTAATATTTTACATTATTCTATTTTAAAATTGTGGAGTATTAGTAATATATATATATATATATCTATTTTTATCGTTGATGTAAATGTTTTTACCTACATCTATTGCATTATATTATGCAAAATCGTTCTATTTCCGGCCTTGGACTTTTACGTTTATATTTGCAGCAACAATATTTATTCAAATAGTTATAAATTAAATTTAATATTATCCTAAATGGCTGGCATATAATACTTTATTATATTTATAGATTTGTTAGATGGCAATCAAAAGGTACATACCGATCAGAGGTAAGGATGTGAAGTATTATACACAGAATATGTCAATATTGTTATCTGTTTTTATATTTCTCAATTTCATTTCTTTTTCTTCTTTCTATCTCTTATTTTTTGTGATTATCTAATATCTCCTTTTTTAACATAAAAATATTAATGACTGCTGTCTGGAATGTCAACGATTATTCTTCTTTGTCGAGTACCCAGTCCTATGTTTGTTTAGTGCTATTGCACTCATTTAATATTACATGTAGTTGATAAATTTAATGCTTAGTGGTATTATTGACATCAAAACAATATTCAAAATAGGAATTGAATAGAAACCGCAACTGCATATATTACTGTCTACATAAAAAACCGTCGCATTACATACCACACTGTTGTTCGTCTTTTATACTTAAAGACAGTCCTTTACAAAAATGCAAAAAATGCTATATTGTCATTTGGTTTCTCATGAAATGTGTTTAAAAACAAACATACTAACAATGGAAAATACAAGAACATTTTAAATCATTGCATTAATTTCTATATATAGAGAAAAAATCGCAAATTTCCATATATTGTCTATTAGCTAAGAACTAAAACAGTAGTTTTTTACCCCATGTTCTAAAACATTCATATTTACATCGTAGACTTAATCAGTTTGTCAACTTTAAAACAAGGTGGTCAAATTCATATCTCCGAATAACAATCGAATGGATACATATTTCTCTCCATGAATTTGTCAACACCAATGTCAATAAAAAGGGTGATTAAAGTGGTGACCTTAGTTGAACTATTTATAAATCCATATGGGAACAAACTACAGCCGACTTTTAGTAAAAATATAAATTTTCTCTTCGCAGAAGAATAACAGAAAATGTAAAAACAAAACTAAAAATAATGTTAATGCGCTTTTTATTTTCTAAACAAAAAATAAATGTTAATTTAAAAGGTATAAAAGTTATTTGAGAAAATGGTTGTCTCTAAACATAAAGACAAACAATAGTAAAATAGACATATAGAACGAGATCACGGGGAGTTATTTAAGAATTATTGACTTCGTATTTAGAACGGTTTTAACGATATACAATGTATATAGATGAAATGTAAATATTATTCAGTGACACGGTTCAAATAACACAATGCAATCATTCCAAAATAATTGTAACGCTTTTTTAATTATATGTCGCAGTGGTTATATTAGAGCAAACATGTTTTTTGTCATTGTATCCCATGTCGTTTTGATCTGTCACGAGTCAGATTTAAAAAGAGACGCCCATTATTAACTTTGTCAAAGGTTTTTCTTATTCGTTGAAACAGATGGTTAAAAGAATTTTTGACGTTTGAGCATGTCACAAAAGCAATATGTTAATTTCCAGAGCGATGATAGTTAGGTTTTTAAACGGCATATTTTAACAAAATCTGTCATATTTATTTCTTAAACATCAGATAAGATCTTGAACCTAGTAGTGGATTTTAAAGAATTGATCATTCGTAATGTTGAACCAGTTATTTCTCAAGTGTTGGGAAAAAGTAATGTCTTTAAATCCAATATGGACTTGTTCTTTTTAAATGTTAAACATAAGGACCAAACCTCCGTTACAGGATTTTCTGAAAAACTACATTAATATGATAAAGTTGAATAACATTTTAGAAAAGCAGTGGCATATGTCTTCTCGGTATTTAATTTTTGTTAAATTTTGATTATATGATTTATTCCGTGTGAATAGCATACAAATGTTAATTTCTAACCTCCGTAACGCCAAACCTTCGTAACATGGGTCAAGTACCATAATTTCAGATTGTATATTAGAATTTTACCACGATATATTATAACTGGACCCGACAGGTTCTAACAAACAATATTAAACCTTTTATTCAATTAATGCAAAACCCAGCAAAAATATAGTTCATTTGGACCAGATAATACAGTTTTACATGATTTATTGATGAAACTATGAAATTATCATATTTTTTTCTTATTTCAAATTCGATGTGTTTTTATTATATATTATACCAGTTTTAGTTTTAAGGCACTAGACAGTATTTTAGGAATAAAATTCCTCATCAGTAGTGCTTGGTTCAAAATTATGAAATCAAAATTGTTTTTCAACATGTTAGAAAGATACCCAAAGGACCAAAATATATTTTAACCAATTTAGGTAAGGAAATACTTAGCATAAGGGAATATACCATAGTTTTTGGGGAATTGTTAATTTTAACTAGCAGCAAATTTAGACAATAGTATATTTCTTGCAATAATACACAATTATTCTCTACTGAGTTTGTGTGCTATAATTCATTATTAGGTTCTGTACGTAAACATCTTTGTTTTTAGACACATAAAAGGACCGATTTCCATATTTCATTTTTGACCGTTTAGCGGAATATAAGCGTTACGATTATTTTTGAAATGACAGAAAAATGATACCTTTCTGTATAATACCATAAATCCGGGATTAATTTTGGATAGACCCCCCCCCTGCATATTTTGAACAAGTATCACCTTGATGCTTTTTCGATAAGGCCGTGCATATTTGAGATACTACCAGAATAAGGACAGTTGGTCATCAACAGTTGAGGATAAATTAAAACCTAATTACTCTGTTCATATTAATGCATCCGTTTCTTAACTTTTTTTATGCACAAACCCAGTGCATCGATGTTAAAAGACTCATTACGATAGAATACCATGAATAATAATTTTTGTATGTTACGTCACATTCTTTTCTGTTTCACGTTAAATTGCGTTAAGGATAGAGTAGTTACAGTCAATCTATGTCCATGAGGTTGGACCTCCGACATAAATTTTAAAAATTTGTTTGTTATTATTTGCCTTGTTTTAACATCTGAATTAAGAGGTTAGTAGCAAACGTTTGCTTCTTTACGGCGTGTCCGGCTGTGACATGTTTTTATGTTTTACTTTGGTTTTTTTGTGTAATGTGTTTAGTATGTTAAAGAATTGCTTATCAGCCGAGTTCTGTTTTGATATATTTACATACTGTTGCAAATAATCAAGGGCATAATCAGAATACTTTCAAAATTATCGTCTTTTCGTTTCTTTGTTGGCATGTATGTCATGTTTGGTCCAACACACATGTCGGTGATTAGTATCCATCATTCTTTCCGTAACTAAGCGTCAATTGTAGATATTTACCCTTATTTGTAAAATATATTTTTAGATCATATTTATAAATAAATAACGTATTGATCATAGTTTCAAGTTTCAAATGCTTACATTAAGTTTTGTTCAGTGAAACTCTTTAACAAATATTTTACAAGAGGTTGTTCAAGATGCTGAAAATTTCGTAAATTATTCTTGAGTCATAGTTTTCTTCTTGACAGATCGACCCCGTTTATGACACCTGGAAAGCCAACTCGAGTAGAAACAGCTTTAGATTCCATCACTATAAAATGGGATTTTAATGAAGATAAACTGGAAAAAGTTGATACCTTTTAAGTCAAATACAAAATTAAAGGTGTAAAGAAATGGCCAGGCGTTTTTTCCACAGACTCAAACGACTGCGAAGCTAATATTACATGTTTGCAACCCAACACTGTCTATGAATTCCGAGTTCGTGCGAATTATGGCGACGAGGAAGGGGATATGAGCTTAATAAGTGACCCAATATCAACAAAATATCCAGATCTAGAAAAACCGATTGAACATATCAAAACCGACTGTGAAATATCAGTGGAATGGTTCAAACTTTCTGGATGTGAAATTGAAAAATATGAAATGAGCACAAAAGTGGAAGATGAGTCTGTTTGGGAATCCACCTTATTAGATCCTGAAAATGCAATATTTACAAAACAAAATGTTATTGCAAACACTGAGTACCAGTTCCAGGTTTGTGCTGTGACAAAGCAAGGGTCCCGTATTCAAAGCGACATTTGTTGTATACAAACATTATACCCTTCACCAAACAAACCTTATGCTGTTGACATCAAAAGTAACTCAATCAAAATGAAAGTAAATATTGAGAAGAAATATGAAGCAGATATAAAATATCTCAAAGTGAAGTACAGAGAGTCTGATTATGAGAACAGTGATTGGCAGTCGCGAACATGCGAGGTTAGGAACAACTGCTTTGAAGTATCGGACCTGCAAGGAGACACTACTTATGTATTTAAAGTTAAAGTGGTGTATAAACAGAATGTAAGTTCATTCAGTGAAGAAAGTCATCCTTTCACAACAAAGAGGGATTTTCCAACAAAACCACAAATTGTTCATAGAAGTTCCCATCGGGTTTCTGTCAATTGGAAAGGACCGGAAGGAATCGACAGAGAGGTTTCATTTGATAAGGTGTACTCAAGACAAGAAAATGTAAGCAACTGGACGAAAGGTCGGACTTCAGAGTCAGAACGGTTTTTTACAGCAGAAAACCTTTATCCGTCTACAAATTATGTTTTCAAAGTATGTGCTGTATTTGGTGAAGAGCGAGGATTATTCAGTCAAGAGAGTGAACCGATTAACACAGAAAATTCACTTGCTAACGATTTGAAATTAAAGTCAAAGAAACGCTCAGACATTGGTGGTGCAAGCAATATGTACGACGTGTATCAAATTCCTGTTAAAGCAATCAATTTGAATAACACTGCAAGATATAGGACATGCGCATTCGGTATGTATTATAGTGAAATTATAACAAACTTTGATATTCAAGTTGAAACAACAGTCAAGAATATCCGTGAAAAGGGAAAAAGTTCAGAATTATCAGAATAGAAAAGTGCTATTATAATGAAACATTAAGTAATATTTACATGTTTGTGTTTTAAATATTGTCACGTAAATTTTAAGATATCAAATGATGTTAAAATATCGTTTTGTTTTCTGAATAATTTTATATAACTAGTATTATTTCACGTATTTTTAATAATTGAGGTCTTTGGAATAAAGTACAGCGACTATGAATGATAGCGGATGCTCAAACTGTCTTATAATGTAATTTTACTGTTTTTTACATGTTTAGTTTAACAACAATTTTTCAGTATTTGTAAATATAAAGAAAACTAATATTCAACAGGTTTTACTAGATGTAACAAATTAAACAACAACGAACCATTGACATTGTTCAAAAATCCACCTAAATATGTGTTATTGATGCACGTTTTCACGATATCAATAATAGCACCTGTGATTATTTAAATACACTAAATGTTTTATTTCCACAATTTTAGTCCAATCACTACTGATGAGTATTTTTATTCTTGAACAACCGTCTAGTTCTGCAAAATTGAATCGGGTTTAGTAACAATAAATACATTAATTTCAGATATACATGCTAAAAGTGAGATTATGTCAGAAGAGAAGACATTGATGTTGGTTGGTGGTACTGGAGCTGGTAAAAGTCTTATGGTGGAGATATTTGTCAATTACATCTTGGATGTAGATTTTAGTGACGACTTTCGATTCTCGTTGGTAGATCTAACTGAAAGCGAAGAAGGGAAAGTCAATAACCAAGTAAGAATTAAAACGTGTTAAGCATTATATTTATAGTGTACATACCCGTGTGATGTGCTTTAAATCGTTGAGAAATATCGACTAACAATTCATCCTAGTGGCGTTGACACTGCTAACAGATAAATAGCTTACATATTGTAATATACATACCAACGAATAAATCCTAAAATGAAATTTTAGCAAATGTTTTTGTCCCTTTTGGGGCTTTTCGAGTTATTTAATTGTTCAATTTAATGTCATAGCTTTAAAAATCCCAAAAGGGACAAAACGTATGCTAAACTACAAAACTTCATTTTATAGATATCCAAACCTTCTTGTTACATTTTGTGGAAATAAAAGATATGTGATGATAAGAAACCGTGCACAACGATTTTACAATGTTTTACAGTGAATAAAATCGGTTATGCTTTAGGAAACATTTAAACAAGTTTTTTACGTTTAGAATATACATGTATAAATTTATATCGCACAAAGCAAAAACTGTATATATGTACCCGGTTTTAATTTATTTGCCATTGTATATATTGTACATAATCATTTACATTTTTATACACATTGTATATACCACTGTATATACACTGCGGTAGTTCGGTTGGTGCTCGCTCCGTAAGTTTGAGGTCGTGGGTTTGAACACCGACCGGATCTGTCCCAAGGCTTAAAAGTGGATAGTGAATGTTTTTTCGCCGAGATCTCGGCATAACAAAATGAAAGTCAAAGGTACATGTATTTCGGATGGGAACTTAAAATAAACGAGGTCCCTATCACGGTTGGCTTGGCACGATATAGAACCCTGTATAACGCCTTCGGTGCAATTTAAACTAAATCTTTCCTTTTTTTCACATGCTTCTATTAAATTAAAAAAAAAAATCAAAAATCACTAATATAACCAAATCAAGTTTTTCAATGACAAAATATTAACCTAGTTTTTCATAGAGAATGTTTTGAAAATTCTGAAATACTGGTCAATTGGGTTTCAATTGACATCAGGGTATTAAGGGTCAGGTAAGTTCAATGCAATTAATATGCAAATTTTTATGACAATATAACAAATATTAAAAATGGTAACAATCATTTATTTTCTTAGATGCTTTCATTCATGAATATTCTAATTATGTCATCGCATTTATGGTAGACCCAATGAAGGTACATTAGGGTTAATTTTAACATAGGCATATTAGTTGCTTTTGTAAAAACTTTAAAAGCGCTCTATGCGCAGAATTTGAGAAAAAGATGGGGTTATATATATATATGCTTCAAAACTAAAACAATATATATATAATATGTAATCATGCACGTTTCTGTCATTTATACTCGTATGTTCATACCGGTTTGAATTTGAAGGTAAAAAACATTTAGGATAAGCAGATAAACTAAATAAATGTCTAAGCGTTGCAAATTTGATTTTGATGAAATACTACCCATCAAAATTGTATCGCAGTGCTTCTATACGACATGGGTTTTATCCTACGCGGAACAGATCCTAATACAGGAAATGTTGTCAATTCGTTCTCCAGTGGTTGGGTACGTGCTACTAATTCCTCTATCGTCTGATAACTGACCGTCCTAAAATTCCACTTCAAAAACATTTTCCTATGAATTATTTTGTATATTTTCAGTCAGTTTCACAGACAGAGTGGATAACAATGTATCAGATTCCAAATATGGATAAAAGCAGAATTAAATATAAGATGAACATTATAGATACACCTGGATTAGGCGACACATCAGGCTCTGATGAAGACGATAGACATATTGACAACATAGAAAAGTTTTTTAAAAGTGGTGGTAATTTATCTATAGATGCCCTTGGCTTTGTCATTGAAGCTTCTCAGAGTAGGCTTAACGATGGTCAGAAAAAATTGTTTCAAAAAATATTTTCTATTTTTGGTAAGGATTTTGGCAAAAACATTTTCCTTTTTGTCACCTTTGCTGACGAGTTTGAACCCAAAGTAATGGCAGCAGTCCGAGAAGAAAAAATACACTTCGCTGGGAAATACAAATTCAATAATGGCGGTTTGTTTGTTAACAGTGCCATATCTAAAGGTTCATTTGACATGGCTTTTCGTAGTTTGTCCGAGTTTTTCGAGCACTTGAAAATGTCTCGGAGAGTGAGTCTGAAGCAAACGACCGAAAATATGGACAAACAAAAGCAATTAACTGCAACCGTTCAAGGAATGAAACCACAAATTCAAATGGGTTTCAACAAGCTAGAATGTTTGAAACAACAGCTGCAGGTTATCAAAAAGCACAAAGCAGATATAAAGCAGAATAAAGATTTTGAATTCAGCGTAGATCTACCATGTAAAGAAAAAATTAAAACTGGATATTGGTCAACAAATTGCAAGATTTGTGAAGTTACATGTCACCATCCCTGCTGGTACACTCCAGACAAATTGAACATGATTTGTAAGGTAATGTGGGGATTTAAGTGTACTGTATGTGAAAAGAAATGCAATAGCTTGGATCACGAGATGAGTGAATATACCTATTATGAGTTTGTGAAGAAAACAAAGCAGTCTTTCAGTGATTTGGCTCAAAAGTATGACAAAATTACCAAAGGTCCAGAACATCAAGAGCAAATTATAGATGCATTAAAGAAGGATATCAGGGACATCTGGATACAAATCGGCGAAGCTGTAGAGGAAATCAGCAGGTTGATTGAAGAAATTAACAGAATCGCACTACGACCCGTTCGATATACAGCTACTCAGTATATCGATCAATTAATGACAGAAGAAAACGCCAAACCAGACACATCAATTCCTGGAAAAATGGCCTTATTGACCATCCTCAAAAATCATGCAGAGACCATGGTAAAAAGCAAAGAAGCACCGAAATGGGAAGACATCGCCGTGGATGATATGCTTGAAATGTGGAAGAAAGAGGCAAAACGATTGAAAAGTTTTAAACACTAGGCCCTATTATTGACATTAGACACTATCAAAAACGAAACAACTTTGTGATTTTTTTAATCTATCAGCTTTAATTTTATTTAATGTATTGTCCCTTCCCCTCTGTATGGTGTCAAACTAGATGCAAATATAGTTGTAAAAAGTGACAAAATAAAAAAATGCTTTCTCTGAGGTCTATAAATAATTTATTTCGGTAAAATCCGATTCGTTGATTATCAATATACTCTTTTGACCATCAGCCAGTTATTCGAACATAAAACTTATATGCTTGTCTGAGAATGACTTATCAATTTATAATAATATGGAATGACATAGAAGCTATATATCTTGCTTTAATTTTATATTTAAAACTTCATTGACAAAACTGACATTCAGATTAACCTAAATGTTAATTTAACATTTTAAATATTTAGATTTTTGTTTTGGACTGTATAATTTATATATATGTCATAGATCGTGCAATGTTGGTCAACAAACTGTAAGATTGGTGAAGTTACATGACACCTTCCTTGCTAGTACACTTCAGATAAATTAAAACAGTTTTATGAGGTTATGTCAGGGTCTAAATGCGCTGTATGTAAACAGAAATGCAGTCGCCGGCTTCGGTTTCATAAGAAGTTGAATTTGTGAAGAAAACAAAGCAGTCTTTCAGTGATTTGGCTCAAAAGTATGACAAAATTACCAAAGGTCCAGAACATCAAGATCAGATTATAGATGCATTAAAGACGGATATCAGGAACATCTGGATACAAATTGGAACAACTATTATAGAGAAAATCAGCAAATTGATTGAAGAAATTAACAGAATCGCACTGCGACCCGTTCGATTTATAGCTACGCAGTATATCGACCAATTAATGACAGAAGAAAACGCCAAACCAGAAACATCAATTCCTAAAAAAAATGGCGCTATTGACCATCCTCAAAAATCACGCAGAGGCCATGGTGAAAAGCAAAGTTACACGGAAATGGGAAGACATCGTCGTGGATGATATGCTTGAAATGTGGAAGAAAGAGGCAAAACGATTGAAAAGTTGTAAACACTAGGCCCGATTATGGACATTAGACACTATCAAAAACGAAACATCCACATAAACGAAATAACGACTGTCAATTTTCTTGCACCATTTTGATTTTTCTAATCTATCAACTGTTAATAATTTTATTTAATGTATTGTCCCTTCCCCTCTGTATGGTGTCAAACTAGATGCAAATATAGTTGTAAAAGTGACAAAATAAAAAAAATCTTTTGTCTGAGGTCTATAAATAATTTATTTCGGTAAAATCCGATTCGTTGATTATTTATATACTCTTTTGACCATCAGCCAGTTATTTGAACATAAAACTTATATGCTTGTCTGAGAATGATTTATCAATTTATAATAATATGGAATGACAAAGCAGTTATATATATTGCTTTAATTTTATATTTAAAACACCATTGACAAAACTGACATTCAGATTAACCTAAATGTTTATTTAACATTTTAAATATTTAGATTTTTGTTTTGGACTGTATAATTTATATATAGGTCATAGATCGTGCAATATGGGTCAACAAACTGTAAGATTTGTGAAGTTACATGACACCTTCCTTGCTAGTACACTTCAGATAAATTTAAACATTTTTATGAGGTTATGTCAGGGTCTAAATGCGCTGTATGTGAACAGAAATGCAGTTGCCGGCTTCGGTTTCATGAGAAGTTGGGTTTGTGAAGAAAACAAAGCAGTCTTTCAGTGATTTGGCTCAAAAGTATGACAAAATTACCAAAGGTCCAGAACATCAAGAGCAGATTATAGATGCATTAAAGACGAATATCAGGGACATCTGGATACAAATTGGAACAGCTATAGAGAAAATCAGCAGGTTGATTGAAGAAATTAACAGAATCGCACTGCGACTCGTTCGATTTGCAGCTACGCAGTATATCGACCAATTAATGACAGAAGAAAACGCCAAACCAGAAACATCAATTCCTAAAAAAATGGCCCTATTGACCATCCTCAAAAATCACGCAGAGGTCATGGTAAAGAGCAAAGTTGCACCGAAATGGGAAGACATCGCCGTGAATGATATGCTTCAAATGTGGAAGAAAGAGGCAAAACGATTGAATGGTTTTAAACACTAGGCCCTATTATTGACATTAGACACTATCAAAAACGAAACATCCACACTAACGAACTAACGACCGTCAATTTTCTTGCTACTTTATATTTTACAATTTGTCAATTGTAATTAAATTTATACAATGTATTGTCCATTTCCCTCGGTATGGTGTCAAACTAGATGCAAATATAGGTATAAAAAGTGACAAAAATGAAAATGATTTGTCTTTTGCCTAAAAATAATTAATTTCGGAAAAATCCGATTCGTTGATTTGAAATAGTCTCTTTTGACCATCAGCCAGTTCTTCGAACATAAACCTTTCATGCTTGTCTGAGAATGATTTATCATTTTATATAATAATATTGATTGACTTGGCCGCTGGATATTTTGTTTTAATATTATGTTTAAAACACCATTGACAAAATTGACATTCAGATATGAACTCTCTGTATATTTAACCTTTAAACATTTAAACTTTTGATTTGGACTATATAAATAAATGTCGTGCAAGATCTGATTGCAGAGTGTTTGTTTTTGAGCCAGTTTATTATTGTAAGTAAGGGACTGACAACTATTAACAACTACTTACGTATCGATTACGATATAAAATTACGAATGTTTGTATACCTGTCACACCTTTTATGCATAATAGACTCCTTTGTTTATGTGCCATCAGATAGTGTTCGAACTATACTATTTATTTTCTTTTTTGCAATAAAGACTTTGCGTTAACGTATGATGATTTTAATTTTTTTTTTATTTGGAAATATAAACTTATAATAATTAATAAATGATGTGACATTGTATTTAAAGTTCTTTATAGAAGATGAAATGTATTTTATAATCAAAAACAAACATTCTAATCCATTTCCGAATCACAATCCAGAAGCAAAGAAAAAACTTTGGAACTGACAAGTTAGGTTAGACACGTGAACTACCATCAGGGAAGTGAGGCCGGGCGCTCCGGAAGGGCAAGCACCTCCCGCCTAGCTAGCCATACCCGCCACGCGTGCAATCAAAATTGTGTGAAAGGAACACGGAACCACGAGACGCCAAACACATCCAAGGCAATCCTGGACACAGAGACATCAAACCTATCAACAACACTGTGATGACGGCCACAAAACCCCCGAGGACCCTGACAAGCCTAGGCTTGCAGTATCCCTGAGCCAACAATCCACTTGCAAGCAGCCCACCCCGTTGCACAAAGTCCCCGTAGTGGGAACAAGCTCCACCATATATCATTCATCATTTTACACCTTTTGGTCAAATGTTTACTGTTTTTATTGCTTTTTACCTTATCTTATCCCAGACAAAATGCGTTCAATGTTTAAAGAAACGTTTGAAGTCTCAACTAAACTGGTGCTGAAATCTGTTTTGTAATCAATGAAATATATCTATTGATTTTCATGTTTAAAGGAGCACTATTATTCACAGAAGGTAATGCAATGAATGTTTTGCAAATTTTATTCAGCACAATTACCTTAGCCCACTGGAATTGTTTAAAATTTCTGCCATCTAATCTAAGGTCGTGGGTTCGATCCCTGGACCGGGCGATGTGCTGTGTCCTTGAGCAAGACACTTAATTTCACGTTGTTCCAGTTCACTCAGCTGAAAAATAAATGAGTACCAGCAAAATGTTGGGGGTTAACCCTGCGATGGACCGGCGTCCCATTCAGGGGGGAGTCTTGTACTCTCAGTCGCTTAACGCCATAGAAACCGGGATAAGCTCCGGCCTGATGGGCCTAATGGCTCGGGACAGACTTTAACTTTTTTTTTTAATCTAAGAGATAGGTAATGTTTAGACATAAGTGAAATATTATTGCCTGGATCGTAAAATAAATATTCAATCAATTAATTAATCAATCAATCAATACTTTGTTCGATTATTTTGTCCAATTATTGCATTCGTGTTTTATAGGCTATTTCTAATCAGAATTATTCAGCTGGTTCTTTTAAATCATAATTAATGACTATTGTATTTTCTAGATACATCCGTAGCTTGTCTTTCAATGACAATATTTAACCATCAAGTTAGTATTTTGGTGTTCCAATAGAAGCAAGCGTCATGTTGGGAGCAGTCCCTTACCCTTCCGGAGCACCCGGTCTCATTTCACTGGTAGAAGTTTACGTGTCTAACCTAACTTGTCAATTCCAAAGTTTTTATTTTGCTTCTGGATTGTGATTTGGACATGGATTAGTATGCTTCGTTTTGATTACAACTGTTCGAGATAAATACATACAAATTTTCGCGTGCTATTTTCAATATTATATAGCAAAAACACCAAAAAATAGCAAATGACAAAAATATCAAAATGGATCACCGTCATTCACTGATTGCTAGTATGTTAAAAAGGTAGGTCATAATGTTAGATAAAGTAGCTGTCTCTCGAAAATAAATGACTAAGCTAACGAATTACTGTAAATTGGGAAATTTTCGCGATCGTTTTATTTTGGCGTAAATTCGCGAGTGAAACGAGTCGCGAAAATAAAAGTTTCGTTAGAAATAAGCAGTAATTAAAAATATAACTACAGGGTCGCGATCATGCGAAATTAAAAGACGCAAATAAAAATTAAAGTGCATTCACGCGAAAATGAGATGACGCGAAAATTTTTACAATCTACAGTATTGATAAACCGGCCTCTCATCTCAGCCCCCTGTAGCTGGGGCGTTAAACACCATTACTCAACTCAACTCAACCCCCTGTAAGTTATATCATTATAACTTTCCTTATGATGTTATCAAACTCTTGGAAGCTTTTTGACCGCTAGCTATCTATCTTCGTGCCACACAGCAGCCGAAATTCGACGCCTTTAGTAAGTTGATTGTTTAACTTTCGACAGGTTTGTTCTGAAGATTGTCAATAAGTTTACTTACGGGTGCTGGTTTTTCACTTCAACTGACCTCCTCGAAAAAATGAAACGTAGCTTACACCAATATTAATGGAATAAACTTTTATTAGTTTTATGAAACGCATGCAAATGTGACACGTGAATATACACAGATTAAAGAAATGAATCTCATAATTTATCGAAGGCTCGATGGTCGAATGATCTAAAACTCAAGCTTATCGATGACAGCCTGTTATTTTTTTCTAGTGTTGTTAAGTTGAGTATTCTATAACTTAAGTGTTTTCTCAATTCGAGCGTCTTAAATTCGAGTGTAATCAATTCGAGTCTCCATAATTCGAATGTCCTATATTCGAGTGTTGCAATTCGAACGTACATTATTCGAGTGACCTTTAATCGAGTAATTTAATTTTAGTGTCTTTGATTCCAGTGTCCATATTCCACTGCCCTTTATGATAGTGTCGTTATTCGAGTGTCGTAATTTGAGTGTCCTTAATTAAGGGCACTTGAATTGGGAACACTCAATAAAGGACAGTCGAATAACGACACTCGATTAATGGACACTTCAATAAAGGACATTCAAAATAAGGACACTCAAATTAAGGTCAGTCAAATAAAGGACCCTCGAATTATGAACACTCAAATACAGGACACTCCAAATATAGACAATCGAATAAAGGCCACTCAAATAAAGGACACTCAAGTTATGGACACTCGAATTTAAAACACTCGAATTTAGAACACTCGAACTAAGGAAATAAGAATAAAGGAGTTGAGTTGAGTTGAGTAATGGTGTATAACGTTCCGGGCAAGAATATTTCAAATATATCAAGACGTCGCCATCTATTTGCGAAGGTGCAGAAATTTTGCTTAAACGTTGCGCTGGCTGATGGCATTATACAGCAGAGTTCTTTAGCGTGTCAAGCCCAACGTGACACGGGACCTTGTTAATTTTAAGTTCCCGTCCGAAAGAACCATAACTTTCATTTCGTAATGCCAATTGCTTGGCGAAAAAACTGTAACTACCTACTTTTAAGTCTTGGGTCAGGCCTGGCCTGTAATCGAACCCACGACCTCCCACTTACGTGGCTAGCATTCTACCAACTGAGCTACCCCAGTGGTAGAAAAAGAACACTTAAATAAAAAAAATACTCGAATGAAGAACACTATAATAAAGGATGCTCGAATAAGTGACATCCGATTTAGGGACACTCCAAATAAGGACACTCGAATAAAGGATTAGGATTGAGGACACTCGAATAAAGGACACTCGAATAAAGAACAATCGAATTAAGGACACCATTCGAATAAAGGTTAAACAAATTAACAACACTCGAATAAAGCACACTCGTATTAGGTTCAATCAAATAAGTACACTCGAATAAAGGACAATCAAATTAAGTGCTCGCGAAAAACACTCGAATAAAAGACACTCAAATAAAGGACACACGAATTAAGGACTCGAATAAAGGACATTAGAATAAAGTGCACTCGAATTAAGAACATTCGTATAAAGAACACTCGAATTAAGTACAATCGAATAAGAACACTCGAATAAAGGACACTCGATCGAAGGTCACTAACATTAAGGACACTCGAGTTAAGGACATTTGATACACTTAAATTATTTTCATTAGATTTTACAATATTTATAGTTTTCGTCTTCGAAATTCAATTTTTGGTAATGTGTAACTCATGATAATTAAATACAAGCTTTTAGGCGATGAAACCCATTTAAAACATTTCGTGATATGCGAAAAGTGCTTCGGGTCCGTTTTTAGCATCAACACAATCCCACTAATTGGATATTAGAGAGACAACTCCCATAAATTACAAAATCTGATATTGACAAATATGTGCCAGATATACTTGGATTTGACCTTTCCTTCATATTTTCCTGAGTACGTTTCGACTTTCATGTGTAACAAATTACTTCTTTTATAACATTGAACAAGTCAGAGAGCACCATAGAAAATGTTGATACTGTATGCTGCAAAAATGCAATAAGATAATGAGTAGAATGGGGTGAAGTAGTAGGGTTTTACTTCCCATTCAGAATGCATTAACCCAGCTTTTGGATAGTGGAAAGTTGGTTGGTTGAATGTTGCTTAACAATTTTTCAGCTATTCGCGACGAGAACTATTTTAATGATTTATATGTATTAATCTATGAACAATTTCGTGTATGCTTGTGAAGTGCGAGTGTGTCGTATGGTCTGCCTTGTAGGTACTAGCGCGCACTCATGGCGACTATAACGTGCTAGCTTACAGAGTCATTACGCCGCAGACAAGCGTACCTCTTCCCCAGTCAATTATACTGATACCAGATTAACTAGTAAATGCCAAGGGCAAGGAAAAATTCACTTTCCCACATGTGGTCTGAGCGGGACAAGAACTGAACTCACAGCGGTGAGAGACCAAGGATTTGTAGACTAACATCTTATCCATTAAGTCCTCGCAGCCTCTAGGGATAGTGGAAGGAACTGAATTGACGGAGAAAAAGCGGTAAGCAAACATTAAAACATTTAAACATTTTCGTACTAGAATTTGTCCTTGTTATGAAACAAATTTCACACGTAAGCATGTGCTTGATACCACTTGGTCACTTATTGTCCGTAAATTATGACTTATTTCTTAAATCTGCGTTAGATACTGCACAAAACTGGCGAGAATGAAACACTAAGTTAAAGCTAGCTGACGCATTAAATAACATCAGAAGCATAAATTGGTTTTTCGTCACCTTCTAAGTATATATCAGCAGTTACTTTTTTGCCTCTAGTTAGCTATCCTTGACAACCAAGCTTGCACTCTTTTACGTAAGCTCGAGCTCATGGACCATGTTAAACTTCCGACATGTCTGTACTTATTGTTGTTCGTCAGACAAGTAATAATTTAATTTCATCAAAACTACTATTAGTTCCAATTTTACAATTTCAAATTATGAACATTTTACCATCAAAGTAGCTATGGTCCATACTGTGAAAGTTAATAGCCGCAAAACGGTTTTGGTAAGAGAATCGCGAATAAAAGTCTGTTTACTACGGAGCCCCTGAAGGGACACACTTGAAAAAAATATTAAATCGTTATAACGATATACTAAATCGTAATAACGATATACTAATCGTTATAACGATATACTAAATCGTTATAACGATATACTAAATCGTTATAACGATATATACTAAATCGTTATAACGATATATTAAATCGTAATAACGATATACTAAATCGTTATAACGATATACTAAATCGTTATAACGATATACTAAATCGTTATAACGATATACTAAATCGTTATAACGATATACTAAATCGTTATAACGATATATTAAATCGTTATAACGATATACTAAATCTTTATAACGATATATTACAACTAATGTAGAAATGGCGGCCGAAGCGGTTGTCACCGTACAGGCACGAGGGTACCGCATACACCAGTGTACCGGACAGACGCCAGTGTACCGGAAACGGTCATGTCTAAGTTGTATATGGATTCGGATAGAGAAAAAGTCGCGGATTTATATATTTACTTATGATTGTTTCAGTAATAATGCACTATGTGTTACATTTTATATCTTGCAAATAAAGAAATTCAATGTCCTATATGCCTTAATGGATACAAAAATTAATTTTTTAATTATGTATTTCCGGATTCCATTATGTTCTTAAAGTACCGTGCAGCCATATAACCGTCCATTTAAACTCATAAAATGGATGTATGAATCTAATATATTAACTAATTCTAAACTAAAGAATTATTTAAAAGACAGTTAAGATATTAACACGGGTATGGTGGTGAATGTAGTGTACGGGTCTGTAGTATGTGATATACAACACGGGTATGGTGGTGGATGTAGTGTACGGGTCTGTAGTATGTGATATACAACACGGGTATGGCGGTGGATGTAGTGGTAATTTAATATATACCCGATTTGTTACTTTCGGAACATATGTTCTAAAGGTCTAAGAATATTGGCATTGCCAAAATGTAGTGTTACAAAATAACACTTTCGAAATCCGGGCACAATGGTTGGTTGGTTGAATGCTGCTTAACGTCGCATCAGCAGTTTTTCAGCTATTCGCGACGAGAACTATTTAATCAATCTCTATGGATTAATCTATGAACAATTTCGTGTATGCATGTGAAGTGCGAGTGTGTTGTATGGTCTGCCTTGTACTAGCGCACACTCAGGGCGACTTTACCGTGCTAGCTCACAGAGTCAGTACGCCGCAGACAAGCGTACCACCCCCCAGTCCATTATACTGATACCAGGTGAATCAGTAAAGGCCAACGGTAAGGAAAATTCACTTTCCCACATGTGGCCCGAGCGGGACTCGAACTCACAGCGGTGAGAGACCCTGGATTTGAAGACTGACGTCTTATCCATTAGGCCACCGCGCCCTAGGCACAATGGAATAGTTGGTTTACCTAAACCCCTTACTCTTCGGTTTTATTAATATAATTTGATGTTATTTATATGGTACATCCTATGTTACTTCCGGAACATGTGTTCCGAGGGTATTGATACTCGTCTTTAGCGTTGACCTTATTTTTTTATTTGACGATGGCAAGTACTTTTATAGTTATAGGAAAATACCGTATTTTATATACATATTTCGTTGATTTTCAAAATGTGATCCCTAGATCTGTTTCTATTCTATAGTGACAATGCCCACATGAGGTGTTACAATAAGGTATTTCAAAAATTACCAAACAGTCGAAGTTTCATTTTGCCCGAAAATTTTACTTTATACATATTCCAAGGGCTTAGATGGATGAGATCCAAGGCACTGTACTGAAGAGAATCATACTTGGTAGTGACTTTATATACATGTATTAACTTGAATTTGAAATTGTCAGTGAAAGCTTCACCATGCCAGAACCTTTACTTTCCGCATATGTATAATTTATTGTGTAATGATAAATGCTAAGATTGCTGCTTTAGGTCAAAGTGCCCCAAAGCACTACAGGAAACAGTGACATTGCCTCAGAATAGTATATCAACACGATGTTACCAACTGTTTACCACAATATAAACCTAACTATGCTCCAACACTTTACTTTACGACTACATGTATATGAAATCTACAGTACGTCTATTGAATGTTTTACCCAATGTGTTCCAAGACATTGATTACAACACTTGGTAGTGAAGGTTCACTTTGTTCAGGCACTTTACTTTCCGTCTATATATACTGTATGATGGTATTGGTTTACATTGAAACTTTAAGCCAATGTGTTCCGAGGCACTGGGGTTAACCATACTTGGTAGTGACATTTAATCGTGAAATGTGATAAAATTTGTTTTATTGGATGTTTTATAAATGGAAGGCGAATGTTGAATAAGTAACTGTTACTTATTTAATGATGAAGGCTGCAATGTTGAATAAGTAACGTACTTCAGGTATCCCATATACGAGTACCTATGTTCTATAGCACCAAAACACCAATCTTCTTCCAGTAGCAAGCCAAACCTTACCAGCATCCGAGTTGATCAAATTACATTTAACTGGGCTATAGTCTAGGCTGGAAGTTTTCAGAATTGAGTATGTGGCTGATGCAGTCAGCATCATATGGTCAGTCAATCATTCAACACAGAAAAGACCTGACCATTTGAAGTAAGCACATCGACAATGATGCTTATGTGGCAAGCCGAGGCACACCCTGTTGCACCGATTAAGCATGCCAAGGCTAAGATCTGTGATAAAGTGTTTTCTTGCCCACAACAGGCACCTGTCAGTGCTGTTGATTAACTGTTGTTTGTTCTGGAAAAACAAATATATTAGAAGTGGTCAGAATATTTAGAGGTATTAATACTGATCCATATCTGAGATATGGCAATATAGCAAAAATATTAAAATGAGATTTAAAATTAGCTAGCTGGGTAATAAGTTATGTCTGTTGTCTTGAGCACAAGCCCAATAACGTTTGTTAAAAACATTGCGGTAATGCAGGAAATAGATAAAATCAGCAGACATGTTTCGTACAAAACCAGTGCAAAACCAATTGTAACTAAAATAATAGCTGCAGATCACTGTTGAGACAAATAACAGTTTCATCATAAAAGGGCTACATGATCGAACTGAAAGTATTGTCGATCATCAAATCAAGAAAACTAATGTTTCATGATTCAAATGAGAGCAAGTCAAGAGAATTTCTAAGAAGAAACACAAAAATGTTGACTTCAGTTATTCTTTCAATTGTTATCTAATGGCATAACAAAAGGTTTATTTGCTTCACAATATCTATCATTTACTTGACCATACCCATCATGTACTTGACCAAACCTATCATGTACTTGACCATTCCCATTATATACTTTACAAAAACCATATTGAAATTGGCAAGAATCGGCATGCACTTGGCAGTAATCACCATATACATGTAATTGACTCTATCATCATATACTTGATAATAATAACATTTAATTGACAATTTTCATCATATACCTAGCAATACCTATCATATACTTGGCAAATATTTATCATGCACTTCACAATATCCATCATCTATTTGACAATATTATTAAAACCTTCACCAATCTTATCCAGCATTAATTTGTGGTCTTGACACGCAGAGATTGGACGTTCTCATGTCGGACAGATCAGCAAAGCAACTGACGAAGCAACACTTAACATGTTTTTTCCATCCCTGGATACAGACGTTGCATAACTGAATTCAACAAACAGGGATGCAAAACATTCAACCTTTCAGGTTTAGATAATCTGAGTCCAGGCAACCATTTGCAATGCAAACATTAGTAGCCTAGCTGAATTTTGGCGGAAACAGAGAGAAGAGTTATATGACACTCGACAGCACTACCACTGGTTGCAGCAAAAATTGTTCTATAAGATGAATTTTAACTGGCAAACCGAGTAAATTTGATCAGTAGCCCTCTAAAACATAGGAACCCACACTTTGATCATTCAAATTGGAAATTGGCAAATGTGTTGACATGCTCTTTAATGAAAGAAATTGACCATAAGGCATTGCATGAGATAGATGTACACAACCTCAGGTGAGCGCTAAGGTCCATGTGCCTCATGTTTCACTTGTAATCTATACTAAGGTGGTAAGTTCCAAAATGGTGGGACATTAACCAAGAAGAAAGCAGCAACATAAAGCAATAAAATACAACATGTTTTCAGTGTTAAATCTAGTAGTTTGTTTAGAAAGGGACATTTTCAATATCCTATAAAACACAATAACATCAACATTTTAACATGCACGTAACGATCATTATAGCTCACTAAGGCTTTAACAAAGGGATCATTTGGCGAAATAAATTAACAAATTAATTTTTGTATCTATAAAGGCATATAGGACATTTAATTTCTTTATTTGCAAAATATAAAATGTAACACATAGTGCATTATTACTGAAACAATCAAGTAAATATATAAATCCGCGACTTTTCTCTATCCGGATCCATATACTACTTAGACATGGCCGTTTCCGGTACACTGGCGTCTGTCCGGTACACTGGCGTCTGTCCGGTACACTGGCGTCTGTCCGGTACACTGGTGTTTGCGGTACCCTCGTGCCTGTACGCTGACAGACCCTTCGGCCGCCATTTCTACATTAGTTGAAATATATCGTTATAACGATTTAGTTTATCGTTATAACGATTTAGTATATCGTTATAACGATTTAGTATATCGTTATAACGATTTAGTATATCGTTATAACGATTTAATATTTTTTTACAAGTTTGTCCCTTCAGGGGCTCCGTAGTTTACAGTATTGAATTCGTAGGGAATATTTATTCAGTTTAACACCTCTCTCTCTCTCTCTCTCTCTCTCTCTCTCTCTCTGTGTGTGTGTGTGTGTGTGTGTGTGTGTGTGTCTGTGTGTGTGTGTTTGCATGTTTGTTTCGTAATTCATTTACTTTTTAAGTTAAGAAAAACTAAGATTTAATTATAAAAGACATATGTTGAGAACAACTTCAGTGCACTCGCCTGCAAAGTTGTAAAATAAGGTTTTGTGGTAACCCAAGAAACACTAAATTCTGCTATAGCGACCACTTCTGTATAAATACCCGGGTTTTAATGTCCCTTTTTTATCTAAATTGAAGCTTTGTATAAAAACCACCTGATTACAAAGTGTAAAAAAGTTCCCTTCCACAGGCCTCCTCATGATAAAGTTTAAAAATATACGAATATACTGTTTCAATTAGAAATGATATGAAACACCTGGGATCATGAATATTAATTAATTTATCTGAGTATAAAAAGAGGAATTCACAGAAAGTATTGTGTGTGTGGTTTTGGACTGTGTAGATAAAGCTACTCCTTGCAAACCAAAAGTAAGCAACCAGTTAAAACAATATGTAATTAAACATTTTGATTAAAATAATATGAGAACAGAACGTGGGATTAATTATTGTTTTAGAGTGTAATGTTATAAATATATCGGGAAAGTTATAAACTTACTTATGATCTCTTATGGCTCAAAAGTTACCTGGTTTGTGTCAGACACTGTTTAACGGGAAGTTTGACAAAAGTGCAAATTGCTGAGGTCGCTTGGATGGTCTTTATATACAGGTTTTAGTGTATTTGATCCTTGATGCGATAAAACAATGCTATATGACTAAGAAATGTAAGAAAATCATTGCGATTGCATATAAATCAGTTTTAATTTCGCAGCACTGTCATATGCTGATTTTGAATTTCTATTAAAACAATGCATTCAAAATTAGCACATGACAAATAGTTGCATTACTTTAATAAAAACTAAAAACCAACACATGACAACACTAAACCAAAGTTTCAAGTTGAGTTGAGTTGAGTAATGGTGTTTTACGTCCCAGTAAAGAATATTTCACTTATATCGAGACGTCGCCAGCTATAGGCGAAGGTGCAGAAATTTTGCCTGTGCGTTGCGCTGATGGCATCATACAGCAGGGTTCTTTATCGTGCCAAGCCTACCAAGACACCACGGGATCTCGTTCATTTTAAGTTCCCTTCCAAAAGAACCGTGACTTTCATTTCGTAATGCCGAGTGCTTGGCGAAAGAACAGTCACTACCCACTTTTAAGTCTTGGGTCGGACCCGGCCGGGGTTCGAACCCACGACATCCCAATTACGGAGCGAGCACTCTACCAACTGAGCTACCGGAGTGGTTTCGAAATAAAATTTCTAATCATGTAAATGAATTAATACAAGAATACTAATGACGTAAAAAATCTATCATGTAGATTCAAAACAAGTGGATCACTTTGATTTGTGAATTTATAATATCGCACTTTGGTTTATTAGGAATGAAATATGTGAATGGATATATTTGAATTTCAAACCTTGTGTTAATTTTTTCCGTAGCATGTAAATCTACCAATTTAAAGTTAAGTGAAAACGACCTAAAAACTTTGCATTAAAGTTGATTTACTGCCTCTGGTACGTCTTTAAATGCACAGAAACCGAATTTTAATCACACACAAATGGTGCGTCTTTAGAGTATTTTCTTAGCTTAAGTTGATTTATTATATTTTGATCCTTTGACTATTTATCAACCTCATTGCAACAATTTTGATTTAACAATTTTGGTCCAATCATTACTGATGAGGAATTGTACTCTGAAACAACCGTCTAGTGCTGTAAAAATAACACTAGTATAATACGCAGTTAAGAACCCGCGACAACCTATTAGATATATATATAAAAGCGCATCATGTGAACAAATTAAAACATGTTTCTTTTACTAAATCATACACCAACAACTCTCTATTTTAAAACGTTTTACTGAATAGAAATTCATGCTAGTGCAATCGGATTATTTGAGTCATCTAATATAAAATCATCCACACGTCTACTATTTTCAATTTCTCTACTAATAGCACATGTATACGCTTTGACAATAGATATCGTTACTTTTTTGTACACATAAAATCCATTTCCACAATCTGCGGTTCGAACTAGAATTTTGATCTTGTGATATAACGGTATACACTTATGCTCTCCATTAGAGCCAACACAAGTATTACAATAAGTAAAGGCAGTCCGTATACTCATTGGAATTCTAGATGCATTGTATGTGACACGTAAAAACCAAGGGCAAGTTGAACGAATTCTGGTGTGATGATTTCTGCGAATCAATACCGATGGACACCTTTCACCGAATGACGAATACGCTTCCCTATACGCTTCATCGATCCAATTTGAAGGAATGTTAGTGAAATCCGATTCGTCCGTCATTAGGTATCTTGTATGTTGAAATCCTGAGTTCAGTCGCCTTTGGCGGTTTAAGATATCCATCTCATGGGTGCAATTTGACGAAGGCAATGGATTCCCAAAAGCTTCTCTATAACAAACGTAGGCAAGAACTATTAACTGGTTTATTTTAATCTGAAAGTAGACAAAAGTAATTTCCAAATCAATAACAAACCTACCAATTTATGTCCAAGTAAAAACTTTAAAGCCTGCAAATTAGGTAAAACACGTGAACTTCCATCGAGACCGATGGACAATAAAATCATTATGGATAAAATAGTTTAACACTGCGATAGCCCAGTTGGTAGAGTGCTCGCTTCATAAGTTGGTTCGATCTCAGGCCGGGTCTGGCCCAAGACTTGAAGGTGGGTAGTGACTGTTCTTTCGCCAAACTCTCGGCATTACGAAATGAAGTCACGGTTCTTTCGGATATGAACTTAAAATAAACGAGATCCCGTGTCACGGTGGGGTTAGCGCGCTGAAGAATCCTGTTGTATGCCATCAGCGCAACGCACAAGCAAATATTCTGCACCTTCGCTTATAGCTGGCGGCGTCTCGATAAAAATAAAACATGCGTGACTGGAACGTTTTACACCATTACTTAACTTATGAAAAAAGTTAATTAAAGGGAGGCAATCCAAACACTTTGTAAATCAAGAAATTGCAACTCCAACTTTTTTATAAAAATAAGATCGATAATAAATTATTACTTGTTATTCAAATTGTTTAACACTTTATAAAACAATTAGTTTGTTTGGTATAGTTATTCATAAATATATTGCTATTATTTGAAAGAACCTCTACATAAATGTAAGCGTTATATTAAAAAAAATAAGCAGTGTCATTTAACATGCAAATATTTGTCAAAAACAGCATGGCACTGGTGTTTCATTAAGATTTTACAAAAATCCTAACTAAATACATCACGCGCTTTTAAACAGATCCAGCTGATTTTTTTGACACAATTCATGTAATAATCACATTCTTTTACGATTAATATTTTGCGCGCACCTTTTACCATTTGACAAGAAGAAGGTCAACTGAAAAAGAGACCTAATACCATCAGAACATTCGAAGTAAGAAAGCTAGTGAATTTCTAACACGACAAGCAGTGTTTAATTGAAGAAAATGATCTTATTTGTTCAATAAGAACCACATTAGCAAAATATGTACAGTCAAACATGTCTATAAAGCCCACCTTAGGGAACCAGTAAAAGTGGCCTCTATAGGCAGGTGACTTTTATATACAGGTTCAAATAATATGAATGAAGAACAATTGAAAAAATACTCTATAGGTAAACAACATTGGCCTGTCCGTTTGACCTTTCATTAGGAATATTTATATAGGAGGGTCGACCTAAAACACGAGAAGTGTTAAGATTCGCAGCCAATGCATATACACATTGCCTATGATGAGTGTTCACATCATATAGACGAAGTTTACACACGTGATCCCTATTCTTAAATCAACTCGCCCATAAGGAATATTTAAATCAAAGGTCAAGCGGACAGGTCAATGTTGTTTACCTATACTTGTGTTTATAAGGTGGCCCTTATATAGATATGGCCTTTATAAGGTTACCCTTATATAGAAGTGGCTTTTAAGACAGGTTGGACTGTATATTATAAAAAAACAAATGAAAAATTTATAGCCGTCTTACTTAATGACGCGGACACTTTATAAAAATGCAATATATTATGTTTGTTAGACTATTGTTCAAGGTAACTTAGATAGTCGATTTATCTTTAATATAAAATTTAGTATTGTAATATTGGTACTTATTTTGATATACTTGTAAATAAAATCTTTTCACTAACAAGCCTATGAGGTTTGCTGACTTGAACTTGAATTACAAAACAGGTTCATACAAAACTTTTGTCGTTTTTCATAACACATAAAAACCAATGTGCTGTATATATATCTAAATGTACCCAGATAGGTGTATATCACACCTGGTTGACCTGCATACTCATTATCACACGGTAAAACAAGGTTGTCTTTCAGGTGTGCGGTTCGGGTTTTACTCGTGCTCATGTATATGTATAATGATTACCCTTGATACAATGCTATAAATTTGCATACGAGGCACGGGTAACGAGAGGGCATATGTGCAGTGTTTGAAAACAACTAATTTCCGGTATGTAGAGCAAAACAGAGTGCTATAGAACACCAATGTTTTGATTTTTATTTGGGCTTTTATATTTTAGATTCAAAATGTATAACATTAAAATATAAATCATTAAACATACTAGTAAAAGCTTAATCGATAAAAAGGCGACTATTAGTTCCCTGGAACAATAGTAGATCAAATATATCTAGTTTAATTGAATATTATTATGTTCAAAGAACACGTTACACGTTTTTCAGAGTCGCTTATTGTTGCATGTATTGCAATTATTTTCAAGCAAGTATCATTAAAGAGGGAAATTGCAGCATTATTACTGATATGAACTTAGAAAAACATACAAATTACATATATCGCCTTATATCTTATCCTATATCTAAAATTATCAACAAATAGATATCTAAGCCATGCATATGGTAAAATTTCCAATAGAATGTGCATTTTAATTAACCAATCAAATTAAATTATTAACGTACCTGCAGCATATTATCTCAAATCCGTATAATCAAGTCTAAACATTCATTTGCTGTACTGTGAAGGAACCTTCGTATGTATTCTTGTAAATCAAGGGTATTAATCCTTTCAATACCGAAAAATTTAGCTTTAAATAGCCCGGGACCGCCGGCAGTAATTTTGCTACCTCTCTAATGATTGGATATTTTTTCTCCCCATTTTGACACGTGACTGTTTGACTTCAAATATCGTTACGTCATGAATAAATAATCGGGTCAACCTTGAAAAAAAGTAATTAAGTATCATTCATTGACCGAATTAATATCGTTTCAAGGATATTTGGGGTCATAAATAAACATATAGGGTTCATAAGTCAAAACAATGTAAAATTGAGAAATCTGAAAAATGCATATCCTCTATCTAGTTTAATTGAATACATTAATCAAATTAATTATTACGAAATCTTTCATGCGTTCTAGTAGAATTAATAACAACTCTTTTAACGTTTTTCAAAATTTCCAACTACTGCCTTAGATCCATTGGTAAAGTGTTCGCTTCGTATGTGGGAGGAGTCGTGTGTTCGAACCCCGACCGGGTCTGACCCATGACTTAAAAGCGGGTAGTTACCTACTGTTTTTCGCTAAGCACTCGGCATTATGAAACGAGATGTCACGGCAGGTGTGACATACTCTAAAGCGCATTAAATTTGAATAAAATGTTTGCATGCTATTGTTAGCCAATAAGATTTCACATTTTATTTGGGGCCCCATATAATAGGTAACTATTACATCTTCGAATTCAATGCATACTTAGGACCGAGATGTTAATGATAATGGAAATTATATAATATATTATTATGAAAGTTTGTGGAACACACTTTTATATAATCGTAAGCGTTGCTAAAATGAAGTGATAAAAAATTGAATATTTGAAGCATTATGGATTGGAGCGCTATTTTAATTAGACGTCATTCAACATTCTTTCACTTATATAGATGCAGTCATGATCAGTCCCATGATGGTAGATTTAGTCGGGGTGTCCTGAAAAAAAACCTACAATCCACAAGCGAACTTCAAGAAATGTATTTAGAACTGAACAGCATGGAATAAAATCCGAATGTTTTCTGTGAACGTGTCATAGGTATCGTTGACAAAACATGACAGCAAAATTATTTTATAAATCTCATCATTCATTTTCTAAACATCCCCGTATAAAAGGACATTGAAACTTTTAAATGAAAAAAAAACATTTGCAGTACTTGTTTTTGACAAATTTTGGAGATTAAGTGCTTAATCTGATCTTCGTATCAAAATCAAATGTCTAAAACCACAATCTCCATGCAATGAAAAACTTTGAAGCTGACAAATTTAGTTAAACACGTAATCTTTCACCAGGGAAGTGTGTCAGGGTGCTCCGGAAGAGTTAACACCTCCTGTCGAGCTAGATGCAGTGGTTTAGCTGATATTTAAATCATTGATAGCACTTATGAACACCCTTAAAATTGGATAATAACATCAGGAAGCAGTTTTACCTGGAGTACTTTACTTGCTTTACAACTCATACAAGAAAAGAAATAAATTCCGAAGTATGAATACATTCAAATGTTTTTGTTGTTTTTTTCAAGATTTAATAATAAATCAAAAACGTTATTGGAAGGTTTATAATAAAAAAACGAGCATACTAATCCATGTCCGAATCACAATCCAGAAGCAAAGTAAAACCCTTTGAAACTGACAAGTCAGGTTAGACACGCCAACTTCCACCAGGGAAGTAAGAACGGGTGCTCCTGGAGGGAAAGCAGCTTCTGTTTAGCTAGCTACATGCGCCACGCGTGTAATCAAAATCATGGAACTTTGGGACGTCAAATATATCCAGGGCAATCCTGGTTACAGAGACATCAAACTTATCAACAATACTGTGATGACGGCCATTAAACGTTTTTGAGAGTCTAGATAAGCCTAGGCTTGCAACCGGTGTGATTGGCTTCTTTATAAATAGGACCAAAATGTACCTGTTACCGTGCCATGACATATAAGTAGTATATAAAAATGTACTGATCAAGTATTATAAATATCCGGTATTAAAACATCATACGATTTAAAAAATCAGTTTATTCAACCTTGAAACTCCCTCACATAATAACCGTAATCTTAAACTAATATGACTTTACATTCGATTTTATCATTTGTAAAGAGGTCAATCAACTGAAAAAAGAGACACACCATATGGTTAAAATAATCAAAGAAAGTGGGGTGATTAAGGTCTAACACTAGATATACAGGTCATAACCTCTATATGTATGTGCTAATTACTACTAAATTAGTAGGTTTATGTATATTACGGATACAGAAGCCATATATTCTCAAAACGCATCGTCCATTATAGTAAATATTTCTTAAAAATATGCATTCTTTACCATTGTTTACGTTTTTAAGATTATTTATGTTAATATCATACATTCATCATACAGATTTATTATACAGATTTGAGCGTTTTTGTTACAGTAACACTTATTTGCAGTTAATTTTAATTTTTCAAAAACAAATCAAAAGTAAATAAATACCTGATGACGGAACAGCAGAGCATTAGCGCCAAAAGATGTATTCAAGGTTTTAAATAAAAATAAAAAGATATATATATGTGTAAAGCATGTTGTTTTCTGTCAGTTGCTTGGTGACTTTTTATCGAAACTGAAACATTACCTGTGTATGTTGAGTATGCATCACTTTAATATACATTGTAATTATATATTGGAATTCTATGATTAAAGAACCTGACAATACTATCTTTAATCTGGGATACTTTAACCTATGACAACCCTTTATACATGTTTATCCATGTAAACCATGGGCACTCATCTTTTCACTGACGTAATTTACTTTATCCCTGTGCCACCGACAGTAATTTTGTTGCCTATTTTATGATTAGATAATTCATTTCTTTCATTTCATTCTCACTTTTTGAAACATGATCGTTTGACGTCAAAAACTGTTACGTCATAAATATATAATGGGAAAATGATTAAGTATAATTTTTGATGTTATAAATTTTCATTAGGGGTCATGAGTAATGGTATATCATATAGCTCATAGACCAAAACCATACAAAAATTAAAAATTCTAAAACGATCTAAGTGTACAAAAAGCAACATACATGTTTACATAAGAACCAAAATCGCGAAAACAAAGTAAAAACTTGAAGAGTGGCAGATTAAATTACACACGTAGATTTCCATCATGGAAGTGAGACTGGGTGCTTCAGATGAGTATTCACCTCCTGTCTACCAAGCTACACCAGTAAAGTGTAAAATCAAATACGTGGTTAAAATCAACATGGAACTAGCTATGGGGCGTCAAATAAATTTTGCATACTACGACACTAATCAATATTGTGATGACGTCCATAAAACTGTCATTTAATATCCCTAAGGCAACAATTTATTTGTATGCAGCTTGCTTCGATCGTTGTAGTAAGAAACAAACTCTACCAAACCGTATTAACTGTAAAACAATAACACGGAAAAGCATGTATATTGCAGTGTAGAAAGTTATGTTGGTATCCATCTAGCGGAGTTTTTGGAGTTGTGCATTTTCATGACGGCAAGATTCGAAAACATCTGTAGTGCTGTAGTTTTTTTTAACATCCACTGATAAGGTTATATCAGCAAAACAAATCTCTCATGTAAAATTAAAAGAAAATAGAATAAATTCGAGAACATGTTTTAAATTGTTTGGTTTTTTTTTCATTCGAGAACATGTTTCAAATTGTTTGGTTTTTTTACCATGTTTAAAGTTTTAGAACCTACCAGCCAGCGGGCTCTTACAAGGAAACAAACTGGCATTACCTAATACACAAGACGGAAACGCATCATCGTTACCTAATATACAAGACGGAAACGCATCATCATTACCTAATGTACAAGACGCAAACGCATCATCAAAAACTAATTAGCTATCACTGTTTTATTTGAAAAAGAAAAAATGAGTTTCACAATGATTTCTTAACTAAAATTTACCTAACCTTAAATCTGCCAAAAAGATTTTGTTAGTTTGTAAGATATATATTTTATTAATTTAATGTGTCGTTGTATAGATCAATCATAGCTTATTACATCTTTTTTCAATTTGTGGAAATTGTTAATTTGTAGTGTCATGAAGTATTTATGAAATTTACCCAATTTAATTTAAGGAAAATAATAGTTTAAATGATCGTGAAACTGGCTGATTTTCTTGAGGCATTGCGTTTCATCAAGAAAACACATTCGAGAAGTGAAATTAAATATTTCTAAAGTAGGAAAACATGTTTAAACAACTGCGCACTGCATACAATGCTAGTGTGTAGTACCACCTCTTCGGAACACACCACAACGTCACAATAATATGACGTCATGGAGAATCGGTCACGACGTTCTAGCGTTTGCCTCCGATGAGTTCCTTTAGGAGAAAAAGCAATGAATCGGAGAACAATTGGTGTTTTCAAGCTGTCTTTTTAAAATATTTTCTTCCGTTCAGTCTTTCTTAGTACCATGGTTATCTTTCGGTATAATAAACAATTTATTGCCTTTGTGTGAGGGAGATATGAAGATTTGTTCATATCTCTCTCACACAAAGGCAATAAATGTGTAATATTTCACTTATATCTTGACGTCACCAGCTAAAGGTTAAGTGGCAGAACTTTAATCTTTGCAGTCCAGTGCGCTCAGGTCAATGTGCAGGGAGAGTTCTTAAACGTGCCATGGTGTCTTTCAAAGGACCCCTTGATTTTCATTTCTATATGACAAGTGTTTGGCAAAAGAATAGTTACTACCTTTATTCAAGTCTTGGTCAGAAACTGGCAGGTTGAAACCCACGACCTAACACATATGTAGCGAGCACTTTAACAACTGAGCTAGCGTAGTGGTAAACCGTTCAATAAGACATAGTGTAATAATTGTATGTTAAAAACTATAACCACCATCAAACTACATGTACTTATTATGAACTTGTCGGAAGTAATGTGTCACTGAAAAGGTAAGGGGCTATTTTTAGAATATTATAAGCAATGGTCGTTATAACATCATACGATTTGAACTAAAATAAGTTATTTTACCTTGACGCCCCCTTTATGAAGTAAAAAACAAACAAAAAACTTGTGACACTGCATATTGATTTTATTATTGGAGTAGAAAAGGTCAACTGAAAAAGTGATCCGATACATGATTATAGTCCGATCACATTTTCAGTGAGAAAAATAAACATGTTTTGAATGGGTGGTGTAATTCAAACCTAGATATCTTACATGTTATAATTTTAATAGACTTGAAATTCAACATGCACTATTAGAACACATTTTTTCAAATTTTTTAATATTTTTTTAAAAATATTCTCAGCATTTTCAATTTTTTGCTTTATTTATATCAATGATTCTAATAAATTGTTTCGATAAAAGTTTTTGAGAAATAAATACTTGTTCGTTTGCATTCTTCTTTTCAAAGTAAGTATTTAAAATACTATCTTTCTATCTGCGTGGATAAATGTTTATATTCATTGTAGTTTTGGGGTGTGTAGCTGTTGCTCCTCTGATATGTTGATATGCCATATTCGACAGTTTCATTCATATAAATCAATTATAATTAAGTTTGAATTGGCTAATACGTATTTACGCGATACTGGTTTATACAGATGTTTCTTTCCCTAACACGTATACGTCATGGACTAACCCATTGCACATGTTTATGAATGGAAATGCATGTAGGTAAAACAGCACAGGCATCAAAATAAAGAATAATGTTCATTTATTACACATGTTTGGTCTAGAACGTAACAGTTTTTTTTTAATTTAATGTTTTTAAAACTATAGACAGCCTTCAAGCTCATATAACAAAGCCGAGATTTTCATCTCAAAAGATGAAGTTATTGACGATAATGCATTATACTACGTGATATGCATTATCTGAATTCAGATGTGCGTCTGATAAAAACGGATTTTATTTGAATATTAGACAAACTTTGAGCAATTTAACCAAATTCTTTAAACATATGTTATAAAAATAACAGATCTACATATAACATTTAAGTAATCCTATTTTAACGTCATGGACTAGCCCATAGTGCCTGTTTATAAATGAGCAACAGGTAAAACAGCACAAACATCAAAATAAAGAATAAAATTCGTTTATTACATTTATTTGGCCTAGAACGACAACATTTTTTTTCAAATGAATGTTTTAAACACCTTCAATCTCGTGTAACAAATTAAATCTGAGATTTTTATTTGTCTCAAAAGATTAAGTCATTAGCGATAAGGTATTTTACTACGCCAATTCAGATTCGCTTCTGATAAAATCTGTTTTATTTCTTTTTTAGGCTTTTAAAAGCAACATCGGTATTCCTCACTGGATAAGTGATCGGACTATAAAATATTTGGAGAATGCGGGATTTACGCTATAACACAGGACAAACGTATCGCCAGCCACGCCAACAATGTTCCGACAAAGGCCTTACATGCTTGAATTACACGCAAAAAGAATGAAACTCGACCATTTAATAGCGTCAATGACACTAGTACGTCATTAGTTGCCGTGACGCTGTCTTGGTACAGTGACGACGGCCAGTGTCGAAACATAAAAAGCATGACCGGCGATATATTAATTGGAAGGATTCAAACTCCGATTTTATAATGAGATAAAAGATGCATGCATTTTAAAAATGCTGAAATGGTGTAACCCCAAAAAATTGAACGTTCCTAAGATATATAGTGTTGAATTCACACGTGTACACGTAAAATATATTGTAGTTCGGAATGCAATTAATAATACCACAAGTATCATCGAGCAGATAATCCACACTATTTTGAAAAATGTACATTTTACACATTATTATCTAAAAGCACTGTGTCGATGAAAGCCTCCTGGTCTTAAAAGGGAACCAGAAATAGGGACAAAAAGTGAATTATATGAACATAATATATCAAATGACTTTATAATTCTCCACACAAACACGTACACAGCCGTTTCGGTAGAGTGCTAACTCCGTAAGTTGAAGGTCATGCGTTCGGACCTTACACAAGACTAAAATATTGGACATGTCTGTTCTTTAACCAAGCATTTTGCATTATGAAATAAAAATCGCCGTTTTCGGATGAGAACTTAAAGTAAATATGGGACGTGTCTGTTCTTTCACCAAGCATTCTGCATTATGAAATGAAAATCGCTGTTTTCGGATGAGAACTTAAAGTAAATATGGGACGTGTCTGTTCTTTCACCAAGCATTCTGCATTATAAAATGAAAATTTGCGGTTTTCGGATGGGAACTTAAAGTAAACGATGTCCCGTGTCACGGATTGCCTGGCCCACGAAAAAACTCTGCTGCTTAAAATGCCATCAGCGCAACGCACAGGTAAAAATTCTGCACCTTCGCCTATAGCTGGCGACGTCTTAATATAATATGACTGAACTTTAAACACCACTACTCAACTCCAACATGTACCGAAATACGTATTTTGTTTATTTTTACTTACGCAAATTATAATTGTCTTATAACCACGTGGATTTGAAAAAAGCGTCAGTTTCATAAATCACATTATTTTGACATTAATTAAAAAGGTGCTACTGTATTATCCTGCAAATCGCCACTTAAATTATATAAGACCGCTAAAATTTGTCATAAAGATTCAAGGTAAATATAAATTAAAACTATATAACAAATAACTTTATTTTTGTGGTTAAACTGTGGTCCTTTAAAAATCAAAATTGCATTTATAGTACAAATAATCATAAGTAGATCTCAAGTATCATCTTAAGCGATTGTACATAATAAATAAACCATAGATGAATTGTTACCTAGATTTTCAATTCCTACTGCTACGACAATCTCATAAATTCCGAGTTATCGTTTGACGTCAATCTTAACACTGATGACGTCAAGCTTTTCCGCTTTTTCGACTTAATGACGTAACAACATCCAGTGTAATCAGTGTTGAAAAATTCCATTATTTAATTATATCAATATGTTATGTATGTCAAGGGCATTAATGTTGTAATTAAAATTTATTTTGTTTTAATCTATTTATTCAATAGTGTTTGAAGCAAGATTCTGTATAGGACATACAGTACAGACTTGTCGAGCTGACGAAAAGAAGCCGGCACTATGTTGTCGAGTTATCTTAATGTGGGTAGCTAGTTGCCGAAAAGGTACTAAGAGATAGAAAGGAGCTACAGAAAAGTTGTTAAAAAGAGGATATAGCTAACGAGAGACCGAGACGATTTGTCGATTTTAATTAACTAAGTGTCAAACTTTCGACAGGTATGTACTGGATATGCCTGATGTATGTATATATATACAAGGTCGCGTTAATGAGTTCAGGAACTACTTACAATTCGTATCTATGACGTCATTAGTTTGGTATTTTATTAGGTTTTCCTAAAGTTTCGATAATGCAAAAGAAATTATGATAAATTGTAAAAATGTCACCTTTATCTAAGGTGAAGAGATTAACAAGATTTGCCCCTGACACTATTGTTCGTCTTTTATACTTAGAGACAGCCCTTAACTAAAATTGCTATATTGTCATTTTGGTTTCTCATAAAATTGCCTAAATATATGCGTTTAAAAACAAAAATACTAACAAGGAAATATATACAAGAAAATTTTAAATTTTTGCATTAATGTCTGTACACAGAGAAAAAATTCGCAAGTTTACAAATGTCTATTGTATAAGAACTAAAACATGCGTATTGAGCGCCATGTTCTAAAACCTGTAGCATAGAATTAATCAGTTTGTCAACTTTTAAAAAAATGGCCCTATTTCTATTTCAAAATCAAAATTATCAAAAACCAGTGCCAATAACAAGGGTTATAAAAGTGATTTGCACTGTAATTGTTGACCTTAGTTGAACCTTTTTCTATATCCATGAGAGGTCACCATGGTAACATACTGCAGCCAATTTTCAGTAAAAATTGTAATTTTTTTTCTTTACATAGTAGAGTAACGGAAAAAGTAAAAATAAAATAAAATTATTTTTTGATGCGTTTTTTGAATGTTAGGTTTCAAAAAATGTAATAGGTATAAAAGTTATTTAAGAAAATATCTGTCTTTAAACATTTGAAACAATAATTCTGAACACACATAAAATGTAGATCTACAATGCAAACCTGTCAAAAGTGTAACAATGAGCTTACGGAAACGAGTCGAAACTCGGTTGCTGATTGGCCATGGTATATATAACTAGTAACCGAAACGATCTACCAATTAACGGATCGCTGACCACGCCCACAATGTTCCGACAAAGGTCCGGCATGCTTGAATTAGACGCAAAAAGAATAAAAACTGAATTGTGTCATTTAATGACGTCACTGATATAAGTACGTCATTGGTTGCAGTGACGCTGCTTTGGTACCGTAATGGCGGCCAGTGTCGGAACATTGTGGGCGTGGTTGGCGAAACGACAATTTGCCACTCACTTCTAGATCTCGATTGGTGTGTACTGTAATATATTATAATAATCCAGTGCAATGGAGTATTGAAAATGCATGATGGGTTTAAAATGAGTAATATTCTGTAAAACAATAACTAAGTAATATAATTTGTTCATGGTTGTCATAGGAATTGTTTGTAAGTTCTAAAAACTGGGACAAGCAACTAGTCTTCACATGGTGTTTCCAACGATAACGAACTTCCTGAGGGCCGACTGTAATACAGTACAGACCTGCCGAAAGAGAGGCGCTGTGCTGCCAGGTGGCCGAGATAGGGATAGCTTAATATGTGAAAAGCTGCCATGATACGAAACAACTACCGAAAAGCTGTCGTGATAACGAATTCGAAATGCAGTGATGATCTGCTATATATCGGCAATATTCCTAGACTAAACTTCTGACAAGCCTGCACTTATATTGTAAAGAATATTTTAAAACGTACCAGAAAATGTCTTCTTCTTATAGCGATATCACGGCGAGCCTTTTAGTGGCTTACCGTGATATGGTAAGACCTGTCAAAGTTTAACACTTTGCTATCGAAAAGGAGTCGAAAGCTGCCAAGTAACTGAGATACGGATAGTTAGTGAACGGAAATCTGTCGGCTGATATATAGTAGTTGCCGATGTAAAGCTTACGAGGACCTGAGATGAACTTCCGATACATCACTAGTTCCTTAGCAAAGATAGTGTTAAACTTTTCGATATGAATGTACTGTATGACATGGTTTCAAGAGACGGGCATGATTTCTGTACTTACACGTAAGTTATAAATGCAGATTTTATCTTAAAATAATCACAAATGAAAAGCAAACACACCGGATCAATGCACTCGGATTTTACACTTACACATCATAGACAAATTGTAATGGGGTTTACCGCTGTATCACGTGATACCTTCCAACGTCTCTTGCGAAACACTTGTTTCCAATAGACATGGAATCGCACAATATGACGTTTTCCCGTAAAAACAACGTTATTCCGGGAATTTGTGACGTTGACGTTTTCCAAAATGTTCCGCACAAACGTTAAGAGGTATTGACCACAGCGGTGAACCCCATTTGCGGAAAACGGTCAACCTCGTTATAAGGAACGTTGTTGTAAAAGGTCATGGACAATATTGTTGTTTCCCTATAGTCTTACTTTTTTGTAATGTTGTTTAACCCGTGGCTGTTCTTCAGTTCGAACTTGCGGTTTTTTCTTTTTAAAAATCACAAAACGTTAACCTTAGGTCCTTTGTAGTTTCACAATAAAGTGCACATGTGTATGACCTGTACAATTTTCCCGAAGGGTTACAGCATCAGCAATATAACCTGATCGCTAATTGACGGATCGCCAGCCACGCCCACAATGTTCCAACAAAGGACCAGCAGGCTTCAATTAGAATTAAAAAAAGAAAATTGAAAAAAAAAATGAAAACTCGGCCTGAATTGTGCCGTTTAATGATATCACTGACACTAGTAGGTCATTAGCTGCCGTGGCGCTGCTTTGGTACCATTATGTCGGCCAGTGTTGGAACATAATATGCATGGACGGCGGACGGCGAAACGTCAATTGGTGGAAAGTAAAAGAGGTTGGAGAAGTTAAAAATTACGTTCCCGTCAACCCGACCATTTTATTTATGTCGAGGCAGTAGAATATAACGGCAGAGGGAAACGGGTATCAGAGAAAACCCCATCGATCGTCGGAAAGCGAACTGACTAACGACAACTGACGGAGTTAATGTAAAAGTGGAAAGGGGTAGTTGAGTTTTACGTCCAAGCTAAATTTTGTACCTTTGCAGTGGGCTTACGGGCAATGTACCGAGAGAGTTCTGTAACGTGCCACTCCTGCGGTGATATGAGGCATCGGTTTTTAAAGTATCTACCGAAAGACTCCATGACTTCCATTTCTAAATGCCTCATGGTTGGCAAAAAAACAATCACTACCTATTCCAAGTTTTGGCAAGACCAATGTTCGCACCCACGATATCCAACATACAGAGCGAACACTCTAACAACTGAGCTACAACATGTGTCAACAATAGTCGACAATAATATACAACATTACCTTTATAAGATCTTACATTACTCATTCTGTTACTATTATTCTATTTTTAAAAAAAAAACTCAAAATCACATTATATAGACTTTAACTTTTTATTATAAAAAGAAGTAGGTAACTGTAATTTTTTGTCACCCTTCAAAGAAGTTTTTTCCACATAGCGATTAGTTAATTACGGAGCTACATGAAACTATGTTCGGATTTGCCAGGTATATAACGCACACGCGACGTTAAACTTTTAAAGCAAGTAGCTAGCAAATCGCAAAAATCTTGTTATGGTAAACAAACATGGTGACAACGTTCGCAAGCCACACACAATACGAAATTGAATTTTAAGACCAAACCAGTACAGTGCCGGTTTGAAGAGTGACAAGAAAATTATATAGGTTTTTTTGCACGTTCTCCTGCAGATCAGAGTACACAAATCTCTGAAAAGGTACAAGGGGCAGTGCAAACTGTCAAAAACGTTATAACTTTCATAGTACTAATATCAATATTTTTGGCAAAATTTATTTCATAACAGGAAATGAGCAGATATAATAGGCACCCCTAACTTTTAACTAATGACATCTTCGGTATAATTGATTTAAAACATATCTGAAGACTTAACTCACGTCAATTGTCACGTCATTAACTTGACGCTATCTTATATTTTGTTTTAATCAAACACAAATTAACATACAATGTTCAGATCACAATCCCTTAATCTCAGTTATATAAACTTGTGAATTTTAACTAAGGACGTGAGGGTGGTTGCTATGGAGGATCAGCCTGTTTTGTTAACTCTATCAATAAAATTTATCAAATGCCCCTTAACAACGAAAAATATCATCATTACTAGTTTGAATGCAAAACTGAGATATAAATTTGAATTTTTTTTTTAAATTTTATAAAAAAATAATAATTAAATAATCCAAAATTGTAAACTTTGATAAATATTGTCATGTAGATTTTAGATTTGACATGAGAAAATGGTTAGGTTTGTATGTAATTTTATTGTCGATTGGTCGGTAGTTATAGGCTAGAGGTCAGTTATTTTCCTTGGTGTTGGTACGATTTGTCTTTCATTTGTAAGGGATATAAACGATAAAATAACATGTGTATAATAACATTTGAAAGTTATGTTCTTCACAGTAAGCCGTAACTACATTTATTACCCTGGTTGATAACTACACTGTCTCTTACGGGACAGGAGCTACCTGTACTCACAATTGCTACAGTACTGTTCGAATCACTATGTTTGTGAAATACGATTTATTTCCATAGAATATCAAATATACCTTAATAATTTATATTTTTCACTTACGTGTGCTTAGTCGTAACAAGTAATCTGTATACGCATCCGTGATTAGAGTAGATTAACATGTAAAAAAACAAGCAAATGGTGAAACCTGTTGTGCATATGACGGTAAACGTTACCAAAGACATCACTTCCGGTAAGAACTTAGCAATTTTGGCCATGTTTTAATCCCTATACAGTTGAAAGGCCAGCTTCGATTTATTCCGTTAAACCCGCGTTTTAATCTTCAGGGCCGTTCAGGGGAGGTAATTCAAATTTGGTCGGCAGATGGCGCTTTGTCGTCACCTCGAAGAAATTGCATTTTAGGGTTGACGCAATAAATCATTAATTAAATGGTGTTTTTAACTTGAACTATATATATTTTTGTATCCGTTTGATAGAAAATTGATTTTTCTAGACGATAACAACAATTAAACACTCCTTATAACTAATTAAAATGCTGGAATCATAGACATAAACTGCGGTATCGTGAAAGGTCAAAATCAAGTGGGCGGTGCATTCGGAGTTTATGCCCGGTAAATTGAATTGACAGAATCGCATCCCACACCAATTGGGTTAAAAATTATTGTCGTAATCGGTAGCATTTAGAACACCGGTCATTTTGATACCGGATAGAAACCATCACTCGCACCGGTTATTGCACAGAAAGATTGTCAAGTTGACCCTGCATGCCGATGATTTGGAAAACAAAACTTGCTATTTATTGCGTCTAGACATCTTCTAATTTGTTTATTTGTGAAAATATAGTCCTTTTTAAAGTATCTCTCCACAGATTTGCTAAAATAGGTTACTTTTTGAAAGAATTCCTCAGAAATTAGTAGCCAATGGCAATTTTGGCTACCAGGAATGGAAACATTGACATCATACATGTATAATCATTTCAGTTGATTTTCAGATAACCAATACCTATACAGTTTATTTTCAGATTATGCATTCCTACAAGTTAATTTTTAGTTCATTTTATTTACAGATAACATTTTTTTTATATTTATTGACAGGTGAAATGCATATTTCAAATTTTTTTACAAATTTGCCAACATTGTATTTTCAGATTATTCATAGATAACATTTTTATTTGTAGATTAAATATTATTAATGCTATTGCTATGCTAAATACAAGACAGAGACTACAGAATAAACAATGACTATGTTTGTTTGTTTTTTTTATTGCAGATAACATTACATGGTCAACACACAGTACAATGTCAATAAAGATGTTTTGCTTGCATTTTAAAATTATCATTACTTTAAGGAAAAATAAATGCTAATTGACATAATAAATGCATAATTATTTTTGTGCATTACACTGGCACCTGTCTGTCCAACATAACATTTGAAATATTGGTAGGGGCATGGCCTCTTACTGTATAGGTTTGAATCTCATTCAGGACAGTTTTTGTGTGAGAAAGTTAGTCAGTTTGTTGTGGAATGTCGTTGGTTTTCTTTGGGCTCTACAGTTTTCTCCCCATCTCTAAATATGTTTGATAGTGAAAGAATCTTGACTTTTACTCTACTCCTTACCCTAAAAGACATGAAGCATCCTCTGGACTGAAGGTAGATACATGAACTTGATCCATGTCATTTTGGAGACAGTCAGAATTAGATTAATATTGCAGCTGTGCATTAGTACTTTAGCTGCAAAAAGTCTACCAGCAGCACTTGATCTGTGAAAAAATGAACCACAGATAATAAAGAATTAACTGTTACACCCGGTAAAACTGACCTGACCATCTTATAGAAAGAGATTTTAATTTCTAGTTATTAACTTGGGGTGTGGAAACAGTATTTCTTCCTGTTCCACTGTCATGGTGCTGCTGTTGAATTTTTATTTAAATACTGCATTCAAAATCAGCACATAGCAACTAGTTGTCATATGCTGATTGTAAATTCATTATTTTAATAAAAATTTAAAATCAGCACATGACACCACTGAAAAGAAAATTATATAACTTTCTCTTGTGTATCAAATTTGAAGAAATATTTCCCATGGGAAATAATTTTATTTGATTAAGATTTAAAATGTTAAATGAAGCCAATTTTTTTTAGATTTTATTTGTTTTTTTATTTTTATTTTTATTTTTTTTATAATTTCCCTACATTAAAACAAATATCAATCAATAAGACAGTAAAATCACTTTATTTTTATTCGCATACATGCGAGAGACAGTGTAAACAAGGGAGATAATCATCATACGAAAAACAAAACAAAACAAAAGCAACACCTGCTGATTTCTTAACTGACAGAATCGCATCCTGCATCGATTTCAAACATGTCTTTCATATGAATATGTTCAGAAATGAATATATTTTCAGAATTGAATTATTAGAACCCATCACTTGTCCTAATATTTAATAATTTGTGTCTGAAGCACGAATGTCGGCCGACAGATGTGAACCAAACCCCGCAAAAGGAGCCACACCTGCCGTTTTCTCAACTGACAGAATCGCATCCCACACCGATTTCGGACATGTCTTTCATATGGATGTGTTCAGAAATGAATACATTTTTAGAAAATAATTATCAGAACCCATCACTCGCCCTAATATTTTCAAAAAATGTGTCTGAAGCGAGATCGTCGGCCGACAGCTGTGACACAACCTCCACTTTCAAGACGTATTACTCGTAATTTACTGTATATAATTGGTTCTTTTTTACATAAATTGAAGGAAAAAATATTTATTGTTCAAAATATTTGATGATTTTAAGTAAGATCATTTAAAAGTATACTTAAATTTTCGAGACCTACTACCATTTCCGATTGCGTACCAGAATTTGAACTGAAAATCACGTGACTAAAGTGATTAAAAATCAGCCATATTGGAAGCTGGCCTTTCGACTGTATAGTGCCAACATTTTCCTTTCTTTTTTATGGAGATCGCGAATGCGCATACATATTTCCAGTTACGACTAGACACAAGTAAGTAAACAATATCGGTCATTATTTAAGTACAATGGATTTCCTATGCAAATTAAGAATAAATCCGTTACAAACACAGTGATTAGAACTTTTATAATTTGTGGTACTAACGTTGCTTTATTTTTAAAATTAATGAAACATATTGGATTAAATTAAAATTAAACATATACAAAAAGAAAGCTGTTACTGAAAACCATGTACTTCCCAAGAAACAATCAACTAACTACTTTATTTACATGAATGCTTTAAGAAAGAGCTAGTGGTGTTTAGCGTTAATCCTCAGTTTAATTTCACTGTATATTTAGGTGCCCCAGTGTATTTCTGAAAAAATACAGCATTTTAAAGCATTCTGTAAACGTTTCAGGTTTTCACGAAATTCTTACCTTTAAATCATAATAGACAGCGAAAATTTGACATTGCGAATACACTGGTCACCGACAAAGTTTACAACATAAACAACCAAGAAAATTTGACATTGCCAATACACTGGGTATCGTCAAACCGTGAATATTTGACATCGCCAATACACTGGGCAACGTTAAACCTTGAAAATTTGACATCGCCAATACACTTGGCATCGTCAAACCGTAAAAATTTGACATAGCCAATACACTGGGCAACGTCAAACCGTGAAAATTGGACATCGCCAATACACTGGGCAACATCAAACCGTGATGATTTGACATCGCCAATACACTGGGCAACGTCAAACCGTAAAAATTTGACAACCCCAATACACTAGGCAACGTTAAACCGTAAAAATTTGACACTGCGAAAATATAGCAATATACAGTACATATACTGGATATGTTATTTCACCCACCACAAGTATGGGTGGGATGCATTCCCGAACTGGTTGAGTTAGAATTTTCAGATTGTAAAATGGTCATTATTTTAATTTTAATTTTAATACCTTTATCCACCGGCACACTTTTTTCATACTTTAACCATTCCTCGGCAAAACTGTAAATGTGAGTAGATTTGGAAAAAAAACATCTGCTCAAATGAGACTCGCCAATATGCATCGAAGGACACTGTAATCACATAAAATGGATGTTACTTAATTTGTAGTAACTGGAAAACCCCTATAGTGAGAATTAAGCAATTCTTTCAATCCATTGCCATGGAGTATTGAAAATGCATGCATGTAACAACTTGATGTGTTTGAAGTAACACTCCGTAAAACATAACTAAGTAATATAACTTTTTCATGGTTGTCATAGGAATTGTTTGTAAATTCTAAAAAATGAAACATGCAAAAGCTCATCTAAAATACAATGAAAAAAAGGTTATAGTCTCTAAACCTGTCTTTACAACCTATAGAGATTATCAAAAATGTAATATAATAAAACAGGCCCCAGTTTCACAATCCTTTCTTAACTAAGGTTTACCTTAAACTATTTTTTCTAATGTTGTTAATTTTTAGATATTTAGGAATTCAAGGTGTCATTTTCAAACTCATGACATTTCTATTTATCTTTGACAAAAGAATTATTCTTAGTTTCAAAGAAAAATTCAATTTTGTTAATTTTTAGATATTCAGGATTTTTAGGTGTCAATTTCTGTTTAAACTCAAAACATTTATATTTAATTTAGTCAAAAATGTTTTTTTTTAGTTTCAAAAAAGAATTGCAAAAATTGATAAGTTTAAGTTTAGGAATTTCTTCATTAAAGAATGATTTCTTAAACTGGGGACAGTTTTTGTTATTATAATATTAAGTAAATTACCACGTAAAAATAATATAAAATATTTTCTGTTATAGGTAGGATCAACAACACAAAAAATAATTAAAATTCAAATAAAAAATGAATAATATAAACTACAATGAGATGTATACAAAATGTGATAAAACACTATAAAACCGATATACCGATAAGTAGCGAACTCATTAGGCAAACAACATTGACCGGCGGCCACCTTGACCTTCAATTATTAATTGATGGATGAATGTTAGTACATAATTGGTTACAATATTTTGAAATAGTAAACGCGTGTATTTTGTATCTATTGGCTGCGAAACCCAAGACTATATATTTAATTGGGTAGATCCTTCTACCTGTATCTGGAAAGGACAGGCCAAAATATTTTCGAATTGTAAATGCATGTATTTTGTATGTATTTTAGGCTAATTCCAAGATTATACATTTAATTGGGTGGATCCTTCTATCATGAAAGGTCAAGTAGACAGGTCATTATTGTTTGCCTATACAGCATTATATGCCCTATATATAAATAGCCTGTTCCATGTATTTTGACAGTGTTCACAGAATATTTAATGTAACACGGAAATGCGAACAATGCAAGACCGTCTATTCACAGTCATTTTGGTCATATTGTATCTGTTTCATTCTTTTGTATCGTCTGACAACGTTTATCTGCGAACTTAATTGCATCAGAATTAAATTCTCTTAATTTTGCTCTACATATAGATTGTTTACAAATCGAATAAAATCAATCTAATTCTTGGGAATAATTTCAGAAGGTTTACGTTGTCAGATTAGATAAAAAAACATAATATAAATAGAGTCGAACGTGTCTATAAAGGTCACCTAAGGGATCCAGTAGAGCTTGCTTTTTGACAGGTTCATAAAAGACAAATAAAATGAAATTTAAATAAAATATTACTAGCCTTCAAAAGCAGTTGCCCCTTACATAGAAATGACATTTAAGACATGCTCGACTGTATTCGAGTGTGTGTCTAGCTCTTGGCCGTGAACAGTTCCATTGAAGACTGAACTGTTATGTTCTCCGTCAAAATACCGAACTATTGTCAAACTGCATTGTGACAATGAGTGAAGTTTGACCTGGCCTTTTGACTCTTAATTTGAACATTATGGTGGGCTTAAAGACAGTTTGATTAAGGGAAGACAGCATGTTTCGTTACCATAAACACTCGGTACCCAGTATTACTATCATCTGACATTATATATATCACTATATCAACATGTAACCCCAAAATCACGCAATAAAGTGTGCTATTTAAATAATCAAATCAAGGGTCAAACTACCAGGTCAATCTTGAACTATGAACACCTAGCGGGTGTAAACATACGTGGTGTATAAATATTCCTTACCAAAAGGTCAAAATCGTAAACGACCCTTTACTACATCAATTCAAATAATCTATAAAAAAGGTAGTCCACGATCTGATGACAAAGTGTACAGCTGGTCTCTTTTGATACATTTGTGTGAGGGTTATTGTAACGAATGAAGCGCTATTTCAACCAAACCCTCTGCCACCACATCGTGGACAATTTACATTTTATAGAGAAACAAATTTTACTTGTCCGCTTGACCATTGACCAGTATATAAATACACAGGGTGAACAGGTCCTTATTTGGCCTGCATTATGCAAAACATGCATTGTTAAATTAATCACTGAAAATCCTTACATTGTCGATATATTTGGTGGATGTATATTCCTAATTTCAGGTGAAGCGGACAAGCCAATGTAATCATACATGGGGTACATTTATACCATAAATTCAACTTATCTATACGAGACTATTCAATGAGTAACTTGTATGATGGTCAGAAAAAATATTATATTTGAAAGCGACGGCGTGGTTTTAGTAATGGTTGACATTTTTGTTTCGATTATATAAATAATGGCTAAATATTAGCAGTAACAATAATAAACATTGTTAGTCAAAGTTATCTACTCCGTATATTTTAAAATTCTTCTAAAACGAAGCAATGCTAAATTATGCAGGTTTGCATAAGGCGAATTTTTGTTAAATAATTTATTTTATTTTCAATTATTTTATTCACTATTTCAACACCTTAAAAATTGAGATTTTCAGTTTTGCAGTTTTAATCAGAGCACTACTGATAAGGATTTTTATTCCGTAACGGCGTTCTAGTGTTTCAAAATCTAGGTAATAATAGATGTTTGAATCTATTTTTTTTACCAAAAGCAAAATTTTTAAGATTCAACTTACAAAACTGTCTCTAAGAAAAGAGATGTGAAAAATTATGCAGTTCATAAGATAATTAATGCGTAGGTGGGAAGGGGAATTCTAGTTTTTACATGCTACCCTTGAACCAACATCATAAGGGCTAGAAATTACGATTTTTCAATTTTTTAGTCTCGGTCTTCCAACTTTGAAGCATTTCATCCACGTCGATGTCTTTCCATCTCGGCGAACTTTTTCTTTTCATGGACTCGGCATGATTTTTGAGAATTGTTAGTAAGGCAATTTTTCCAGGAATGGAAATTTCTCCTTTGGCGTTTTCTTCTGTCATTAATTGGTCGATATACTGAGTAGCTGTATAACGAACGCGTCGCAGTGCGATTCTGTTAATTTCTTCAATCAACCTGCTGATTTCCTCTACAGCTTCGCCGATTTGTACCCAAACATCCATAATATCTTTTTTCAATGCGTTTATAACCTGTTCCTGATATTCCGGACCTCCGATAACACGTTGATACTTTTGCACCAAATCATGAAAAGACTGCTTCGTTTTCTTCACAAACTCAAAATAGGTATATTCACTCATCTCATGATCCCAGCTGTTGCATTTGTTTTCACATACGCTGCATTTGGATGCCGACATAACCTTGCAGAACACGTTCAATTTATCCGAAGTGTGCCAGCAAGGATGGTGACATGTAACTTCACAAATCTTGCAATTTGTTGACCAATATCCCGTTTTGATTTTTTCTTTACATGGTAGATCTATGCTGAATTCAAAATCTTTGTTCTTCCTTACATCTGCCTTGTGCTTCTCAATCACCTTAACCTGTTGTCTAAGAGATTCCAGCTTGTTGAAACCCACTTGTATTTGTGGTTTCAATCCTTCAATGGTTGCCGTTAATTGCCTTTTCTTCTCCATGTTCTCAGTCGTTTGCTTCAGTCTGACGCCGCTCCGATACATGTTTAAGTGCTCGAAAAACTCGGACAACCCGCGAAATGCCATGTCAAATGACCCTTTAGATGAGCCACTGTTAACAAACAAACCGCCATTATTAAATTTGTATTGTCCCGCGAAGGGAATAGTTTCTGCATGGATTGCAGCCATTACTTTGGGCTCAAACTCGTCAGCAAAAGTGACAAAAAGGAAAATGTTTCTGTCAAAATCTTTACCAAAAATAGAAAATATTTTTTGAAACAATTTTTTCTGACCATCGTTTAGCCTACTCTGAGAAGCCTCAATAACAAAGCCAATAGCATTTATTGCTAAATTTTCATCACTTTTGAAAAACGTTTCAATGTTCTCAATAAGCCTATCGTCTGCATCAGAACCGGATGTGTCGCCAAATCCAGGTGTATCTATAATGTTCATCTTGTATTTAATTCTGCTTTTATCCATATGTGAAATCTGATACATTGTTATCCACTCTGTCTGTGAAATTGACTGATAATATACAAAATAAACAAAAGAACATGTAAAATCCTAATTGGCTGACGTGTGATGATTCACGCTCTAATTAAAACTCTTTTACTGATAGAAGGCGGTCAGTTATCGGATAATGGGAAAAACAGCAGAATCAGAAGTCGACCATTGTGAACCGTTTTTGTAGACATAAATTAAATTTTTAACACAAACAAGCATTAAGCACGATTATAACACTGCCAAAAGATTAAAATGAGTTGTCCGAGTCGCCAGTATGTTTCTGTTTTGAAATTAGTAAAAAGAACAGAGGAAATTAATTATCATAAAATTCATTTTTGTATATAAAAATGATTCAATGTTTTACTATAATGGTTATGAGTTTAAGGACTAGTCTCTTTCATTACTAAACAAATTTACATTATATTGCTTGTGTCGTCACAAAAATCACTGACGTACAGCACAGGCCTGTCGAAAGTTAAACACTGAACATACGGGGAAACTCTTTTGCCGAAATATCGATAACCAGTGACCAAAAATCTGCCGCAATCAAAAACAAACATACTTATCCATGCCCGATTCACAATCCAGATGCAAAGTAAAAACTTTGGAACTGACAAGTTAGGTTAGACATTCCACCAGGAAAGTGAGGCCAGGTGCTTTGGAAGGGTAAGCACCTCCTGTTTAGCTACCTACACCCGCCACGTATGTAATCAAACTTGTGTAAAATGACCAAAGAACTATAGGACGTCAAATATATCTAGGACCATTCTGGACACAGAGACATCAAACTTATCAACATTACTATGATGACAGTCTAAAAACTTTTTGAACGCTTTAATAAGCCTAGTCTTGCAATATCCCTGAAAGATAAATAGAAGCTGTCGAAGAACTGTCGATATTTAGCTAACGTCGGACCAAGTAGAGCTTACAATTTACAATACTACACTAATTTAGTGTCAAACTTTCGACAAATCTGTACTGTATATAATACAGAGTCCATTAATTGTGTCAGCGAAAATATAATCAATTCTTTGTTTATTGATTTTGTAATCGATAATATATCGATATTTCCTTATTTCTTTGATTATAAATTGATGGTCATAAAAACAAACTTATGTATCCTTGACAGATCCTCTCACCACCTGAGTCCGAACTTTAATCGGGACCGAAACTTTATCAATACTATTTTAGATGAACAGCATAAAATGGCAGAAACGTGAATAAACGATAATACTGTATGTAAAAAGACACATACTGTTACGTACAATAACTATAAAGGAATATATATCTCAAGGAATTAAAGGCAACAAACGGATATGTACAAATATAAAAAGGTAACAACTGCTTATATATAATATATACATATACGGGAAAATGGGATTGTGCAATATATACAAGGTACAAGGAAATTTACAATACATAAACATGACAACAGAAGGATATGCGCAATGTTAATAGAGAAGTAAATGGTTATGTAAAGGGAGAAAGAAACTTATAGTTCCATGTTCCTTTCACACGTGGCGGGTGTAGGTAGCTAAACAGGAGGTCCTTACCCTTCCGGAACACCCGGACTCACTTCACTGGTGAAAGTTCACGTGTCTGACCTAACTTGTCACTTCCAAAGTTTTTACTTTGCTCTCTGGATTGTGATTCGGACATGGATTAGTATGTTTGTTTTTGATTATACAAAATCTTTACAAAGGACAAGAATCGGTTATCTACAATATATATATAAAGGGTACCAGACGGTTTTACACCATATTTACAAGGCAACACACAGGTATGTACAACATAAATATAAGGCTTATAACGTTTCAATTCTTACTTGGTCATCGACTTTCCTTTCTTCGCTTTCAGTTAGATCTACCAACGAGAATCGAAAATCGTCACTGAAATCTACATCCAAGATGTAATTGGCAAATGCATCTACCATAAGACTTTTACCAGCCCCAGTGCCACCAACCAACATCAATGTCCTCTCTTCTGATGACGTATACTCATTTGTAGCATGTATATCTAAAATGAATCGTAAATATTGTTACTAAACCTGTTTCAATTTTGCAGCTTCAGACGGTCATTTCGGAATAAAATTTCTCATCAGTACCTCTTGGACAAAAATTGTAGAAATCAAAATATTCTTAAGATATGAAATAAGGAAATTAGAAGAACGAAACGCATTTTAGCAAAGGCAACTAAGGCAATACATTCAACGATTACGCATAGGTGCATAGGTTACTTTCTTTTAGGAATTCTATAATTATTATTAATTTTTATGAACAATTTTTTTTCTGTCAATTTATGTATTGGTTATCGATATCCTTAAGGAAAAGTCAAACGGCAGAGATACCAACCTAGTGGTTGTAATTATTATTAAACCTGTAACAAACATGTCACTGTGTGTATAAAGTAAATAAGTATAAGAAAATCTATTCCGTCTATTCTGAAACCTTTTGGGTTTTTTTTTCTTAACGGATATTCTTGACTGCTTTTGCAACTTCAATTTTAAAGGTTGTTCTTTTTCATTTTGTTTCACAATTATACCTACCGAATGCGCATGTCCTATGTCTTGCAGTTTCATTCCGACTGATTTCTGTTAATGGAATTTGATACACGTCGTACATATTGCGTGTCCGGCCAATATTCGAGCGTTTCTTTGACTTGGTTCTCAGATTGTTGGCAAGTGAATAGTCTGTTCTAATTGGTTCACTCTCTTGACTGAATAATCCTCGCTCCTCTCCAAATACAGCACATACTTTGAAAACATAATCTGAAGACGCATGAAGGTTTTCTGCTGTAAAACACAGTTCTGACTTTGAAGTCCGACCTTTCGTCCAGTTGCTTACATTTTCTTGTCTGGAGTACACCTCATAAAATGAAACATCTCGGTCGATTCCTTCCGGTCCTTTCCAGTTGACAGAAACCCGATGGGAACTTCTATGAACAAATTGTGGCTTTGTTGGAAAATCCCTCTTTGTTGTGAAAGGATGACTTTCTTCACTGAATGAACTTACATTCTGTTTATACACTACTTGAACTTTAAATACATAAGTAGTGTCTCCTTGCAGGTCCGATACTTCAAAGCAGTTGTTCCTAACCTCGCATGTTCGCGACTGCCAATCACTGTTCTCCCAAGTAAGCTCCCTGTACTCCACCTTGAGATATTTTATGTCTGCTGCATATTTCTTCTCAATATTTACTTTCATTTTGATTGAGTTGCTTTTGATGTCAACAGCATAGGGTTTGTTTGGTGTTGGGTATAGTGTTTGTATATGGCAAATGTCACTATAAATACAGGGTCCTTTCTTTGTCACAGCACAAACCTGGAACTGGTACTCTGTGTTTTCAAAAACATTTTCTTTAGTAAATATTTCATTTTCAGGGTCTAACAAAATAGGTTCTTCCCAATAGAAATCATGTTCTGTTTTTGTTCTCATTTCGTATTTTTCAATTTCACATCCAGGGAGCTTAAACCATTTCACTAATATTTCGCAATCATTTTTGAAATGCTCAATTGGTTTGCCCAATTCTGGATATTTTGTCGATATGGGATCGCTTATTAAGCTCATATCGCCCTCATCGTCGCCATAATTCGCGCGCACCCGGAATTCATAGGTAGTGTTGGATTGCAACTCTTGAATATTTGCTTCACATGCGTTTGATTTTGTAGAATAAACTCCTGGCCATCCCTTCCCGCCTTTAATTCTGTATTTGACTTCAAAGTTATCGACTTCGTTTAGTTCATCTTCATTGAAATCCCATTTTATTGTGACGGAATCTAAAGATGTTCCAACTTGAGTTGGCTTCCCAGGTGTCATGAACGCCGTCGACCTGTCATATAAATATCAATCCTCATTAAAATATTGAAAAACATTTAAAACATTTTAGGCAAAAACTAAAATTCTCTTCAAACCTGTGGTTTCACTTCTACTTAAAACATTTTAAATATCGTATTAGGATGAATATATTGTTTATCTATATATCTATCGTGAAACATTTATTATTCGGTTTCCTCCATACTTGTGGTATATTTTACACGTATACGAGAAAAGTCTATAAAAGGGAGATAACTCTTCAGACACTAAGACATTAGTTGGTGTGATTACTACATGCACCACGCATTAAATGGATGGATAATCATACTATAAATATCAACTATCGAACGACGATAATTATGCATTAGTTACTTATGCAGAGGGCACTATCAAGATTTACGGACTGCCCGAGGGCGAGTATTCGGACCAACATTTTGATATGGCCCGAGCCGCAGATGTGATATGCAATAATTATGATTATTATATAGCAATATATGCTTCGCATAGAAATTAAAAGTTATATCCCGAGGTGTTAGCGTGCAATATATATTGATATTTGCACGATAACTTTGTTCCAGTCCGATGTTTGCTGCTCGTGCAAATGTCGAGTCAACTCGGGACAATATTTCACAATAACAATTCAATAACCCTATAATATATTTTGAACACTCACTCTATAAAGAACAACCCTAGTTATTTACAGTAGAGGTTATGTTTATCACTATTATTATTATTATTCATATTATTATACCAGCTCACCTTGTATTTGTTTAATAGTTAATAATATAATTATTATCAAGGCCATCAAAATGTTTTATGGACATCATTGCCATCTTTTGATAAGTATTATATTATGATTATCGGGTCATTAAAATTATATTGTGAAATATTGTCCCAAGTTGATTCGGCATTTGCACGAGCCCGCGATTCAATAACCATTTTATTATATAACAAAAGAAATTTCGATTACTTCTGTCAAGTATTTCATCGAAAATACAATTTTGTTGTACAATACATAGAGATTAAAGCATGGTTAATTCCATATCACATGCTAAAGCCCTCCGTCTGATATTGGAGTCTCAGGCCGATAAGACATGTGATATGGAATTAACCATGCTTTTTCTTTTAATCATACATTTGAAATTTTAGTAAATACGCATACAAAAAATTGTCATCACATATGAGTGTAAAATGTTTTACCATTGTGAAAATCGATACATTTATTATTGATGAAATAAATGGGGAACAACTTAGTCACAATTGTTAATGATCTTTTTTGATAGCCTATGAGTGTTCGGTGTTTGTTTATGATCTTCTGCATCGAACCGAAAGAATGCAGATAACTTCAGGATCCTGATAGCCCAGAGGATCCGAAAAAGGGGTGCAATATTGGGGTGTGATATTGGGGGTGCGATATTGAATTGTGGTTTTCATCAATATCCGATATGCAGAAACAATGTATTTTAGAACAAATATATGGTAAATAAATATTACACTAGTTCTTGGAAATGGATATACGAACTAGTGGAATATGACAACAACACAGCGATGACGTCGACAACAATCGTATGACGTCATAAACGACAGAGTCATGTGACAAAGCGTGCAGTATGAAAAAATTAATTCTATAAACCTTGGACTGGAACAAAGTAAGCGTGCAAATATCGGTATTTATTGCACGCTAAAACCTCGGATTAATCGTTTAATTTCTATACAAAGCATACATATTTATTTATTTATTTATTTATTTATTTATATATATCCTGGAAATATTAGACGTTCAATATAATTACAGTTTTCTTTCACTTGATTTTTGTTTCTCACGTGGCGGATGAAGCTAAACAGTAAAAGGTGTTAACTTTTCCGGATCATCCCGCCTCATTTTTATGGTGTTGACTGAATTTGAAAGTTATTTTAAGTTTTTGCTTTGGAATAAGGATTTGTATATTGAGCGATGTGTTGTGTTTAGTACGTTTGGATACCCACACATGGTGCAGCTTGACAACCAGACCATGGCAATGGACTTGTTATAGTAAAGATTCTTTAAGGATATATTAAAACTTTATTTTAAATTCTTATCTCACACCTTCCTTATTCGACACCAAATAATGAATAAAGGGTGTTTACTTAAGGGAAAATTGGTATGTTAAAGAGGGCTTAAAAATCAATATTGACACTAAAAATCTATCTTATAGGAAAACAACATTGACCTGTCCTCTTTACCTTATTGTGGACCAATTAATTTATGTTCAGGATTCGTTTACATGATGGAGAAATATCAACTGCGAATCCTAACTCTATCTGTGTATTAGGTGGGCCTTCTATATGGATATTTATAATAAAAGATCCGGCGGACGGGTCAGTGTTGTTTGTTCATTTAAAATCAAATAAATGTCACAGGTCTGACAATCTAAATATTGCTTTAAAATATTATGTATCAGACACAAAATGATTAGGTCTAACTTGTTTTAAATATTAGTGATGAAATCATTGACGGGGCAGAATATATAGTGTGGGTCTAAAAATGTTCATGGGTCTAAAACGTATTTAAAGATTTTTGGTCTTAAAATTTTACGGGTCTGTCCAAAAAGCATTTAAGGAGTTTTAAGTTTAAAACATCTACGGTTCGCGGTTAACTTCTGTAGGGATTTTAGGGAGTTTTGAAATAAAAATGTTCACAGGTATCAAAAAACTGTTTATCGTGTGTGGGTCTAAAATATTCACTTACCTATACAAAATGTATATAGAGAGCGTGGGTCTAAAACTTAACGGATCAGTCCAAAAAACATACAGGGCGCGTGGGTTTCAAACTGTTCACGGATCAATCCAAAAATCATACAGGGTGTGTGGGTCCAAAACTGTTCACGGATCAATCCAGAAAACATACAGGGCGTGTGGGTCTAAAACTGTTTACGGGTCAGTCCAAAAAACATACATGGCGTGTGGGTCTAAAACTGTTCACGGATCAATCCAAAAAACATACAGGGTGTGTGGGTCTAAAACTGTTCACGGATCTATTTCAAATGTATTCAGAGCTTATTGGTTAAAATGTTCAGAAGCCCGCCTAAAGAACATTAAGTAAATGTGGGGTTAAAATGTCCACGGACGCATCAAAATACCATTCAGGGAGTGTGGGTCTATGTATGCCCACGGACTCTCTCTCTCTCTCTCTCTTTCTCTCTCTCTCTCTGTCTTACCTGTCAACGGGCTGTATATCTTGTCGTCTGTATTCGTCTATCAATTCTGTGAAAAAAATAAAGTAAATATAATTGGTTATTTTTAATATAATCTTCACAATATTCCATACAATAGAGCCATGTAACAATTATCATATTACACGTGTAACATCGTTTTCGCGATCTTGGTAAGCAGTCCGCAACATTCAAATGTACATGGCGACTGTCGATTGTTTCACTGACACTCTTGACTTATAACCTTTTTCAACTTTAATAACATAAAAAAGAACATTACTCATGTTAGTTTGAAAACACGTTGGGTTTCTTTCCTACAGGAAAGTCAACAAACCACTGCAGTAGCTCAGTTGGTAGAGTGTTTACTCCGTAAGTGGGAGGTCGTGGGTTCGAACCCCGGCCGCGTCTGACCCAAGACTTAAAAGTCGGTAGTGACTGTTCTTTCGCCAATCACTCGGCATTGCGAAATAAAAGTCGCGGTTCTTTCGGGTGGGAACTTAAAATATACGAGTTCCCGTGTTTTGGTAGGCTTGGCACGAGCAAGAACCCCAATGTATAATGCCATCAGCGCAACTCTCGAGCAAAATTTCTGCATCTTCGCTTATAGCTGGCGACGTATCGATATAAGTGAAATAGTCTTGACTGGGACGTTAAACACCATTACTCAGAAAGGTCAACGTTATATTTTTGACATTCTTTGTGCGCAAGTACACGTTAACGTGATTTCTACGTATTGCGGCTAATCAGCTCTTTTCTTATGAAGAAAACGATTTGAATTTTCGGGGTTCAAAATATAATCTTATAATCGTGTTAATGAAATATTGAATTTTGTCAAGATTCGCTGCATAGAAATTATTCAACTCGTTTAATGAATGCAATATTACATAAGATCTCATAAAAGAGCCCCTATTTATATCTCATTTTATTCATATATATATGATATATTAGATTCTGTGACATTTATCAGTATTTAAAAGTCATCATAACGCGTACGGTTGTTGTAATAATGTATATGCGTGTACATTACATTGATAAGTTAATCGATTGACTGATTGAATGAATATTCTTATATCTATTCTGCTATGTGTACCTAAAACTATAACCACATTACGTTTTTTGTTACCTTTGGAATCATTTTGTTTATGACAGTGAAATACTCTTAATTTACATAGAAAATCAAATAAACTCGAAAAAAGATTGATATATTTTACTTATATTTAGTCGTAACAGGAAACGTGTATGCGCATCCGATCGCGAGATTAGCCTAGAATATATATATATACACAGACATGTTGAAAAACCAGGCAAATGGCGGATCCTGTTGCGCATATGACGTAAAACGTCACCAAGGACATTACCTCCGGTGTAAAAGGGATTATTTTCGCGAGGTGAACATTTCGCGATTTCTGAAATTTCGCATTTCGCGTGGGTGTAATTTTCGCGTTACCAATAAAAGTGGATATATATATATATATGATATATTAACCTGTATGGTAGACATTTCGCGTGGGTAAAATTTTTGCGGTAATTTCTTTAGCGCGAAATAAGCGAAACTTTTACCCATGCGAAAATTTACTGTATTTGATATTATGTGTAAATAAAGAGTATTTCACTGTTACAAACAAAGTGATTTTAATTGTTATTCACTATCTCCGTTGGTATAAATAATACATGTCTATAAATCCCGTCAATCGCTTCTTGGTGAAGGATGACGTCATTGAGAAGTAAGGTGACAAGTGATCCCTACTACTCGTATTTTACTTGTTAAAATCCATTTGTTTCATGGACAGAATAAACAAAAAAAGAAGTTACATATGCATATTTAGTTTTCTTTTGTAAAAGAAAAAATTAAAAAGAAGCCCAGAGGCGGAAGAACTCACTTATCGTGTAAGGGTGCTGTAAACGCATATATGTTCGCGACGTACTTATTTTCTTTTATTTCGCGGTCGTTTATTTTGAGCGAAAATTATATAATGTTTATTGTGTTATAATGCATATTTAAAAACGCCAAAATTTAATTACGCGGATATGTCTTAATTGTATAAACATATACCTCGAAAATAAATACACGCGAAATTAAATACGTTTACAGTATGTGACGTAATCGAGAGCTTAGAGGTAAAAGGTGCTGTAATAAACGCTGTAAATAAGGTATATAGTCCCTTTTCAGTGGCGGATTCAGCGGGGGCGTAGGGGGCGTACCCCCCCCCCTTTATGTCACTAATGATTTTGATTTTTCGATACCAGCCCCGAAATACATATTGCTTATAACAGATTGCACCAGAATGCAGGATTTTTGCGCCATTTTTAAAAAAAATTTAGGAGGAGCATGCCCCCGGACCCCCCTAGAAAGTTCGAGCTTTCGGCTCTGACATTATACGCCCCCCATTCTAAAATTCTGGATCCACCTCTGCTTTTACCCCTAAGCACTCGATATAACCCATGAGCTTGTATCCATACGCAGTATTGCCGGGTCAGTTCAAAAAGGTCAAAAGTACGTTTTCTTTGACGTATGAAGTAAATGTACAACAATGTTGAGACGGAAAGTAGGTGTTGTAAATATATATCTTTGAATTTCAACTCGAAAGTTACATAAAAATTTCAATCACAGATGGAGAAACTAGGAGGTTTTATAAAAGTATAAAGCTGTGCCACCACCGCACCCCAACCCGCCCCGTTTTCATCGGGAGTTTTAAGTCACTGTCAACATTTAAAGTGTTATAATATTATGTTATTATGTCATAAATCTCGCTTAACAACGTTTATGTAATGAAGTGTTTCTTAAGTAGTGCACATCATTATACAGCGGAAATTATGTACAGTTCATTATAATTAATTATGGGAGAGTGTAAAACGTAGACTGTCAATCAGTGGGTTTTACAAAGTGGTTGTTTTAATAAACTTTCTTACCTCAAGTAAGTTTATATTAAATGGAGAATTTGCATTGTATGTGAAATGAGGTACGTCGCTGTACCACCAAGCTCCGAAACAGCGCCCACCTCCTAGCTCCGTATGTCGCGAGGTAGACGCTGCAGACAGCCCTCGACGAAATTTCAAGAATCTTGAAATTTCGGGAAATGTCTCGTTACCAATTTTTGCAAAAAGTTTACTATTTCTGTATCTTACGCAATTGATAATTTTTTCGACGTCTTTTAACCTTGGAATTTTAATGAACACCAAAAATTCTATTTAGTAATTTGAATTGTATGAAATTGGTTATGTTTTGAAGGGATTATTTTCTCTTCCGCAAATACAGTGAAATAGTGAAATGCGAAACTAAACTGCAAAAGAAACTGCTATATAATGGATGCCATCAAGCAGTGCGCTGAACAAATTCGCCTTGAAATCGGAACAACTACAGACAATAAATGAAAATGGAGAAGTTTAATCTTCCTGTTGGATAATGAACGAGTATGGCCTTTCAATAATGCATGTTTTGAACGGTATTTATAGTTATAGTTTATACAACTGTCTCGGTATTTGTTGCACTCCTTACGTAGACCGAATTATTTCTGTAGTCGACGAACCTTTTATCGTATTGATATGGGGTCGTGGGATTCGGTCTATCCTCTATATATGAGCCTGTTACATCTTGCAACCCAGTCCCATTGGACTATCAATGTGCTCCCTCCGTAAAATTGCCCTCGGTTCATGAAACTGAAGGGGATTTAATAGACTTTTCTTATTTGTAAATTAAATTTATTTTTCCTACAAAACTTGATGTTTTGTCTAATGAAGGACGGATTCATTACAAAATTAAAAAAAATAAATATCCATAGTATATATCATAGGTATCTTTTTAAATTTTATAATGAATCTGGTCCCTATGGATCATCTGCTGTATTCATACTGGCCCGTCAACATCTGCATAGACTTATAGCTATGATGTATTTATACAGGCCCGTCAACATCTGTGTAGACTTACAATGACCTTTCAAAGCTATGCTGTATTCATACTGGCCCGTCAACAGCTGTGTAGGCCAAAAATGGCCATTCAACGTTATACTGTATTCGTACTGGCCCGCCAACATCTGCATAGACTTACAATGGCTATTCAAAGCTATGCTGTATTCATACTAGCCCGTCAACATCTGTGTAGGCTAACAATGGCCTTTCAAAGCCAAATTATACACATACTTGCCAATCAACATCTGTGTAGGCTTACAGTGGCCTTTTAAAGCCAAATTATACACATACTTGCCAATCAACATCTGTGTAGGCTTACAATGGCTATTCAAAGCTATGCTGTATTCATACTGGCCCGTTAGCACCTGCATAGACTAACAATGGCGATTCAAAGCTATGCTGTATTCATACTGGCCTGTCAGCATCTATGTAGGCCAAACATTGCCATTAAAGCTATGTTGTATTCAAACTGGCCAGTCAACATCTGCATATACTTAAAATGGCTATTCAAAGCTAGGCTGTATTCATACTGGCCTGTCAACATCTGCATAGACTTACAATGACCTTTAACAGCTATGCTGTATTCATACTGGCATGTCAACATCTGCATAGACTTAAAATGGCTATTCAAAGCTATGCTGTATTCAAACTGGCCTGTCAACATCTGCATAGACTTAAAATGGCTATTCAAAGCTATGCTGTATTCATACCTGCCCGTCAACATCTGCATAGACTTACAATGACCTTTAAAAGCTATGCTGTATTCATACTGGCCTGTCAACATCTGCATAGACTTACAATGACTATTCAAAGCTATGCTATAAATTTTATAATGAATCTGGTCCCTATGGATCATCTGCATAGACTTACAACGACCTTTAAAAGCTATGCTGTATTCATACTGGCCCCTCAACATCTGTGTAGACTTACTATGACCTTTAAAAGCTATGCTGTATTCATACTGGCCTGTCAACATCTGTGTAGACTTACGATGGCCTTTAAAAGCTATGCTGTATTCATACTGGCCTGTCAACATCTGTGTAGGCTTCCAATGACCTTTAAAAGCTATGCTGTATTCATACTAGCCTGTTAACATCTGTGTAGGCTTACAATGGCCATTCAACGCTAAATTGTACACATACTTGTAGACTTAACTGGTCTGTCAAAGCCAATGTATACTTGATCTGTAATGGCCATCAGGTTTTACATATGCTTGCCAGTCATTTTTATGTAGACTTATACTGGACAGTTAATATCTACAACATGTATTACAGACTTTTTTGGTATGTCAGTATGTACATTACATAAAATGCACTCTTATTGGTACATACATGTACTTGTGCATAAAGATGTAAACATGTGTCAACTTTTCATGATATTTATATACTGTGTACATGTTTTACTACATAATGATGTCTGAACACTTGTGGTATTTGGACATTATATAAAATGAATAAAACTTAGCTGTGAAAGTAAAACATATACCTGGTAATAATATTTTGCATGGAACTACCACTAGAGATAGTACAGTAGTTCCTTAGGCAAAGTATTTTCTCTGTAAATTGGTTATGGGTTTGAACACAGAGTGAAAGACCAGTTACTTTTGCCTGATACATACACTATGCATAAATCCAGATACGAAAATCCTGAAAAATGGTCTTGAGACTGCTGTTATAAAAATCCCACACTTAGTTAAGATATACAGAATCCCCACTCAAATTAAAATTATTTGAAAAGCATGTTCATTTTAATTCAAATGGAAATTACTGGTTTCAGTGGTTTGGCTATGTGCAATGTAAAATTGTTGATCATATGGGATGCAGTAACTTTCACCATAGAATTATTGATGAAATGTCATTTCATTCCAAAAGTCTTTTTTTGTGTTTAGCATAATTCAGGTGTTGAATATGCTTGTAAAGACAAACTATTAGTGGATAAGGGAACTGATAACTTCACAAATGTTTGTATGTATAACTATTGCAGTTGTAAGGTTTATTTATTTGAATGGTATTTTACACTCGTCAATAATTTTTTAGTTATATTGAGACAGCAGGTTCAGAAATTATGGAAGAAGCTAGAGTGCTGATGAAGATAACCAGCCCTGGGCAAGTGAACTGATAAACTCTCACACTAGACTGTTCTGCACACTATGGATATGTCCTGGGTTAAAACTTAGGTGGTGACAGGCCACCAAGGCCCCGGGGGGGGGGGGGGGGCTGTAATGTATGAAGTAAGAAAGTAGGTCACTGTGGCCAATCTTTCATGTCTGTCTGTTTTTCTTTAAGCTTTATGAATTTTGATCATAGAGTAAGACAGTTTAAATTTGGTTGGTATGTATAATTGTTGGAGTTGTAACACATGGAGTATGATAATAGGTCACAGTGACTTACTTTGTCATGGTTGAATGAGTTTTCCTTTAATGCCCTCATACATTGTATCTATATATGGTATGCGAGTCTACCATCATGAGTTACATATAAAATTTGAGTTTCATTCTGGTTAAGTGATTTTGATGAAATTATGGGCTATGGACTGTTATTTATTTTGGATGTGAATCTTACATCTTATAAAATATGGAATTGCAATTTGACTTGTGCACCCTGGTGCCAATGCATCAATATTGGATCTGCAAGTCCCTTTGTACAACATGGATAAAAAACTTGATGAAAGTAAACAAAAATATATATAAAACATCACTTATGTTTACTACAAGCCCAACTGTTCTGTGATGTCATTTATTAATGTAACAGTACGCTGACGCCAAGTTAACCTGTTAGTTGATGACTCTCCTTTAATCAACAAAGAGTACAGCAAGAAGTTTTGAATTTAAAAATGACCTAGTTTCAGTCACCACAATCTATGATCACTTCAGTGGTTCAGTGGCAGTGTCTGTCTTGAGAAAGGGAGGTTGTGGATTTGAACCCTGGTCATGTCATACATAGGACTATCAAAATTGTATCTGCTTTCTTAATGGTGCTTGGTATTAAGAGGACAGAGTATTGACTGGTCAACCTGTTGTCAGGATAATGTGACTGGGGGAGTGGAATGCTTGTCTGTGGTGTCCTGACTGTGATCTAGCACCTTATTTAAAGTTTCCCTGAGTGTGTACAGTACTAGCACAAGGCAGATCATAACATACACTTGCAGTCTTACACATCTCCACATGCTTGAACTTGTTCTTAGATTAATCCTCAGACAAAAATAAACTCGCTTTGTTTGCAAATAGCAGAGAAAAATGCCTATGCAACTTAATACAACATTACAACATCAGCAACCTGTGAGTTAAATTTATATGCAAATGTTTTAAAATGCCATATAGCATATCAGCACCAGTGTTGTTACAGTGGAGTAATAGAGTAAATTACATCTCAGTCAAGATGTTTTCACTTATATTGAGACAACAAGTTCTGGAATGGTAGGGAAAACTGCAGTTCCTCTAGGGAAAACCATCAATACAGAAAAATGGGATTACCAAGAGAGCATAGGTGTGTACGTAATCTGTATGCTAGTGTATTATATAACGTGACTGCCTAGACCACAAAATGACTTGAAAGTGAATAGTGACTTTCGCCAAGCACTCAGCATTACAAAATGAGTCACGGTTCTTTCAGATGGGAACTTAAAAGAAACGAGGACCCGTGTCACGGTGGGCTTGGCTCACTTAAGAACCCTGCTGTATAATGCCATCGGCGCAACGCACAGGCAAAATTTCTGCACTTTCGCCTATAGCTGGCGACGTCTCGATATAAGTGAAATATTCTTGACTGGGACGTTTATCATTACTCAACTCACTCTTTCGGTGATCATCCTAAGCGGGTTATAACTTCAATTCAAAAATTATTTATTTTTTTAGTCCCTGGTGAGTATTTATCGTCCAAGGAACTGTTGGATCGGTTATCGAAATGTCTAAATTAATTGAAGATATAAATTTGGTTAACAGTATATTGGTTTTCGCCTCTTTTTTTTATTTTTTGGTTATTTATGATAAAATTTCAGATGCACAGTAAAGCCTTGGTCACAACCCGCCGTACGTGCAAGTGCGTGCTGTCTACGTGTAAAAACGTGGGGGAAATTTGGCGATCCGTACGTGGCAAGTACGGCCTCCGTGCGTTTTGGTGAATACGCAGGAGAACGCAGACACGACGTAGCACTTTTAGTGCATGCAGAACTTTCTCTGCGTGCAAGCTGCGTTCGCATTACAGATTCACGGCAGTACGTGTGACGTGCGTGCCCTGCACAGCCAACGACCCCACAACGCACTGACGCCGTGAGTCACGTTCATTGTACTTGCACGCACTTACAACGTACGAGTGAGTAAGGAAAGCGTGCGTCAGCTGCATGTGTACGTACGGCCTCCGTACGACAACGTGGCAATCGCACGGAGATTGTACGTGGTAAGCACGATACACGCACGCACAACTCACTTACCACGTGCGCAACGTATGCTGAAAGCCGCCGCCCACGGCGTACGTCCTCCCTGCGCTTGCCACTCCCTACTCACGTTTTCAGAAAAACGTGGTGCCCGTGGCGTCCGCAGAAAACGTACGAACAATAAACACGCACGGCGGGTTGTGACCATAGCTTTACTGGCATAAGACAAAATTATGTAGCGATTCTCTCCGTTAAGCTATCTGTTGTTTCTATCTGCAATGCTACATTAATATCATATGGATTATATAATAGACGGGTTGGGATAATGGCAAACTGCTAGAAAAGTTAAGAAACTGTTTACTTTCTCTGCAATTTGGCTCCGGATAAATTTGAAGACGACCTTACAGGGCGCCGCCATTTTGTATCGAATGTACACAGGGTATCGCGTATTGATCTGTGAAAATAGTACCACAATCTAAACTTCAGAAATGTTCCGAAGGGCTGTCTGCAGCGGTCATAAAAGAGATACGAATGTTGGCCGCTGTTCGGAGCTTGCTGTACCACGTGATCAATACAGCTGAACGTTTGTGTGAAAGATTTTGGATAACGTTATGGTCGCAAAGTTCCGGAATAACGTCGTTTTTACGGGAATACGTCATTTTATGCGATTCCACACAAACGTTGGAGGTTATAACGTTGCACAGCGGCGAACCCCATTAATAAGGTCATTTTACGGCCGTTGTCGTGGACACTTGTGCAAACTATTTTTGGCTATTTTTTCAGCTTTTGATTATAAGCCAGATATAAGTGGTAATGTAATACTCTGTTAATTGAAACTTGAAATATAAATTCATCGTGTAATATTTTAATGCAAACATTTTGTAAACAGAATTTAGATTGAACTCCGACCGCAGTAAAATTTAAAACTCGTGTGTTACGGTCGGAGTTATTTTATAAGACGTCACGTGCTTTCTTGGTTACGACTACGTCACATATCCCTACGCGCCAGTACTTGTGCTTTTGTTTACATAATATAATATCTTCACTCAACGTTGTTATAGGTAAACACATCTGACTTGTCTGTTTGACCTTTAATTTAAATATATATTTTGGACGACTGCATTTATCTATAGGCAAACAACATCGACCTGTCCGCTTGACCTTTTATTGGGAATATTCATATAGAAGGATTCATCTAATACATGTAGTGTTAAGATCCAAGTTAATACTTGCACAGTGCACAGGTTTACTCTATGAGGTGAGTTAATCTCATGTAGTATACAAAATAAATACCAGTGTGCTCCCTATACATAGATCTACTTGGTCCGTGATAAATATTTAAATGAAAGGACAAACAGACAGGTCAAAGTTGTTAATCGATAGTAGTTAGGAAAATGCCGGTTCTGGCGCACTTCCGGTCGATTTTCCCCGTTACTTTAATATGGGGCCTTCCGCGCCTTCCCAACGAGTGTAAGGCGCTATTCAGGTGAATGGATCTGTGGGTTAATAGCTCGAGGTTTATTTACCTGCATGCTTATTCATCCATAACATGTCATTAGAGCATACGACAAACTTTAAAATCGGTGGTAGAGTCAAGTACATTTTATTCAGTGTGTGTGTGTGTGTGTGTTAAATACATATACAATCCTTAACAATAAACGATCGTTACGGTGCATGCTCACACGCGACCTAAAGTATTCTAGAACATTCTTTCAACAAGTCTATACATGATTTTCGTTAAGTTTAAACTTGCATGATTGCATAGTGATTGTGCAATAAAAGGTCACTAGCATAACCAATATTTCAAAATTCATAATCCCCGTAAACAACCCTAACAGATTACATTGTGTCCCCGGTAATTATAACTATTTACACTGGTCACGGTACATGGTCACATACCACCTAATATATATTAAAGATAAGTTTTCTCGTATTACATCACCACCACCACCGCCCCTCACCCCTTCCCCCATACATACAGAAGGAGTAAGAGACAGAGATGATCAATAACATAATGCAATTATTTATACATTCTATAGTTTATTTTTACAATGAAAATATTGACATTACTCTTCTTTATAATCTAACAAAGGCCTCAATCTTCTGTCACCTTGGTGATAGACATATCTTGTGCTTAATTTCCAGTAACTTATCTTTTCGCATGAATCTTACAGAACGCATGGGTAGTATCCCACCAGTCCATTTTGAGTATAATCTTTGAGTTGGATCACTCGCCACAAAGACCATTGAGGATCCGGATTGTATGACGTTTCACAATAACGGAATTTATTATAGATACTCTCAAACTCTGTTAACGTCAAGTTCAATACGAGGGGACCATTAGGATCAGATATTCGAAGTACATCATTTGTTGGTTTCACATTTTCTCCTTTGATAATGACATGGGTTTCTTCTCTACCACGAGCTGTCGCGGCAATGGTATCTTCTGTTTTCTTTCCGTTAACTCCAGCAAAATATCGACAGTCTCCAAATATGTCTATTATGACTTGTTTGTCTCCGGAAGTATCGGGTTTGTTGTCGATCAAAACGTACGAGTATGGTACGGAAGTCACTTTGTTGTATAATTCCATGAATATCGGTTTTGTTTGATCAAACACTCTATCTGCTATCAAGCCTATCTGTCTCCTATCTGCCGGACTTCTGAATAATGCCGTGTATTGGGCATTTCTTGAAATACTGGTATTGTGTTTTTCTTTCGGAAATGCATTCTGCAACATCAAGATGATGCTGGCATTGCGGTGTCTTCCTTGTGTGAACAACTTGGAAATAATGGGGCTATCCACTGCTATATCCATCAGGTCGTCCAATACAATAATGTTATTAACTCGAGAATCGAGTTCTCTCAGATGCTGTTCAAATGGTGGTACACCTTCCACAAACGTGATGTCGGTCCCTATATTTCTTTTCATATCTCTATAAATTGGTTGTTTTTGTCCATAAAACCAATATATTTGTCTCCTCAGGGATGGATTCTCATACTGGATATGATCCCTTTCTAGTATCTGTTGTACTAGCACCGTCTTTCCTGATTGCGTCGGCCCCACCACCAGCAACGAAAATTTATGCCTGAATTTAAAGTCTGGATAAGGATTTCCAATGGTGGTTTGAATCGTTCTAGCATTTCCTCTGTTAAACCTTTTGCTTCCAGGCACAGTGTTTCGAAGTTTCTTTGCCTTCTTATTACATACGAAATTTCTAGTGACTGTGGGAAGAGTTGACGCTGGAGTAATAACAGCCTCCTTTAACCAGTGTTTCCTTTCTTCGCCAAATATGTCATGTTTTATTGCTAAATGCCTAGACAGGTTGGATAGGCTCGGTCTGTTACATATAGGACACGTTCGTGGGAATTGCCTTGGCATGTTAACTCCTCGAATGCATATGCTAAAATGAAAAACGGTCTTTGAGATCCTCAGTTAAATATTTAATCCGCAATGATGGGGTAACTGTGGGGTAACGATGGGGTAACCATGGGGTAACGACGGGGTAACTGTGGGGTAACCATGGGGTAACGACGGGGTAACCGTGGGGTAACCATGGGGTAACGACGGGGTAACTGTGGGGTAACCATGGGGTAACGACGGGGTAACCATGGGGTAACCATGGGGTAACTGTGGGGTAACCGTGGGGTAACTGCGGCGGAGGCGGTGGTGGTGGCTGCTGCTGCTGCTGCGGTGGCGGCTGCTGCTGCTGTGATGGTGGTTGCTGCTGTTGCTCGGAAGAAGTAAGACGTGTGAACAATATGAGGTATCAATGTTCTATGTGCGTTAAATCCTATGTCTGGCCGTTGGATTTAAAACGTCATACAATCCGGATCCTCAATGGTCTTTGTGGCGAGTGATTCAACTCAAAGATTATACTCAACATGGACTGGTGGGATACTACCCATGCGTTCTGAAAGATTCATGCGAAAAGATAACTTACTGGAAATTAAGCACAAGATATGTCTATCACCAAGGTGACAGAAGATTTAGGCCTTTGTTAGATTATAAAGAAGAGTAATGTCAATATTTTCATTGTAAAAATAAACTATAGAATGTATAAATAATTGCATTATGTTATTGATCTTTTCCATGCTCCATCTCTGTCTCTTCCTCCTTCTGTATGTATGGGGAAAGGGGTGAGGGGCGGTGGTGGTGGTGATGTAATACGAGAAAACTTATCTTTAATATATATTAGGTGGTATGTGACCATGTACCGTGACCAGTGTAAATAGTTATAATTACCGGGGACACAATGTAATCTGTTAGGGTTGTTTACGGGGATTATGAATTTTGAAATATTGGTTATGCTAGTGACCTTTTATTGCACAATCACTATGCAATCATGCAAGTTTAAACTTAACGAAAATCATGTATAGACTTGTTGAAAGAATGTTCTAGAATACTTTAGGTCGCGTGTGAGCATGCACCGTAACGATCGTTTATTGTTAAGGGTTGTATATGTATTTAACACACACACACACACTGAATAAAATGTACTTGACTCTACCACCGATTTTAAAGTTTGTCGTATGCTCTAATGACATGTTATGGATGAATAAGCATGCAGGTAAATAAACCTCGAGCTATTAAACCACAGATCCATTCACCTGAATAGCGCCTTACACTCGTTGGGAAGGCGCGGAAGGCCCCATATTAAAGTAACGGGGAAAATCGACCGGAAGTGCGCCAGAACCGGCATTTTCCTAACTACTACCGATACATGAATCACACGTCTGTATTTTGTATACACAATGAGAACACTAATCACTTATCTTGTGTACGCATTATGAACAACAAATCCTACCACTACCTATCTAGAGAGTAGACTCTTCTTTATGAATAATCCCTAATGAAAGGTCAAACGGACAGGTCAATGTTGTTTGCCTATAACAAATATGTTTTATTTTTAAAAAATTGAAAGACACTTATTTTGAATCTGTTGTGTTTTTTTTCAATTGATGGATTTTAATGTCTCAGTGGCAGAACTATATTTTGGGGTAATGTTGATAAAGTTTAACGGAATTTTCATCATTTAAATTGATTTTACATGTAGTGTAGTTTGTTTGATTTGCTTTAGAGATAAATGTGTAGCATTTGAAGTATTCCGACCGTCGAACATATGTGGATATATGACTTTCAAATTTGAGATGCTGCAAATACTGGTTACCTGATTCAGCAGTGTGGCCAGGTAGACCTTAATTTGCGACTGACAGAATATTTTCTGTGTTGATGTGGGACAAGTATATCCCACCAGAGGGTCAAAACTAATTTATTTGTGAGGACAAAGTTTTCTCCCGCATTTTTTTCGAACAATAAATGCTCGTCACTTCATCCAACATTTTGAAGGAAAATTCGTTGTTTGTAATTAGTGATTTTTAACGAAAATTGCACCATATAATAAAAATCACACGTTAATTTTGTTTATACTTTTATTAAAACTAAAAAAAGGATTTCCTTGTTAGATTAATCAAAAGCTCTTTTCTCCTTTGTCCCAGACAGTTACACAATCATTTTTTGACAAAGATTTTCCTTAACATCAATTTTGCAAGTTTTGGCAATCTTTTTGGAACTACAAGTTAACATTTTTGACAAAAACTGAATACAACTGTTACAAGCTAAAAAAAAGCTTCAAAATGACACCATAATTTATAACTCAACATCTTAAAAATTGAAAAAATAATTTAAGATTAAAAATTCAACCTGGTGACCCTTGACCTGACACAATGAACAAAGGTAACAAATTACTACACATTGGCAAAGTCTCATTCTGACGTCACACATAAATGTAGTACCGATGACATGAGATTAAAAATAATGATTTTAAATGAAATTTCTACTTAATGATAAAAGATACATCAACAATCACAGAACAAAATACTTTCGAGAGGTCTATAGTGTAATGTTTGGTTGGAAATCCCAATAATAAAAACTATATAATTAATAACAGGCCTTACCCCTTTCTCTCTTCTGCAGTTCTTCTTTAATGAAAGCATAACCGCTCTCCTCCAATGCATGTAAGAATGCGTCATACGATGGTTTTGCTTCCAATATTCTCAACAGTTTATTAACCTTTTCAGCTGTGGTAGGTTCGTTTTTTATACGTTCCTCGTCATTCTTTGACACAAACCCAGTTGTAAACAGGCGTGGGATAAGGTCTTCTGCATTAAGGTTATCACAAATGTAAGCCCATGTATCCTTTATTACCCTCTTCCTAAGACTATCCATAACAGCAGTTCTGTAAACAAATTCAAATACTTATGCTGGAACGAGTTCCATTTGTACCCTCTACTAAAGTTTTAATTTCAACTAAAAATGACCGAATCAAGCAATTTTGAACATTTCTGTGAAAAATAATTTTCAAGAATCTTACATAAAATTTGATAGGTGGGATTACAAAAGGAACTCTTACCATTATGCTATGTTATGTTTCTAAATCAACAGTCAAAATATCTAGAAACAAATCACATAATAGTAACAGTAAAATTACAGCAAACACAAATGATTAACGTAACTAAATCAGTAAAAAGAACAAAAAACGGGGCCACCGCCGTGTTGGCTCATTGGTAACAACATCTGCCTTAACATTAGAAGGTCGTGGGTATGATCATAGGCCAGTTGAAACATTACTTTCAAATTAAAAACTGCTTTCGATTCCCCTCTTGTGCTCGGCAAAAAGAGGAACAGAATATTGAATGTTTTGCTCGAAAAAGTGACCGAAGTTAAGATTTCTAACAACCATTACTCTGTCAAATCTAATCGAAATTAAGTCTAGATCTATGTTAAACTAAAGTTGTAGGTCAACTATATAAATTAACATGCAAAATATAGTTCCAATATCTCGACAGATAAATGAAAAAAGTCAAGAAAACTGTTATAAAAGTGAAAATATCAATTAAAGGGCCATAACTCTGTCAAAACTATCGGTAATCAAAATTGATGAGCCCTTGTTGTACTTGTAGGATACTATCAACAGGTACATAGCAAATATGAATCCAATAACTCAACAAAAAGAAGAAAAGCGTCCGAAATAGTATTACAACAGTGAAAATTTCAATTAAAAGGCCATAACTCTGTCAAAACTATCGGTAATCGAAATTGATGAGCCCTTGTTGTACTTGTAGGATACTATCAAAAGGTACATAGCAAATATGAATCCAATAACTCAACAAAAAGAAGAAGGGCGTCCGGAAAAGTATTACAATAGTGAAAATTTCAATTAAAGGGCAATAACTCTGTCAAAACTAACAGTAATCAAAATTGATGAGCCCTTGTTGTACTTGTATGTCAACTAAAAGGGGTACTACCAAAAGGTACACTGCAAATATAATTCCAATGACCAAACACAAAGAGGAAAGCGTCCGGGAAAATGTTACAAAAGTGAAAATTTATAAAGTATTGTGAAAAACTAAAAGAACACCTTGATCGGGCTTCCGGTATTCACTGTTCTTCCGGGACTCTAGTTTTAAGTAAATTTGCACTCAATTACATAAGTATGCACTTAGACCTGCTTTAATCAGCTGATATTACATGTATTAAAATATATTATCATTGATGACGAGAAGTGTTCCGCTTGATAAACCACGAATGTAATTATGAGATGGCAAGTTGTGTGATAACAGTACAGACCTGTCAAAAGTTTGACACTAATAAGCTAAGAATTAGTGCCGAATGGCAGGTCATTCCAGCCCGTTGTTCATTCTAATCATGAAAGCTGCTGCTTAGTCTATCCCTCTGTAGCTGTTTGGCTATTAGCTTTTTTATAGTTTGGCCACTGGGTAGTTAAGATTCGGATCCTTTCTGTTAGTTCAGTGTTATTTAAACTTTCGAAAGGTCTGTACTGTGCGCTCATTTGATATAAACCACCCCTAACTTTTTAACAGAATTTATTATATCAAATATTATTTAATATCATTTTACACTTCAGATTGATAAATGACTCGTAAAATTAAATAAAGTTAATATTCCATTCCTTAGATAAAATGAAAACATCATTATATACTGAGGCAAACAACTTTGATCTGTTCGCTTGACCTATCCTAAAGAATAATCCATATAGTTTTAGTAACTGCCACCTATCCCTGTGAAAATTCAGTTAATACATACACAATACGTGTGTTACTCTTTGAAAACAGTGTTTCCCATAATGTGGGCGAAATAAACACGCAATGAACAGGTTCATCATAAATGCAAATTAAAGGTCAAGCCGACAGGTTAATGTTGTTTGCCCTTTACCTTTTACCTGATACTATTAATAGAAGCGTTAGTAAAAACATCGTCTTGTTTGGTTATATTATTTTAAAATTTCAGAGTATATATTTATGGAAACCTTTTTAATACAATGATAGATTCGAATTCGCTTGAAACGGCAACAGACGCATTGAATTCTACAAATTTGCATGTAACCAATAAGTGTAGACTTAAGGAATAAAGAATTAGACGCCAAACAACAATGACCCGTCCACTTGACCTTTCATTAAAATATGTATTTTGAAGGAGGATTCACAGGTGTTTTTGTAGTCTTCACACTAACCATGTGCACTGCGTGTACATATTTCAAGTAACACTATAGGCAAACAACTTTGACCTGTCCGTTTGACCTTTAATTTAAACACTGATTACGGACGACTGCATTTATATACATGAATCATCAGGGGTTTATTTTGTATACATGATGGCAATACTTATAACTGATCTTGTGTTATCAATCCTAGTCCTACCTTTATATAAGGGTGGACTCTTCTAAATGAATATTTCTAATGAAAGGTCAAACGGACAGGTCAATGTTGTTTATCTAAATACATGTACACACTTTTTGTACTTCATAATATTGACTTTAATTTATTCTTCGCGTTTTATGTACTTTATCTCATTTTTATCAAAACATTTTCAAACAATTACATCTACAGGTTACGAAACTGTCTTCCATGTCTAGACCACAATATTTCGGTGAAATGACGCAGAGCTTAAAGTTTGAATAAAAGGAATTTGAAGTATGAAAAGTAAACAAAAACAACATTTACTACATTTGAGAAAATACTATGACCAAAGTATTATATGTATTTAGTAATTATACATGTGAAAGAACGGGTAAAATAATAAAAATCACAAACTTACTTACATAAATAGTATCTTCCTCCCATACACTGTTGGTCTCTACAGTAGCTACATGTACTAAATAAAGAATTTTGGAAATCTTTTTTTGGGATTTCCAAGTTAACGCTATTAATAGCACAGAATTTTCGGAATTTTCCCAATTCTCAGACTTTCTAAAAATACATTCGTATCGATTTTACAAGTCTCATAAGCAGGCATACTTTAAAACATGGCTTTGGCTTTCCTTTTAATAGTATTTATTTATTTATTTATTTTTATTTATCTATTTTTTTTTATTTATTTAATGTTTTACGCCCAGTCAGGATTTTTCACTTATTTTGAGGCGGTCGGTTCGGGAATGGGGAAGAAATCGGAGCGCCCCGATAAAATCCTTGACCTTTGGAAAAATAACTGTTAAAGTTTCTGTCCCGATTGAGGTTCGGACTTAAGCGGTTAGAGGAGCTATCGCAGGTCCATATATAAGCGAACTTGTTTTCATGGTAACAGGTAATAAATTTATAATCAAAGAAATAAGGAGATATCGATATATTATCGATTACAAAATCAATAAACAAAGAATTGATTATATTTTTCGCTGACACAATTAATGGACTCTGTATTATATACAGTACAGATTTGTCGAAAGTTTGACATTAAACTAGTGAAATATTGTCGATTCTAAGCTCTTTTTGGCCCGACAATAGCTAAATATCGACAGTTCTTCGAGAGCTTCTATCTATCTTTCAGTGATATTGCAAGCCTAGGCGTATTAAGGCTCTGAAAAAGTTTTATGACCATCATCACATTATTGTTGACAAGTTTGACGTCTCTGTGTCCAGGATTGCCCTAGATATATTTGACGTACCATAGTTCCATGTTCCTTTCACACTATTTTGATTACACACGTGGCGGGTGTAGCTAGCTAAACAGGAGGTGCTTACCCTTCCGGAGCACCCGACCTAATTTCCCGGTAGAAGTTCACGTTTCTTACCTACTTGTCAGTTCCAAAGTTTATACTTTGCTTCTGGATTGTGATGCGGACATGGATACCATGTTTGTTATGCTTTCGGCAGCTTTTTTGTCATTGGCTATCGATATATCGGCAACAGAGTTTCCCGGAATCTTTGTCGCTTGCTCGGTGTTAAACTTTCGACAGACCTTGCTGATTTTTGTAACGACACAAGCAATACAATGTAAACTTAGTTTGTTTAGTAGCGGAAGAGACAATTGTTTGAACTCATAACCATTATAACAAAACATTTTTATTATTAATAATAATAATAATAATAATAATAATAATAATTATCTTAATAATAATTATTTTCCCCTGTTTATTTTTATTTCATGCCATCTTTACACCATCTTTATGCATGCATAAAGACATGTTTTCGTGCTGTGTTATTTCAAACAGATACACACTGGCGACTCGGGCAACCTCATTTGAAACTTATGGCAATCATGCATGCTACAGTAAATAATTATTTGTGAAAAATGTTTAATTTATGTAAAGTACAAAAACGGTTCACAATATTTGATTTTACACATACATTACATTAAGCATTTAAAGCTGGAATTCAATGTAAATAATAAAAGTAATTTTGGCATAAAGCAAAAACGAGCTTATATATATAGTACATAATAAATACGATAGCGACAGAATACACTATTGCCATATACTGCTTTTGAATTTTTATGAAATTATGACAATTTGTGCTATGACAGTATTAACATTGAAGGTAGTTTTAATATAAAACAAAACAATACAAAACCATGATAATTATTACTAATTAACATTATCGCTTGTCAACAACTCTGTTCTATATATAATTCTAAGCTGAATGGAGATGCTATGATATTTTTAATAACAAACATTTAGAATAAGAACTAAGTAATAAACATAAATTCAATGTAAGAATTGACGTAAGTTAAAGCAGGCTCTGGCAAATTTTCAACAATACGCTTCGCTTCGCTAGTAATGTGATTTGCCCCAGCTTACAGCTTTAACAGTAACGAGATTAACAAGAAATGTCAATTCTTAAATAATATCGTGATGTATCGATATCTTTAATATACAGGGAAATCTGTTTAAAGTATTTGAAGACAGGTGATTTTTCCGATTACACAGGTTCTCAGTTTACACAGATTTTAACCAACAACATTTAATACAGAGTGTATATACAGTAAAGTACAGTGGAGTGATGATGTTTATGCCCCGGTCATGATTCTTTCACGTGTATTACCACTGCGGTAGCTCGGTTGGTAGAGTGCTCGCTCCGTAAGTTGGAAGTCTGACCTAAGACTTGAAAGTGGATAGTGACTGTTTTTTTTTTTTTGCCAAGCACTCGGAATTACAAAATGAATGTCGCGTTTTTTTTTCGGATTGGAACTTAAAATGAATGACGTCCCGCATGACGGAAGGTGTGGAACCCTGCTGTATAATGCCATCAGCGCAACGCACAGGCAAAAATTCTGCACCTTCGCCTTTAGCTGGCAACGTCCAACGTCTCGATATAAGTGAAATATTCTTGACTTGGGCGTTAAACAACACTACTCTCTCTCTCTCTCTCTCTCTCTCTCTCTCTCCTCTCTCTCTCTCTCATATCGAGATTGTCAGTTCTAGGATTCTAGGATGGTTTGACTTTCTGCAAGCGAACTAACAAACTGCCTCATAATAGGTTAATTATACGGATTGGATTCGAACCTAGCTGTACATGTATCTAGAGAATCACCGTGGAAAATAAATCCACCATTCAGCCACCAAGCTACATTTTATACAACGCCTAGAACTAACCATTTCTATATACTGGTCAAGTAAAAGGCAAACAACATTGACCTGTCTACTTGACTTTTCCTTAGGAATATTCATATACGATGACCTTCCGGATGATAAAGAGATAGTGTTAAGATTCGCAGCTAATAAAAAAAAACAAAGCACGTTTCACAACATAAATAAACGCCTATGAATGTACTGGCCTGTAATAAATATTTAAAATAAAGGTCAAGCGGACAGGTCAATGTTGTTGAGCTATAAACTGTAACTATAGTAACAAAAATGAGTCCGCAAGTAAAATACAGACATGTCGAAAGTTTAACACTGAGCTAATGCAAAGGAGTCGAAGTTCGGATGCTGAGTGGTCGAGATAGGGGATAACACAGCCGACCGATAGATAAGAACTATCGAAGTATATATATATATATATATATATATATATATATATATATATATATATATAGATAGATAGATAGATAGATAGATAGATAGATAGGTAGATAGGTAAGGTTAGCTACTAGTAACTGGCTACTTGTAGAAGAAAAGCTTGCTACTAGTAACTGGCTACTTGTAGAAGAAAAGCTAGCTTCTAGTAAATGGCTACTTGTAGAAGAAAAGTTAGCTACTAGTAACTGGCTACTTGTAGAAGAAAAGCTAGCTACTAGCTAGTAGCCAGTTACTTGTGGGAGAAATGTTAGCTACTAGTAGCCAGTTACTTGTGGGAGAAAAGTTAGCTACCAATAGCTAGTTACTAGTAGCTATCTTTACCTATCTTATATATATATATATATATATAGCTAACGACGGGTCGAGATGAACTACCGATTACTAACTAATTCAGTAGCTAAGTCAAACTTTCGACAGGTCTATACTTACCTTACGAAACTATTTTTGGAACAAACTCAGCCAGGGATTTACAGAAACCGGTGTAAGATTTCTTCCAAGTTCTGAACACCCTGTGCGATATCGATGTGTTGTTCCTCAGTTATGTTACTGTCAGATCATAAGCAATAATGAGAACGGTCTACGCTAATACGTGACATGCATTGATTCAATAAGTGCGTTGTAAATAATCTCTCTCTCTCTCTCTCTCTCTCTCTCTCTCTCTCTCTCTCTCTCTGTTATTTCATTATCACATGGCATTTGTTATTTAAGTACTAGTTACTAATACACAGGTCACAATGAAGGACTACAGACTTGCCGAAATCCAGGGTAGTCATTTTGATATGGACCGAGTCTGGCCCGAGGACAGTTCATAAACCTATATCATAGGCGTAGGAGCAGGGGGAGGGGGGTGGGGGGGGGGTGCGGGGGCCGGGCCCCCCCCCCCCCAATGTCAGAGAAGGGGGGCCAGCCCCCGCAATATATTGTGTGAAATTTTGTATCATGCTAAAAAAATTAGAAAAAAAACAAGAGCTTTAACAGAAAATGTCCATTTGGTAACCAATCAATTATCAATTTCATTATTATACTTGTAAAAGGGCGTCAAATTGTCCGGGGTACCCTCATATCCAGTGGCGGATTCAGAGGTATCCCCCCCCCTTTTTTTTTTTTGTCGCTAATAATACATATTGTTCAGCTCAGATTGCACCAGAATGCAGGATTTTGCGCCACTTTTTCAAAATTTTTCGGGGGAGCATGCCCCCGAACCCCCCTAGAAGGTTCGAGCCTTCGGCTTTCACATTATACGCCCCCTTTCTAAAATTCTGGATCATCTCCAATGAGAGAGATTGATTATGGAACTTGTGTTTATAAATACGGTTATTTTATATAATCTTGCCTTTATGTCACAGTATTAACCTATCAAAACGATGCACAATACATTGAAAATGCGTCTAGACAGGACTTAGTTTTGAAAATTTTCCGGGGGAGGCCCCCCAGACCCCCACCTATGCGAGGGGTTTAGCACCCCTCTCATACTCTCCCCGCCTCGTGCCGAGGTCGTACCTGTGGCACGACATAGACATAGCTTCGGTTTGCCCCCCCCCCCCCCCCCAATATTAAAAACCTTCCTACGCCTATGTATATGCTTTCAAACCAAATCTGTTCAATATGCATTTGTTAACTACAAAGGAGGCAACTCTTTGTGTTAAAGCCTGCCGGGTTTACCGATCTGTCTAAAGTTCCAACTTATTGCCGATTACCCAAACGACTGACATTGTGCATTAGTTCACTTTGTAATAAAATAATTAAAAATTAAAAAATGGTTTTTTTTTTGTTTTTTTTTTTTTTTTTTTTTGTTTTTTTTTTTTTTTTGTAAAATGTGGCCATAATCTCTGAAAACGGGGTTTAAGTAATAATAATGAATATGTGGTCTACGTGAAATGACACATATTTTTCCAATGCTAAGGCCCGGTCCCATTACCAATAACAAAATAAGGCTTGACATACATGTGCATTGTTAAATAGTTCTGAATGTAACCAAAAATCAACAAATTCCGAGGTTAGGCTAGCAGATGCAGTCTAGAAGCGGCATCGCTCTGGACATTATTATCCCGTATAATAAATTTCTTCCATTCGATTTTCACCACAACTACACGGAATAACACCAATTTTTCTGGAGACATTCCAAGACCATGGTCCCATTACCAAAATGCGACATGGCAGTCCCAAGGAGTACATTCAAATAGTTCTTAGTAAGACCAACCGTCAACAAAGTCCGGGATTAGCAGGTGAAGCCTGAAAGCGACATCACTACCTCTCACAGCAGTTGTGCAGGAGTGCTGGCTCCGTAAGTGGGAAGTCATGGGTTCGAATCTGGACCAGGTCTGACCCAGGACATGAAAGTGGGCAGTGACTGTTCTTTCGCCAAGCATTCGGCATTACAAAATGAAAGTCATAGTTCTTTCGGTTGGGAAGTTAAAATAAACGAGGTTTTGCGCGATAAAGAACCCTGCTGTATAATGCCATCAGCGCAACGCACAACCAACATTTCTGCACTTTCAGCTAAAGCTGGCTACGTCTAAGTATGAGTAGAATATTCTTGACTGGGACGTTAAACACCATTACTCACAGCTCGTCTCAAATAAAATCCTTTCCACGAGGGATAACTCTAACAGTCTTACTAAATAATCGATATCTGTTAGAGTTGCGTCCCTTAGTATGTATTACACAATAGGCCTGTAAAACCTTGCACAAATCCGGGATTTTTATTAAAGAGGAAATTATGTGACTTAAATTATTAGCTCCAAAATTTGCTCTTAAAGGCCAGTGTGACTTAATCATGACAGCAAAAACCATCATATCTCATCTTAGGTGAGTACACCACAAAATTAGTCTGTGTTCAGTTCAGTAAAGTACAGTCCAAATAAAGTACAGACCTGTCGAACGTTAAATGATAACCGAATGAATTAGTACCTAATTGGCAGTTCATCTCTGATTCTCATTATATTTTAGCTACATAATACCACTAATAATAATAATAATAATAATAATAATACATGTAATTAATAGTATTATTACAGTGGCGGATTGGGGGGGGGGGTTTGCGGGGGTTGCAACCCCCCCCCCTTTGAAAAATTTAAAGAGAGAGAGAGAGTGAGATATTGACTGATTAAAATTATTTTCTTGGCCCCCATCGGGGCTCTGCCCTAGACCCATCGTCTCTGGAAGCTCGCGCCTTCGGCGCTCGCATCTAGCATTGATATAATTCTCGCCCCTCCCTTTAAAAAATCATGTATAGATCTCAACCCCCCCCCCTTTAAAAAAATCCTGGATAGTTCTCAACCCCTCCCCCCCCCCTTTCAAAAAATCCTGTATCCGCCCCTGTATTATACGAAGTGGTTATTGCCCCGTACGTGTCAAACGTGTTTAAACGGTTGAAAGGAATTTTTAATTCAGCCTCGTCAGTCAGTGTTTAACGGGAAAATTCAATAGAACCTTTAAAGCTACGGTGAAGTTTTGTCAAGATTTTTTGTACAAAAAAGGTTAAAGGACGGTGTTAATTAAGCCTGTTTAGCCGGAAATTGCGATGGAACCTTGCAAGTTACGGCGAAGTTTACGATTTACTTTATTGCATCTAATATGGCATACTTTTACGACGGTCATAGTCGATTGCCGTCATGTTTTAAATGACTTAATAATTTTTCCCGATTCTTGGAAAATTCGCGTGATATTTGAATTCGCGACTTAGAGTCCTTGCGAAATTACGCGTAATCAGGGCCGTAACTACTACAGAGGCAGACAAGTCAGTTGCCTCGTCCAGGATTTTTCCAAAATTTGGGTAATTAAATCCAAAATATCCAAATAAATTACTGATGAAAACCTATGAGTTTGTCAATTTGTAAATCAATCCTAGTTACGGCCCTGCTGGATGTACCAACATTGGTCGTTTGTGGAAAGAATTATGACGAGCAATTTGTCATTCTACTGTACAAAAATACTTGAGCAATAATTGTAAGTAAATATTTAAGTATGTTGAACATACTCATATTTAAGAAATAACATTCTATTTGAGTGCATACCAATAAATTAGTTCCCTTTGTGATCATGAATATTCATGACGTTATATCACGTGGTCCCAAGTTCAATGACTTGGAAAATATGAATACCAAAACAATCGATTTGTAATTGTTTTTTCCCAATATGGCAACTCAACTTAACTTCTGTTGCACCGGTGTCAAGAGTAACCGACGTAAAATCAAATATGTCCTCCCAGAATGAAAGTAATTAAATCTGGGTTCTGTTGCATGAATTGACGTCTTGGACTTGTACTTTTAATACCCCCTAATGTGCCTCATTAAAAACATCAGATTTGTCAAATAGATCAATTTTAAAAAACTCGGGGAACTTTTTTGTGTGTAATTTTAAGAACACATTTGATTGTATCCGGAACAACATCTCTTGTAATTCCGTTTCTCTTTTCGGAAATTATTTTAAGTCGTAAGTTAGTTGAAGTAAACAATTTCAAAAACTCGGTTATTTCGACTTTTTTCATATTTTAAAAGAAAATACTGTTGGATGAAATCGAGTTTACGCTTCGTAAATTTAAGTTTAGTGGGAACCTCGAAATCCAGACAAATATACTAGAAATGTACATAAACGTATTCTAACCGGTGTCAAGGCAAATTTTACATGTCGGAAAATATCCAATGGATGCTTATTGGATCGAAAAGGGCGAGCTAAAGATTTTTGTCTATTTAGCCTATAGTCTCTATTACGTTGACGTTAATCCAATATGGCGGCGTATGCTAATTAGAAAATGGGACAAATTGTTCCACATGTGTATTCATTTGGTATTATGAATAAGAGTCAGGAATAGCATATTCAATGAACTGCGAAGCAGTTCATGTTAAATATGCTATTTCTGAATGTTATTTCTTATATTTACAATCATAAAAAACATTGATAGCATGTCCGAAATGTAAAATTATCTCTACAATAAGTTATTTCATTCAAGATTCCGACAAACATACGGGATTGATGGAACAGCCTTGCTCCAAATAAGGAAAGTTACGTCGCGAGTAGACTTGCTGACCAATCAAACAATGCATGACGTAATAGATGTCATTCTGTGACGTAATCGAATAGTTAAACGTTACGTAATCAGAGGTCATGACCCCACACTGTATTCAAGAGCAATTGAATGCCAGTTAAAACAAATAGGTTCATCTAAAGAAGGTCAATTCCAATTGTAAATATTTGAAGACTATATGCTTGTGTTGTACCATGGTTATGCATCAGCTCATATTCTTATACATGTGCATGCATAAATACCAGGTTTTGTAGTTTTTACTGCATCCGACTGTCTGTCTGTCTGTCTGTCTTTCTGCTTTACAGAATTATTCAATATGAACCATAATAATTCTGAAAGATTACGATTTTCCTTGGGGATTGTTAATCCAGTGAGTCACTAAATATATAAGGACGAACGACGTAATCAAAATGCTGTACATATTTCGAAGCAAATTTTGCATTTAAATTGAAGGAAATGGCAGGATTTTTTGTCAAAAATTTCAAGCCTCCGGCTTGCCTCGCCCACAAATCATGATCCTACTAGTACATACTATTTTGCAAGAACATGTGGCAAACTCTGTATAAAAGAGTGTTCTGGAATATGCTCTTTTGCATTTCAAACACAAGTTTCGATTTTGACTGGTAATTCCACACCATGAGCAATATTTCAGTATGGTTTGGTTATGAACTCAATTTATTAGTCATGTAGATTTATCAGTGTACTATGCAAAAGGCACACATAATGAACAAACACTTAACTATAGCCACGGCCACTTTATTTTTAGAAATTGTTTTAATTTTGGTTTAAACATTTATAATTCAGTTTAGCCTTTTTCATTTTAATGTAACAACCCAAGTCTGCAAGTTATGCTGAAATGTCACAAAGTACCATCTTTTGCTAAAACATGGAACTTAAATAACACTGAGAAATTATATGCCGATAAATTTAAAGTCGCCATTTTGTTTTCGGAATTATGGGTTCAAAAACTCTTGAGCTTGGTATCCGCCATTTTTGAATTCAGCACCCTCGAATTATGTTAAATAAATCATGTTACCAACTTTTACTTTTTGATTAAAAGGCATAAATTGACTGAATAAATCCATCTTAGACAATTTTCAACACTTTAGCTAGAACTTCGAAAGAGTTCCATTTGCACTTTTAATTTTTTTAGATTTTAAATGATAAAGGCAAATAATTGATCTGAATAAAATAATTTTGAAAAGTGTATTTAAAATTAGCGAAGGGTCGGTGAGTTTTATTAGTGAAGTAAGTAAGTAAGTAAGTAAGTAAGTAAGTAAGTAAGTAAGTAAGTAAGTAAGTAAGTAAGTAAGCAAGCAAGCAAGCAAGCAAGCAAGTAAGTAAGTAAGTAAGCAAGCAAGCAAGTAAGTAAGTAAGTAAGTAGGATGAGTGAACTAGTAAGTGAGTCTAGATTTTAACGACTAAGTTACAATTTGACTTATCTCGCTTATCAGTCTCTCATTAATATGAGAATATTAATAGACTCTTTCGCGACCAGTAATGGTTGATTCTTTTTCTCGCACCCTTTACCTTTAAAAATCCATTAAAAGCTTCTAGGGTCACAGAAAACAGCTGTTTATTTAGGCGTAGTATGTAACCTGTCTCTAGACTAGAAAATCCCACATGGGTAAAACGCAAAATTTTACATGTCACAGGTGTGTGAATATTATGTACATAACATGACAGCAGGACACATCACAACATATACCGGATACCTGTGATTACTGTAACGAACAATGTACACTTTCCTGACTATGGACAGATAGCTGTGATTAATATACAGACTTTATTTCATGCAAATATCACTATAGGTATGTTTGTTTCAGCACAAATAGTTGTAAATCATTTTTACAGAAGTACCGATACCTTACACCTGGATATAATGTATCATTATGTTCGATGTACGTACAAAGTCGGGAGTTTTGTTATACCAATTGTCTAAATAAATCTTTATCATAGGTTTTGCACATGTATTTATTGTTTATGCAGTTTTTGATAACCTCTTGTTGGTTGCTATGGTTATTGTCAGGTAAATGTAACTTAAAACACATGTATCCCTACATGTATCTTCGATTGCAAGTTAACTCGTCGTTCTTGGGCTAATTTCACCCACGGGTTGCTTTTTATCGGTCTAATCTGGCTGTCAAGTACTATCAATTCTAAACACAGGGCTGTTCTCGTGCAACAATTCTTTCTCGTATTCTTTTTTTTCCTGAACACTTTTTATAAAGTAACCTCTTCATTGTTTGAGATTCGTACGTTATGTTTGAACTTGGACTATGCTAGGTTGCCAGTGTTGGGTATATATCGTAGTCTTGGCAGAGAGTTCTTTAGCGCCCGACATCTCACAGCCTATGTTTGACGCGAAGTCAGAAAGATCCTTGTGGTAGAAACATTGTCAATTTGCTTGCCGGGAGTTTGTAGTTTTCTGCGGGTACTCCGCTTCCCTCACCACCCAACAACTGAATGCCTCGATATGAGAGAATTGACATTGACCGAGACGAAAAAACTCAATTGCTATACTCCAACCTTGAACGGTATAGCAGAACCTGTTGTCATTATTTCAGTTGGTTTGTGCTTACGTGTGCTATAAAGCTATTTTAATCGGTAACAAATAATTTGCTATACAAACCTCCTCAGTAAAACTTCATGAGGGTAAGGTTAATTTGTTGGAGTTTTACGCCTGAACCTAGTTGTTCGAAGCTTGATTTGTTTAATCGGACGGGTGATTAACAGAAATTTAACATCAACAGAAACAAAGTATCATTATTTTTTAATTTTTTATAACAATGTGCTTTGATTTGATGAAATTCTATCAATTTTTATTTCGCAACATATTAAAAATTATCCAAAAAACAAATTTCAACAAATCATTAATTTAACTTATCAAGCTTCGAAGAACTGACCTCTCATGTTTTAAAACCTAGGTAAATAATTAAAGTGTATTAAATGCTCAGGTCTATAGAGGCAGTATCATGTGATTCTGTTTACCTTGCTCCAGTTTCACAACCACGCCTTAACTAAGATTTTCCTACCTAAACTTAAATATGGCATTTTAGTTTTTGTTAATTATTAAGACATTCAGGAATTTAAAGCCGTGACTCTACAAAACTAACAACATTTGTATTGGTTTTTTTTCAATTAATTTTTCCAAATACTATTTCCCAAAGTATACTAATTTATCCGTGAAGGAATGCTTGTCAAACTAGAGCTAAAGTTCCTCAATGATTAAATGGCAAATATAATGCCAATATTAACTAAAGGGAAGTAACCCTTAAATGCATTATACGAATGCAAGTTCGACCACCCTACAGTCCCGATTTGCACACAGTGATTATTTCCTATTTAGAAATTTGAAATCCCATTTACGGAGAATCAGATTTCCTGATGACGATTGACTTGAGGCTACCACAGAGGCATAGTTTCAGGACTAAACCGAAGACTTCTATTTCAAAGGTATAGACAGTCTGAAAGAAAAGTGGGCTAAGTGCATTGGGGTAATTGGGGACTGTATTGAAAAATAATAATAAAATGTATGGTTTGTTGCAGCAATATATGCCCCGTTCTATGAACTTTCTGACCTCCCTTCATATATCAGTATTTTCGCTACTTTAGGGCTCTTCTACTCCAACTCGCCTAGCATAAGAATGACCCGCGACCTTGCTCTTGCATTACTGTATTTTATGCGATGGAAAGTTCGATGCACTCGGGGAATTACCTGATCAATTTGGAAACACGAGATATGACAATAAAGGTGAACTTACCGCGATGTTTTGCAGTCAACACAAGAGATGTGACGTACGCTCGTCAAATCAGTCTATGTCATAGACTACGTTTTTTTTTTTTTTTTTTTTTTTTTTTTTTTTTTGTGATAGCGCAATATTCCCTATGCTTCAAGTTTGTTAGTTAGCTGACTGGATTAGAAAATGTGGTCTCATATAGTGGTCATTCATCTTCATCGCGGATATAATCATTTTATGGCCAGTCCATGATAGGGACGCAAGAACACGAGTTTGTATAAATTTGATTTTACAATTTATTTCAGTATTTTAAATACACTTTAGAAATGTGTGAAATTCCAAAATAAAATCATCAACATATTACATCATCAGTTTTTTCTTATTTTTTATTTATTCATTTTTATTTATTTATTTATTTATTATATTTGCCTATATGACTACAGAATCAGATGGATTTACAAAATAAAAAATACATTTATTGCTATAATTAAAGTAATGTTTGTGAATATTGGGAATAATAAGTATATTTTAATTTTTAGCTTGCTTGCATGCCTCGGATTTTATATTTTCGAATATATTTGTAACATACATTTTGTTATTAAAAACATGGATTTGGACATCTAAATGCATTGTATATTGGATTTCCATTAACATTTAAAGAAAAATTGAAAACTGACTGTATTTTACATTTTCATAATTCAATAGCTATATAAGTGATATTTCAGTTATAGATGCAGAGAGAATTACAATCACTTAATATCTTTTAAGTCCTTATATCAACTGTTTGAGTTTTATAATTGGTGGTCTAAAATGTTAAAATATTATGTAGACTAATATTGGCCTGTCATATCCTCTGTCCCCATCAAACCAGCCTATTCTGGCCTGGTAGTATCTATGTAGCCTTATACTAGCTGCTAATGAGCGCCACCAAGCAGGGGCGTAGCTAGGCGTACGTTTGTACGCAAAAACGTCCACATCGTTTCGTTTACAAATATATTTCCTCTCCTCCGTTTAACCACACCACTACATTAATTGAACGCCCATTTTAACTTGACTTTCTCAATTATTGAGTGTTGTTTTCGTAGTGCTTATGCCATACAACATCAGATCCCCTTGTACCTCGTCTTCAGATTTAAGAATGAACTAGTCCTCAAAAGAACGACAAAAACTACCACAGCATAGCATAAAATTATAAGAAAAATTCTGATAAATAGCGCCCTGGAGGGCCGAAAATTCGCATCAAGGCGGCCCCAAACCCCCTGTCCTCTTTAGGCGTCCTCATCATAAACACCCCAGCTACGCCCCTGCCAAGTGACACCTTGGTCAGACGTCTACGGCCGACATTATAGTAGCAGAACAGTTTTAATGTTTTCCAAAACAAAAAGAAAATTAAATTCATTTCTATAGTTTGTCTGGTTTCATTAGTTATTGCCAAGTACATGGGTTTTAAGCCTTCTATTATCAAAAAAAAGATGAATAACATTTTCATTTGATTTTATTAAAAATTTTAATTGATCAAAAACAATTCTACTTCATCTAAACTTAAGCCAAGATATATGATAATAATGCACTCATTTTTATGTTCGAAATTTCTAAATTCCTGGATGAAATATCATTGTACAAAGAAATGGTTGGTTTACAAACATATATATCCATTTGTAAAACGGAAACGGGAGTTCATCCTGACGAAACGGTGTCTCTGATGATCAACTGAGGATCTCTTCTCTGTCGGCAAATCGTAAATCCCCAACGTCTGTCCCTGAAATTAATAATAGTGTCACTTAAAGTACTTAATTAACAGAGTCGTTATCAAGTGGAACACGACTTGGAATGGCCTTCGTGGAACTGAATGAAGAAATACCTAATGAAAGTTCAAACAGGAAGGGGAAAAGCTTCTAGTAGTTTAAACCATAACGATGTAGATGCCAAACGTTTCCGCCCAAGAACCCTCTGTAAATCCCCACCGCCGCTCCCTAAAAGTCTTATTTAAATTAAAGTTTATTTATTTATTTACCTATGTGAGATTTAAAAAATACCCAGAAAACTTAAAACACTTTCTTTAGGTCTACAGTTGGTTATTTGCTTATTCAACTGTAGACCCGCTGTATACTTGATCCCCAAAGCTTTTTTGTTTTGTCGTGTATCTCTTATGTTCAGCTTTTCAGTTAATTTTGTTAACGATATACCGCGGATTTTTCAGGATGAAGAATCTCAAAATGTCTTATGGACAAAACATCAGTTTCACAATCATTCCTTAACAAAAATTTTCCTTAACTTAAACCTGACAATTTTGATACTGGTCCTTGCTCGCTCTGTAAGTCACGACAAGATCGGTGTTAGAATTCTAGTGGAATCTAGTAGGTTCTGTGGTCTAAGAAACTTGTATTTGGATCACAAGCAAACTCACTAGTTTGAACCCCATTTGAGTCAAATCCTAAGACAGGGAAGTTTGTTAGCTTGCTTGTCATCAGTCTGGTTTTCCTAAGACACTCAGTTTCCTCTGTTATATCAGAAATGATTGTCCCAATAAAGACCATTTTAAACAGTTAACCAACTGATCAAGAGGCAAATCATTCCTTGTATTTGAAATCAAAAACAAACATACCAATCCATGTCCGAATCACAATCCAGAAGCAAAGTAAAAACTTTGGAACTGACAAGTTAGGTTAGACACGTGAACTTGCACCAGGAAAGTGAGGCCGGGTGCTCCGGAAGGGTAAGTACCTCCTTTATTTATATTGAAGATATCGAGGAATATAAGCTGTCATTTGAAGATCACTTCGAACTTGCAAACTTTGTATTAAATGCCAAAAAATGTTTTTATGTTAAAAAAGATTGCCAAAATTTGTCGAATTTAAGTTAAGGAAAATCTTAGTTAAGGATTGACCGTGAAACCGGGGAAAGAGCCACATCCAATAATGTGAACATAAAACTAATAACCATTAATCAACAAGTCGTGGATAGTTTGGCATTTAGAAATGTATAAGAAATGTAGAGTAGGTAAAACTGTATTGTCATGAAGCTTTTCTTAACACATGTCTACATTTAAAAAGCAGAAACAAGCCAAGAAGTAGTTTAACTGAATAAAACAAAAATTGTATAACCAGGCAGTCGAGATGGGAACTTCATATATCTAAACTAAACATAAAGAATCTGCCAGTAGGTACTTTTTGTAATTTGTACTTGTTCAAAGGGCAATAACTCACCGGGAAATGAACAAACAAAATCGGGTTTTGCACTTCTCGTTTAACGATGATGCTTCATACCACACGTTTCGTAAAATAGTGTTTTATGGTTTTTGGAGAATTACTGAAGACAAAAAAGTGTCTTGACGGAAAGATCAAACTCAGAATTAGAAATGTCTCTCTCTTCCTTCAAAAATATATTTTCGAACCATGATAGTACTGGATAGTAAACATATTAATTGAGATTTAATTCGACCTATAAAATATTATACCATTGAGCAGCTTAACGTGATTTACACTACATCAAATATGAGACGGAATATACATGGACATATTTAGCAAGAAAAATGTTACAAATCTTACCTATGTAGCCAGTGTCTTGATGATGTCCTTACTGCTGTGATGACGTAATCTTCTGGTGCTATATAGTCGAACGCTTGTCTATAGCCGTTTACATAACGGGTCGATTTACATTGATGGTTTTTGTAAGTCATGGCTGTTAATGAAACAAAGAGAACTATAGTGAGAAACAGCTACAGTTAGAACGCTCATGCCACAAGCACAATAATGACACATCGAGGTCACGGTATTGACATATCGAGGTCTAGATATTGGCACACTGAGGAAACAATATTGACACATTGATGACACAATATTGACACATTGATGACACAATATTGACACATCGAGGTCACGATAATAACACTAAAGACATAATATTTACCCATTTAGGATATAAAATTGACACACTGTGGAAACAATATTGACGCACTGAGGACATAATATTGACACATTGAGGACACAATATTTAACACATCAAGATCATTATATGGCACATTAATGTCACGATATTGACACACTGAGGACACAATATTGACACATAGCGGTCATGACATTGACACTTTGAGGTCACAATATTGACACACTGATGACATAATATTGACACATTGAGGTCACAAAATTGACAAACCGAGGAAACAATATTGACACATTGAGGACATGATACTGACACATTGAGGTCACACTATTAACACATTGGGGTCACGATACTGACACATTGAAGACACAATATGGACACATCGAGGACATAAAATTGACACACTGAGGACACACTATTGACACATTAGGGACACAATATTTATTTAATATTGAGGTCACGACACTGACACACTGAAGACACAATATTGACACACTGATGACATTAAATTGAGGACGCTGAGGATAATATTGACACAAAAAGGTCACTTTATTGACACATTGAGGTCACAAAATTGACACGTTGATGTTACGATATTGACACAATGATGACATAATAATATTGACACATTGGAGTCATGATATTGACACATTGAGACCAAAATATTGACACATTGAGGTCAAAATATTGACCAATAAAATATGTCATTTGGTTTGTTTGATTTTTCTAAGGCTACGTTTCTTTCTCACAAACAAACGAATTCAATTATACATAAATACATGTATAAAGCCCCATTTATACGGCGAGAATTGCATACCAAAGTAATTTTACTCATATGTTAATTTACTCACATATGCAAATTGTGTCGTATGAACAACTTTGCATATACGCAAATTTTACTCATGTAAGTAAATTTGCACCTAGTAGGGACCAAGTGCAAATTTGCTATAGTATGTGCGTATTTTATACTAAGGTATGCAAATTTTGCTACAGTGTCATATGAACACACAGTGATATTTACTTACATAATTTTAAACGTATGGGCTTATGCCAGGTTATTTATCTCTATGGGTTAATGTTCATTCAGGTCCATGTGGTGCAGGAATGAATATTGGTGTTTGCCATCTGCCTTGTACCAGAAAAAATGTTGTCCACTTATATACAATGTCACAGATTAACATTACATATATCGTATTGTATTGACATCGAGCTAACCAACAGGTGTCAATTGTAAGGGAAACCCATTCACCACATACGGTGGGGATCTAACTCATAGCAGTTAAAGAAGCCAACTACTATTAACCACCACTGCCCTCATTGATTTGTAATACTAATCAAATAAAGATCAAAAGTTGTAATTGAAATAGAATTATTTGACAAAAGCACAAAAACTAGTGACAAACGGTCACACAAATTTGACGTTTTACTAGTTTTCGAAAAGAAAGTGCTGAAGCAACAAAAGCCAACCAAAGAATGTAAAAAATTTACTATTACAAATTTGACAATGAATTGTCCATGAAAGGAGATGCCATGTCGTCACGAAGTTTTTTGCGAGAACAAATATTACAAGCATCATCATCTTCAACATCATTAAATAATTTTTACCATCAAGTTCAATAAAAACATTCGACCGATCCCTAAAGAGTTAATTTGCAGCTTTATATACAGGGATGAAGCTTATCTAATTTGAGTTAGGGGTCCAGCTCAGTTACAAAAGAAGTTTTAATGTAATGAATAACTAAAATATGTAAACAGTTTGGGGCCCAGACTGGGTTTTAGGAGACATGGGCTAATCTAAATATCTGATATATGTTACGAGGAACAACACAAGCTCCTTTTACAGAACAAGCAAACACGACATGGACATCAATCCTTTATTGCAAACATCACAATGGGCATTTCAAGCAACCCAAAGAGATCGAAGATCCATGCCAGTGTCGTTCTACCCTAACTAGACGGCATATAAATGTGCTCTGCACTTGTATAAGATTTTGTTTTTTGTATAAGGCTTGAGAAAACAAGTCTTTAGAGGATATGTCACATAACATTTAATGTATTTTATGATTAAATTCAAAAACTGGTATATTACAGATCATATATGCTGGATCACCAAGTAGAACGGCTCCTTTGCCATTATAATAGCTCAGTATCAAATCAGTGCTTAAATTGTAAGGAAACGTTCTTATCTGATAAACAATTCTAAACTGTTCAATGTTCAGAATGAGAATTATCCAAAATTGGTTGAAAACTTCAAATTTACTTATGGTACATAAATTATGTATGAACGCAAAGTAAAATATACTTTTGCTTACATAAGTAAATTTACATATGAGTAAAAATACTTTGGTATGCAATTTTCGCCGTATAAATGGGGCTTAAATTAGATAGAGTATACAACAAGTTTTAAACATCACCAGGTTAATTAGAGTTAATTAATTAGATTTTGATTTTGACTTACTAAATCTCCTACAGCATCTAAAGCTCCACCTCCTGTCTTTACTTCCTGGTACCCAAACACCCCTTATACCATTTAAATAGTAGTCCTTCTTACAGTTGTAGGTAAACGATGAAACTACGCTAGTTAATGCTGCAACACATAAACAATTATATACAGTAAAACTTCGATTCATCGCCACCATTTGTCAGTCATATTTTGGCGTTATAAAGGGGTTTGGCGATAAATTAAGGGAGGCTCATGAAGAAAAACATAAACAAAATGGATTTTGGGACTTTAAAATAGTGTGGCGATAAGCGAGGTGGCAAAGTTATCGAGGGGCATTATAACGAGGTTTTACTGTATTTATAATTTTTACATTTCTCTCTCTAAACATTGATACTTTACAAATCATCTCTATCGCTCAACCACAAATATACAGATCAATGTTGGCATGTTCGGATTTTGTATTTATATTAAAATAATGCATTTAAAATCAGCACATGACAATGTTGAAATCACAATCCCATGAAAATTGGCAAATTATAAAGCACGTGAACTTTCATTACATAAAACAAACGGAGAGAGAGAGAGAGAGAGAGAGGTTTTCACATTTTACAATGTAATGAACACCTTGATTTTTAATGGCTTAATGCTTTAAATTATTGTCAAAATTTGCAAAACATTGAACACTTTTCAAACTAAAAGGAACATAAAAACCCGATGCGGATAGTTATTATGAGTTTTTTATATTGTTAAATATAATACATGTATATATATATTTGCACTTTGTGGAAGAATTGTAACAACTCCTAATGAAGTCCGACGCCTAATGAAGTCCGGACTTCATTAGGCGTCGGACTTCATTAGGAGTTGTTACAAAGCATATAGTTCAGTTGGGTTGGTAGAGCGTTGGACTTGTTAACTGTTTCAAATCCTGGGGGATGTCGTAACATTAAGCAACTTACTTATTTCACATTCCTGTTGACTTACACGGTGTCAGGATAGTGAACGAAGTGGACAGCAGCATTTGCAACTGCTGTCTCAGTGAACTACCGCCTAAAAGTCGCCAAGTGTGCGCTTATGAACAAAGCATACATGCATAGAATACAGCCAGTCATGGTTACATCGGGGTAACCTAGTGTAATTTTGCTGACACTAAAACAGTAGTACTATATTAAAATGCGCCAATACAAGCCGAAGGTTTACTGATGATGTTCTGCTAGGGTCTTATTTTAGTCCGTGGGCTAGGTGGACCCACCGTGCACCCCCCCCCCCCCCCAGGATCCTCCGACACCACTTTTTTCTGGTACCTTAGGGTGTCTAGTAATGGAATCGGGATGTTTCCCAGAAATAAGTTGGGATGCTCTTCATGAAAAACTTCAATATTTAAGAGTACCTGAAAGTTTTTAGTAAATTTCTCTATTAGGGGTAGGGAACGTTTTTATCTTTGTTTTCAATATTATTATGCAGATACAGATCATATGTGGTACCATTGTAAAGGGAACATGTTCAGCTTTTATAAAATACAAAGTTGATTGATGTAGCTGCTTCTATGTTGTCACCATGACGTCAAAAACGCAAGTTTTGAGGAAAAACGCTATAAAATCGTGTCAATTTATCCTTTATAAAATTATTTCTGTACAGCATAATAAAACACATTAAGACAAAGTATGTTTTCCATTTACTTAATGAATTGTAGTTATAAATGATCATATATTCTCATCTTCGATAAAAGACACCACTCTATTAGAAAAAATATATTAAAGATAGCCATTTTTTAAAAAATGATCGAAACGGGGTAGGGGAACGTTTTTATCTTTGTTGTCGATGATATTATGTAGATATAGATCATATTTGGTATCATTCTAAAGGGAACAGCTTCAGCTTTTATAAAGTACAAACTTGATTGGTGTAGCTATTTCTGTGACGTTTCTATGACGTCATAAACTCAATTTTTGAAGAAAAACGCTATAGAATCATTTGAAATTATACTATATGATTTTTTTTCTGTACCACCCAATTAAACGCCTTGAGACACTGTATGCTTTTCATTTACTTCATAAATTGTTGTTATAGATGATCATAATTCTCATTTTAAAGAAAAGACACCACTCTGTTATGAAAAATATATTGATTTAAAGATACCCTTTTATTTAAAGTTGATCGAATCTTAAGATTAATAGTTTTCACGATTAAAGTGACCCAATATGTTTCTTTGTATAAATAATAATATCATCATCATCATGGCATCATCATAATCATCATCATCATCATCATCAACATCATCATCAACATCATCATCATCATCATCATCATCATCATCATCATCATCATCATCATCATCATCAATTTTTTATACATTCATGACAATACAAATTTACAAAAATGCCCAACATCATCACCCATTATTCTATAGCTAACAAAAAGCTTAATTAATAATCTTAGTTTGAGAATGTCTTTAGTTCTTATCATTGTTATAGTGATTTAGCAGTTGTTTTAATGGTGGAGATATGCCACAGGGTTGTTATATGCATCTAGAGCAGTTGAAACCTAAAATGCAATTTCTGCCATAGGCTAGTTGTAGGGAAAAGGAAACATCAAGAATAAATATTCTACTTTGTACATAAAAGTATCATCATCATCATCATCATCATCATCATCAAAAATGCCCAACATCATCAACCATTATTCTATAGCTAACAAAAAGCTTAATCAATAATCTTAGTTTGAGAATGGCTTTAGTTCTTATCATTGCCATAGTGATTTAGCAGTTGTTTTAATGGTGGAGATATGCCACAGGGTTGTTATTTGCATCTAGAGCAGTGGAAACCTAACATACGTGTGATTTCTGCCGTATGCTAGTTGTAGCGAAAATGAAACAGAAAATGAAAATGAATATAGAATATTTCTTTTGCCTCACTATCAAGACTCTTGCAGTGCCTCCTCTTAGCAGCATTCAGAAACTGTACAGGTGAATTTATGGGAGGTTTCCCAGCAGCTACAGTCCCAGAGATGCAGTTCAGTCATGTTTCAAACATTCATAAGCAAAATCGTAGAATTTTGAACATTATCATCCATTATCCTCATAACATATGCTTTATCAGTACTATGCATTATAAAGACATAGTTCAAATAGTTTCTTGAACAATATATGGCCATCAGAGTATTTTTTTTCTCACCAAAAGCTTTGGCCTTCTTCTCTAACACTTGCCCTTTGGTAGTTTTCTGAGCGTATGTCTAATTCAGTTCCACCGTTTCTACACCATATAAGAGGGACAATTTTATATTTGAGTTGAATATTGGATTTTTGTTCTTAGTGGCAGACTAGCTTTCCATATGTTTCTTTATAATTTTGAATGCTTTTCTGGATATTTTTATTCTTTTCTTGATGCCCCGTTCTGTTTCTTCTTCAGCAACAATCATGCTCCCGAAGTAAAAGAGCTCAATTACCTCTTCAATTTAAAACTATCTTAATTTATACCTTTTGTTGTATTGTTGTTCAACATTTTGTTTCGTTTGAGTTGATCTTCAGTCCAGTTTTTAAAACTGTTTCGTTTAGTAGAGTGGTCTTTATCTACATTTGATTTAATGTGAGGGTCAATAGCGTATATCGGCGAAGCCCATATATTCTATCTCGGGTGTTAGTGTCCATTGTATTCCATTTATTGCAAATAAAGATGATTTGTGTTTGTATACAGCTTTGACAAACTCATGTATTCACATGAAATGCTTGGGTATAGTTTTCTCTTTTAAGACCTTAACAAATGTACACTTAGTATTTATAAAGGTATAATGCATAGTGTCATTCTACTGACTGTTCTAAACCTGGGCATGGCAATTTGGTCTGTGTAAGATTTTTTCCCTAAAACCAGCTTGTTTTGTTCAGAGCACCTAGTACCTCTTCTATTCCATCTTTTAGTCTATGAAGGACGATCTTTGACAGTTTTTGTTCTCAGCTACATTGGGTAGTATGGTGCCTCTCCAGTTCTTACATCTCCATTATCTACCCTCTTGTGTAGTTTAATGAGATCAAAAGTCCATATCCCATTATGTTAGAATAATTTCTCTTATCCTGATGATGCACAGTAACTTAGATATTTATTTAGGTCCTATAGCTTTTCCTTTTTCAAGTTGATTTATACTTTTTAATTTCTTTTTTGTTGGCACCCCTTCCTTATTTTATTATTAAAGGTATGTGGTGTTATGTCCAATATTTCTCATGGAGGTGGTCTTTTGGTATATAGTTAAAATGTTCAGCCCAGCTTTCCTCTGTTGTGATCTTTTTTTCATCCTTTCCTTACACCGGTCTGTCTGTGTTTGCTGGTTTACCTGTGTGTTTCTTTGTTTTTAGGTATAGATTTTCTAAGTTTCATTAGCTACTATTTCTTATGCGGTTACAATATTTTCCATCTTCCATATATTTTCGTTCATCACTTGTTTGTGTTCCTTTATATTTCTTCCTTTGCCTCTTCATACTCCCTTCATACTAATATTGTGCTAATCTGGTTCTGTTATTTGTTATTTTCTCTTGTATTTTCTTGGGATATTTTGTCCCGTGTTTTCTCTGACAACCAAATTCTCTGTGTCGATATACTGGTATGCCCTTTTTATGACATCCCAGCTCTCATTATTATCATCCATAGCTGTTAAAGCATAAAACATGTTCTTTAGACTAATCTTAATTCTTCTTTCTGTTCCAGTTGTTTCAATTTTCTAACAATAAACTCATGTTCTGTTTTTCCAGGATTTGTTTGGCTGCTTTTATTTTTATCTTTGTCATGATAAATTGGTGGTTCGAGATGATATCTGCTCCATGCATTTCCCTGACAATGAATAGACTCCTCCTACATTTGTTCTATAGTTATATGGTCAATAATTTTTCTGGTGATACCGATGTTAATTTATGGCAATCTTTGTGTCGAAATAATGTACCTCATTGTAGTGATAAAGCATAAAGATAATAAATAATATCTTTAGAAAATTTCTTTGATTTTGCTCATAACTGTTTGAAACATGAATGAACTGCATCTCTGGGACTGTAGCTGCTCCGAAATCTAGCACAAATTCACCCTGGGTTAGTAGGATATACAGTTGGCAAAAAAGTAAAAGATTTATTCTTGATGTTTCCTATTCCCTACAACTAGCCTATGGCAGAAATCGCATTTTAGGTTTCAACTGCTCTAGATGCATATAACAACCATGTGGCATATCTCCACCATTAAAACAACTGCTAAATCACTATGGCAATGATAAGAACTAAAGACATTCTCAAACTAAGATTATTAATTAAGCTTTTTGTTAGCTATAGAATAATGGGTGATGATGTTGGGCATTTTTGTAAATTTGTATTGTCATGAATGTATAAAAAATTGATGATGATGATGATGATGATGTTGATGATGATGTTGATGATGATGATGATGATGATTATGATGATGCCATGATGATGATGATATTATTATTTATACAAAGAAACATATTGGGTCACTTTAATCGTGAAAACCATTAATCTTAAGATTCGATCAACTTTAAATAAAAGGGTATCTTTAAATCAATATATTTTTCATAACAGAGTGGTGTCTTTTCTTTAAAATGAGAATTATGATCATCTATAACAACAATTTATGAAGTAAATGAAAAGCATACAGTGTCTCAAGGCGTTTAATTGGGTGGTACAGAAAAAAATCATATAGTATAATTTCAAATGATTCTATAGCGTTTTTCTTCAAAAATTGAGTTTATGACGTCATAGAAACGTCACAGAAATAGCTACACCAATCAAGTTTGTACTTTATAAAAGCTGAAGCTGTTCCCGTTAGAATGATACCAAATATGATCTATATCTACATAATATCATCGACAACAAAGATAAAAACGTTCCCCTACCCCGTTTCGATCATTTTTTTAAAAAATGGCTATCTTTAATATATTTTTTCTAATAGAGTGGTGTCTTTTATCGAAGATGAGAATATATGATCATTTATAACTACAATTCATTAAGTAAATGGAAAACATACTTTGTCTTAATGTGTTTTATTATGCTGTAGAGAAATAATTTTATAAAGGATAAATTGACACGATTTTATAGCGTTTTTCCTCAAAACTTGCGTTTATGACGTCATGGTGACAACATAGAAGCAGCTACATCAATCAACTTTGTATTTTATAAAAGCTGAACATGTTCCCTTTACAATGGTACCACATATGATCTGTATCTGCATAATAATATTGAAAACAAAGATAAAAACGTTCCCTTACCCCTAATAGAGAAATTTACTAAAAACTTCCAGGTACTCTTAAATATTGAAGTTTTTCATGAAGAGCATCCCAACTTATTTCTGGGAAACATCCCGATTCCATTACTAGACACCCTAAGGTACCAGAAAAAAGTGGTGTCGGAGGATCCTGGGGGGGGTGCACGGTGGGTCCACCTAGCCCACGGACTATTTGCACGATTGCTCCTTCGATCTGAACGCAAGAAACGAAGGAGCAAACACACGATGGAGAAAAGGCGAAGTTACTATCGCTTTTTCGTCTTCTCCATCGTATCTTCACTCCTTCGTCATCGTTCTTTCCCTCTTTCGTTCCTTCGACCTGAAAGCGAAGAAGCGAAGGAGCGATGATGCAAATTTTGACCTAACTGGACACCATACATACTAAAGGTGTCTAATAAAATAAAGTAAAAATAAAAGTTATAACATAAGATATTAGTATATGATTACTTACGTGACCAGGGTGTACAAGCAGCATTAACTATACCAGCAGTGGAACGACATCTTATATCAAACCGCCTGTCCCGTACACTGTTTGAAAAAATACTCTTAATTCTGTACACGTTCATGGTTACAGGACAATTCACCTTCAGCTCTTGTTGATAATTATTATTATACCATGCATTGACTCCATTGTTGTTCAGACAGGCAACGATAACAAAGACCCAAACAACGCGAAAGTACTTCTGTGAAAAATAAAACAAACAATGCAGAAATCAAAATAATACTTTGACTTCAACTTTTTTGAAGTTATAGTAATCTAAAAAAAACTCTGGGAATATAATTAATAAAAATATGGATAAACGTAAAAAACCCAACTACATCAAGCTACTGAAAGTCAATTTTATCAACTAAACTTATATCAGACAGTAATAGAATCTAAAATGACAAACAAATTGTCAAAAATATCTAAAAATAAACTTTGCGAGATGCAAACTTATTTCTGCCGTTTCACATTTTCCTTAATTTTTAGGGTATCGGTTTGCGAAATTAGTGCTATGATGAAACAGAAAACAATCCTCGTTAGTGGCTATAATTTCCAAACTTTATATATATATATATATATATGCATAATATAAAATTAATATATAAATAAAATAAAAATGAAATAAAATGAAATAGAATGGAAAGAAAAAATAAGATAAAACAAAAGTAAAAAAAAATGTTTTAATTTTGTAATTTTACACGTCTTTTGTGGTCTGTTACAGTTCTAATATGATAAAGAGACGATATATCTTACTTACCAAACTTATGTTACAGTTCATGTTGTATAATAGCTACTAGACTGATCTAGATACATGCCTCATGTTCTGAGAACTTTTATATATACCTAAGATAATAGGTGACAATTAGAGCAGAAATTGTTGTTTATTTCTTATGAATAATTATGAAGGAAATAGACATATAATTATTTATATCCCGGATTTTGGAGCTCATTTATCAAACTCAGAATTCGATTAACTTATTTTAAATAGAAAATAAAGCAATCCATCTTTTTGATGCCAAAATGTACCGCAAATAATTGGTGAAATTGTGGTATTGTGATAATAAATATTTTCTAAGTTACCGTGAAAGTCTCATGATTGTGAATATTTTAACTGATCGAAACGGACACAATAAAACTACAAATTATCTACAGTATATATTGTGGACAAAAAATAACCAATCAAATTTAGATATTAAAGGATTTTTAAATTTAATGTTTGACATCGTTTTTGTACCGTGGTAGCGAACAGTACTAGTACTGGACCATTACCCGGATATGGTATCGCCAGCAGAGACATGTACTGGCGGTAAAAAGAAATGCATGTTTGATTTTTGTATTTTGAATTTTAAATAAGTGGACGACAATGAACTAAATTTGCACTGGGCCACCTACGTGCATTGCCAAAATGTTCTTCAGCTTAAATTCAACTGGGCATTATCACACTTATGACTGGCTGCATGCTTTCAGCAGATTTTTAAAAAATTACATCCGGGGTAATCCAGCACCATATGTGCTGGTAAATGATTACAAATCAACCATTGAACTGACCAGTTACAAAACATTGTGATTGTAGAGGTAGGACTATTTCTCTGATAATGCAAGCGAATTCATAACTTCATGTAGCCAATCAATTTGGTGTTCATAAGACAACAATATTTCGTTTAGTTGGGCGTCTCAGAGCCACAAGGAGATTCAAAGGTTACCGTCCTAACAGCGGACGCCTGTGCGTTACATGGCTTTGTCACGATAGAGGCATACGTCTCTTGTACTTCTTACACTTGCTTAACAAACAGGGACAGATTCGGGGATGGGGTCTGTTATATTATAAATGGGGACACCTAGCGGCATGATAACAGCTTTCGTGGTTATCCATGGCAACCTTATGACAATAAGACATCAGGACCCTTCCTGTTATTCACCAGCCTTACATATTTACAGCAGGACAACACGAAACTCCATCTGGCTAGTTTTTGTCGCGAAATCACATTGTGCTCTTGAATGCTTTCATCAAACACTTAAGAACATGCTTAGGACTTATTGTTTGAATGTGAAAAGGACTGTGGTGCAGGAATTCATCTTGTGTTGTTTGCTGTCAAAAAGCAGTTCAAGAAATAACATCCCAGTTCTTGGTCGGCTACTATGCAGTCCAGATTTGTCCCGGATGAAGCATTTGTTGGACGACCTAGACAGAAAGGTTAGGGGTACGTCCTCGGACCCGATCAAACGTCGCTTAATTCACACAGGCCATCATTAGGTAGTGGGATACCTCTAAGGATACTAAACACCTTGGTGGTGAATGTTTAAGAAGAATAAGAGCATGGGTGAAGCCAGAGTTGGGCACACAAGCTACTGATTTCGATCAGGAAACGACTGTTGTGTTAGCGTTATTTACGCAAGCACCGTCTGTGGTTGGACAAAAATATCAAACAAATATTCAGTAATGTTGAAATAATCAAGAAACCCAAGCATCGGACTAATTATCAAAGAATCAAATACATTAATAACTATCAAACTTTCTGTTTCTTCTTTCCACTAGTATATCTGCTTGTGAATCTATTGCTTTGAACTTCTTCAATACACTATCGATTGGACTATCATTTATTCGTTTTGTGATATGAGCGATGTGCACGTTGTTTAAGGAGTTAAGGAGAAAACAGCAATCAATGTTAATACTGTGATAAATCAACTGGACCGGTGAGGCTTTACCAGACTTCATTCAGTTTTTTGACCGATGTTGGTGTTGTACTGTGTGCCAAATGGCGCGTGCCGTACCAGGGTTTTATACATGCCTGAAAGGAATATTAATTAACGTCATATCCATCCTGTTTTTGTTTACAAGAAAATTATAATGAACAGGATGCTACCTGCTTTGGCTGTCTATAAATGAAATAGCAATGATTGAATTTTGACATTGTTAAGGTTTAAATAAGTGAAGTATAATTTTTAATTTATGAAAACTATACCAACTCTGGTATGTCTGAATATATAATAATATATTTCAAAGTACAATTTATTTGGCTACACTTGATCTTTTAGTCCATCATTATTTAAATATTTTATGAAGTAAAGGATTCTTTCCTACGTCACAATGACGGTTAGTGTTAAATGTAACTTTAAGTGGAATGGTCTTGGCCACGTCACTAGACAACAGTTTGTTATTTAATCCATTAGGCTTCAGTCGAAGAGTTGAGGAGTTTTACCACCCGTGATTTCTCTTATGGCATATTCTGATTGTTGTCATGTATTACTCGCTTGTTTCACCTGTTTATTGTTCTTGGTTACATTGGCTACATCATATTACATGTTTTCAGCTTCAAAATTATTGATCCATGTTCCTTTCTTTCTCAATATTGATTACACATGTGGCGGATGTACCTAGCTAAACAGGTGGTGCTTACCTTTCCGGAGCACCCGACCTCACTTCCCTGAAGGAATTCCATATAAAAATTTTCACTTTGCTATGGGATTGTGATTTAGACACGGATTGGTATGTTTGTTTTTGATTTATTACATTTCAAATAAGCAGCCATAGTAAATTGAAGGAAAGATGTTTTACGTTGTTTTTTTTTTTTTTTTTTTTTTTTTTTTTTTTTTTTTCATTTTGAAACAATGATTAGTAAGTTATATGTTTATTCCAAATATTGGCACATTGATATAATCAAATTGTTATTTATTTTCGTATCAAGCGGCACACAAGTACCTTGCAAGATGTTGCTATAATAGGAACATTTCAAAATAGAATTCACCAAACCGATAACCTGACATGTACACACTCTTCATAAATACAGCCAAATCATGATACTGCTTATTGAAAGTACATGCAATGGCTACTGGTACATTGTTATATGTGCATTTCATATTTCATAGTACCGTTGATTGTCTTTGATAGAAAATTGTTGTTTCTGAATTAAATACTTTTTGTTTTCAATTTTGGATCCACAGGAGTACATAATCATCAATAAGCAACGACTACTTAGCTTTATCTATAGTATTGGGTCACTGCGATACTGTTCTATTTTTATAGTCAATTTAAAAATGCAAAAAAATAAGTACCACATGATACAGGAAAAGGGAATCTAGAATTGTGGAAAAAAGAAATGACTTTGATATTCTGAACTTTATTGTCTTGATTATTTCACGTTTCTTTGCTCTTGTTTTTTAAGTTCTCTTGTCAACTGTCCTAAATAGTGTTTCGATCTACATTTACATCAAATTTCATTAGCGTGTTCCCACTACGGAGACTTAAAATACAACGAAACAAGCTGCTTACAAATAAATTGTTGACCCAAGAATATTGCAAGCCTAGACTTATCAGGGGTCTCAAAAAGTTTTATGACTGTCATCACAGTGGTGTTGTTGATAAGTATGATGTTTTTATGTGCAGAATTGCTCAGGATATATTTGACGTCCCATAGTTTAATATTCCTTTCATTACCAATTTTGATTACGCACGTGGTGAGTGTAGCTAGCTAATCAGTAGGTGCTTACACTTCCGGAACATCGGGCCTCACTTCCCTGATGGAAGTTCAAATGTTAAACCTAATTTGGTAGTTTCAAAGTTTTTTTTAATTTGTTTTAGGGATTGTGATTTAGCTATTAATTATATCTGTGTTTTTTACTTACATCTCGGAACCATTATCCAGACAATTTCTCAAACAGTGTTAGACCTAGACCAAGATTATAACATATAAACTTGTCTGTAACATTTAATATACTCTCGATGATTTAACACTGCGCTAACGAAAAGGAGTTGAAGTCCTGCTGCTTCAGATATGGATAGCTAAAGTATGTTTACAACCAATTAGTCTCTAGGTTTTTGTCCCTTTTCATGGGGTTAACGTGTGAATAAAAATCATAGCTTTTTGCATCGTGAAAACAAGCCCATGCCGTAATGTGGCCTGTTGTAACCGGTGTCTAATCTACTCTCTTTACTTCATATTAAAACTTTTTAATATCACCTTCGATATCGCTATGTAAATTATTTTAGCGCCATTTTCCTAACCTTTGCGGCGATACCAAAAACAGGAGTGAGAGGGTTTTTCATATGCTAATCAGTATCTGTTACGGGTCCAGTGGCGGATTTAAGGGTGGGGGGTTGCAACCCCCCCCCCCCCCCCTTTGAAAAATTTAAAAAAAAAGAGAGAGATAATGACTGATTAAAAATGGTTTTCTTGGCCACAATCGGGGCTGTGCCCTAGACCCCTCGTCTCTGGAGCTTGCGCCTTTGGCGCTCGCACCTAGCATTGATAAAATCCTCACCATCCCTTTCGAAAAATCCTGGATAATTCTCAACCCCCCCTTTAAAAATCCTGAATAATCTTCAACCCCCCCCCCCCCCCTTTAAAAAAATCCTGGATCCGCCACTGGGGTCATTAACACAATCTTCTTCGATTCTAGGAAGATAGTCACCCCATGTATATTAATATCACAACAAGTTTTCCTGAAATTTTATTTTGAGTTAATGTCTCTAAAAATCTGCACAGTTGTTGATTTATCGTTATTATTTAATTCATATTTTCTGCTACAACGATCAGAAATATTTGTTAACATACCCCTCTAATTATAATCCGGTTACCAAATTGCTAAAGTCAAAATTAAAGTTGACCGACTTTTACAACATGTGTACACCTGATCATGAATACGGTAGTTCTTGCCAACCACCAAGTAGATTTGACAAAGTTCTTGCAGTCTTTCTAAAATCCGTACACACGATTTATAATTGTAATTAGTTACCATAATTTACTATTTAAGAATGATAGTACAACGAGAGAGAGAGAGAGAGAGAGAGAGCGTTGTCTCAAATAATGATTTGCACGTGAAATGTTTAAAGTTTGTCAAGATTAAGTATCGCCGTTCTTAAATGAATTAAGTAAGAACTATGGAGAGAGAGAGAGAGAGAGAGAGAGAGAGAGAGAGAGCACAGATCTGTCGAAAGTTTAACACTTGAGCTAACAAGTTTATCATAATCAGTGCCGAATCGGCAGCTGATAATCTTAGTCCATCATTAGCTATATTTGGCAACTGCTAATTATCTCTCTGCAGCAATTTGTCACTCAAGTCAATTTACGATCCTTTAGTCTCTCGGTTTTTCGTAAAATTCTCTAAAACGAAACATTTATTGTAAAAGTAAAATCGTACATTTATTGTACGATTCATGCCGTAATTAATTTTTAATATTTCTATCCTTAAACTGTTCTCAGTTAATTATAAGCCCCATACTCAGTAAATTTTGGTCAATTTTGAGCAACGGCTAATTTGTCTAAGTCCTACATTTCGGTCGAAACCATTTCGGACAGGGGAATTCTGAGGTAATTTGCATAAGAAATACTTGTCGACAATATGTTGATACGCAACACTTCACATGATTGACAAGGACGGATACTGTTTTCATAAATTTGTGTATAAAATTACTCAAAATTGTTTAAATTTATCAATAGTTATCAATAATCATATGGTGTTATAATGCATCATGTACCAGTGCTAAACATTCTTGTTTACAAGATTTTTGTACGAAATAGCATTCTTGTCACAATTCACGTGCAAATCATTATTTGATACAATGCTCTCTCTCTCTCTCTCTCTCTCTCTCTCTCTCTCTCTCTCTCTCTCGTTGTACCATAATTTTTACTGAAATTCATTGAGGAACGGTGATACTTAACCTTGACAAACTTAAAACATTTCACCTGCAAATCATAATTTAAGACAATGCTCTCTCTCTCTCTCTCTCTCTCTCTCTCTCTCTCTCTCTCTCTCTCTCTCTGGATCTATTGATTATAATAAAGCTACCTGTGCATAAAAGCTATTTTGAACATGGAATATTGTAAATTACATTTTAATAAAGAATTGCTTGGACAAATTAACAGTGCATATTTATTGACTATCAGTGGCGTAGCAAACGAAAAATCAATGTGTATGCTTAACGGTTGTCTAAATTGTGTGCAGGCCCGAAGGGCCTGAATTGAGGGGACGAAGTCCCCGAAACACTAGGGGGGTCCGGGGGCATGCTCCCCGGGGAAAATTTTATTTTAAGAAGTCAGGAAACGCGTCCTCCTGCTCTCTGGGGAGTTAATTATTTGACCACTTTTACTTAAAAAACGGAAGATTTTGCTGATAATTTGTATTAACATGCTGCATTGTTAGTCTAAAAAATGTCATTCATGTTGGTCAATCAGGATGTTATAGTAACATGTTAATAGTCAGATAGGTATCGACAGCGGGAGTGTTCCGGAGTTGATTATGTAATGTTGCCTGTTGCCGAGTATGCTTTTTCAGTTACAAATTTCTGTCTTTTATTTTAGCTCATTTTTTATTGAGACAGATCATCAAAGAATTTCAGATTAAAATAAAACAAGACGGAATTTTTTTTAACTTTTCTAGATTTTTGAAGGCTAAATTTTAGTGTATGCTCAAGCATACAAGCATATATGTACGCTACGCCACTGACTATTCAGAGACCTAACTAAAAATTTTATTTTTGTCAATGTCGCATGTTTTGGTTAACGTCTGTATATAGAAAAAATCACATTTGTGACAGAAGATATGTATTCCAGCTATCCATTTGGGCCCCAAATTACAAATGAATGTACCTTTTACCTGCGTGATTGAATCAAGGCAATTCACACCTGGACGACCTAAATATAACCAATGAGGTACCTAATAGGAGTATTTATACTTAACCATTTTGATTTTATTGAAACAGTGGCAAAATTTATGGTATGCACACACTCACATAGACCGATTTAAAAGAAAACATATTTTTTTTCCACTTAGGTCTCCCTTTTCTGTGTTGAAATATAATTAAAATGTTAACAAAAAGATACAAATAAAAATTTAATAGCAATATATGCATGTTCAAAATAGCCTTTATGCACAGTAGTTACGTAGTTACGGCCCTGGCGTTAATAAATCTCTCTTGATAAAAAAGTAATCTACAGTATATATAGATTAGCAATACAAAAAGTTGAATCTTTTGACTATTTTGTTGAACTGTATATTATACACAGACATGTAAAAAGCATTCGGTCACCTGGTAGAACCCTTCATTATTTCATATTAAACCATATATTTTTAAAACAAAAATTTATTTCTTGGTCAATTTCCGTAACGTCTTCAATGTTAAATTTAACATTAATTGTAATAGTTTTTTAAGGGGGTATAACTAGTTGTGTTTTTGGTAAGGTGGTTGCCTAAGAAGATAAATCTAAGGTACGACACCTGGATATCGCAATTTTAGTGTAAAAAGATGTCAATTTTTTTTTCATTTTTGTACAGCGTGAACAAAGTGAACGTGTACTTTGCTATCACTTTCTTCCAAGATATCGAGCTTCTTTGCTATGAAATTATAAGATATGAGTACACCTGGAAATAGTGCGCCAGGTAAATGAGCGTGAAAGAAGTATATCTGTTTTATCGTGAGATATGTATTCTGAGACGGGTAATGCATTTGGTTACATATGCACATTTGGAATAAATTTTCGGAATACATTTCGGAATCTAGTTAAATATTGCGACGGGATGCATCTAATAATTTCTGCAATTTGGCGAACTGATCTCATGTTTACAATAAAAAGTAGTCCGAGAAGTTTGCGTCCTACGATGTAAAATCATAACTTTTAATGAAATGAACAGCAACGGCAGGTTGTTTAATTAATACTTCGTGAAATCTACGGAAATTTAAATTTATTTTGAAGGTTATGATAACGTATTTTGATGTTGAGGCAATTGTGTCATATTTTAAAATGTTTATCGATTAGATTTTACTTTCGTGAAAGGGAGATAATTCGTACAGTTTTGTGTGCAAATTTTAAATACAGTCGTTTTACCAGTTCCGAACAGGGTTTCATATAAGCGCTGCTGCAGACGTCATCCACAAGCAGAGGAAATAAAATTTATGTGGTGTAATAATACAAATGTTTACTGATTTCAAAATATCGACACCTGTTTTCAAAAACACGTGGTAGTATGTTTTCTTGAAAAAAGCATTTCCGTGATCACGATTTGTTTACATCGTTAAACTAGGTCACCAACAATCTGTCGACCTGTCCTGCACATACATTTAGGAAGCGGTTGAAGTTTATATTATTTAAACAATTAATGCCCATACATTGAAGTAGAAGCAAATTTAGAAAGTTGTTTTGCGATTCCTTTAATTGAACGGGATTGAAATTTTAGATTATTCGGTAGTAAAAATTCGGAACTGGTAAAACAACTGTACTTCACCATTAACATGAAACGGGAATATTGTGAGTGATAATCAGCAGTTCATTAAAACCCAGATTAACAGCAAATGATCCAGTTACATACAACCGCTAGAATGTACCCCCTCATAGCGACGGTAGGATCTGCAAAACTCTACTTTCTCTCTATCCGAAATGACAAAACGATCGGGTACAACTTTTTTAAATTTTAATTACCGATTGTCTTTTTCATACCATTTAATTCAGCAATACATGGTTTGGTACATTGTTTCTTTTTCCAAAAAAAAAAAAACATCCGTCGGACTATGCATAGATCGACCCCCCCCCCCCCCCCCGAATTTTCGGTTATATTCTGTCTTGCCACAACACAATTTTCCCAACTACGCTGTACAACAGCACGACAGTGCTATGTTTATTATAGATGGCATGTATGGATTTCTTCTGATTACACACGTGGCGGTTGTAGCTAGCTAAACACGAGCATCCGACCTTACTTCCCTGGTAGAATTACTTGTTCACGTGTTTAACTCAATTTGTCAGATTTCACAATTTTTATTTTTTTTTAAGATTCCGAAGTAAACATGGATTAAAATTAAATCATATATAGCTATTTGAGTTGAGTTGAGTAAATGTGTTTAACGTCCCAGTAAAGAAAATTTCACTTATATCGTTACGTCGCCAGCTTTTGGCAAAGTGCAGAAATTTTGCCTGTGCGTTGCGCTGATGGCATTATACAGCAGGATTCTTTAGCGTGCCAAGTCCACCGTGACACGGGACCTCGTTTATTTTAAGTTCCCATCCGAAAGAACCATGACTTTCATTTCGTAATGCCGAGTGCTTGGCGAAAGAACAGTCACTACCCACTTTCAAATCTTGGGTCAGACCCGGCGGGGATCGAACCCACGAACTCACCAACTAACAACTGAGCTACCGCAGTGGTCACAAAAATGAGTAAATAAATAAGCGGCATCACTATTTTAATATTTTTATGAAGCAGACTTTTAACTTTACAGTTTCTTACTTTTATCTTTGCTTCTTCTTTCATCAACTTTAAGATTCCAAGCTTTCCAAAGTACAGTACAGACCCGTCGAAAGATTAACACTAAGTAACAAATTAGTTCCGAATCGGTAACGCATTTTAGTTCGTCTATAGGTATATTTCTGCAGATTTTGGCAAGCTAGTATCTTTTGGTAGTTTTCGGCCTCTAGTTATCCGTGTCTCGGTCACTTTACAGCCATTCATTCATTCATTCATTCATTCATTCATTCATTCAATTATTCATTCATTCATTCATTCATTCAAACTTTATTCACTCTAAACCACCGGAGGTGGTACAAGAGGTATATTTACATTATAGTAATATAGAATCCGATGCCTGCATCACAATGTTTACAATAAATATACATTTCATACATACAAACATTAAATATAAATACATATTCCAAAGTGTTTATAATAATAATAAAAAATACATATTTTCCAGTAATAAGTGTATGTGTGTTAATATTGTCCGAAATCAACTAAAACATTTTAGACCTTCTTTTATGTATTTACTGAGATTAATAAGTGTATCTAAATCTTGACTGTTTAATAATTGATGTAAATTCATTTATTTATATAATTATTAATTAAAAATGTATTAACTATTTTTCTTAAATTTTATTTATTTATTTATTTTGTAGCCTCAAATTGTATTTGAATTTTGATGGAGTTTTGCAAATAATTACAAGTTCACAATGAAAGAAGAAAAACGAAATAAAAGGCAACACAAATCGTGGGTTATAACAGATAGTTATTCCGAAGTTTTAATTGGACAGAAAAGCAAAAAGACTGAAAATAATGATGTGAGAAATCAAACTGAACGTGTCGAAACTCCCTTGACATTGGCGGTTATGAACGGAGACATCGACAGAGTTATCGAACTTCTTAATGCAGGTGTCTCTGTTTGTGACGTAAACGTAAGCGGCCATTCGCCTCTGGCGTTGAGCATTTACACTAAACAAAGTAAAATAGAGCCACTTTTGAAGAAACATGGTGCTGAATTAGTGACAAAGAAAGACATTTCATTGATAAATGATGTTCTGTCCGATTTAAATGAAGACTTGTTGGATTATGCCTTGAAGAGCGGATGTGACGTCAATTTCTGCGACCCCAAAGGGAGACTACCACTGGTAATGGCCGTGGAATCTATCAACATACGTAAAGTTAATTTACTTCTAAACTACCAAGCTGATATCAGCAAATGTGACATGAACTCCGTGTGTCCACCTAAACAGGCAGTCGACACTTGCAATGTTTATCGGAAGGCAACGTTTCATGACATCGAGTTGTTGAAATTATATGAAAACACTTTGGAAATATCAGAGATACTTCTGAAGAAAGCTGGACTAATTATGACAGATTACATTATCGAAGCTATCTCGGCTAACAATACTCTTCTGATAAAGAAACTTTTATTTTACGTCTCTGCTGTAGATCCATCTGTGTATACGGATTATCATAGGATTGTCAAAAGCACATCTAAAAGTACAGAGATTTTCGATACGCTTATCGATGCGGGTGTGGACATCATTAATATGAAAGATCGTAATGGAAAGCTGGCTTTGTGTGAAGCGGTTGCCGTGGGAAACGAATATGTGTTTGAAAGTTCGATCCAAATGGGCGCCAATGGCAATACCACTGATGGAGCAAATCAAACTGCTTTTGCTATAGCGTTGTTGCAGAAAGATAAATTTGGTTATGCAAAGCGAATGGTTTTGGAAGGAAACATTAATTTAGAACACCAGTTGTCTATTTGCTTCAAAAAATTATCAGTTAGGCGTTTTGAGTATTTATTGAAATTAGGAGCGGATCCTTTTAAAAGACTTGAAAATGAACAAACAGTAATCACTGACATCGCAGTGTTTCTTCTACTCAGACATTCTCCTTTAGGTTTCAACGACCACACATTTCTGTTTACGGGCAAATGGAGGGCGTTACTTAGAGAATGCGGATTAATGACCTGTCACCCCAAAAAGGAAAATAAACTCTTCTATGACCTTTTAACCTGCAAATCATTTAAAAAAGCCTTGGCAAAATACAATGCTCCTTTTAATGAAGCGTTTCAAACAAATCGCCAAGCGATTCAACGGTATGCTCACTACATGTTAAATACTATAGTTCAGTTATTGAAATTAGGTACGGTTGTACCGATTTATGATATTTTCAACAAAGTTCATTGTGAAGAAACAGAATGCATGTGTGATTTCTTGAAGAAGGATCTTGGACTTGAAGACATGTACAATGATAAATCACTATACCATGGAGTCTCAACTGAACCAGTTAGCTTGCAAATGCAATGTCGGACAGCTGTGAGACGCTCGATGCGCACTAGCTGTGTCAACAAGACGAAGTGTTTACCTCTACCCGACAGTATTAAAAAATTCTTGATCTTTGACGGGGAGATTTTAGTTTTGGAGGACTTATTTGACCTTGAGAAACGATAGAGACATTGTTTGAATTTTATGCATGAAGTACATGACAGTCTAAAGTGAAAGTTTAACACCGATATAACGGAAAAGGGGGTCGATATATGGCTAGCTTATGAATCAATCGCATTGTAGAGATAGATAACAGCTGTTGACGAAAAAATGTTGAATATCGCAAAATATGACTGAGAATCGGTACTAATTCCTCGTGTATTACAAACATGTCCACTACTAGTTTTATAGATATATGTTTATTGACTATCACAATAATTTACAATCAATGGCGGTGTATATGGCAAAATCTGAATAATACTTTTTTTGCAATACATGTAAATACAGGTTTATCAATTACAGTTTTTGTAGATCTCTCTCTCTCTCTCTCTCTCTCCTCTCTCTCTCTCTCTCTCTCTCTTTTAATGCATGATCTATGTACATATGCATGCTTAAATTTTTAACATCACCATCTTTTAGAATCTTCGCTTTCTATTCGTCTGATGAGTGTTAAAAGTGCTGTAAGCAAACACCTGACAAAATATCCACAATGAATCATCTATTAGTTCCTCGATCAGTTTAATTCTTTTAATGCTTTAAACATAGTTATCAGCAAAATACATTTTCCAACGTCAGCTATGTAACTCAGCACGGTGTCGTGTGTTCCAGTTTCACAATCATTTATTAACTAACATAATATAATAATAATATAATAATAATAATAATAATTTTTATTTTAAAGTGCAACCCGATTTACAATTTTTTTTCGCGCGCGATGACTTTCACATATATATCTACCGGAGAGCTATTGTAGGCTTATGATGCACTATCAATTATATGGCATTTTGAGACTGTCTTTGGTACAATAGTACAATATCTTAGTTTCGCGAAAAAATGAATTAAGTTATTATAGTTAAATTTCACGTATTAAGGCAGTCAATTAAATAGTTTGACACAAGTCTTGTGTTTGTCGTAAGAATAGTACCAAGAATATTATCTGAGATTGGATTACTGTTGACCATGGTACCCTGTAGTGTTGCATGTAACATATTCCTTAACCTAAATCGATGAAATTTGAAATCTGATTTGTTTTGTTAGTATTCAATTAGATATAAATCACTTTAAAGTACCATGTTTTAGATCGCCTTTTGGTTTTTTGGTTTCATAATTTTGGTCCAAGCACTACTGATTAGGAATTGTATTCCGAAACGGCCGTCTAGTGCTGTAAATTACATATTATACCAGTTTTAATTTTACACCACTAGACGGCCGTTTCGGAATACAATTCCTCATCAGTAGTGCTTGGACCAAAATTATGAAACCAAAATTACTTTGAAGATGTTGAAACGCTACCCAAAGGACCAAAATATATTTTACCAAATAAAGCTAAGGAAATACTTTGCATGCTGTAAAATTAAAACTGGTATAATATGTAACTTTATACAAAAATGTACGACTTTTTGCTTATCAAAATCGAATATCGATCATAATTCTAAAACAAAGTAAATTCTTTCAAACTAACAAGTTAGGTTAAATATGCGAACTTCCATCAGGGAAGTAAGGTCGGGTGCTCCGGTAGGGTAAACACCTCGTGTGTAATCAAAATTTAACAAAAGAAACATGCAACTTAGGCATGCCAAATATATCCAGGGCAATCCTGGACACAGAGGTATCATACTTATGAACAATAATATGAATACGGCCAAAAAACTTTTTTGAGGGCCATGATAAGCTTAGGCTTGCAATATTCCTGGCTCTACAATTTATTTTTAAACAGCTTGCTTCGTTGTATAAATTTCCGTATTAATTGTGAAACAAATACACCTTAGTAGGAGAAGCAAGTATGTTGCTTTATAGAAAGGAAAAGTTGGCAACGGAAAAAATGAAGTCATCATTTTTGTCATACAGCTTCAAAATTGCAGATTTTAATTTTATTTTAATATAGTACAGTAACAAAATTTGTTTGATTTAAGTTAAGGAACATCTTAGTTTAGGAATAATTGTAAAGCTGGAGCCAGGTACATATATGTATTATTCAGACCAATTTAAAAATCAGATTTAAACAAATATTTAATTACAAAAAATTGCAATTTTCATCGTCACCAAAACAAACATAGTTTGAACAAATAATAATGTTGGTAGTGTATGTGTATTAGATCCCGACACAGGGCACGGTTTGGCATATCCAGCAACCCCGGTACAAAAGTTATCCTCATCTCGTCCTAGAAGTCCTGTGTAAATGTGCCTAACATAGTCATCTGTCGTGGTGAAATGCCAGCTAGCACCAACCAGAGTTAAACCAGTTTCATTAACGAACGCTCTCATATCAAAACGACACCTAGAAAAACAAGCAAATTCAGTTAATTAGAATTCCTCGCCAATAGTGACTTTTTGTGATTTGTACTTATGTTCAAAGGACCATAACTACCCAAAAAATAAGAAAACCAACTCGGGTTAAAAGCTTGCACAGTTGGTTCTTTGCATCAAGTTTCGTAAAATAGTACATCATAGCTATTAGTTATTAGGAGTATTACACTGGAGAAACAGTGTCTAGACAGACGGAAGGACGTAAGGATTGGTGAAACTAGAATATAATATCCCCTATTTCTTCAAAGGCAGAGATAAAAAAAGTAAGCATTAGATGATTTCCGAGAGTAACGTCATTTCAACATATTCGCGTATATTTATTTTAGGACCATGTCGCGTAAGTTAACCGAACTTCACAATTGCAATATGTTAGCGTACTTTAATTTCTATGTCATCAGATGATTGCCAGTGCAAATGCAACTGAATAACATCAAAATTAATATTTGGGGATGCTTTATTTTTGCGTTTATTTACGACAAAATATTGAAAATCGCTGATATTTTTTACATAAACCTATTAACAAGAATAATGTTTACATCTCAGTAAACTAGCATCGCCTGTCAATCCCTAGTCAAGACTGTTTTTGGTTTGTGTTCGTTATCGTGACGTCAAAGAAGGCGGGGCTAAATGGTATTGCTCTGAAAGGATGAATGACGCTGTTCCATTCACCGTCAAAACCAGCGGATAAAAAAGTATTTTGTCACATTATGTGACCGACTTTTTGCAAATTCTAAGCAGATATACCTAAATATAATAAATAACTTTCAATTTGATGTGGTTTGTATACTGGGATGTATGCCCAATTTTGAAATTGGCAAATCTATCATAAATTGCTTCGAAATTTTATTAGAATTGTATCTTCAAAAATCTTGTTTATACCCCGTAAACCACAACAAATTGAATTTTTTTAAATAAATCGAACGCGAAAATGACTCACTTTACAGTGTATCTACAGATAAGTTACTTATTTTTTTCCTCACCTTCCTTGCGTGGACGTGGAACAATTTTGTCCAGCAAATCGTTCTATATTTGTAGTATTGATGGGAGATGTCTGTTCATAGAGCAGAAAGTAGTACTGATGTTGTTTGTTGTCCGGTGGCTGTGGACCTCTATACGTCTTCAGTTCCGATCCTTGAGACACTGTTCCATTTGGTATATTAACTATTTGCCAATGAAGAAGGGGATAATCAAGTGTTCCAACTGATGGTGAGGGAACATCTGGATCCACAGAAAGGAGTGTATGGTATGTTCCTAAATAAAAATTAATAAATATAAATAATCAAAAAATAATCAATAATTGTGGGGAAAACAGACAATTCAAGCACACTTGAACCGGCTTTAAATGTCACCTCTTTATAAGGATCACTTGCTTTTAAAGGCCAGTAAGCTTGTAACTCAATTGTTTTTATTCATGTTATTTTAAGATCTATGAGAAGACGTCGAGATACTTATGTCAACTAGTTGTGGTAAATATCTCGACATTAGTATCTCGAAACGTGTTAATTATCTCAATTTTTATTTTACTATTAATAACAAGTTTCCATTATATTATTTCGACTTGTCGTGATATTAAGTAAATATGTTGAGATATACATATTATATACACAGCGTGTAGGTACAACCCTCAGTATCAGACCGAGTCCTTTTTTCGTAGCCGTATCACTACGACTCGTGCTTGCGCGACGAGTAGTGATACAGCTACGAAAAAAGGACGAGACCTGATCATGATACGAAGGGTTGTACCTACACACTGTGTATATAATATTTTTATCTAACATTTCCAATTAGGTTGTTTAAAGTAATAAAAAAACAATACTTAAAGTAAAAAAAATAAACTTTACCACAGAAAACCACTAAACTATGTTATGACATTTGTTCTTCATTCTCCCTAATGCCGTCACAATGAGAACGTGCACGTGCACTTTACCGCCAATGTTGTATCACCACAGTGTGGTTATACAAGATTCTGTATCATGCGTGTTTGATAAAACTTGTATTTCGTAGAAAAACTAGTCTAATGTTAGATAAAATTTTATATAGACCGAAATTATATGGATGTCAGGAATATACTACCATAAATACATATATATATATATATTAACATTTAAGCATTTTGGTAGATGTTCATATTTCGACCACTAGGCAGCCGAGCTTTGAGTAGTATGTTCGTTTTTTATTTCGTTAGCTATGTGTTAAACTTTCGACAGATCTGTACTGTATATGTATATGTATACCTCTAAACATTGTGGCCTCAGGGAAAAAATCTTTTCAGCATTTGTACGTATGGAGTGACACCTGTCCTTACTTCTGCGCCATTTATAATCTCGTTACCAAGAGGGTTTAAATCTCGTTGTATGACACTGAAATATGAAAGAATGTTATTAGAACATTATTATTGTTAAGGAAAATGTTATACTCTATTATACAGGGTGGTTCGGAAAACACTTGTCACTTCACCTTTAGCTAGCCATGGTGACGTCTGGATACAGTTAAAATATAATGCCCATTCTATTGATCAATATCAATCTATATTAAATAACGCCGTTTTACAAACATGCATGCAGAAAATCAGCCAAAAACTAAGAGTAATATTTAATACTAAATCGGTAACTCAGATATTTCCCTCTTCAGGTACATATCTCGATAGCTTTTTGTTAGTTGATTCATATTTCTTGGCAGCTTTTGTGGTCACTAGCTTTCCGAATCTCTGCCGTTCGGCAATCCAGTTTCGACTCGTTTTCGTTATACTTTCGACAGGTTTGCGTTACTCTTAAAAAAGACGATGCAACTCATCTGTTGGCACGAGTTCATTGTGGATAGCGTACGACTTCGTGTGTAAATATGCTGATGCATCTTGTCTAACGGCAGGAGTATATTGTAGATGGGGTACGAATTCATGTGTAGATGCGCCTTATCTGATGGTACGAGTTGATGTATAGATGCGTCTTATCGAATGACACGCGCAAATGTCTAGATGCGTCTTTTCTAAGGATTGATGTAGCTAGGCTTCCCGGCATTGGAAACTTACTTGTTTGTGTATTCAGTACAGCATGACTTATACGTTATGGCACTGGGTCTGAATTGTACATTCAGAAAAACCTTCAGTTCTACATCTGTCGGTATGAAACTTCGATTCTGTTTTGATATCTCTGAAACATAAAACATAAACATAAAGGTTACATAACTGTATAAAAATGGTGTTTAAAGTGCCATTACTTGTAGTCTATTATTTACTAAACCATTTAAAAAGACACAGACGCCAACACTATACCATCCGTAAGAAATAATTAAACAAATAAAAAAGAAATATATGCATGTAGCCTATGGTATTGGATAGGCGGCTATTTATTCCTTTGTAATGTAAATATTCACATAAATATACATTACATGTAACCATAAATAGTGCCCAGGATTCAAAACCAGAGATAAAACTAAAATTTGCAAAAACTTTGGAAAACCTTAAGGCTCTATGTTCCTAAAATAAATAACAATAATAATGAAAAATGGTCTGACCAGTGTGAAGACCGAAACTAGAATGACACGTACTTTAACAAACTTACTACACCTCACAAAACTTCGTGCATCACGCCAGACATACATACACTCACAAAGAATGCCACGCCCCCTAATTTAGATATTAAAGAACCATGAAAGCAATCTGAATAACGACGGATAGCACGTTATGATTAGTCTGCTTTGCGCAGCAATGGAAATTATAACATTCTAACGCAACTTCTCCACACTATGATTATATCAACCTTGCGCATTTTTGGTCGTTTAATTCTAGAATACGTACATACAGTCTAACCTGCCTTAAAGGTAACCTCTAAATAAGGTCCACCTGCTTTTATAGGCCAGTAAAAGTTTATCCCAATTGTTCCTTATCCATATTATTTAAACCTGTATACCGGTATAAAGACTACTTGTCCATAAAGTCCACTTTTATTAGTTCCATTGAGTGACCTTTATAGACAGGTTTGGCTGTATTTCCAATCGAGAGAGGAACAGTCAATCAATAACGCGTAAGCAAGAAATGAGTGACATTGCTTTAGCAATGGTTATCGTGGAAAAGTATCAGTTTTAGCAACAGTATACCAATTTAGCCATTTTTGCAATACAGTAGCGGAAATTTCAATGTATCACTAAATTAAATACATTCGTCGTTTAAAAGGTGATCAATGAGAGTAATTTCAATTTAAACCCATGTATACACTGAATAACCCAACTATATTTTGTGCTAAAATGTGTATGAAAAAATCAAAGCTTTAATAGTATTTGTTGTAAATAAAGCAATTGACTTTAAAAGCCAACAACAACAAACATATTCTTTAGAAAAACTAGAGAATGCTTGCAAAACATGTTATGTCACCAAACCCCTATATATACTAGTATTTACAATAAAAGTGATCTCAAAAAACATTTTAACTATGGCCTAAATTGTTCCTGTCAAGAATACTTTTGTATTAAAGTATAATGTTCCACAAATTACCATGCATCAAACTTAAAATAAAGCATTGTGCCGCCTTGCATTACAGACGGCGGGTAGACAAAAGACAAAGACCGACTAAAACACATCGCCTTCCGTATTTTAACGTTTGCATATTAAATACATGTACATACGTAATCGGTCTGAATAAACACGCCAAAAATGAATCAAGTCAGATCTATCTGCATTTTCGTTTCTGATAATCTTTTGGTGTCCCATTAATGATATATTGTTTTATATGACAAAATAGCGTCTTAAGTACTGATATAATCATGTATAAAATCGCAGATCTATGCTCAAAATGGCTTTGGCTGCTGGATCTAGGAATAACGCTAAAAACCAGAGGTCATAGGGTCATGGTTTTTATGACGTCGTAGAAAGGGGGCGGTATCCCAAACTGCAATATGTTGACAGAAAATTCCTAGACCTGAGAGAGAGAGAGAGAGAGAGAGTACAATGGCTTAACTTGCACGGGTCTTTCGAGTAAGACCAAAAAACAGATGTCCCACTTCACGGTAGGTATGGCACGCTACAGACCCTGTCTTGTACATACTAAAAAAGTCAGAATTACTGGTGACGTTAAGATATAGGCATTTTTTACTTAGACGTGTACCCCATTTTCAATTAATCAATTACCAGGGTACATCACAGAGTGACAGACACACATAAGCGTTTTAAGAAGAGAGAAAGAAAGAGAGAATGCTCCAACCGTTGATCTGGGGTCAATAATAAGCTCCATCACAAGTATAGGCGGGACACCACAATGTGGGTCAAATTTTGTCTCCATAGATCTACATGTATAATAGGTTTATTAAAATGAGAGAGAGAGAGAGAGAGATTATTTACCTTGAGTTACGAAGTAAGCACAATTGTTCATTACCAAATTGTCCAAAAATAACTGAACTGAATATGGATCCAGAAGAACTCTTATCCAGTTCATAGCAATCGGACCTACAATGTTAAACACAATAATAAAAGTATCAAATACAACAGTACAAAGCAATAATATTCTTATTTCATAATATTTAATAATACCATTATGTATTATAAATATTCAATACAAAAGAAATCGAACAAAGGAGACGGCACGTAGAAAACGATTGCTTTGTACCCACCGTAAAGTTATTTCTCACACATCTAACATAGGAATCCCGCGTGTTTACCCATATGGGATTTCATTGTCTCACCATCTAGGATTGAGACAGGCTACAAGGTACGTCTGAATAAACAGTAGCTTTTTTCTGTGAACCTAGAAGCTTTAAATGGCTTTTTAAAATAATAAGGTTTGAGAAAAAAAATCATTTGCTACTGCTCATATGAAATAGGGAAATCGCAACCCTCGGTCATATATATTTGGTCCAGAACTCAGCAAGCCTCGTTAAGTAGCAAGAGATTCTATTAGTATCTTTAATATGAATAAAAACATACTAATCCATGTCCAAATAACAATCAAGAAGCAAAATAAAAACGTTAAAACTGAAAAGTTAGGTTTAACAGGTGCACTATCGCCAGGGAAGTGAAGCCGGGTGCTCCGGAAGGGTAAGCACATCCTGTCTAGCCAGCCACACCCTCCACGTGTGTTATCCTAATTGAGTGAAAGGAACATGGAACTATGGAACGTCAAATATGTCCAGGACAATCATGGAGGACACAGAGACATCAAAGTTATCAACAATATTGTGATGACGACCATAAAGAAACTAAATAATTTCAACTTTTAAAAACACGAAATGTGTATTTGGATTTAAACTTACCCGTTAATCCTAAATCAGAGATCAAAACTGTCATGTTATATTGGATTGAACTTGATGCCAAAGCAGTCTTCCATTCCTGAGTCAAAGTAAGCCTTCCATTCTGCTTGAACAGCAGAAAAACATATGGGTTTATATTCGCTCTTGGATTCCTTGGTCCAACGTAACTTTTAATAATCTATATAATTAGAATTATAATAATTTATTTATTTATTTTTATTTATTTATTTATTTTTAATTACTATAATTTCGATTTATCGTATGAGATACATATATCATATTGTGATAAATATGTTCATTCAAAATTTTCTGCACTAGGTGAAAGATTGATTGATTATTTGATTGATTGATCCTCCTAACCCGATGTCACGACAGGCTCAAGCCCTAAGCGCATTGCAATGCCACTTTACGTAAAACCATATTTATTGAATCAGTCATGTCAGAAGGATTTTAAAATTATGTCTCTCAATCAATATCGTTGTCATAGTTTACTACATACCTCAGAGTTGGCAATATCATTATTCCGGATATTAACAAATGCGCCATGCGCTCTACGATTTCCAACATCTGTAAATAACAGGAAGTAGTAATCGCTCTCGGAATGTTGCCATGTAATTTCCGGTTGAAGGAGTGTATCGAATGGGTGATAGTAATCACGTGATATTGGGTCGACAGCAAATGATTTTGATGTTGCGTGGATCCACTTATTACCGCATCCGGAATACTGACCTGCAAGGAAAATTTTTGAGGCTAAGAATTAAAACGTAAAGATAAAAAAGAACGAATAAATTGTATGCAGAATATTATATTGAATTTAGTATAATTGATTTATTGATTGATTGATTGAATATGAACATATTCAACAGTACTAGCGACCAGTCAAATATGGTATGTCGGAAAGATGTTGTCCAGAATATATATAGAGAGGTGATGAAGTGTCAGAGATTCGGTACTAACCCATTAGCTAAGTGTTAAACTTACGACAGAGTCGTTCAGAAGTGCAACCTGGAAAACAACAGTGTACCTCATGTTTTTTGCACGTCATAAAAAAGATTTACCTGTTCGTGTGGTATATTTGACATCAATATATCGGTCAATTAAGGATGGATTGAAACTGTATGTCCCAAACGTCCTTGACACGAGACTATCTTCCGCATCCGGGTCATAATTGCCACATTCTATCGAAGACCCTGGGCCATTCGGGCAGGTCGTTGCATATTGAGTACCAAACCAAAACTCGTCTTTGCTTTGCGCGGTGTTTCTTATTCCTGACAAACATGTATTGAGGTCTGATGATCTGTTTTCAGCTGAGCATGCAGTGGTCTGACTTTCGACGTGTGTTACTGAAAAGTTTTAAATAAATAAATAAATAAATAAGTACGATTTTACATGTAGTTTAATAAGTGAATATTGCCGGATAATATTTGAGACCTATAAGTAAGTGGAGTGGATTAGTGGTATTTTATGTCCAAATCGAGGTCTTTTCACTTATATCGAGGTGGCCGGTCCTGGGATAGTGGAGGAAACTGGAGTATCCGGAGAAAACCACCACCGTCCATTCTAGATGGAGCCATGGAGTCATTGGTCTCTTATGTTATAAAATGACTCAATTGTAAAGACTATCGTAAGCCATATGTAACAAAACACAAACGCTAAAATAAAGATGTTATGGTGTTTTAGAGTAAAGTTTCTGAAAATGATCCTCTCTGAAATTTCCTTGATTGAACGTTGACCTCTAGCAAACGGACTGACCAACTGTCTCACGCTATGTTCTTTCTCGATTGGGATTTGAACCCATGAGGTTAGAGGTATAGTGACCCCGGTAACCGCGAGGTTTAGGATAAATTAGACACCCTTGTATTCCATAAAAAACTACCCTACCACAAAGGGTTTTATTATTCTCATTAATACATCAATTAGTTCCCTGGTAGATTACTTTGACCATTTTCACTTCATTTTAACTTTGCTTTGGGATTTGGGGATTTTGTGATTTGGATATGGATTGGTATGATATATATTTAGTTGTAATTTAGTGGTATGTCATGTAGGACATGTTTCCTTTATAGATCGGGAACCAACCGTTCCATGCATATGAATCGATCCATATACCATCTGTTTGGAACATATAGATGCTGACCATGGAGTAACTTTGTATTTTAAGTTTAAAGCACAAGTTTGTTAATCGGATTATGCAGCTATGTGGTAACATATGTATTAGGCCACACAAAATTAATTTTAATTTCAAAGATTATTTTTTTTAATCAGTAGCGTGCTATTGTAGTAATTAACCAGCCAGCAATTTTAATATCAACATCCCGGGGACAGAATTGGTCCAAACAATAATCACTGGCATGGTTAATATTTCCGTGCATCGTCGTCCCAACAGATGTTGAGGTTAAGAAATTTATATCACGGAAACGAGAAAGGGAATCAAACTTGCCATGGTCTGCCGGTAAACGATTTGAAAATGATTTTTTTTCTATCAGAAATTTTCCATGCGAGCGAGCCCGCTTACAATTAACTAAAAATTAATTTGGATTGGACTTAAATATTGCTGGACACATATTTATATAAAACACTCGATACAATCGGAAGTGACAGCTTTATCGCAACCAATAAATTATTAATTTCAATACAGTTACATCACGTGATCATAAATATTGCTTATAATGCACAGGCATGTGATTAATGAATATTTAAAGTTTTATTATAGGCAGAGAATTATTATTATTATTATTATTATTGAACTGATGTTGTGAAATATTGTCCCGATAAATATTCTCAACATATGCAAAGTTTGCTCGGCGACACGCAGGCCTAAGTTTAGGCGTATCTGAATGGATACATATATTTTTTACATTCCAGATGGTGACAGATCAGTATGACAGATATCTTCATTCTTCATCGTGCACCCCCCCCCCCCCCACCCCCTGTGCAAGATATATAGTCCATATGCAACACCCCTCAATATTTATCAATGAAATCGGGTGAATATGTCGATAAACTGAGAACATTTAGACATTGATTTTTATTGAATTTCCATACATGTATTTTGAGTTGCAGATAATAGATTAAATCTTTACTTCTGGTGCAACAAATGAGTTTAATTTCAACCCTTGTTCTAATATGTATTCAGTCCAGAATTCCATGTATGCCAGACCAAATATAAGGGATTATAAGTCATTTTGAGTTTCCCTATTTGGTACCACAAGAATCGAAGCGATAGATTTTAGCAATATAATGATGGTGTTGTGAATTTTTGTATGTCCCCATTGGCTCAATATACATATAATGGACGATTTTCAAGCATCGTCATATTCACAATAATTATATATATACAATATGAGTAAGTATTTTACACATTATGAGTTGTTAACAAAAGAAAAAGTATTATTTAGCCAACAAGGGCGATACACTTATAAATTATATGAAGTACCACAAGAAGCGATAGATTTTGGCAATATACAGTGATTACGGCAGTAGCGGATCATTAGTGCAATATTCACTGCTCCCCGAAAAAAATCATCGCAGCCGATTGTAATTTTTTGGTACTAGCAATTGACATTTCCCCACTGTTTCAAATTATCATTAGATGATAAAAATCGTCCGACTATAAGTATGGGCAATCCACCCGTATTGTATCCCATGTATTTACGTCAGTAACGAATCAATTTGTGAGTAGCGGATCACGCCACCTAGTGTCAAGAAAACGATAGGGAATCAACTCAAAACATGATTAGTTTGAGTTTTCATCATTCAATTACAAAAATTACAAATCATGAAACAATATAAAAAAATTTAACCGTAATATATCAACAAATAACATGATTTAAATAAATAAAAAACAAATCATCAACAGGTTTCTGATATAAATGTAATAATAAATTAAGTCAATTAACATTGTCTTAAATACTGAAATATAAAAGCAAAGATTGGTGAAGAAAATAAAATAATATTGTGCCTTATGTTTAATGACATACTGTTGTTCATGAAGATTTTATTTTAACAAGAACAGTGTATACAAACAACGATACATATTGGAAGTGTACAATGTGCATCATATGTCCAAAATTGTTACCAGACAAAAATATAGAATGGAATAAAACTTTCATGGTCTTAATCATAAAAGTATAAAGAATATATAGGGTTGGATATTAATTAATGTATTAATTCAATATATTCGAATCTTATATTGATTATCCTTCAAGCATGATAATTATGGTTTCTTTAAAACGCCCATTGATCTGGTATTATTATGATAAATAAGATAGCGGCATAGCATGACAATGGACCCATCTTTCTCATGGGGTCAAGGAGGGAAGCTAGGCACTGGTTCTCCAATAGTCTCTGCATTGTTTATTTACAATCTACTACAACATATACATCAGGCGCAAAATTTATTTTTTCTTAAGAAATATTACGAATCTCCATTTTCATTAGCCTTTTGAGAGGCCTGTGGGACCCCTATATGTAGTAACTACCACAAATGTAGTAACGGTCACAAATGTTATAAAATTGTGTCACATATGTAGTAACGAACCACAAATGTAGGAACGACCGTTACCACAAATGTAGTAACAATTTTTTTTACCACAAATGTAGTAAATGAAAACCGCTATATGTAGTAACGAAAATTTCGAAATCTGAACGTTAGAAACCAACATTTAAGGTGCGTTCTAACCCGATAGAAGCGACTGTTGTTCCGATAGAAGTGCTTTTAACGCGTTAGAAGTGACTTTTAACTCGATAGAATGGAATTCTATCCCGACAGAAGCGGCTCTGATTCCGATATAAGAGACTTTATTAAATACCAAAGAAAAATATTTGTATAAATTGTTAATTTTGCTGGGTTTTTCTATTTACTTGAAAACAATTAGTGTCACATAAAGCGGCACATTACAAAATGATTAGCATAACATGTAATAGTAATTCAGATATAAATGTAATAATAAATAATAATAATAACTACTAGTATCTGATAATCCTTGTATGGGTGTTACCCCTGTACCTATGTTATGTATTATGCGATGAGCGATAATGCCAATTGGCCTCTTATTTTCATTATACTTCGGTTTGTAAAGTACATGTAAAATTCAGTTTTTAAATTTAAGTTTCTGGGTTTTCTGTATTTTTGCAGATTTAAGTAGGGTACATGTATTGATTATTATACTCCACGGCACTTAAGATGTAAGAAGTATAATGTTGTTGGTCGGTCTGTTACGCCACATAGCGGTGTTGCCGCATAAACGTGTTCCAACACGTCTATGCGGGGAATTTCAACGCATAAAGAGAAAGCTTTTATGCGACAAAAAGGCTACATTCCGCCGCATAAAGAAAACAATTACTATCATCACCTGCATTTACACCTCCATCATTATTACCACCTTCACAAAAGCACCACCACCATCGTGATGATCCTCATTATATTATTATTATTATTATTATTATTAAAGCAAAAGTCGAAATTCTGCCAAAATCACAATTTAAAGATCATCAACATTACAGTCATAATAGCCACCGCCTTTGGCACGACGACGGTAACATCGTCGTCGCGCTCTCATCGTCCCTGTCCCCATCCTCGTATTATTATTACCATTATCAACAACACCAACAACATAAATTCTCAATTGTCACCGTCGTCGTCATAATTTATATCACCACCACCGTTTTTGTCGAGATATCAGCTCTTTTTAAATTTCATACCAACTGGTTAAAATTAGCCATCGTTATGCGTCAAAAAGGCAGCCTTGCGCCGCATATAAGCAACACATCTTTATGCGTTGAACGCCGCCGCATAAACGTGGCGGACCTCTTTATGCGTTGGAATTCCCCGCATAGACGTGTTGGGCGCGTTTATGCGGCAACACCGCTATGTGGCGTAACATCGGTCCCTCCGTCCGTCCATCAGTCAATTATAAGTTTTCCGCATTGTTTCCTAAACACTTTCAGATAGAGTTTTTGAATGGGAATCAACCACAATGAGTTGCAGATTAAGTTAACGTTTTGTTTTACTACGAATCCGACCCTTTGCAATTGTCTTTGATAATTTTATTGAAATACTAGTAACAGTTTTCTGCAGTTTTTTTTCGTAATAGCTTGCACATATTGAACTGATTTGGCATATAGGTCTACCATAATGTGTTACAGATCAAGTTCACGTTTCATTTTGCTTCGCTGAAATTTATGTTTTTACGATGACTACACTTGATTTGGTCCAATATGTGGGAGCAACCTCACAAAGGTTTTTGTAATATTTGCTGATTTTTATGATCTCTCTCTCTCTCTCTCTCTCTCTCTCTCTCTCTCTCTCTCTCTGTTGCAATTACAATACTTCGTAAATATCGTTATTGAAGTATATGAACTGCATTTTATAAGATGTGTTAGTCTGTGAAAAAGAACGTCTGTAATCATATATGGTGTATCTTGTTCTTTCGCCAAGCACTGGGCATTACGAATGAAAGTCACGGTTCTTTCGGATGGGAACTTAAAAACAAATAAAGGTCCCGTGTCACGGTGGGCTTGGCACGCTTAAGAACCCTGCTGTATAATGCCATCAGCGCAACCCACATGCAAAATTTCTGCACCTTCGCCTATAGCTGGCGACGTCTCGATATAAGTAAAATATTTTGACTGGGACGTTAAACACCATTACTCAACTCTAAACTCTTGTACCCTGCTTAGTGTTTAAGTGCACTTCTCACAGGCTAGTTGCGTACCCAGTCCGCTAGAAACAGATCATAGTGTGGTACTTCTTAAAGGTTTTCTCTTTTGTCTGCGGTTTAAATTAAACGGAAGTGTTAAAAAAATCCAGATTGTTTTATTTTGTTACTAAATTCTTAGCTTATTATTTTTAATTTGCATTGCTATGGGTGGGTGTCCAGTTGCCTGCTGAATATTGCAATTTGACCAACTAGATGAACAATGCACCCCCCCCCCCACCAAAAAAAAAAAAAAACAAAACAAAACAAAAAACAAAAAACAAAAAAAAACAAAACAAAAAAAAAAACAAAAAAAAACAAAAAAAAAAAAACCTGACAAAATAAGTAATTTGGCGTTTTCTAAGTTTTAAGTGATGGTGTTGTATTTTGTACCACCCCCCCCCTATTTCACCCCAACCATACAAAGTCATCTGATCACTCTGTATTAATTGAAGCACTACAAACTGTCTATTTTGATTTGTACAAAGGTTACACATTTTTAAGACTTTTGATAAAAATACAAATCTCAATGTCGATCCGACGTCATGTAATTTGCAGGAGTTAATTGAATGAATGTTCCACTTATATCAAGGCTTCACCAGCTATATGCAAAGTGGCAGAAAGTTTTACCCATGGAGTGCAATGGAATGCGCTAGGGTTATTTAACGCGTCACACCTGGTTTTAGGATCTTTTCCAAATTACCCTAATGGCTTTCATTTTAAACTACCATTTTTAAGTCTTGGTCAGACCCTGCCCGGGTTGCGAACCCACGAACCTTCCTGGAAGTGGAATAATAAACAAACCATAACAAATAATAGAACTCAACCCGTCAAAGATGGGGGTGTGACCAAAAAAAAAATCTCTTCGAAGCGGCGACTAATAAATGTACTGGGGACGTGCAATTCATCTCGGGACTTCCTTGTAGTAGCCTTGTCAGAGGTGAAAATGACTGTTAACATGAACATGAACCGTGATATTCCACATCGTTATGAGTAGCTTAGAACTGAAAAATCGACTTGCATTTGACTCTGGCTAAACATGGTTGAAACCGAGGAATAATATGGGTTTGGGGTTTCATTCCTTAAATTACCCGACAGATATACCTTAAATTACCTGGCAGAGAAACCACAGTGCTTGTCATTAATTAACACTAGCCTAGATATTACCCATTTTGAAAAAAATATATTTTATCATTTTTTAAATTTTACTACATTTGTGGTAAAATTAATTTGTTACATTTGTGGTAAAAATTTGTTGCTACATTTGTGGTAAAATTTTGCTACATTTGTGACCAACATTTACTACATATGTGACAAACCTTACTACATTTGTGGTTCGTTACTACATATGTGACACAATTTTATTACATTTGTGACCGTTACTACATTTGTGGTAGTTACTACATATAGGGGTCCCACAAGGCCCCCTGTTTACAGCAGCTGATCCGTTATTGCCGTACTTGCACCCTTCGGAAAACGGGTTTATTTTTTATTGTCAAGAACTGTAAAGCTCAATAAAAGTTTATGTCTTGAAAGAAGATATATTAACGGTTGTAAATAGCTATTGCAATCATTTCAAATTACCTTTGAAAGTATTGAACACGTCGTCCGAATCGAAAGTAAGTGTTTGGAAAACACATCCGTGTCGTTGAGACGCTTATGACATTCGCATGAAAAAGCCAAGAATTAAAATAATAGGACGTTTATTAACATAAATGATATGTAGAATGAATAAAATTTATCAGTATTACAGAAATTATCCGAATTTTATTGGTTTCTCGTAATGATAGGGGAAAAGTCAACTTTATTTTAAAAAATGATCCGCTACTGACTGAGATCCGCTACTACCGTAAGCACTGTATGTGTATGTCTCCATTGGCTCGGCAAAATTTACAAATAATAACCGATTTTACGCATCGATATATCCACAATAATAATATATACAATATGTAGATGTATGGTAGTACTTAACACACAAGTTTTTAACAAAAGAAAAAGCATTGTATACAAATGTATGTATATATACAAAAGGGTGATAAACTATATCACCCATTCTCAGTAATAAGGCCCAATTCACTATTTCAAGATGATGAAAAATAAAAGTCTTACAAGCAATGAACTTCTGGTATTTTCAGAGACTGGACATATCAGAAGATTCAGAAACAACAAAATTATTAACACCAATTGATTATTTTGGTTGTAATTTCACTTTATTGTTACATACATACCATTTGTATTTAAATGAGTTGATATTTACGTGACCGTAGTTAAAGTTCATCATATTCTTACCAGGTAGTAGTATTTATATGTTTATTATGCTTGAACATTAGGTTACATTGTTATTAATTTAAAAATGTGCCTTGAGACCACTTCGGCATATCGAAATGATAATGACGATGTTTGTAGTCTACAGAAATTAAAGTATTTTTACGCAAAAATACAATAAATTTATTTCTGTATTCTCAAGTTGGTAACAGAAACAAAATTTCAAACAGGTAGTCATTAATCAACACTCAAATCAAAATGCAAATATGTCTTGATGAAATTGCTAACCAAAAGAACTGTACAAAACTTATTATCTTCAAGATAATTTTCACTTAAGTAAACAGTGTATTCGGTAACGTATGTAGCACCTCTAGATGACTTTGAGTCAATATAAAGACAGCTAAATTATATTATATTACAAATTATTAACTCTTGTTTTCCATAATAAAATTGTAAAACTTATCAATAGAACACATGATATTGGTATATATGTTCACTTTTCTAGCGAAATGACAAAAACTATTTATCGGTAACGTATGTAACAGTTTAACCGATAATAAGATTATGTACATGGTATCGTTTACAATGAAGTCTTCAATTTCTTTATTAAGACAACAAGAGATATAAAGCCTTTAAAATTATCAATTATCACGATGTAAATGTTCACTTTTCTAGTGACAAAAATAATTAATTAAGTAAGTAACGTATGTAACTGTTTAGTCACGTATGTAACAATTACATACTGGGGTTTAAAACTTCTTCACTCAGTGACATGTCCTCCTTTAAAGAAATTCAATAAAATATACCCGAGTTACATTCTAAAAAACAAGGCTAATGGAATGAGAAAGTCTTAATTGCTGATTAAAATGTCATATCTTTAAAGGAACCACTGTCTGTATTTTTCTCTCCAGTAGTACTTTTCATATTTAGTTTTTAAACCTGAAATCTGGACTTATCCTTTATTTCTAACAACTTTTTTCTCCACCCGATTGGTTATACTGTTTCTAAATTCAGGATAGACTGAAAAATCTTACATGCTATGTGCCTTTTACAAACATTTACTGTCTATACCAGTCAATTTATTTAAAGTCGATCTCTTTTTCTTCTAATTATCTTTTAATCAATCATGTGACTTAAAATGTCTCTCATACCGATCCATGCCAATTTCATAATCCCAAAGCAGAGAACAAACGTTGAAAATTTGCAAATAAAGTTAAACACACGAACTTTCACCAGGAAAGTGAGAACAAATCAACAATGTCCATTGTATTTTGGTATTAGTAATCAAGCAGTTTGCTTCGTTTTATAAAGTCCACGTGGGTGCCATAGTTGAGGTACAAGTCCCAATATGAAGCAGAACATGAAGGATCAGTTGTATCTTTTATTTCAATATCCTTAAGATAGATGACATTCACAAAAGCCTTCGAATTTAGAATTATAAAATCCTATACCAGACATCATGTATCTGTATATATGTGGAGTTAAATGGTTTTGTTACAGTCATCCTTCAAGTTAAAAACGGTTTTACATAAATTCTGCTGCAATATGAAATAAATCAGCCAGCAATGATGCACAGTTTAGGCCCATTACCGATTATTGTTGGAAAATTATATTGCTAAACATAACATGTATATGGTGTCTTTCAAAATCACTCATATTTTGTTGTTGATTCTATCACTATACATGTATTTAATATTTGTCAATAAGGTGTTACCAAGAAGAACTTTTTCTTGCTGAGCTTCGCTTGTTGGGTGTCAAGTCAATAATGGATACATCACTTTCTGTTTGCTTTCATAATGTTAACTTCTCATTTGAAAATGTAACTCTTTTATCCTTTCTAATATGAAAGTTTTCTATCTGAAATTTCTTTCTCATGATTTATCTTTTAAAATTTTAACGTCTTTAGATACATTACATTAAGCTTCCCTCTTAGCTTCTTGTCAGAACTTGTATAGTTTTTACCCCTAGTTTAAATAGAAGGTAACCTAAAACTAAGAAGAGTATGACCACTGTTGTTAATGACGTAACAGGGACTGGTTCCAAAGAGACATAACCACTATCTGAAACATCCTTGGCGGCTATCTGTTCTGGAAGTTCATGTGTTTAACTTAACTTGTCAGTTTCAAAGTTTTCACTTTGCTTCTGGATTTGTGATTCGGACACATGGAATAGTAGGTTTGTTTTTTTCAGTTTAATTCTTAGTTTCTCTTCAATTTAGAACTCCGATCATATCCCATTTTCTTTATCTCTGTAATTTGACTGAATTTCAAGACATGATTTATCCATCATGAAACATTAGACAGCAACTGTGTTTGTAATTCAGACCAGTAACGTAGATACCAATACTTACGTTACCTGGGGGTCTGCAGATATATGGATGTATATTGACCACCCATTTGACCATTGAAGTTTTGTTTTACGCTGCATTTACACTTTCATAATCAGAATTTATGAAATTGCAGGTATTTGATTTGTATGTATAACAAATATTAAAATGAACAATGTTGTATTCAAATCTATGAGAAAATTATCCAAATAAATTAGACCAGTGACATCTATCGTTTCAAAATCCAATTTGAAGTTGAAAATTGTTTAATTTCTCTACACGTAACTAAACTAGAAACTTTAAGTGTTTGTTTATTGTTGTATCTAATGACAGTTTGCTTAACTATTTCATTGTAATTGAAATGAAAGTACTGATACATACGTTACTTGTGTTAATTACATACGTTACCTATAGTAACGTATATATCATTTTTTGGAAAATGAATTCCAGACTATGGATCAAGGGTAGACATACCATCATGGGTTTGATGGAAATGACAAGGTTTATTATCTATATAGTCAGATGTATTATTTCAAATTGAAATTTTTGAATGGATTCTTGCCATCCAAAGAGGTCACCTTCGACTGTTTCACTTTTGCTTAAGAATTTTATTTTAACAACAATCGATGTGGTTAAAACTTCACATGCACACTTCTATAATTTAAATCTAGAACTATACAAATTATAGTGGTCACTTGACGTGATTTAGGTGTACTTTCAAATGATGTTATCACGTATGTATCGGTAACGTATGTATTTTTTTCAACTGTTACAATATGTGGTTTAAATAATAGGAACTTGTGCGGAATAAAGATGATATATTTTAAATATTATATCAAAGTACTTCGTTTGACAATATATTAATTTTGACTTGGATAAAATATTTAACCATATGAATGACGTAACGTAAGTATTGATGAAATAAAACCTTCCATTCAATTTTGTGCCATGCTTGTTCAGGCCCAATAGCGACTGTTGAGTTGAAAATTTTATTGTTCCGTTAAGTATGCGTAAGATAAGCTTCAATTTGCCCACGTCAGTGGTAAGTATGACATTAATATATGATAACCATAGAGACAGTTTTATATGTGGTAACGTTTGTATCCGACAGCTGGTAACACATCTTTATTTGGCACCAGATTTTACCAGTAGCTTGCATTGTCATCAGAAACCAGTTTTAGATATGACAACAATGCAGCATTAACAAAAGCAATTCTTTAAATTTTTGTTACTTTCTAAATATTGAAGATCTGGCGATTTAAAACATAAAAACCTTACCCGGTAACAGTAACGTTTGTATCATTTTGAAGGTTTATGAGATTGGAAAATAATCAAATACATGGATTAACTAGAAAACTGTGATTGATAATTGTAGATATAATGTGTAGTTTCTGTTGGTACATTTATTCTTTGGTCTTTTCCAAAGCCAATTCATTATACTGTAATATAACACTATTTGGGCCTTATTACTGAGAATGGGTGATATATGATATAAGGTTAATGCATGTTAGCCCCATATACACAAATACAATTCTCACCTGACAAAATTATTATTACCCACAGACTGAAGATCTTAGTGTCGGTAGGGCCATATATATAGGGCGAGTATGCCAGACCAAATATATTAGAACTCGTTTTGAGTTTCCCTTTTTTTGGTACCACAAGAAGCAATGTTAGCAATATATTGATCATATTGTGAAAATCTGTATGTCTCCATTAAATTGGCTCAATATAATATGCAATATAATATTATACATATAATGGACTATTTTTACGCATCGATATATTCACAATTATAATATATACAAAGTGTGTATGTATGTTATACTCAACACACAAGTTTTTAACAAAAGGTAAAGTATTGATTAACTGACATATATACAAAAAGGGTGATCCACTATTATATTAATATATATATATAATTCTCACCTGACAAAATTATTATTAGCCACAGCCTGAAGATCTTGATGCCGGTAGAGCTGCATAGGGCGTGCATCGTCCCCTCATTCTATCACCAAATACCCTTTTTAACACTTATATACAAACGCAATCACCCATATCATGTTCTTTTCACGATTTTCTTTAAATAAATATAATTTATATTTCATGACCACGTTTTGAATATTTATATTTAAAGTACCCCAGTAAGTAGTCATTGTGGTAGTATATATAGGCAAAGTACGTTGACCTTTTGTTTATAAATATTTACCATAGACCAGTATATAAATGGCACACAAGTAAAAATGAGAGCATTTTATGAAGAAACACATGTATTGCGTATGCATTAATGCGAATCTTAAAACTATTCATAAATTGGGTAGATTCTTCTAGATAGGAATACTAGTATTTGTGTAAAAGGTTAAACGGACAGGTCTATGTTGTTTGCATACATGTACAGCCATCAATAAAAATATGTCCTCTTTAAAGTCGATGGAATTTTCAATATAAATTGTAAAAATGTCAACATTACGACAAGGTATAAATAAAATAAGTCACTAAACTTTTAATTTTGATATGTACGGTGGCTTAATGAGGCCATGCAGACAAAAATTTCCACGTGCGCTTGTAGAACTATTACTTGCGCACGTGGAAGTCTTTACGTACATACGTGGAACTTTAACGAGCGCAGGTGAAGTTATTTCGTGCGCACGTGGAACTTCTAGAAGTTTCATGTGCGCACGTAAAGGTTTCACGTGTGCACGTAAAGACTGTCACACATGCACGTAAAAGTTCAACATGCGTGCGTAATAATTCTACGTGCGCACGTGGAAAATGTTTGTTCTGCATTGCCTCATTCGTGAGCCACCGGATAAATGTCATTCAGTTCAAATGGTAACTCGTAATAACTGGAATTTTCTGTCTTTTTTTCTCGATATATGGACGTGCTAACCAGCTATTTTTTTTAAACATTTCCATCTTCATGCATCTCATTCAAAAGACACCATATGATAAATTTTATAATTACGCTCAGTCGTAAACGACTTACCAGACACAATTAAAATCTTTAAATTATCATCGTACGTATGTATATTTATCATACAAAAATGTTAGGAAAGCATGAAGTATTCCCCTTCTTAATTATAACGAAATTCATCAATGGCATTGAAATTGTTTTACAATGTGGGAGGTGCATTCAAACTTTTTATATTTCTCTGCTCTATAGCTAAGGTGCGTAAACTTTAATCAAAAACTATTTCGAAGAACACGGTTATTTTATGTTGAAGAAACCCGGGTATTCTTTCTAGTGTGCGAATAAAAGCGATTGAAATAAAACTGATACATATAATTCGAAAAATTTGAAAATTATATATACATGTATATTACATTTTATGAAACGTTGACTTGTCATATTAATTCAACAGGTATTAAATCATGTTTTTTAGTCATGGAAAAATTGTTGCACATATTATAAAAAAAATCACAATGCACTGATTTAATAATCCTCGGTACTTGAAATTATCGATTAAATTGACAAATGCATCAATATGCAATTATGTGACTTGAAAAGGTGATATTTACGTTTGTCACAGCTGCTGTCCTCATAATTGAAAAATCCGGAACGAACAATACGTTTATATGACCGATGATAATTTCACCAGATTGGAGTTAAGGTTATATCCATGTAGTAAAATTGTTAGGAATGTTATTGATAGTTTTCTCAAATAAAGGATAATGTCGGCGGTCCTTTTTAGGAAGGAATCGATCGTGTTTTTATATTGTTCTTTTGAATAGGATCGATATTTGTCGATAACTTGATGTACAAACGCCATTGCCATTGGCGAAACAACAGCTGGGATGATATCTGTACCTACAATACAGAGAAAATGAATCGATCTGTCCCGTAAGCATTAAAATCAAGGGGGTAATCGAGGGGGATTATTTTTTTTTAAATTGTTTAATAAAAATGTAACAGATTAATAATAATAATAATAATAATAATAATAATAATAATAATAAATCACAGCAACAACAACGATAATAAGAAGTAATTTTCTTAAAGTTTCACACATTAATAAAAATATAAAGTGTATTTGAATACATATATAAAACAAATGTTTCACAATAGAATTAAAGTGCATTACAATTTAAGCCAAAATTGGCTAATGAGACGCTGCTATTAATAAAACTAAAAATATATATGTCCCTACATGTATAGGTAAACGACACTGGCCTGAATTGTAAAGTTTGCAAAGTCACAATCAAATATTTTTTATATGGCATTGTTTGAATTACACACCACTCGATCGCGAGCAGTCGGCTCGTTTCTAATGTGGGAGGTCGCAGGTTCGAACCACGACTGGAGCCTGACCAAGACTTGAAAATAAAAAAAAAGAGGGCTGTTCTTTCGCTAAGCATTCAGCATTAAGAAATGGAAATGGGGTCATTCGAAAGATCGATTGATTGAATTGGGTTTTACATCCCAATTAAGAATATTTCGCTCACACCGAGATGTCACTAGCTATAGGTAAAGTGACAGAAATGTTCATCTTTTAACTGCATTATTTTCAAGGTCTCTTTCGAAGGACCCCGTGACCTTAATTTCTAAATCCCGAGTGCTTGGCGAAAGAACAGTTACTACCTATTTTAAGTCTTGATCAAACCCGGCCGGGGTTCGAGATTTTAAAAATCGATGTCATTCGTCAATGTAGGCGTCGCACGTAATTAAAGAACCCTCCATGCACAATGCACTGCAAAGGTAAAAATTGTCACTTCACCTAAAGATGGTGATGTCTCGATATAAGTGAATTATTTTTGTTTGGGACGTAAAACTGCATTCAATCAATCAATCAATCAATCAAAGTATATCTTATTAGCTACAATATTTCCATGTAATAAGTGGCTATACAATTTCTGACATCAGAACCGACCTGATATCGAGACTCATGCCATGAACCTAGTGAGTGGTGCTTTATTCAAACAATACCATATGAAAACGTTCACTTCCATTTATTTGATTGTGATTTTGTAAAATTTACAACTTTAGATCTTCTATGGTTCATGGAGAGGGGGGGGTCCAATCGTTGACCCGTAGCCAATAAATAGCATCACCGCTGTCGTAATAGATACCAAGTGTGTCCCCATATCCACTGAGGGTTATTACAATGCTCTAAATTTTATTTTCAATAAAAATGGGTTAGACTATGTGAAGACAAAAAATTGTTCCTACGTTTCAGTTGAATAGACAACTGCAAATTTCACACATCTTGCATTGCTTCTTCCTCGCCCCTTCCCCCCTCTCAACTATTTTTCTCATAGCGTCCCTCTTAACATTGTTTTAAAACAGTCAGAGAGAGAGAGAGAGAGAGAGAGAGAGAGAGAGCGAGAGCGCGATTCTGATTTATATTATTCAGTTAATCCCACATACATGTACATTAACTTTTTTAAAAATTCAATATGCATGTATACCAACAAAACCATAGTTAAAGCTTTAATATTGATCTTGGAATTCCCGTGTATTAAAAACATCCCCTTGAGTGGGCCTCTTGAAAAGGTGTGCAAGGATGCAAAATTTGTTTCATCCCGACAATCTGTTGCCACGTGGCAATATATTTCATAAAATAAAGTTGAGATAACTGATCACAGGACATTTGTGTCATTTGTACAGCTACTGTGACTGGAAGATGTGCATCATCTTAAGTCTCTTCTTTTGGGACATCCAAAAATATTAACCCTTCAAGATCGAGGGTGCAATAGGCCTTATCAACTTTGCAATATGGTAAGAAATTTTTTACTTCGTGTTTTTAATTGAGTTTCAACACTGTTTTAGTATTCTTATTAACGCGAGTCTGAAACTGAATAAATTGTTACTTTCTTTTCTTCTTTTTGGGACATCCATATGATCCAAAAATTAACCCATTCGAGATCATCGGCTAACTAAATAGACTTCATCAACTTTGCAAAATGATAATATCATTTTCACTTAGTTTTTTCCCTCTGAAATTAAGTTTTATACGCTGTTATTATTTTTATTAACTAGAGTTTAAATTTTTTCTTCTTTTGGGATATCCAAAGATTAACGCTTCAATATCAAGAGCTAAGTAGACTTTTTTGACTTTGCAAAGTGGTAAGATCATTTTTTGACTTAGTTTTTTAATTAAGTTTTATACACTTGTTAGTATTCTTATTAACGCGAGTCTAATACTAATACATTTGTTACTTTATTTCTTCTTTTTAAACATCCTAAGATAAACTCCTTAAGATCAAGTGCTAAATGTTACAAAATGATAATATAATTTCTATTAGTTTTTATGAAGCTGGTGAAGTTTTATGCACTGTTAGTATTCTTAATGAGAGTTCATAGTGAAGATGTGATATTTATATAAACATTTTCACTCGAAATCATAAAGTTCATATGCACAGGCTCCACAGTTTCACAAAGATTCCATAACTAAGAATTACTTTTAAGTGAAATCTGGCAAGTTCAATAACGTGATTATTTTCTTAAGTTTTACATAACATAACTGAGTATAACATACATTAAAATTTATTTAAGAATTTAAAGTGTCAATTTCAAGATCATTTCAGGCTATTGGCATTTGTGTATAATTTTGTTGAAGAATGTTTATTCTTGTAGTTCCAAAAATATTGCCAAAAACTTGCCAAATTTAAGTTAAGGGATATCTTGGTTAAGAAATTATTGGGTCAAAAGTTTCTCATCATCTTAGTTTAACCTGTTCCTAAATGTTCGAGTCTTAGATCAGTAATATGCACACACCTCTATATGTTATAAACATTTCACATCATGCCTAATTATGATGTTTTAACATTTAAACAATTTACATTATTATATGTGTTTTGGTATTCCTAAAATGGTAAAAACAAATAATAATTTTAAATTTTAACTTCTGGTAGTGAACTTTCATGTATTTCCTCGAAATTCGAGTGATTGGCATATAGCGTGCACTGCACATTACCCTGAGCAAACTGCACATGTGAAAATGTATGCATATGGCTGGTGACGTTTCAACATAAGAAACCATGACATCTCTCTCATTATTTTTTTTTTGAAATAATAATTGTCACCAGACCAACGGTTGGAGCATATATCTCTCTCTCTCTCTCTTTAACACACACACACACACACACACACACACACACACACACACACACCAATATCACCTTAATATCATCAATAATATTAGAAGCAACAGTTGTGTTTATTCATGCAATTAAACAGTATAATATTTTATATAACACGGCTAGGTGAGTAAATCGATGGAGTTATGTTGCTGCAGATTTAAACATAATCCAGAAACCGACTGCCCTACCACGACGGTAGCTCAGTTTATACAGTGCTCGCTCCATATGTGGGGGATCGTGGGTTCGAATCCCGCCCGGGGTTCTGATCATGACTTGAAAAATAGGTAGTATCTTTTGTTGTTGTTTTTTCTAAAGTCACGGGGCAATTTGAAGAGACCTAACAACCCGATGTCCCGTTTAACGCAGATAAAAGAACGTTCCCTAAGCAACAACGATAAAATTCCTGTTACTTCAACTTTAGCTGGTGATGTCTCGATATAAATAAAATATTCTTGACTGGGACGGAAAACCCCAATCAATCAATCAACCAATCAATCTTTCAATCAATACCCATTTCACCCGTATCTTTAAAAATGTGGTATATGGACTTTCAAAATAAAATGGGATTGACCAATATTGTAAAGAGCTGAGTTGAATTGAATTTAGTAATGATGTTTAGCGTCCCAGTCAAGAATATTTCACTTATATCGAGAAGTCGCCAGCTATAGATGAAGGTGCAGAAATTTTGCCCATGCGTTGTGCTTATGGCATTATACAGCAGGGTTCTTTATCATGCCAAACCCACCGTGACACGGGACCTCGTTGATTTTTAAGTTCCTATCCCAAAGAACAGTGACTTTCATTACGTAATGCCGAATGCTTGGCTAAAGAACAGTCACTACCCACTTTTAAGTCTCGGGCCAGACCCGACCAAGGTTCGAATCCACGACCCGCTCACTCATTTACTTACATGTACTTACTTACTTACTTACTTACTTACTTACTTGCTTGCTTGCTTGCTTGCTTACTTACTTACTTACTTACTTACTTACTTACTTACTTACTTACTTACTTACTTACTTACTTACTTATAAAATGGCTTGTATGTTGTTTATAACATAAGACTTCTAAAGCCGAAAAAACTGCACGTTTAGTCTCGACACAAATTGACAGTGTCAATACCATTTTTTAATTTAATCATAAAATATATGTACATTCAAAAACGGTATATGACAATTGTACATGTATTTAAATGAATACTGGTGTAACACGTTGTCCGATGTATCGATGGCGGAAGCATTTGCTGAAAAATGATCGATTGATTGATCGCTATCGATGAATATATATAGTTGATCTCAATATTCTTTAACGGGTTATTTAACAATTGAAACGGTTTTGAAACGATCGATAAAATGTCACACATTTGCATGACAAACTTAATAGTACGCACACGCATTATGGTTAATTTGACGTGCAAGATGTGACATTCATAATAACTATAAGTGCCAGATCATGCTCAAATGTTATATTTTTGTCAGACTATTTTCTAAAAATTATTTCTTAATGTAACATTTAAATTTAGCAATAATTTTAATTCAGGGAATTTAGTTTTTTCACTATGCACGCGGTCAAAGAACGTTGTTATGCCTTTTACGTTGTTTTGTGACGTCATTGAAACAAACACAACGTTTGATTGGAATGGCAAGAACGTGCATGTATTTATTCGTACGCACAGTCACATGTTCTTTGTCATTCATGTATCACATTTTAAGATACACATTACTAAATTAATCTTGAGGATTAATCTGTACATAAACATTAAAAACATAAATGAATTTCGAATTGTCGAACATAGCGGTGGGGCGCCTTAATGGATATATGCATTAGTTGTTGAAGTTTCTTGTTACAATACGTACAAGTATGCATGTGTCATATACCATTTTTGGATGTGTTTTATGGTTAAATTTTTAAAATATGGTATATGACACATGTATCCTGCTGGTCACCATTTACAGTACGGACCTCTCGACAGTTTAACAGTAGGCTAACGAATCAGTGCCAAATCGACTCATCTAGGACTTTCGCAAGCTAAATTTTTCCAACTTTTTGGTAGTTGTTATTTACCATTAAGTAGCGTTTCGACCACTAGCTGGCCACAACTCGAATATTAGACAGCCACATTTTGACTCATTTAACTTTCGACAGGTTTGAATTGTAGCTTAAATTACCAAATGTGACTGTTAATTCTCTAAGCAATCGACATTACGAAATGAAATCCATGGTTCTTTCGGATGGGAAAATAAAATAAACGAGACTCCTTGTCACGGTAGGCTTGGTACGCTAAAAACCCTTGCTGTATAATGCCATCAACGCAATTGCTCAGGCCAAATTTCTGCGCCTTCGCCTATAGCTAGTGACGTCTTGATATAAGTTAAATATTAATGACACCATTACTCAACTCTCAACTTAAAATAATGTCATTATTATGATGATATTATTACATGATATGCATTGTATTTTTGTTATTTCTAGGAAAGCGAAATCTGAAGCAAGTTGAAAGACAAAGTTTAGCTCATGTTTTGGTGGCTGTGTCGTCATCTTGTGAATTTTTTGTCGTTCGTTACGTCCGAATGAAAGCCTTAGCCAGGTCTCACAAAACGATCGGTGGGACTTTCGTTCGTTTGTAATAAATGACGCATCTACTAATGACGCTTAAAAACATCACGATCCAGACTGCGGACACATATTGGTATTGGTTGAAAATCGGCAAGCTAACCCATATAACATGTAAATATTATTATATTTACAATTATCATATTTTTTCCTACATAAACTTATTGGCAAAAATAATGTTTACAGTTCAGTTAACTAGCAAGACCTGTCAACCTCTAGTCAACTCCGATTTTGGGCAGGGTTAAATGCGTTGAGGTCAAAAAGGCGGGGCTTAACGTCGTGAAAGGGTCAATGGCGCTGTTGCATTCAATGACAAAACCAGCGGATGAAAAATGAAAACCGGTGTTTTATAAAATCAAATGTTTGGCTTTTTCCAGATCTTGGTACATTGGGCTATTTCTAAAATGAACAACACGTCTGAATCCAACATGAAATATTTCATGTGCTATATACTGACACCTGTGACATGGGAATCCTTTGTTTTTACCCATTTGGAATTTTCTTGTCTCACGCTAGGGTTGAAACAGGCTACATGTTATGCCTGAATAAACAGCTGTTTCTGTCATTAAGTGGAATTGTGTTGTGTAACTGTTGCATTAGCTGTTGACAAATTCATGTATCAAGTTATTTTTTTCTTTTACCCTTAATCGAATTTTGATAATATTCCTGAGTTTAATGGAACTTGCAATGTCCTGGCCCATACTATATGCGAGATGGTAAGAGTTACCTTTCTTAACCCGATCTCCCAATTATACAAATAAAAATCAATCCTGTGGTTAGCAGCATCTCTCTTCATCTCTCTCTCTCTCTCTCTCTCTCTCTCTCTCTCTCTCTGGGTGTGTGTGTGTGTGTGTGTGTGTGTGAGAGAGAGAGAGAGAGAGAGAGAGCGAGCGAGCGAGCGAGAGAGAGAGAACTGCAACTCTCTCTCTCTCTCTCTCTCTCTCTCTCTCTGTGTGTGTGTGTGTGTGTGTGTGAGAGAGAGAACTAATAATTCTATATCCTTTTGCCACAAATGTTACCGAGTAATAAATATTTATTGGAGGATTTAATCACTATATTGATTATAATACATAACGTTAATATGTACATAAATTGTGGATATTAATATACTTTGCTCCAAGTCATGAAATAATGAAATCGTCACGCATCATTGGACATATTTCACGTGTTTATGATTCTCATAACAAATAGCAGATGTTTTATTAAAAATATGGGAAATTGATATTCATTTTGGTTTATTCCAGGAAAAGGAGTGAAGTGAAGTAATTGTTTTTGCGCCCAAGTCAAGTTTGTAACTTATATCGAGGCGGTTAGTAAATGGATGGTGGAGTTAACAGAAGGGCCCAGAAAAAAAACTGCTCAAAGTTTCCACGAATTTAAAAACACCCGGTTTATATGTTTAAACACCATATTAAACAACATTCCATTCTCACATTAGGATCTGACAGAGTGGGATTCGAACCCGGTGAGAGTCGGTGTGGACCGTAAGAGCGTGCTTTAGGTTAAACGGTCACCGAATCCTCCTATAGCAACTCCTAACGAAGCCCAAAGCTTAATGCAGTCTGAATCTCATTAGGCGTTGGATTTCATTAGGAATTGTTACAATGCATGTATTGAAACAGCTTTTGGTCACCAGTTACAGTACACTTCTGACGAAAGTTTAACACTAACCTAACGAAATAGCGTTCGATATCCTTGATATATCTCGATAGTTTTCTACAGCGTTTATCTATTTCTCAGCAGCTTTTTGACCTCTGACTATCAATATATCTTGGCCTGTCGGCATCCGAACTTCGACTTTCGTTAGTTCGGAGTTAAATTTTTGACAGTAAAGTAAATGCAGTTAACACTTAGGTAACAGATTAGTGACGGATCGGCAGCCCACCTTTTCTTCACATTACCTATATCTCCCCAGCTTTTTGATAGCTGCTACAGTACATGCCCGTCGAAAGTTTAACTCTGAACCAAGTATACGTTCAGCACATTCCAGTCCCTTGATCGCTTTATTTCGCAAACCTTTTCGAAGGATTCTATCTTATTCTCTGGAGTTTTTCAACCACATGCTAGCCATATCTCGGTCACTCGGAAACCCGAAGATCGACTCATTTGTGTTAGCTCGATGATAAATTTTCGACAGGTCTATACAGTATCTATCTCTCTGTAGCTTTTATTGTCCTGTCGGCAGTCGAGCTTCGACTCCTTTCCGCGAACTTTCGACAGGCCTGTATTGAATATTAAAATCTACGTCTACGTGTAACTTAAAACATTCTCTTTCAGTTTCATCGATTTTTGTCTTAAACTTATATTTATATTTTCTTCTCATTTTTCTTCAGTCAGACTTATGAGTTTTATACATGTATACTGAGTCATCATTCATCACAGATATCGTTTTTCATATTTGTCAATATTTTATGAAAAGATATTTTTAAAAGACAACGTCTGCTTTTTATCCAGTTTTTTTGTTCACCGTCAGCCCACATACAGATTATCTAATCATTGAGCAAGATGTTGCCATGATTTTTATTGATGTAAAACTGTCAAAGATTTAAAGATTTTCTTCTCATTTTTTAAAATGTTTTTTTCACCCAAAGGATTGTAACTTTTTGTGTCCACGTCTTCGTTTTTTTTTTTCTTTAAATTTTTGTTTTGTTGCTATTGTGACGCGGAGTTTATACAAAACTCTACTTCCACTTCAAACAACATTGAAGAGAGCAGTTGTAATCCAGCAGAGGTTCCAACCAATCGATCAGGGTTTTTGTTTTTTGTAATTTACTTATTATGCACTTGTCATTCTTTTACAAAAATGAAGAAAAACGACATGCCATGATACAAATATCCAGAGCTGAACAGGGATTCTGGTTTTGGGCTAGTTTGTCAAACATCATACGGATTTCAGCAAACACAATTTATTGAAGATACCATTAACAAAATATAAAGTTTTTTTATAGCCAACATATTTTGTTGTCTTTGGTGATATAATTTTCCAACAAACAATCGGTATACTAATGGACATAAAATGTGCACCATTAATTGTTGATTTGTTCCTATATTCCTATGAAGCAGTATTTATCATGTTTATGCAGCCTTGTTAAATCTGGAGAGAAGACTGACGCCACATAACTCACATACAGAAGCTTTATATTTTAATAAATTTGGAGATTATGTGAATGCCATCCATATCCTAGTGAGCTTGAAATAAAAGATACGTCTGATTCTGCAAGTTCTGTTTCATATTTAGATTTATACAACAAATATGACGCCCACGCAAAAAGCTACATTTGGAGCTGTATGACAAACGTGATGAATTCAATTTTTCTATAGTCAATATATAGCAATATACCTGTTGATCCTGCTTATGATGTATTTGTTTCTCAAAATAATACGGTATAGTGGAGCATGTTCCCACTACGGTAACTTAAGCTACTCACAACTAAATTGTTGTGATCAGCTTTAAATTGTTGGCATAATATAACAATAAATTAAATATTAGGAATATTGCAAGTCTGTCTAAGGTTATCAAAGCCTTAAACAAATTTTGGCCGTCATCCAAATATTTATAAGTGTGATGTCTCTGCGTTATAGTTTTATGTTCTTTTCTAAATTTCGATTCTTGGTGCATCCGGGGCATTCCGTCTCGCGTGTTTAACTTAATTTGCCAGTTTCAAATGCTTTACTTTGCTTCAGGACTGTGATTTTAAGATGGGTTAGTATGTTTGTTTTTTATTTGATTACTTGCAATTGCGACCAAAATGTCCAGAAAAAAGTGACCTTCGCTAAACGTGCTAAAATAACTGTCAAAACCTTGTTTTTAGATGCCGCCAATTTCATTTAAAATGCCACCAGATTGCTTCAATTGACACCAGTATTTCAAATTTTTCACGGGGGATCCCCTTGACTCCCTAAGCATGTCTTTTGTGCGAAATTTTATTCTACTTTGAATTCACATCATTTTCACCTGGCTACGCGCCTGAAAACAATACATGTACTGTTTACAATTACATTTGTAAACCCTTACCCCCCCCCCCCCCCCCCCCCCCCCCCCCGTCCTGGAAGTCTTAGTATTTCGATTGGAATTTTATTTTTTAACCGTGAAAACAATCCAAAATTCGTATAATTAAAGTCTCGCAAAATTTCCGACACATGGTACACATGAATACCTAGCTGATGTGAATAGATATACATCTCCAGATCCATTAAGTAGTGGCTGGCATTACAAAAAAAAAAAAAAAAAAAAAAAAAAAAAAAAAAAAAAAAAAAAAAAAACGACAAATTATAAGGTGTTTAACTAGTGTCATAATTTTCATACTAATCTCATTTACTTGTGAAATAAAAGTACTATAAGAAGAAATATAAAAGCTAGGAAACTTTGGCTGTTTTGACCTTCTAAACTATTTCACGGTTCCGAGCTAAAAGTGAAAGTACATGTACAAAAAGATAGCCAATCAGAACGTTTACCGTAATTCAGTTCGGGATCAAATGCTAATCAAAACGTTTACCGTAATTCAGTTCGGGATCAAATGCCAATCAAAACGTTTACCGTAATTTAGTTCAGGATCAAATGCCAATCAAAACGTTTACCGTAATTCAGTTCAGGATCAAATGCAAATCAAAACGTTTACCGTAATTCAGTTCAGGATCAAATGCCAATCAAAACGTTTACCGTAATTCGGTGCAGGATCAAAATCTATTTGTTCTTTCACTTTTAGACAATCAGAACGTTTGCCGAGATCATTATTCCCAATTGACTGTGCCCATGTCCAAAAGTGCAATGGTGAAATAAAGTTTAGATCCCGTGATACGGTTTAGAAACGTCAATGACAGACATTTTATACATCATTCTTTAGCAGAATATACAATGTCTGTAGAAAGGAATGGTAGAGTTCCCAGGTATTACCTCAAAAACAAAGAAAAAACCAAGGGGGTTCAACGCGTTGGATAACTTGAAGATGGATACCTTGTGTTATGTTTAGTTATAGTTATTTTTTTAATATTAGAAACAAGTTTCTTGCACCCCAGATAGAAAAATCCATAAAAAGAGAGGTGCAAGATATCTCCATCTTGTACCCCCTGTGCAAGATAGCCTACACGCCGTTTTTCCCGCAAAATTTTTTCAACAAAATCAGAGGTGTATCGAAAGTTGAAATTTATTTTAAATTGAAAAATTGTACTTTCTGATGCAAGAAATAGAATCAATCACTACTTGTAGTACCAGATAAGGAAATCTCAACCCTTGTTCTAATATATTTGGTCCAGAACTCGGCAAGCCTCGTTCTTGACCAAATATATTAGAACTCGGGTTGAGATTTCCCTATCTGACACCACAAGGAGTGATAGATTCTATTAATCTGTGGTTCCGAAAGTAGGAAGATTGAACCAAAGGAAAGAAAGCCTTTTCGCTGAGAAGATATATTCGTACATGTGTCATCACACAAAAACGCGAATACATGTATTTTTTCTTCGCCAATGTTTCTTCTTACATAATGCTATTACAGCTCTTGTATGATCATTCTATACTAGGACCAGAATTTCAAAAGTCAAAAGTTCCTTCGGTTGACTAAGCTACTTGTAGGCGACATTAATCATTGTAGGAGTCGATAAATAGACCCTTACTACTCGTTGTCATAAACGTATTGCGTGCACACTTCGCAAATCGCATCCTAACTTCGTGAAATATGATCACTGGATTGAACTGTATACGTAGTTACTTAGTGTGACTGAACAAAGAGGAATAACTCTTTATAATTTTGAAGAACGTGATATAGGGCGAGTTATTTCCAATCGTTTAATCTTAATATAAAGATATCAAACTTATTTTAATAACAGATATGCGAGCGATGTCAAATTATATCAAACTAGAAATCGCTAACAATCATTACGTCATTACGCCATGTCTACTCAAATATAGACATGGCAACATAGATTCTTTTTACATAACAGAATTTCCAAGCCACATGATAAACTTTCCAAGCCTCCCTTTAATTACTTTTCCCTTTTAAATCCAGGTAATGTATGTCTTTTTCATATAAAACAATAAGATGAGTTACATGTAGTTGATTAAATGTTGTTTTACATCACTCCTTTCCACTTCCAATTCAGTGGACAAACGCAAACCAAATCAATGATACATTTTGGATGTATTATATTAAATGGCAAGGGAACTCGGTAACGCTTTAAGACGTATTCTTCAAAACGTCTTAACAGGTCCTTGATGGTCCAGTGGAATTCAGCGCAATCACCATGCTTATAATCGCCTAGGTCCAAGTCACATTCGGGACCGATACTTGTGCGAGAAAATTTGTCAGTTTGCTTACAAAGTATCGACTCTGTTTTCAAGTAATGTCTGTTTCCTCTGCCACCCCTGAAAATGACCGACTCGATGTAAGTGAAAGTGTCCTGGCTTTGGCATTAAACACCATCACTCTTTTCCGTTCAACTCATGAACAAATTAAAAGACCGCGTCTTGCCCAAGATCAACATGAATGATATACAGAAAACAACAAAAAATAAGTAAATAAAATTATAATATAAATTCGAATCTTAATTTAATTTACAAGATGTATTAACTGAGGTTTCCGTTAATGGGTCTAAATGACAATTTACGTTATATGAGAATCGTCATTGTTGTTGTTTGCTTTACGGAGTTTAAGCCACTGACACAGTGGATGGATTAGTGACAGCGATGTCAAACATATTAAAAATATATTGACCTGTAAAATATGAAGAAAAAAACGTAAATAAATGGCATGATAAAAATTCCGGACGTTAATCATGGATTACACCGGTTATCCCGGGAATTGTATGGAGTAATGGTGTTTTAACCTTCAGTCAAAATATTTCGCGGTGGACCTATCTGTGATAATTGAAAGCAGGGTGTCCTAAAAATCAATAATCTGCAACAAGGGAAAACCATTCTCTCACACTAGAATCTGTCTAAAGTGGGATTCGACGAGAGTAACTTTGAGCCGTCCACCAGCGTTTACAGCAATAACCCGATACCAGCTGCCAAAGTCTTTTTCTATCGCCTCCAGCAAGAATATAATATACTGTTGCTTTAGTGATGGAATAGTACGGATTGACTGAACGTATATTTAACGTCCCAGTCAAGAAAAGTTAACTTATATCGAAACGCCACCAGCTTTAATTGAAATGGCAGTAATGTTGGTCTTTGCAGTGCGCTAAAGAAAATTTGACTGGGGGGGGGTGTTAATGAGCCCGTTTTCAAAATATTCATAGAACTTAACGGCTTTCATTTTTGAATGCCGAGTGCTTGGCCAAACAACCGTGAATCACTTCCTATTTTTAAATCTTGATCGGACCCCGGCCGGGTTCGAACCCATGACCTCCTACATACGTAGCAAGCATTCTACAATCTTAGCTACCGTAGTAATGAAACAGAAATCCAGGGTGTTAATTTATCGATGGGTCTTTATTACGGGGAAGAGTTGAGTTGAGTTGAGTTGAGTAATGGTGTTTAACGTCTCAGTCAATATCATTTCAATTATATCGCTGAGACGTCGCCAGCTGTAAGTGAAGGTCTGTGCGTTGCGCTGATGGCATTATACAGTAGGGTTCTTTAACGTACATGTACGTGCCAAGCCCACCGTGACAGACACGGGATCTCGTTTATTTTAGTTCCCATCCGAAAGACCGTGACTTTCATTTCGTAATGCCGAGTGCTTAGCGAAAGAATAGTCACTACCCACTTTCAAGTCTCGCCAGACCCGGTCGGGGTTCGAACCCACGACCTTCCAATTACGGGGCGAGCACTCGACCAACTGAGCTACCGCAGTGGTTGTCACGGGGAAGAGAATTGTCTGTTCACCAATCGAATACCATTATCAAAATCGGCTTGTGGAAGTTTTAGAATTTAATTTCGTCATTTGTTGTTACTCACGTGTTGTAACGATCCCTCATACGCCTCTGTCCAGTTGAATAAAGCATATTGCAGTAGAGATATTGTCCCTCCTGTACCGAGCATTATGCCATGAAGTATACCAAAATGTGTACTTGGAAATCTAAAAGTTAGTTGAAACTCAAGCAAATTAAAAATAATAATAAATTAAATAAATAAATAAATTAATTAATAAATAAATAAATATGTGCCTAAACATCTTAACTGTTTTTGACTCCCGTAAGAGACCGGTTAAAAGATGAAAATATGACCGTAAACTTGGACAATTCGGTTTAATTTCACGGTTATCAGTTATATATATATATATAGTTTTAAAATGCAGTTGAATATGATGTTTAACATTCCATGTATTTCGATTAGTGAGAAAGTTTGAGTTCGTTTTTTTTTTTTTCGAAATTGAGTGATTTCGTTCTTCCATCATCCCCGAACTGACCGTCTTATAGCAACCCACTTCGAAAAAATTACGCAATTTGAACAAAAAATCAAAGCACGCATTTTTTTAAAGTGGGTTGTTACACGGCCTTGATATAAGAGAAAGAATCATGAGTTGTCGATTCGACAATCAGATGCTAGTTTTTACCCGACTCCGATATTGTTAACCTTCCATGTACTAATGTTACTGGTTTGTGGTTTGGTGTTAATGCCACAGTACAAACTTGTCGAAAGTTTAACACTGAGCTAACGAAAAGGAGTCGAAGCTCTACCGAGCGTGCGAGAAATGAATGACCCAAAATAAAGTGGTCGAAGACTGTCGTTGATATATAGCAGGTGAAGCATAAGATCAATACAAGATTTCGCCATTCAGATCTGTTCTTGCCTTGTGTCAGCCTCTCCCCAAGTCAGCTGCAAATCTTTCAGTTCACCTTCAACAGTCCGTGGCCATGTTATTTTTGGCTTTCCGTGAGGTTTTTTCCCTTGGGGTGTCCATCTTAATGCTTCTTTAGTTATGCATTTCCCCTCCATTCTAAGAAATATAGTGGCTGAAGAACTGTCGTCGATAGATAGCAACTTTTTATCGAGATGAAGTTAATTACGAGCTGTCGAGATGAGTAGCCGATCGCGAATCGGCAATAATTCGTAAGTCTAGTTTTAAACTGTCGACAGGCCTGTACTGTATTTCGTTGACAGGTAAAATCGTGATTTTGGGGTATCTACGGAAATTGAAACATCAGGAACATTATTGACTTCACAGTAATAGTAATGCACCAGTTGACAGTTTAACACTTAGCTAACGAATAACCACAGAATCAACAGCGTTTCTCGGCTCCTGTTTGCGATATTTTGGCAGCTGTATCTATCATTTGGACCAAAGAGTTACCTTTGTAACCTCGTTACCCGGCAAAAAAATGAAGTCGGTTTTGAAAAAGTTCCGATTTCCTTCTTTATTATCATTGTAACCTTTGTAACCGTTGTACCCGTGTAACCTGGCAGATTTTTGAAAATTTGAAAAGTGTATCTATAACTCAGTGTAACTCTATGTAACAAAAGAGCTACCTTTGTTACCCGTTACCCGGCAAAAAAAATGAAACCAGTTTAAAACAAGAAGACATTTGTAACCATGTACAAATGTATGTAACCCACTATATAGTCGCGGTTACAAATGCTGATACTGCGTTTTTGCAGACATAATTGGACATATATATATGTACCATTTCGTTCGCCAGTTGACAACCGAGCTTCGAATTCTTTTTGTTAGTGCGGTATTTTTGCAAGGCCTGTACAGTCAAACCTGTCTATAAAGGCCACCAAAGGGAACGGGTAAAATTGGCCTTTATGGAAAGGCGGTCTTTACGTACAGGTTAAAATAATATGAATAAAAACAATTGGGATACAATTTTATTGGCCTTTAAAGGCAGGTGTCCCTTATATAGAGGTTACCCTTAAGGCAGGTTGGACTGTACTTTACGTTTCTAAGGAAAACACACAAAATTGTTGACCAGCATGCAATACAGACCTGTCGGAAGTTTAACACTGAACAAACGAAAAGAAGCTAAAGCTCAGATGCTGAGTGCCGAGTGTAGCTGGTGATTGAAAAGCTGCAATGATTTAGATAGCAGCTGACGAAACATACCGTAGATAACGAGGAATCGAAATGAGCTTTCGCTCAGCCCAAAGTCGTTAGCTAAGCGTTAACCTTTCGACAGGTCTGTAATTGACGTATCGCCAGCCATGCCCTTTATGTTCCAACACTGGCCGCCAAAACGAGTAGTGATACGGCTACTGAAAAAGGACGAGACCTGATACAAAGGGTTGTACATACACACTGTGTATAGGTTATTCAAAAATTTCTGTGAAAGAATTACATTTTACCACAGAAACCACTGAACTATGTTACGGCATGTTCTGTAGTAATGACGTCATTATTCACATTTGACAAATCGGAGATTCCCCAATGACGTCACAATGAGAAGTGTACGTGTACTTTACCGCCAATGTTGTATCACAGTGTGGTGATACAAGATTCTGTATCATGCGTGTTCGACAAAACTTGTATTTCATCAAATCAGATAGAAAAAACTAGTCTAATGTTAGATAAAAATTTATGTCAGTGACGTCATTAAATGACACAATCCAGGCCGAGTTTTCAATCTATTTGTGGTTGATTAAAGCATGCTTGTCCTTTGTCGGAACAATGTGGGCGTGGCTGGCGATCCTTCAATTATAGAACTTACCTTGCACCTAAGTAAGCATTCGCTACACTAAATAGAAACCCCCGAAACACTGTCAGTAATACGAATGACGCTAAAACGGCTTCTACTCGGAATATCATCTGTACAGCAGACAGTGAGATACCAAGCAAACTTGAAAAGATTAGTGGTAAAAGAGCCGGTCCATGCTTTTTAAGTGCGGTGTTTGATGCTAAAAAAAACAAAGGCGAAATTATAAGACAACAACCCAGTATTCACCAGCTAAACGTGCAAAAATTGGCTGTGAAGTAGCCGGTCGACATTTTTAGAGTGTGGTGTCTAAATTAAACTAAGAATGCAAATGCTGATTTTATCAAATGATCATTCGGTATTAAAAAAATGATCTTCTTATAATGTGAAATACTGTTCATAGGAAATTGGACATACAATAGTTTTAACTGTTTTAAAAATGTTAAAACAATTTTTTATGAAAGTTCATTTACAATTTTACAATTTTGCGTTCTGCACGTTCAGACACATAATAAGTTAAGCAATACAAAATAAGTGATCGTTAAACGTGATGTAAAATGTCAAATGAAGTTTTCACAACCGATGTCCCTTGTCACGTTAGGCATTAATTCGCCTGTACGCTGTCTAACACACTACAAAGGTCAAAACTTATGCACTTTCTCTTCATCTTCAGTTTAGCGACGTCTCGATAAATGAACTATTCTTGAGGTGGGCGTTCAACCCTATTCAATCAATATCAATCAATCAACCAACGAATCAATCGATCATCAATCATTAATCGACAAATTAAACGCCTAAGTATGAAACACATGTGCAGGACGTATATATGGAAACCGTTAATCTAACGTTAACGTAAAGGTCTACTTTTAAAACGGCGTTATACAAATGTTAAAATCGGTATTCTTACCCTTTAGTTTCAGTACATATGAACTTACCACTGTATCTTTGTACTTGTAAATCGTAAAACGCTCCTGATAACACCGACATGAAAAATCCGCCCATCATTATATATAGAGATATATTTGTAAGTCTGCTAACTGGAAGGAAAGTAATGATAAGGTAAATAAATCAACAATTAACACTAATACATGTCAGACTCATAATTCAGAAGCGAAGAAAAATTTCAAAACTGACAAGTTAGGTTGAACACGTGAACGTACCTCCTGTTTAGCTAGCTACATCCGCCACATGTGTAATCGAAAATAAGTGAAAGGAACATGTAACTATGTGATGTCAAATATATCCAGAACATTCCTGGACACAGAGATGTCAAACTTATTAACAATATTGTGATGACGGCCATAAAACTTTTTGATGACCCTGATAAGCCTAGGCTTGCAATATCTTCGGGTCAACAATTTATTTGTAAGCAACTTGCTTTGTTGTATAAAGTTTCCGTAGTGGGAATAACATAATATATTTTTTGTATAAATAATTTGCACAGACCTTTCGATTGCGACTTATCGCATACATATATATACAATACCAAGATTTTTCAAAACTTCAACACAAAGCTAACGAAAAGGAATCGTCCAAACTCGGCTTCGGAGTTGCGACAGGAAAGCTGCCGAAAGATAGCAGTTGAGTACAGCGCCAAGATGAGCTGGCGATTTGACATTAAATCGACACTAAAGCGTTTAACTCTTGAAAGGCATAAACTGTATTTTACGAAGGGCCGATTCGAACTGTCGATTCTGGTACTAATTCGTTAGCTACATGTAAGTGTTAAACGTTCGACAGGTCTGTACACTAGACACAGTACCGATTTGTCTTGTTTACCGGTTTATTTCAATTGTATTCTTGATTTTGTTTCAAAAACAAACATACTTATCCATGTCCGAATAACAATCCAGACTTTGGAACTGACAAGTTAGGTTATATACGTGAACTTCCACCAGGGAAGTGAGGCCGGGTGCTTCGAAAGGGTAAGCACCTCCTGTTTAGCTAGCTACGCCCATCACGTGATAATTCAAAATTATGTGAAAGGAACATGGAACTATCGAACGTCAAATATATCCAGGGCAATCCTGGACACAGAGACATCAAACTTATCAACAAAACTGTGATGACGGCCATAAAACTTTTTGAGGGCCTTGATAAGCCTAGGCTTGCAATATTCCTGAATCAACAATTCATTTGCAAGCAGCCTGCTTCGTATCTACTTTCAAGTTGCAAATGACGATTCATAATAAAAAAGGAGGCTCTTAGATAAAAACAAAAAATGAGATTTTCACTTTTTGTTATAATTTTAAGCAAAATAAGGTTATACATAAAGGTAATAAATTAAAGTTGAAGTTAAAGTTAAATTGTTCCAATTTTAATAGTTCCAATACGTGCAGCAATTGTAGACAAATTCCAAATATCGCAAATTCGATAATTATACAACTGTGTTTAACATAGTTTGTTTATAATGTCTTTCATTGTCGACGGTTGAAGACAGCTCAACAAGACTAGCTTACGCCTCCGGAGCATACGGCATCCCTTCTCTAATGAAAGTACACGTCTTCAAATTAATTTGCAAGTTTCCAGTTTTCATTTTTGGGATTATGGTTTGAAATGTATCATTTTTCATTTTTAAAAGCCTTTATAATTCAATATATTCGAAAAAAAATATACGACACAAGTTCTGGTTTTTATTATTTTAGAAATCACATATCAGAAATATTAAAAATTCCAATAAATTCCCTCACAATAGGAAAATGCACTTATTTAAAAAACAAAATGTTTTCAACACTTACCTTCTTGGATGTCGTTACTTATGAAGCTGATATACGGATTAACTGTCCCTATATAATAGTGAAATCGTAACTGTAGTACACAAAACCACAATAAGTGTAGTACATAACTGCTTGACATTGTATAGGATCGTAAACCAGTTTGTGCTTTTGTCTCTCTTGTACAATTGCGCCTCTCTTTCCCTGAAAATATACATTGTACATACGATAGTAATATTGTGAAATATCTATTTTCGCGATGTCCAAAAAATTTCGTTGGGTGGTAAATTCGTTTATTTTATGACCTTTAAGTTTGTAACAATATTTCATTGATATGTAAATTCGTGACTGAAAGTGTCCACAAATGCAACCAGAAATTGAGATTTCATGACAAGTAATGATTTCACAGTAGTAAAACAATTAGATGGAAAGTCTCACATTGGGAACATAAATTAATATAAAAAATTTAAAAAAAAAAGTTTAAATTGTTCAAATTTGACAAATTCTGTATTTACAGGTGTACATGTGTATCCACATTAGTTGATGAAATGCCCTAGGCTCCTAAAAGCAGGATTCCTGTACAAATACATTTAAAGTTTGTACAAGTACAACAGTTCTTATTCATCAATACGGGGTTTTGATATGTTCAAGGACCATTACTTATTTCACCTGTGAAATGCATTTTAAATCTCTACAAGTACGACAGTACCCAAATATCAGTTCAAAGTTTCAACATGTTTAAGTGCCTGCCATGAATAAATAAGTAAGTGTTTTATTGAAGTGGCATGTGTGTGAATAAAAATGATATATCTAAAATAATGCATGATAATATTACACCCGGCCTATTTGGCATATATATATAAGTCACTAATTATCCCGATATACCTTATATTAATGCTCATAATTAACATGTAGACTGGGTGCACCGAAAAACAATAGTACAAAGAGGATAATATTAATTGGCTACTAGGATATGACTTTTAAGTCAATGGCCGTATGAATATACAGTATAACCTGTGTATAAAGACTACACAGGAGATTGAGAAAATGGACTTAGTCTTAATGTTAAGTCTATTAAGTCTTAATAGTCAGGTGGAGATTAAATAGACTGTCACCACTTGTGTAAGAGTTTCATTTATCATTGATTCAGTATACAGTCAAACCTGTCTATAAAAGCCACCCAAGGGAACGAGTAAAAGTTGTCTCTATGGGTAGGTGCCCTTTATATACAGGTTCAAACAATATAATTAAATGGCAAATGGGATACAATTCTACTGACTTTTATAAGCAGGTGGCTCTTATATAGAGCTGGCCTTTAAGGCAGGTTTGACTCTATATGAATGTAAAATATCTACAATATTACACCCAAATAATAGAGGATAATATAAAATTGGCCTCTAGGATATGACTTTTGAGTCGTATGAATATACAGACTACCCAGGGTATTGAGAAAAATGGACTTAATAGACAGATGAAGGTTATATAGACTGTCACCTCTTGTGCAAGAGTTTCATATATTATTGAATCAGTAAACCTATTTAATTACTTTATATTTGGACTTTATAGACAGGTTTAGAAGTCTCTTTAGGTCGAAAAACGGGTGACCGCATTCATATTAGACAGGTGGACTTGATATAGATGGTCTTTATATAGTAAAAACCCATTTTGTTAATTTCAGACCGGTTGCTATATACAGATGAACTTTAAATAGAGAATCTTTAAATAAAAAAATCATTCAGAATACTTCAGACTGGTTGCTATTTAAACCGATGGACTTTATATATATCTGAAATTTTTTCTCATATCGTATCTACGATTTGAGAAAAAAAATCAGATTGCAAAGTGGCACGAACAAGCTTTCGTACGTTTTATACTAAATACAACAAAAATGCAGTAACCTGTTAGGTCATCGGATTCGGAAGGTTTATCTTTTCCCATGTCTTTGTCAGCGCTCTTGTCATCCCCGGGCGCCTTTATCTCATCAGTGTATGACTTTTGAGACGCAAAAAACATTTTAGGCAACCAGCCATATGTACTTATTAAAACGATGGAGTGTAAACAAGCTAGGAAAATGTAGGACAATTTTAATGATACACCATTGTCATAAGCAATCTGAAATCAAGAAATTACTTTGATTACCACCGATGGTTATATTCGCCGCGTATTATTCGAAGATATACCACGGAAAATGGGGTTATTACTATTCTAAAATGACATTTACCAAGGTTGGTTGTTTGAATGTTGCTTAACGTAACATCAGAAATTTTTCAGCTATTCGAGACGAGAAATATTTTATTAATCTCTACGAGTTAATCTATGAACACTTTTGTGTATGTTTTAGAAGTGCGTGTGTGTTGTATGGTCTGCCTTGTACTAGTGAGCACTCAGCGCAACTTTAAGGTGCTAGCTCAAAGAGTCAGTTCCCCGCAGAGAAGCGAACCACTCCGCCAGTCCATTATACTGATGCCAGGTGAATAAGTAAAGGCCAACGGCAAAGAAAAATTCACTTTCCCACTTGTGGTCCGAGCAGGACTCGAACTCACAGCGGTGAGATACCCTGGATTTGAAGACTGACGTTTTATCCATTAGACCACCGCGGCCTCACTGAAATGACTAGAAAGTACATTTTCTTGAATATATAAACTATTCGACTGTTGGAATGAATGAAAATCACGTCATAACCAATAGTCACGCCACATAAGTAAAACGGCACAGTCTTTTTAACATCGAAATATTACCTTGACAAACTGTTGTGTGGCTACTGACGTTGCTAGTGAACCACTTAACATAGACACGATTATTGATCTACTTTTTATAAATAGAAATGCGACCTAAAACAGAAATAAAAAGTTAAGATTAAAATACTAGATTTAACGATCCTGAATAAATTTTGCCACCTTGCTGATCGACACACTACTATTCTGTGATCCAAAACTTATCCCTTCTAGTTTTCTTTACAAGTTTTTCTCAATGCATCACCGAAGCTTTTATAACGCCAGAATTTGACAGACCATTGATTGTTAGGGGTTTTACGTCCCAGTCAAAAATATTTCATTCATATCAAGTCGTCACCAGTTGCCAGAAGTGGCAGAATTTTTTACCTTTACAGTGCGCTTAGGGCAATGATCGGCGGGGGAGGGTCTTTATCGTGCAACGCCTACCATACAAAATCGAGACAGTAATTTAAGGTTTAACTGGTTTATCATGCATCAATTAAAAATGATTGAAAATGTACATCTGGATTTTTGTAGAGTTATTTTGAAACTGAGAAAATCTACCCCGAAATATATGATTTATGGAGAGTTGGGTAGATGCCCACTATATATATATAAGAATGCACGGGTTTTGGTGTAAATTAGTACAACCACATTGTGATAAATTATCATCATTTTTTATAAGATAATATGGTCTATGTATGACAAAGGTGAAATGAAATCTTTATGGTTGGAACATATATACAAAATGTTATGTCAATCAGGGTTAGGTTTTTTATGGTACAGTCAATTTAATGTTGATATATCTATATATAAAAATACTTTTCATACTGTTTTACAAGATATGTTAATACAAGATTGGTTAAGTAATAGTAATTCATCAAAAGGTACATTTTATTTTTCTTTCAAGTCAGAATTTAAGTTAGAAAATTATCTTCTTAAATTAAATGTATCTAAAGCCCTAATAATATGTAAACTGCGTACATCAAATCACAAGTTACCAGTTGAAAATGGAAGGTGGTTAAACATTAATAGGGAAGAAAGGTTTTGTCCATATTGTACTCAAATAGTTGGTGATGAATATCATTTTTTTATTTATCTGTAGTAAATACGCAAACATTAGAAAACAAATACATACCAAGTTATTATTTAAAATACCCGTCATATGACAAATTTTATAGAATGCTAAGTCTATGTTATATCAAATTGTTTTATAATATTTCCATATTTTTCATATATATCAAACGATTTCCATTGAATTAGTAAGTTATCATAACTGTCTTATCATAGTTACTTTAATATGCATTCATATTTTATACTATATTATATTATATTTATATTGTAATATTGTAATGTAAATCAGTTAGCCAGTATTGTATATTATGTATTATATTGTATGCCCTCATGTTCCACTCTTTGAGTGGCTGAGTGAATTAATGAATAAATTGAATTGAATTGAAAAAAAGTCAGTTAAAACCCCACCTGTACATTTGTGAAGAATATTGTAAAACCAGTAACTCCAATCAGTAACATACCGGGAAAAACCAACCAGGGAACGGCTACAATAAATAAATAAATAAATAAATAAATAAACGAATAAATAAAAATTGAAAATTAAATACCATTCCAGTCCCTGTTCAAATCACAATTAATAAAAAACAAAGTAAAAACTTTGAAGAGGAACCGGCAAGGTAGCTATTTTAGCATTTTTGGTTTATTGTAGCTTTTTCATTTTACTTCTACTCAAAATTCCTTATATTGATTCATTTCAAGTAAAACATTTATAATGACAGTGAAAACCGTTCTGGATGGTTTTTTAAAAAATATTATGTGTGCACGGCAACATAAGTTGCAAGGAGTTTTGCAGAGTGTGCACGACTACAATAAACCAAAAATGCTAAAATAGCCGTTATGAGGCTCAGTTTTTGGACTTTTTCCTTTGATACATATTACTTTTAGTTTATTCATATCCCGTTTGTAACATTATAGTCAGTAGGACGAGTTTAAATGGTGAAAATACAACTTTTTCCTTTGCCGTCGTGAAAAGTGTGCCCGACATCGTGGTACGAAAATTTACTTTGACGCGAATGTTTGAATAAACTAGCAGCTCTAAAAATATATATACATCAACCGATCGTTCGTGAAGTTATTCCGCCTTCTTTAGGCACATTGAGATGGGAAGTATGGAAATTCAGTTAAAACTCACCGCGAGTCGATCGTTTGGCCGCAATTGTTGTGTTTACGAAGTCGCGTCTATGACGTAGGTATGCCACCGTGTAGGTTAAAGACGTGAACTTCCACAAGGGAAGTGAGGTTGGGTGCTCCGGAAGTGGTAAGACTTTATGGACACAAATAACTACTTATATACTAGTACGATCGGTGCACTTAACCTATATTTGAACTACTGTAGGAACAGTTACAGATTTCCTGTTACGACTAGGTAACATATAAATCTTTATTCAAATTTATTTGATTTTCAATTGATATAAAGAGTATTTCACTGTCACAAACAGAGTGGTTCCTACAGTAGTTACCATACATTATCTAACATTATACTAGTTTTTCTATCTGATTTGACGAAATACAAGTTTTATCGAACACGCATGATACAGAATCTTGTATCACCACACTGTGGTGATACAATATTGGCGGTAAAGTGCACGTGCACTTTCTCATTGCGACGTCATTAGGGAGAATGTCGAACAAATGTCATAACATAGTTCGGTGGTTTTCTGTGGTAAAATGTAATTTTTTCACATAAGGTATTGTTTTTTTTTAGCACGGAGCTTTGGGATGCCAAATATAATTTTGACAATTGGACACAGAGACCTTGCATTTATTAACAATATTGTGATGACCACTATAAAATAATTTTGAACTGAAATGTTGGAGGTTCAATGTTTTCAGGGTGATTATGGATACAGATATATCATGTTATCAGTTTTGGGGTTCAGTATAGACAAGCAACATTAACCTGTCTACTTGACCTTTAATTGAAATATTTATTACGGACGCGTACATTTATATGTATAGGGAACACAAGTGTTTATTTAGTCTACATAAAGAGTTACAATAGCTACTGTACTACATTGTTTCTATATCAGGGGCGTAGCTGAGCTTGTTGGTAAATTACGCACTGCAAACGTGAAAATGTGCCGTTTTTCTAGTGGGTATGGTGCAATTTTGAAAAAAATACAATAAAAATGGTGTGTTTTCCATGATTTTCGACCCTTATCTGCAAAATCTTTCGACTAAACTTCAAAACGAAATTTAAACGACCACTGAATTGTACATTGATTCAAATGCATAAATCGTCTTGTTCATTATGATAGTTTCAGTTTCGAGGGTTAAATTCTGTATTGCTTTCAAGTTTTAAAATAAAGCTGTCATATAATTATTTTTAAACATTTTTAAATATGATACATGTATTTGACAAAATTAACTTACGCACGGTCGTATGTGCGTATGTTCAGCTACGCCCTTGTATATTAATTTAGAATACTAACACTGTCCATGTAGTAACTACTCCATGTATCGGGTTGGATGGTTGGTTGAATGTTGCTGAACGCCAATTCAGCAAATTTTCAGCTATTCGCGACGAGAACTATTTTATTAATCTCTATGGATTAATCTACTTGTATGAACAAGTTCGTGTATGTATGTTAAGTGCGAGTGTGTTGTATGATCTGCCTTGTACCAGTGCACACTCAGGACGACTTTAAGGTGCTAACTCACCGAGTCAGTAAGTACAAGGGTACTACTCCCCCAGTCACATTATGCTGACACCGGGTGAACCAGTAAAGGACAAATCACTTTCTAACATGTAGCAGGTGGGAGACCCTGGATTTGTAGACTCACGTCTTATCCATTAAGCCACCGCGGACTCTGCCATGTATTGGGTGTATGGTCGCATAAAAATAGTCCTAATTAAAGGTCAAGCGGGCAGGTTAATGTTGTTTGCCTGTACTGAGTATGGATATACATGTACTGTATTTCCATAAATTCAGTGCACATGGAAAATGCAAGAATAAAGTCGCATTTTCCAACAAACTTACAAAAAAACTGTAGAAACTTAATACAAAATATACTGACCTAATAGGGAAAATATTTTCCATTCATGAAAAAGTGAACTTAATTCTGTACATAGAGTTTTTTTTTTCTTTTTAACCAAACAACAAATATGACAATGTCAAAATTATCCCTTCTGTACCTTCTTACTTAGAACAACTATAAACGTTATGTCATAATTTGAATATTCATGATGATCACACCTGAAAAAAAACCCGAGCAACAATGACCTACCTGACCCTAAATGCCCTGATGTAACTTTGAATAAGGCCCAATTGGTTTACATAAACTTGATCAAATTTCCACAATTTTCGCAAAATTTCTCTATATACAGAAGAACTGAGCAATAATGTTTTAATTAAAAATATAATTTGGTTAGGTCAGTGCATTTTAAATGCATTTTATTGATAGTTTAATGGAAACATTTTCAATTAAAAGAAATAAAAAATAAAAACCATGTGCCATCAATTTATGGAAATATAGTGGTAAAAAAACTTAATTATATGAGTACTGTCGACCGCAAACGTGTTAAATGATGAGTAATAACGTTCTATAAAAAATTCAACATACCCCGACTAGTAAAGGCGACCATTAACGACCCGGCGACAAATCCAATACTTTATAAATAAAAACATTTAAATAAATATTGTGTAAAACTAACAATAATTTGATGATCTTATGGTATACTAATACTTAAAATTCAACTTTTTATCTTTTTTTCAAATGATGAAATTTTAAGCTTTAGATGTTTAGAGCAATGGTGAAATTGGAAAATGACATGAGAAATTTTGTATTCATGATATTATAATTATTATAATTTTTTAGAAAGGGTGCTCTCTGGAAAAAAAACAACTCGTTTAAACATTAGCTCTCTAACAAATCACCACTTGAGTAGCTCAGTTTGCATTGTAGAGTGCTCGCTCCATACGTCAGGGTTTATGAATCAAACCGTATTTAATTAGGACTTGAGAATAAAGATAGACACAAAGTTTTAGGGGGATACCTAAAAATGACCCATAGCACAATAAAGTCCTGAATATTAGAATATAGCCCTGCCGGGACACACTGCAAAAATAAAAATGACTTCATCTATAGCTGAAATGAAACGGCTTTGAACATATTTGATGGAAAAGAACTACACATAATCACAACTTTTGAAAATTAAAAAAAAAGACTATTTCTGGTATGATATAAGATGTTTTATGTGGCAAGCGTTAATGAATTCTATATCTCGAAAATGGAAAATGGGCCAATCTATAATCAGCATATAGGATTTCACCGGAAATTTTTGAAGGGACGGAAGACGATTTGAAATTGATTTTTTTCTATTTAATTCTAAATTTTAGAGGCGGGCGGGTTCTCCAACAAACTACAAATTGATTTGGACATGATCTTAGACAAAAAAAGCATTCATAGATACAATTGGAGGCGAGTTGAGTTGAGTTATGATGTTAAACCTTCCAGTCAAGAATATTTCACTTATATCGTAGATCTATACAAGAGGAGATATAGTCCGAAAATTTAATCTTTGTCAGAATTTTCAGATTAGAGGAGATAAAGATAAATGCGCGTAAAGTTAAGTTGAGTTTAGTAATGATGTTTAGCGTCCCAGTGAAAAATATTTCACTTCTATTGAGATGTCGCCAGCTATAGCGAGGTTGCAGAAATTTTGCTTGTTCGTTGCGCAAATGGCATTATACAGCAAGGTTCTTTAGCGTGCCAAGCCCACCATGACACGGGACCGCGTTTATTTTATGTTCCCATCCGAAAAAAACGTAACTTTGATTTCGTATTTCCGAGTGCTTGGCGAAAGAACAGTCACTACCCACTTTTAAGTTTTTGGTCAGACCCGACCAGGGATCGAATCGTTCTCACGTTCTCCTATTTACGGTGCGAGCACTCTACCAACTGAGCTACCGCAGTGGTGCTCGTAAAGACAAACTACTTACAATGACAGAAGCCTGGTATATCTTGTACCAAACTTGTAATTAAACTGTCCAGTGGCCAAAGTCCCGTAAGTGACCAAAGCACATATGATGGAAAATCCTAAATTGAATATTCTGTCCTGTTTCAAGCATGAATCTGTCCAATAGGTTTGATTGGCATCTCGCACAGAAGTTCCCATAACAACATGTAAACCAGGATTTGACAAATTCCCATCATTCTCAGGATCATAATACATTTTGTTAATATTATCTTCGATTGTGGTGTTATTCACAATTACTACATCCGTAAGAGGTTTCTCCAGACACATATCAAAATAAATACCATCGGATTTTAGTACGTAAACCAATGATCCCCATCCAAACATTATCCCTCCAAATATCAAAACTTCGAAAATTGCCCAAACTACAGCACAATAACGTTTTGCATCGGTATCCAGCTTCATGATTTTAACCGACTGTCGTTTGATTGTGTGAAAAAAATCAATTTAAGGTATAGTTCGTCAAGTTTGACCTGTCCGTTTGACCTTTAATTTTAATATTGAAATATATTTGATATAGTAGATATATACAGTTGATATATAAAGATAGATGATATTCATACTGGATATCGGGTATTTAAGGTAACGAAACATGCTTTCTTACCTAAATCAAACAGTCTATTAGCCCAATTTTATATTGGAATTAAAGGTCAAACGGCCAGGTCAAACTTGATGGACTATAAGTTAAGTAACTTTATCTGTGTTACCTTAGCTCAGCGTATAGGCAAAAAAATTTGAACCATTTGTTTGACCTTTCATTAGGAATATCCAGTTATAATGGTCCACCTAATGTATATGGAAGGAAAGGATTCGCAGTTATATGTAATGCCTAACAATGTGCGTTTCCCATGATGTGGCCAAAAAAAGCACCTAGCTAGGTTACCCATACACAAATATACTGGTTCACAATAAATACTCAAATTAAAGGTCAATTGGAAAGGTCAACACTGTTTGCTTATAATAGGTCACACTTTTTAATATTTTAATATGTCAAAAGGTCTTTGTCTTACTTTTATCTGAGCTTGCTACATCACACAGATTTCTAATAAGTCACCATTGTCAAGATGGTCTAGATGTATCGTCTAGAAATATAAACAGTTGTATTACATATGATTTGTCATGTGATTTTGTTTAATTAAATGCGTAAGTTGTACAGTGACATGTTGATGTCAATTTTTCTATTGTCAACTTCCCATCTCTATGCGGAAATATACCTGATTCTTCTGCTTATAGTGTATTAATTTAACTGTTAATAAATTATGGTAGAAATAATTTTGATCATGAAAAATACAAACAACGAAGCAAAATGCTTACAAATACGTTGTTCACCTAGGTATATTTTATGTCTGGTCCTAAAATATCAATGCCCTCAAAATAAGACTGTTGATAAGCATGATGTTTCTGTATCAAAAATTAACCTGGATATATTTGACGTCCTATAGCTAACGTTCATTCTAAGTTTTGATTTCACGTGTGGCGGGCGTAAGTTACTTGCATAACACGAGATGTTTACCCTTCCCGAGCACCGGTACACACTTCCCTCGTAAAGAATACGTTATTTAACTTTTTATTTCAAGTTTTTCAAAGTTTTTAAATTAGCGTCTTGTTTAAGATTTGGTCGATTTCATAACCCTCCGCCTGTCCTTTCGTCTTTCCGTCCAAAAATTCTTGCCTGCACTAATTCTCCAACACTACAAAGCACGAAACTTTGTGCAAAGTATGGCATTGGAAGGAGGTGCGCATATCGTGAACCCAAGTTGGTATGCTCATTTTCCTGGAAGTTATTGCCCTTTGAACATAAGTGCAAATCACAAAAATGAACCTGTTGACGGGGGATCCTAATTCACTGAATTTGTTTGGTTTGTTTGCAGTCCGTATGGTGCTTACCAACTTATCCCAAGCAGCACTAGATAGATATTTATACCTTGAAGATTCAAATTCTATGGATACAAGAAGACTATCAAACTCGAAATGGTAAGTTATTTGGTTTCTTTTATAACCTAAGTTTTTACTTCATCAAACCTTGTTCAAAACAATCTTAACGAACGTATTGTAGCAACTCCTAATGAAGTCCAACGCATACTGAAGTAATAAAGCCCGAACTTCATTAGAAGTTGTTACAATGCATTTATTCACGTATCAATTTTTTCTTGAATTAACAAAATCTATCATTACCATATAACATATTTTATGTTTTGAACGTCTGAACGTCTAACCCAGTTTGATAACGTTATCGCTCTAGTATATAATACACTTTCCATTAATGTTAACATTTATTTTAGGTAAATGTCGAAATGTTTATGTTCTTTGTTCTGCTATGCGCTCCTTTATTGGTTGTGTGTCACGATTATGAAATCCAACTTCTGAAACAAAGGGTTAAGCTGTTGGAGGAGAATTTCAAGGAAGCGGTACAGGTTATTGCAAAATGTCAGAATATCGGTCATCGGGATACAAATAATGGTAAGAAAACATTAATGTCAAAAACACCTCCATGCCAGGCCACGGATTATTTATTTATTTATTTATTTATTTAACTATTTATATTCACCTGAGCTGAACGCTCACTTGCCCTATTGCAATGGTTCCCCGTCCAACGTATTCCATCCGTTGACATTTTACATCTTAATCCCTCTAAAATACCGAATCGAATTTGGTGATTGACTTTATATGCTGCCTAGCATAAACGCTTTCCGATTAGTAATGCCCCCCTTGGTGCTGCATAATGATGGGAATAGCGAATAGTGAAAACATTTTAAAATCCCCTTTTCTGAACATAGAAAAGACACAGCTTATGTAGCATATTAAGGACACCTTGTTTAAGATTTTCACAAATTTAAGCTGTTTTGCGACAAAATTGGGAAGATAACAAGGTAATAAAGAGTAAAGTTGCTAAAGGTAATTAGTCCCAGAGCTCATACAGGTTTATTTGACTTTTATTTTCCAAAAGGTTTGAAACTTGTTTCTGAAAGGCAATTATCAGTATAATATGAAAAAGCATTTCTTACAAAATTCAGTCTGTACATTTTTTGTAAATCCCGGATTTTTTAAGAGCACCTGAGCGTATTTGTCAAAAACACTTTTTTGGGGGAAGGGAAGGGAATCGTGATTATTTAACGCCTAAATACGATAGATACCCATTAAATTTGGTATCATTCTAAAGGTTATTAATAATTCTTTATTATATGATACAATATTTTTCGATATGATGTCACTAGGTACAGATATGATGTCATAAACTATTTTTTAAAATTAAAAATAGTGAAAAAGACTATTTCGATCGGATACAAATTTCTCAGGTTTACATTTTGTGTGTGTTGTCATTAATTTTTCTTTTAAAATAATTATAAACCCTCTGCCATTGATATTCTGTAACTTTGATGTGTAATTATTTGAGCATTATAATATTTTCTATCAGAGAAAATATGTACCCACTTCTACTGAAGAGTTCATTTTTGGGGGTAGGGGAACACTATCATGATTTAACATCATAACTATATATACTATCCCATCATGTTTGGTATAAAATTGAAGGTATTTTAATAAACTGTAATATTATACATCAACATGAAACAAATTACCTTTCATTTTGTCATCGTGATGTCATAATTTTAATTATTTGGTAAAATGCATTAAAATGTGATGAGTTCTGGTTTGTGTGACAAACTTGATGGATATGACGCTGTGTATTGCTGCTGCTAAGACCAACATCCATCCAACCTCCATGAAAACTTGGTGACCTCCAATAATCTTTGCATATGATGCATTTATACTCCAGATGCGGTGCAGAAGACTCGACTATTGCTATCACTAGATCTGACCATAAACGGCGAAGAGATTGACAGCAAGCTCTACGGCCTTCTTCTTTTAAAATAAAACTTTTCAAATTCTTTGCTAGAGAATAAAGTAATGCATCATATGCAAAGATTATTAGAGGTGATCAAGTTTGCATGGGGTTGAAGAAACCTGTCACTAATTTTATGCAGTTGATGATGGTGTAGTACGTGAAGAGGTGTAAACATGAGAAAGTAGACACATGGATGGTGTTGCACTTGACGGATATTGTTAAAAGTATATTTAATGTAAGAATAGTCATCAGAGGTAATAATACAGATGTTTTTGTTACACTTGCACATCATGTTCAACGACTTATGGAAAAGCAACCTCATGTTTGGATCGATGTTAGTCTTAGCAGTAACAATACACGATGTCATATCAACCAACATAAACATGTTTTTCACACAAACCAGACCTTTTTATTGATGTATTTACTGGCTCAGACTTTACTTCAGCATTTGCCAATAAAGAGATAGCTAGACCTCTTAAAATGTGTGACTTCAAGCATTCTATACTTTGGGTAACAGTAGAAACATTACTTAGGACTTAATGAATCAATTGGAGAAATTTGTCTGTGTTCTGTATAGAAAACCCTATATGTCCAATGGTAACAGTGTGAGAAACCATTAGATAAAATAAAAGGTGCCAACCCCAGTAGCATGCCACCATGCAAGAGAGTTCGACAACACAAAATATTGCAGGCCAACTACGTCACATTTCTTTCGAAAATACTTTTCTTCCAAACTCGTATACAATTCAACCTGATGGAAATGGATGGATTATCTTCGAAGGTAAATACCTAATCATTTAGTTTGATGGACCACAGGTGCCACGAAACATCATATGTGTATAGAAAAAGCCGTGATCTACAGCCAGTGGAGGGTAAAAATGAGGAAGTTGCATATGAAAAGGATTTATTCGGACCTGATGAGTCAGATGATAAAAATGATAATTAATGACTAAGACAAAAACATAACACTGAAACAATGATTTTCAATTTTATTATGTATAAATAATAAATAGTGAAAATACGTAGAATTTAGGAAGTAATATGGTAACAAAAGTCTAATAGTTTATAACCAAAAACGTGATGTAGCAATAATTGTAATATTATGTATTTTAAACTTGGATTAACATATAATACTCGTTCTTCTTTCTTTTTCTGCTCATTGTTAAATTTAGAGTCTGTAATATATTACAATCTTTAACTGTTTTTATTATCGTTTGTTTGTACATATTACAGATATTATTTATAATCTGTCAGTTGAATGACATAAATAAAAACATATATCTTTTCATATTTTTATGTATTTTACCAAATAATTACGATTATGACGTCACTATGACGCAATGAAAGGTAATTTGTTTTATGTTGATGCATAATATTACAGTGTATTAAAATACCTTCAATTTGATAACAAACATGATGGGATAGTATATATAGTTATGATGTTAAATCATGATAGTGTTCCCCTACCCCCCCAAAAATGAACTCTTCAGTAAAAGTGGGGACATATTTTCTCTGATAGAAAATATTACAATGCTCAGATAATTACACATTAAAGTTATAAAATATCAATGGCAGAGGGTATATAATTATTTCAAAACAAAAATGAATGACAACACACAAAAATGTAAACCTGAGAAATTTGTATCCGATCGAAATAGTCTTTTTCACTATTTTTAATTTTAAAAAATAGTTTATGACATCATATCTGTACCTAGTGACATCATATCGAAAAATATTGTATCATATAATAAAGAATTATTAATAACCTTTAGAATGATACCAAATTTAATGGGTATCTATCGTATTTAGGCGTTAAATAATCACGATTCCCTTCCCTTCCCCCAAAAAAGTGTTTTTGACAAATACGTTCAGGTGCTCTTAAAAAATCCGGGATTTACAAAAAATGTCTAGACCGAATTTTGTAAGAAATGCATTTTAATATTATACTGATAATTGCGTTTCAGAAACAAGTTTCAGACCTTTTGGCAAATAAAAGTCAAATAAACCTGTATGAGCTCTAGGACTAAATGTATTTGTCAGTATAAAACTATTAAACGTTTTGTTTAGCTAGGCATATATATTAGGACATTATATCGATCATTTCCGTATATGCCATGAGTTCAAACCTCAATGTCACAGATTAAAACAAACACTGAAATGGTAAATTATCTGAAAAACTATAAACTTTTGTAGTAAGATTATAAAATACTGTATGTGTATGTATATAGAGATGAAGGACATTGGTTCAAAGGTCAAGGTTACTGATGCATAAGAATACTGAAATGGTCTAGTTATTTTTTGTTTTTATTTTTTACCTTTATATTTATTATTGTAATCAAAAACAAACATACTAATCCATTTCCGAATCACAATCCAGAAGCAAAGTAAAAACATTGGAACTGACAAGTTAGGCCAGACACGTGAACTTCCACCAGGTAAGTGAGGCCGGGTGCTCCGGAAGGGTAAGTACCCCTGTTTAGCTAGCTACACCCGTCACGCGTGTAACCAAAATTGTGTGAAAGGAGCATGGAACTATGAGACGTCAAACACATCCAAGGCAATCCTGGACACAGAGACATCAAACTTATCAACAATACTGTGATGACGGCCATAAAACTTTTTGAGGGCCTTGATAAGCCTAGGCTTGCAATATCCCCGAGTCAACAATTTATTTGCAAGCAGCCTACTTCGTTGTACAAAGTCCCCGTAGTGGGAACAAGCTCTACCGTAGCGTATTAATTGGAAAACAAATACACCATAAGCAGGAGAAGCAGGTATATTGCTGCATAAAAAAGGAAAGTTGACAATAGAAAAATTGAAGTCATCACGTTTGTCATAAAGTTTCAAATGTAGCCTTTCTTGTGCGTCATAATTCAGGTATAAGTCTAAATATGAAGCAGAACTTGAGGAATCAGTCGTGTCTTTTATTTCAAGCTCACTAGGATAGATGACACTTACATAGTCTCGAAATTTAGTATTGTTAAGAGACAGCACGTCATCTATGTATCTGTATGTTGAGTTGAATGATTTGGCGACAGTTTTCTCTCCAGATTTAACAAGGTTCTGCATAAATTCTGCTCCGTAAGAATAAAGAAACAAATCAGCAAGCAATGTTGCACAGTTTGTACCCATTGGTATACCGATTGTTTGCTGAAAAACTATATTACCAAACACAACAAATATGTTATCTATCAAAAACTCCAACATTTTGTTGATGGTATCTTCAGTATATTTTTGTTTTGAATCCGTATGATGCTTGACAAAATAACCAGAATCCATGTTCAGCACCAGATATGTAACTTATATTTATTTCCATTTTTATTTTACTCTGGTTGTTTCAAATGTGAATGTGGTGTGTAGAAATGTATTTACCTCAATGGTGAGTTGTGAGCAAAAATGTGGAAACCAAATATGATTTTTTTTCAGGTAGAATACAGCGTCAAGTACAGGTTGGTAGAGATGTTTCGTTTTCCACAAGACTAACCAAGCCAATATCACAATTGGGACATCACCAAACGATTATATTTGACTACGTGGTAACCAATGATGGCAATGGGTACAGGGCTTCTGATGGAATTTTTGTGGTCCCTACAAGTGGCATGTATGTTTTCACTTGGACTATCTCGACGAAAGGTGGTCCACATCAAACGTCAGAACTTGTAAAAGAGGGACATGTATTTGGATATTCATACGCCGATAGCATACGTACATCCGGTGACAATTATGATTACGGTACTGCTTCAAACACTGTGGTAATGAAGGCACTAAGAGGCAACCATGTTTGGGTCAGAACAGGAGTTAGAGGTGACGGGGTACTGGATGGAAATAATCTGGACACGTTTTCAGGATGGCTATTGTATGAAACGGATTAAAAATTATGTATTACCTTAACGCTTATTAAAATGTCGAAGTTTATTGCTAATAGTTCTTTCAGTAATTATAAAAAGTGTCTTTATTGATATTCACACATTTCAGTTACATTTTAATTTGCTATACGATTTTGTGCTTTTGTAAACAATTTTTATCATATGAGTCAAGGCGGAAATTGATTTGACATTTGACTTATTATTATTAATCATTGTAGGGATAAATTTTCACCGTAACAAATTACAATATTCAAAATAATAACAGTGTTACATTATCAAAAGTATAAATATGCATATTTCCCAGTAAATACAAATTTATAAAGTCGAGAGCATAGTAAAGTTCAAAAGATAGCACATTTAACTTGCAAAATTGTTTTGGTCCTTACAACCCGTGCAACATTGCACTGGAACGTCAATTTTATCTCTTACATTCCTGTATTCATTGTTTGTAGCTAGCGCATCCGGCCTCACTGCTCTGGTCAAATTTCGCTTGTTTAACTTATCTTGTCAGTTTCAAAGCTTTTACTTTGCTTCTGGATTGTGATTCGGATGTGGATTAGTATGTTTGTTTTTGAGTGTTAACAAGTCGTTAAATAATCTGATGGCAATTTTAACACCGAATTGGTTTCGGCATAAAGGTGAATGGAAATAAAATGCGAGTGAAGCGCGATTGTACACATAGAGTTATATGCTGTTATTACCTGTTGTGGGTATTTTGGACTCACCTGTGTTAAAAAACATTCTGCGTCAGATCTATGGTGTTTCCATATCTGAAATTAGCATGGACACAGTACCGTAACACTACCTATGAGGCAACTGCCTCGGTAACAGTTTAACCAAGTACTTTTTCGCACAGAAGTGATATTTTGAGAGAGAAATAGAGAGAGAGGGAGAGAGAGATCCGACGATCACGAGGTTTAATGGTGTGGTTCAACTAGTTTTCGTGACAAAACCAGACCACTTATTTTACATAGCTGGTCTAGTTTTGAACTTTCCTATTATACTGTATTATGATACCTTCCTTACATGTGAAAGATGTAAAACTTTGAGACTGTGTTGGTACTGTGTGTCATTATATCTATAGATTGATCTTCAATTCTTGCCTCGCATGATTTAAAAGCCTAATTACGGTACTGGGACATATTTGATGTCTACCTTTATTTCTAAATCTTGATTCCATGCGTGGCGGGTGAATCTAGTTAAACAGAAGACACTAACACTTTCGGAGCACGTGACCTCGCTTCTCTGGTAAAAGTCCACGTGTTTAATTTAATTTGACATAACTTTTTTTAAATCAGATGTTTGTTAAGAGTACATTTTTGCCTTGGATTTGCAAAATCTAATATCAAACATTTTTAAGAATTATTATTATTATTATTATTATTATAATTATTATTATTATTATTATTATTATTATTATTATTATTATTATTAAGAACACATTTATTTCAAATAATATCTGTGCGTTGGAAGTATATAATCTGCCATAAACCACAAGAACATATTTAGAATCTCTTGACCTAGTCTGATAATGTTATCGGCCTTATTTTTATGATACGCTTAAACACCAATGACAAACTTAACTTTAAGTTAAGATGGAAACCAAAATGTCTATCTTCATTGTTTTGTTATTCGCTCCCATTTTGGTTGTATGTGAAAATGATGATCTTCAACAATTAAAAGATAAAATAAAACTATTGGAAGAAAAATTTGAAAAACAAGAACAGAATTTCCAGGAAGCGATGAAGATAATTGCAGAATGTCAAAATGTGGGACGTCAACATGACACACAGAACGGTAAGTGATCAAGTTCTTGCCATTAAAATAAGAGTTTACATTTTTGCTCACCCACTAAATGTCGGTACTCACAGCCTACTTATTGTCGATCTGATTCTATTAAATTCCCTTGTTGGTAATGCTCACACAAGCTCTGTGCAAAGACAATTCCTGTTTCTTCGTAGCAGGTGTAGCTACATGTACCAAAAAAGGAAGTGCTTACCTATCGGGGACACCCGGTCTCATTTCCTTATTGGAAGGTAACGTGACGTGTTTAACATAATTTTTTCATTTGAAAATATTTTACTTTGCTTTGGGGTTGTGATTTGGACATGGATTGGTATATTTGTTGTTGATTCACATGCCAGCTCTTATATGTATACGGCATTACGAAATGAAAGTCACGGTTCTTTCGGATGGGAACTTAAAATAAACGAGGTCCCGTGTCACGGTGGGCTTGGCACGCTAAAGAACCTTGCTGTATAATGCCATAAGCGTAACGCACAGGCAAAATTTCTGCACCTTCGCCTATAGCTGGCGACGTCTCGATATAAGTGAAATATTCTTGACTGGGACGTTAAACACCATTACTCACTCACTCTTATATGTATAAGTGCGTCAAGTTTGACATTGTAATTTGACAGTTAATTTGAATACTGGAAAAGGCTAACAGACTGTGTGAATTAGGTTACACAGCGTGTTTGAATTCTATAAACACCCAGCACCCAGTATCACTATTATACATCCTTATAAAATAACCCTATAAAGCCCTTTAAACATAATGGATATATCTGTTTGAATATTAAAATTAAAGATCAAACTGCCAGGTCAAACTTGACGCACTATACATTGTACTTCTTTTATTAGTTAAGGTTGTGTTTTAATAGACATAAATAAAATGTCTTTACTTCTCTTTGATCAAAAGCGTCACGACAAAAATGTTTTTACTTTGACGGATATAAAAACCGACGTATCACGGAAATAAATTACGGTCCATCGGGATAACAAACGCGGAAATGCGCCCAAGAAAATATTCCTACAAAAGTATTACTTAATATGCGTAATGTTTATTTTATACTTCTTCTTATTGCAACATTTAGGATTTAAAAAAAAAAAAGCAAATTTGTACGACAAATATAAACTATATGTATACAAATATTTACTAAATTTAACGGATTGAAATTTTCGCTGTTTTGTCAATTCGATCTGTACGCACGGTGTATATATGCAAATGCCAATACAAGTATTCTCCGCGGTTTGAAATGCATACTTTCAATCTCTGAATCTATTTCTGAAAAACGTGGCGGAACATTGATTTAGATAGACCAGATAGACCTCTGTGACACTGATTGGTGGTTGATGGTTGATAAACTTACAACTTACTTATCTTACGTTTTAGGTCTAGGATTACCAACACTGATAAGAAAACAACACGGCTCGTTTTTAACTCTAATCAGATCCAACTTTTTTCGTTGAAGGGGCAAGTGTATTTATGCAAATTCAATCGAAATTGTAAGAGTTAATTGATACTAAATCTTGTCTTTTGTAGGTAGGAACCAGCGTCAAGTACAAGTTGGGACAAATGTTGCGTTTTCTGCGAGATTAACAAAGTCAACATCAGGAATGGGGCAACACCAAGCGATTATATTTGACCACGTGGTTACCAATGATGGTAATGGCTACAGGGCTACTGACGGAATTTTTGTGGTCCCTACAAGTGGCATGTATGTTTTCACTTGGACTATATCCACGACCGGTGGTCCACATCAATCGGCAGAACTTATTAAAGAAGGGCAAGTGTTTGGATATTCATACGCCGATAGTATACACACATCCGGTGACAATGATTACGGTACTTCCTCAAACACTGTTGTAATAAAGGCATTAAGAGGCGACCATGTTTGGATCAGAACAGGGGTCACAGGTGACGGGGTACTAGATGGAAATAATCTGGACACGTTTTCAGGATGGCTGTTGTATGAGACGGAATAAATAAAATAAATGATGTTTTACGTAAACATATAATATGAAAATAGGCATTGCCTATCCCGGGAAATGTACAAATTTATTGTCAGGTTATTGTGTACACAAACACACACACACACACCCAAAAAAAGAGATGGCACGCATTGTTTTGTCTTACCAAATACTAGTGGGACTGACTATAGTTAACTACCGCCGAGTTCTTGCGTCATCTTTCAATCATGTTCTGTCACACAGAACTGAGTTTTGGTATGATCTTTCCAGGGATACAAAAGGCTATTCAATTACCCAATATAGTGAAAATACTAATCCATACCACGACAACATTCTCACGTTGTAATGTCTTCTCATCTTGAGTCACCTTTTACCATACCATGTGAATAATTTAATCTACTGATTTATGGATTGCATAAATAACTACTTCTGTTTCTTAAAACAAGATGTGTATCATATCACAGTTCAAGATTGCCCCATTCAATTAATGAAGCATTTATACCAATGAAAAACAAACATACTAATCCATGTCCAAATTACAATCCAGGAGTAAAGTAAAAAAAATCTTTGAAACTGACAATTTAGGTTAAAAACGCGAACTTCCACCAGGGAAGTGAGACCGAGTTTTCTGGAAGGGTAAGCACCTTCTGTTAGCTAGCTACACCGGCCACGTGTGTAATCAATATTTAGTGAAGGGAACATGGAACTAAAACACCCAGGTCAATATTGGACACAGAGACATCAAACTTGTCAACAATACAGTGATGATGGTCATTAAACTTTTTGCCGAAGGCTCTGATAAGCCTTGGCTTGCAATAACCCTTGATCAACAATCTATTCTGTGTGTGACCGCCTTGGTTGCTCAATGGTATAGCATCCTCCTGGAGAGTGGAGAGTTTTTGGTTCCAATCTGACTTGTGTTATACATGACAATACTTTAAAATTTGAGTTACTGCTTCCTCATTTTGCAAGCCACATTTGGCTTAGAGAATAGATTTTTGACTGGTTATAGAACATTATTTGGGAGTGGAATGCTTGTCTGTGGCGTGCTGACTCTGTGAGGCAGCACCTTTAACGCACAACCCGATATGAATACAGTGGTATGAGGGTAAACTCCTTTTACACCTTCAACATTCACAGGCATATAGTACCATGATGAGAATTTTCTAAAGCACAGACCATTGCAAGTAACAAATGATATGATTAAAACTTGACAGGCTTGTACCGAAATAATGTTAATTTTAGCCCAGCCTCTTTAAGTTTCACTGCATGAAGAGCCTCAGCCCCGGAGAGTTGAAAATGCTTTTTCACTTATATCGAGACGGTTAATTCTAGGATGGTGGGTTGGAGTTTTTTTTACCCCAGTCAAGATTATTCATTATTCACCTAAATTAAAATGGAACATTCTGGGATGATATACTAGAAAGATGGTGCTTTAAGATTTATATTGAAATGGTCACTTCTGTGGATAGTGGAGTGGAAATTGGCATTTATTCACTTATACCAACTTTTTTTCGAGAACCAAATTATTGGCATCCCCTGCCAGCATCAGTAGTCCAGTCGCCATCTCTGGAGGTTTTCAAGGATTCGATTCAGACCTTACCTAGTAAGTGGATCTCAACTACAGTCAGCTGCTAAACTCAACATGAATGTTTTATTATTGTTATTTTCATTTCAACGTTTTGGGACAGCGGCCCATCTCATTGCACAACATGTACAGTTTCCTCGTCAGTTATGTCCAAGTTAGATTTTTTAATGAGTGCAGTCATTGTAGTTGAAGTCAGTTCTAGTCAGCACCTTAAAGTCAAACTGGTCCAGCCACAGGGGCTCGGGGAATATTATTTTAGTTTATATTGGTGTCAAGATCATATTATACTGTTGTTTTATGGAGAATAATACGATCTTGACACCAATATAAACTAAAATAATATTCCCCGAGCCCCTGTGGTCCAGCTCGATCAGATATCCACGTCACATTAAATTCGGAATAAATGTCAATAAATTTTATCTGTATTTTCATAAAAATGGTTATTGGGACGATCTGTTAATCAATTCTTTCGAAAGGCGCATTTTATTTTTTTTTTCTTAAAAATCGATCATTTGTGACAACGTCTTTCCCGTCCGGCCTGGCGAACACCATTTTTGTTTACACTGCATTCAGCGAGGGTCATATATGCACTCAAAATTTCCATTCAATTAAGTAATAATATGTGAAAAAGTGTTACCGTAGAAGTCATATACTGTGGTTATGCTAACCTCGTAATAGATTTGTGTCAGGTAACTATGGTTATCAATTTATCTAACTTGAAATCGGCAAATTTTGTATCTTCCCGCATTGTATACTGTGTGATCATGGTTGGTGCACGTGGGAAAGCCGGTCGCTGATTGGCTTACAGTGGTTATCGATCTGAATTGAACTTTGACCCAATCAAAAGAAATCACGTCATCGCGAATCTTGAAACGCTACACTTGGAGATCAGCCAGAATGGCGAAAGAAACGTAAATATTTGGTATTCGATCAATCTATTTAAACTATTACTTGTTTCAATGAATTATATTCACGATTTATCGTTTTTTTTTTTGTTTCATTTCTGATGTACTAGACGGGCGAGATTCCCCCCCCCCCCCTATGGAGCTCACTTCCTGTCGATTTGACCCCTTTAATGGCCTTGAGAAAAGTGGTGCACGCGCGGCGTCAGATGCTTTGGACGTACGGTCTATGGAATTTTTCCACAATTTTCTATGACGTCATAATACATACGTGTTACCTATAGACGGGAAACTCCCATATTAAACTCGTTCTTCATATAGCTATCTATGTACAGGCAATTCTGCCTATAAAAATCACCAAAGGAGAGCAGTAATAGTGTTCTTTATAGCCAGGTGGTCCTTATCTATACAGGTTCAAAAGATATGAATGAAGAGTAATTTGAATAAAATTATAACACTGGCATTGATAATCGAGACCACGCTCAAACTGACTGCTTCATTATACACTCCCATTCATTAAAACATTACTACATTTAATTTAGATATACCATAGGTTTACATTATAATCATCCTATCAAATTTTAGTTATACAATTTAAACATTGAAGTTTTTCCTGTATTTGAAAGTTATATCTTAATTTTATTATCTAAATATATGTAATAAAGTTGTTTTTTTCTTGAAGATCAATTTCTTGGAATTTTCTGAAATTTTTAGGGAAAATATAAAAATTTTGGGAAAATTATAATTTTTTCACGATTAAAACACTATTTAGCTAAACAAAATTTTAAAAATCACGCATAATGATGTTTTCAACAATTTAACATGATTTTGAGTCTGCTATGATAGGACCAGATTTAAACATGTTTGACAATTTATGGAGGGCAGTGTAATAGACTGAAATTAGCAACTGAAAACACACATAGCTGCCAATTACCAACGTCCTCAAGAACAAAAAACAACACCAGAATATTGAAAAAGCAGCCCATACAAAAGGCCAAACAAAGAACAGAGAAACATATGGGTGGCCCACTGACTACAACACTCCTACTTCGGGCGATCTTCGAATTCATTCTTTCCACTCATAAATAATTATCCAATATCTGATAGGAGATAAGAAAATAGAAATTTCAGCATAAAAATCCGAAATTGAAAATAAATAAGGTGGATTTGGTGAATACATTTTGATCCTTCTATTTTTCTCTAAAACATATTATGAATTTTCACTATTTTGGTCAAAGCACTACTGATGAGGTATTTTATTCCCAAACGGTCGTCTACTGCTGCAAAATTAAATCAGGGTAAGTATAGTAAAATAATAATAGCTTTCTACTTAAGGTTTTACCTATATTTTCAACAAGTTAATTACGGTTTTTTTTTTTTTTTGTTTTTTTTTTTTTTTTTTTTTTGAATATGTGAAATATTTTGGAATATGTGTGTTTCTAGATTATTTTGTCTTTATAAGATATTTTGAATTTTGAATTTGTAATATCAAAAACAAATATACTTATTCAGAAATTGTTTTATTCAGATTCCCGACTATTTACGAGGACATATGTTAAAGAAAACATTTCCTGGTTTAACTGAATATATGCCAACGATAAATTAAATACTATTCTAAAAGAAATGAAATAAGTTACTTCGACACGGCTCGGTGATGACTTACAATGTTAATGTATTTGTTATATAATTTCCTCAATATTTCATACAATAAAGCCATGTGATAAAAAGCCTAAAACGTACTATATATTTTTGCGACCTTAAGCTTGGTAACCAGTGCATGACATTATGTACAATGTGTATGCTATTCCGTCAACTGTTGTTTGTTTCATTGGCACTGTTTTAACATTGAGTCATTCATTTTTTTATAAAAAGGAGCTACGTGTGCATGTGATAGAAAAAAAATTGTTTTTGTATTTGGTGTATGCAAAAGTTAATTAATATACTATTTTTGACATAATTATACACATTAAATGTAGTAACGTGACTGTGTGTTCTTCGGCAAATCAGCTTTTTTAATTTCTTGTAAAGATAAGACAATTAATAAATGCAAGTTGTATTTTTATAAGAACCTTTCTTCTGGATTATATAAATTAAATAATACAACGTTACAAAGCACTTTGGGGCATAAAAATATTCAAGACGTTTAATAAATTCATTATAACATAAACACAAATTTAAAATCCTTATTTATAAAGTACTTTTTATATTGTTTACATTTAATAAAAATTTAATATGAATGGATTCTTTATAAATTCATTATAACATAGACAATAAATTTATTAATAAAATATGAATTGATGCTTTACAAAAAGTAAGATCTTCTACTATTACAGTACCGCCGCGGTATACCAGTTAGTAGAGTGGTCTCTCCGTAAGTGGAAGGTCGTAGGTTCGAACCCCGATCTGTAATAGTAGAAGATCTTATTATCTTGTTTAAGTTATAATGAATTTATAAAGCATCAATTTATATTTTATTAAGTGGTAAACAATATAAAAAGTATTTACAAATAAAGGATTTTACATTCGTGTTTATGTTATAATGAATTTATAAAGCATCCCTGTCTGACCCAAGACTTGAAAGTGAATAGTGACTGTTCTTTCGCTAAGCACTCGGCATTACGAGATGAAAGTCATGGTGCTTTTGGATGGGAACTTAAAATAAACGAGGCCCCGTGTCACGGTTAGCTTGGCAAAATTTCTGCACCTTCGCCGACAGCTGGCGACGTCTCAATATAAGTGAAATAGTTTTGACTGGGACGTTAAACACAATTACTCAACTCACCCTTAATTGAAATGTGAATGGATGTTTAATAAATTCATCGTGACATAAACAAGAAAGTAAGATCCTCTTTTTGTTACGAATCTCATTTTAGATTGTTTACGAGTAATATCATATTGAAATATGAATGGACGATTTTCATCCTATTAAAATATTAACCAATATCCGGGATTTAACATCAATCAGTACACCTGTTTCCTCAGGTATAAAAACATAAATATTAAGTGTTGGTGTGGTATTTAAGTGCATGTCATTTTATTGTCTACATCAGTAGAGACAGTTTCGCTCGAAATCAACTTCAATATGAGGATATTGCTTTGTGTTTCTCTTTGCTTTGTGTGCATATGTGAGGTAAGTGGCATGTTGGTATTGAAACAATGTTTAACGTTTTGTATAAAGTATTGCCTTGGCTGATTTAAGAAACAAATCCATTTTGGTCCTCCTATGTTTCCCATTTTTACTTTTAAAATATATTTTCATAATTTTGGTTAGAACTAATATTCACGGAAACTGAATTTCTATTTGTAGTAATTGTGACCTTGACTTTTGACCTAGTGACCTGATTTGCAATCCAATGTGCTGTCTTGTCACAAGGAATACGTTGACTAAGTTTGAGATCAATCAGACAAATGTTGAGTCTTTAAATGCACGGAAACCAAATTATTTAAAGACAGTCGCCCGGATGGACAGTGTCATAACATGATAGGTCCCATCAATATTGACGGGCGTGTGAAAAACTGTCGGGATATATATAGCTAACGAGGTGGCCGAGAGGAGCTGTCAACTCGGCACTAGTTTGTTAGCTTAGTGTTACATTTTGAAATGTATTTACCGTTTATGTTATCCTTCAATGTTAAATTATTTACTTTAACCGAAGTTATGTTTGAAATCTTTTGACAAAGGTCTTTTTTCAAGTCCAAATACAACTTTGACTTTCAGAATTTTTAGTAAAATAAATATATTGTATTAGAAAATTAGTTATGGAGGGAAAATCATGTAAAATAGCCGTCATATATACACACACGCATCAGCAAAACAAATTTTACAAGTATTTTCAGTCCGTCCAGCGAAAGTTATTTCACTTATATTGAGGCGGTCAATTCTGGATGATGGTCAAAACTGGGATGCACGAAAGAAATCAACGCCTTCCGGTAAGAGAACTGTTGGTTCTCACCAGGATCAACCCCAGTTGGACACAAATCTAGGCAATGACAACAGTGTCCGTACTTTAGATTGGACTGAAGTTTTAAACCAAAGTCAAGATATTTCATTTATATCGAGGCAGTTCTGGGATAGTGGAGAAAACACGAGTTTCCGAAGAAAACCTTTGACATACTTTCTCACACTTGTAACTGTGTCCAGTGGTTTTTGATCCTAGGCGCGAGAGGCACAGTAATCGTTCAGTACAGACCTGCCGAAAATTTAACACTTAGCTAACAAATCGGCGCTTATCTCGACAGCTTTTAGTAGCTAGCTACTACCTATATGTGAGCAGCTTTTCAGTCACCAATTATCCATACCGTGGACGCACGTACAACCGAGCTTCGAGCCCGTTTTTAGCCGAGTGTTAAACTTTCGACAGGTATGTACGGGTATCGGAGCTCTCAGCCACCGAGGTCTCTCAGTGCTTTAGACTGTTCGTTCACACCCAAACCACGTTGTTTTCAGGATGTAGATGAGTCATGACAAGTGATGCATATACATATAAACAATAGCTGATATATTGTGTTCAGTATTTCACGTAACACGGCCTATTAAACCAAAACACCTGTTCCAAATTAAATCAGTATGTTATTGTTTTTAACATACACATTATTATTCTAAAAATAGTTAAATAAACCCTTCCGTACACTATACTTAACAAAACTACAACTGTTCTTATACTGAGTTAGCTAAGTAGATAAATAAGCAAAAAAAAAAAAAAAAAAACCACGGAAAACGTCACGTTTAGAAATTAAAATTACACCACGGAAAACGTCACGTTTAGAAATTAAAATTACAGTCACAAGAAAAAATTCAATCCGATTAAAAATTAGCATAAATATAACACTAAATGTCACATCAATCAAATGTTATAATTATATAATTTCTTTTTCACCCTTACATAAAATGCTTTATTTTTCTGGTTTTTTTATTCATTAATTTAATTATCTATAAACAAAATACAGGGAAACCAATTTGAATCGACATGCACTAATAATTGGTCACCTTTATCCTATCCTTGTCCATTTTTAACAGACAATTAGACGTCCCTTGAAAGTTGAGTAAGCTCATTCTACATACCCGATGCATTCCCTTCTCTAGCTGGTGATCGTACGAAACTAGCTTTTTAAGTTGAGTAGAGGTGTTCTGTTAAATTGTATATAAAGTGTGTATTGTCCGCTCAATTCAAGGACAAGTTGTGTATTGTATTTTGTATTGTATTGTCCATAAGGGTTTGTACCACGTGATCTCCTATTAGCCAATGAAACCAGACTGTTACAAAGTGATATGAAGGAATATAAAGTGATATGTGAAGGAAAAAATTATTTGTGCAACTGTAACACTGGAAGTAGTATAGTGTTTATTTTATAGAACATGGAACCACACGATTTAATAAAATGAATCTGTACTTTGAAGAGTTTTATGCCCCTGCAAGAGGCATATATATAGGAATCACCATCTGTCTGTCCATCCGTTCCTTCCGCCTATCCGTGTAAAATCGTGTACGTCCCATTTCTTTCTCATCTATTCATGGATTTTGATCAAAATTGGAACAAATGTATATAATGCGAGTTTGTTTGCGTTTAATGGTCAGTTTTTAATTGGACAATTTGAGTCTCGAGGTGCATTTCCAATAAACCATGTAAGTATGTGTCGACTGTTAAGGTCAACGGTCAAGGTTAAATCTTAGTTGGACCATTTATTGGTTAAAGCACAGAATTCTATCTACCAATTTCATGTTTCAGATTCACACAACAACATTGAAAGAGAAGCCATGTTATAAACAGACGGATTGTAGTAGGAGCGAGTGTTGCCAATCTCGTCACCAGTTTAGAGGGAAACGTGATTTGTTCTCATCTTCTCCCGGGATATGTAAACCACGACCTAAAGCTGGCGACAGTACGTATAAGCTTTCACCGCGCACCCAAAAATGTTATTACTAGTATGCTGATTTTTGTTAACAAGTTAAACTTGCTAATGACAATTCTGGGAATTTGTTCTTGGAATCACACATTAATATTATTATTATTATTATTATTATATTATTATTATAGCAATATATGCTTCGCATAGAAATTAAACGTTAAATCCCGAGGTGTTAGCGTGCAATGTATAGTATACCGATATTTGCACGCTAACTTTGTTCCAGTCCGATGTTTCGCGAATCAATTTTTTCATAGTGCACGCTTTGTCAGATGACGCTGTGTTGTCGACGTCATGGTTGTGTTGTTTGTCATATTGCACTAGTTCAAAAACTAGCGTAATATTTATGTATTGTACAACAAAATGGTATTTTACATGAAATACTTGACGGAAGTAAACGAAATTTATTTTGCTATATAATAAAAGGGTTATTATAATTATTATTATTATTATTATTATTAAAACGTTGTAGTCAATTATATAACACGATTATTATAAGATAATATTTTTATATTACGATGTTCTTTTGTTCACAGTTTGTATAGCAAGATTTCTAGTACCATTGCCTACTGACGGAACACTTCGTCGATGCCCTTGTGCTGGTGGTTCACAATGTCAAGAAAACGGCATAATCGATATTCCGACTGGGGTGATGGGCATATGCGTAAGCAAGAAATTATTGTTTTTTCTGAATATTAGTAGACATATGAAACATTGTTTCTCATACAGTCAAACTTTTATTAAAGAACAATTTTATATAAGCACTACCTGCATGGTTTTAAAGGAAACCACTGCGGTAGCTCAGTTGGTAGAGTGCTCGCTCCGTAAGTGGGAGGTCGTGGGTTCGATCCCCGGGCGGGTCTGACCCAAGACTTGAAAGTGGGTAGTGACTGTTCTTTCGCCAAGCACTCGGCATTACGAAATGAAAGTCGCGGTTCTTTCGGATGGGAACTTAAAATTAACGAGGTCCCGTGTCACGGTGGGCTTGGCACGCTAAAGAACCCTGCTGTATAATGCCATCAGCGCAACGCACAGGCAAAATTTCTGCACCTTCGCCTTTAGCTGGCGACGTCTCTATATAAGTGAAATATTCTTGACTGGGACGTTAAACACCATTACTCAACTCAACTCGCTTTTAAAGGCCAGTATTATTATTAGTATTATTATTATTATTATTATTATTATTATTATTTCGTTTATTGCTTACCTTTCCAGAACACCCGGCATTAATAGCCTTGTTTCTTCTTTTCTTTTCAGTTTGTGATTTTTAAATGAACTATATGTTTGTTTTTGATTATTTAATTGCAGGTTAAAAAGATTACTCCTCGACCATGCAACGTTGCTTCAGACTGCAAAAGATACGAGTGCTGCGTATCTAAAACCAGACCGATAGGAAAGCGAGATACAGGACCGAATTTTATCGGCACTTGTCAAAAGCACGGGAAGAAGGATGACAGTAAGTATTTGATAGTACTGTAAATTAAAGATAAATCAACAAAATAAGAATAAAGATGATAAAGATGTAATAAGCTTAAAATGATCTTCAAAATGAAACCTTAAATTCATTGAAACAAATAAAAATCAATTTTTAAATTTACCAAATTTAAGTTTAGAAAAATCTAAGCTATAAGAGATGACAGTAAGTAGTGGAAAAACAAGCATTTCGATATAGCCAATGAAAGAATCCGAGACATTCTAGTGTGTCAAACTTGTAAAATTCAATTTAATTGGCTGTTGCAAGTACAGTACAGATCTGTCGAAGGTTCGGCTTAGTTTTAGCTAACAAAAAAGCGTCGACGTCGAAGCTAGCATTTGACTGACAAGTGGTCGAGATATCTATACAAAAGAAATGCCAAGAAGAAGATAGAAGCTGTCGCGATATACAGTACAGACCTGTCGAAAGTTTAATACTAAGCTAACGAAAAGATTCAAACCTCGCCTGCCAAATGAATGCGATATGGATAGCTAGGGGCCAAAAAAATACCAAGATTGGTTGGTTTGGTTGGTTGAATGTTGCTTAACGTCGCATCAGCAATTTTTCAGCTATTCGCGACGATAACTATTTAATTATTCTCTATGGATTAATCTATGAACAAGTTTGTGGATGCATGTGAAGTGCGAGTGTGTTGTATGGTCTGCCTTGTACTAGCGCGCACTCAGGGCGACTTTACTGTGCTAGCTCACAGAGTCAGTACGCCGCAGACGAGCGTACCACTCCCCCAGTCCATTATACTGATACCAGGTGAATCAGTAAAATCAGCTGGCGTCTTATCCATTAGGCCACCGCGCGTGACTATAATGTAATATTCTTTATGATAATTCATAAGATGTTTTAATTTAAAGTATTTTAAACTTCAGCATACTTCATTTATGTCTTCGTATACAAGACGTTTTTCTTTTTCTTCTTTCGACAAACCTTAAAAAAAGGAAGAAAAAACTTACCAGCGTATCATGATATAACACCCTCCACCCCTACGTTTGTGTGGAACATTTATTTCCACTTGATGTGAAATCACATTTTCGCGTTATTCTGTGAATAAACTTTTTCATCAGTAATGCTCAAACCAATTTTTTTAAGATGTTGAAATCAAATAAAAAAAGGTCCAAAATGCATTTTACCTAATAAACGTAATAAGTCAACAAAACAACGTTTAAAACACCGTTATTTCATTCTAGCACCATTTATTTTTTGTTTGTGTAGATTGTTTAATGAGAAATAACGTGTTTACTGAAGCGGCCAGGTTTGTATCTTGTCAGTGTCGTCGTGGATTGATATGTGTCCCTGATGGAGGAAATGATATACCACTAGGACCAACAGGCAAGTATACATTATGGTGCATTGTGTTCAGGTCATATTTAACGCGTAACGGTTAAATATCAGCTATTAATGTTAATAATTATATAAGATGTGTTCGCGCTAAATGAGCATTATAAAACGAAGCAAACTCCTTACAAATAATTTGTTGGAAAATTGCAAGCTTAGGCTTTTTAACGTAGACAGGTTTGTTCGTTTCTCCTCTGAAACCACTGTGCAAGGCGACCCAGTATGGAATCCAAAATGGCCGCCATTACTATAAATTGCAAAATGACTAAAATATTAATGAACGTTGTGAATTCAATTTTCTATTGATTTTCTTCAAATTTGAATATTTAACATAAATATTGTTTTTTCTGAGATATTTTCATTGACCCAATTTTAGCAAAGTTTGCAAATGAGGTAAATTTTTGGCAAATTCTTTGAAAATCTTAGAAACCAGTTGGCCAATTGAAACTAATTTGATGTAGAAGGTCCCTAGGTGGGGTAGATTAAAGTTTGTACAATGCGTCATCATACGATATTCAAGATAGAAGCTGTTTCTAAAAATAGCAAAATTACAAAAATGGCCATTGATGAATAAATTTTCAACCGATTTTGAACCGATTTTAGGACATTATGCAAATGAGGTCAAATTTTGCGAGTTGAGCATTACATGCTATTCTGTACCTCTTGTTTTTAATTTGCGTTGTTATATTTTCTTTCCAGGAACATGTCAAATCAGACCTAGACCCCAGAAAAAGACTGATTATTGATTGAAAGAGATTACGCTAATACGATTACTTTGTTTGAGATATAATATTTTAATGTTAATAATATTCTTTTAAGTTATAGTCAAACCCGTGTATAAATGCGCACAAAGGAACCAGTGAGTGTGGCATTTAACGGCGGGTTAACCTTGTATAACGTTTCAAATAGCAGGAATAAAGAGAAATTGGGATAAATTTATTGGCTTTTAAAAACAGGTACCTTTATTATAAAAGATGTGAACTTTTAGACAGGTTGAATTGTATATTGTGTAGGGATAATTTCGCAAAAAGGTTCCGAAAAATTGTTCGACAGGCAAGATTAAATGTATTTTCCAAATAACATAGTTTCTCCGTTTTCTTTTGAGATACTCATCTTTGTATTGACTTAAAATTTCAATTGCATCAATGTGCATTCCAAAGCAATAACTGGACGTCCCCTTGTTCTAGCGTTGCAAGAGTTGAAATTCAGTAGTATTCTATGTATTAAGTCTTATAAAAACTGGAAAATTGATGGATTGATTGATTGATTGATTGATTGATTGATTATTTGATTAGGGTTTTAGTCTCAGTCAAGAATATTTCACTTATATCGAGATGCCAACACAAATAGATTGAAGTGGCAGAAAATTTTACCTTTGCAATGCCCTTATAGCAACGTGCAGGGAGGGTTTTTATTTATAACGTGTCATGCCTGCCGTGACATCGGGTTTTAAGGTCTCTATCAGAAAACCCCGCGATTTTCATTTCTAAATGTTTGGCAAAAGAACAGCCTCTTCCTTTTGAATTCAAAGTCTCAGTCAGACCCCGGGAAGCGTTCGGACCCAAGACCTCCTACATACTGCAGGCAAGACGGAACTGTGCCTTTGATGATTTCATTCAGTTATCGTTGCTGTGATATACAGTGGTTACAATTGGATACTCAATAAGAAAGAACCTGGACATCAACATGTTTAATTCGGAATATAAAATGCGGCGAAAGAGAGTACTGAGGATGATCAAATTGTCAATCAGAACCTTTAACTTACATCGAGGTGGTCAGTTTATAGATAAGTGAAATCGAAATGTTGGAGAAAACCGGAATACCGAGAGAAGAAATAATCTATGGCAAATGACTGAAATAATGTTTGAGGAAATGTAAAACAGCGTAAAAACCCTCTTGCATTATTTGGCTTTCATTCTAAAATTGTATTACATACATGTATGTAACAGGCGACGCTACCAAAACAAGAAGGGCTTACCTTTCCAGATTACCGATGTCATACAATTTGATGATGGAATTGCACCTGTCTGACTAATTGTGACAGTTTTTGTGTTGGATAGTTTGAACTTGGACTGGTATACTAGTAACCATTTTGATTCCGTTCTATACATAACAGTTGTCAGTTATAGAATATTTAATTTCGTTTTACTGTTTTAATTTGCTTTTATCATTTTAATAAAATCAAGACGACAGCACGTATGGTATACCATGGATACACTAAAACAAACCATGGGTGATTAAAATAGAACAAATCATATACAATTATGGACTTTTAGTGCTTGTATGTGGTGTGATATTGGCCAGAAAAAAAGTGTCCAAGACGAAAATCAAACTATATAAAACCACTAAAAAGTCTATAACTGTTTTATTATATAATTCAGCCACGGTAACACTTCGACTTGCAATGATTTCTCATAGCTGTGACCAGGAAATCTAGCCATTTTACCAGTTCCCTGTTTCGCTTTGGTTGAGACAGACCACAAGAATAATCTCCCGCATTAATTGGGTCTCTCTTACTTTTATGTCAGATTCTTTGAAAAAAAACAACAGGCATTCCAGGTGAGACACAATCACTTGCGCACACTTAATTGATGACATCTAACGCGAGAACGACAACAAAAATCGATGACGTACACCGTATTTGATATACACCTGATTTTTCAGAATTCCGTGGTATATCATGTGAGTTACCATGGTCACGTTTTTAAAAAACAACCATTTACCAATCATAAAGATGAAAGTGTTTATTTATATAATAATGACGACTATAAAATAAATTGGATAGTTATTTAATATTCACTCAAAAATGATAGATTTGTTCCTCTAAATAAAGAAATTATATTATGGTTTGGTCATTGAGCATTTAAACCAGAAATTGGATCAATCATGCTAAGGTTTGGCAAGAAGAAAACGTAGAGAAATCGGAGGGTTACATTGCTTTAACATTTATTTAACTTAATGTTATGTTTACTATGCCATTGGAATGTAGTTTACTCATTATTTACTATAGACAATGATTTAACTATGGAGTAATCTTACGGTCCCCTTTCAATCATCTCTCATTCGAATCAATCATTTTGTGAATATGCATTATGAAAAGCATTACTATTTATTAAGCTTATTGCGGAGAACGCAAGATCGCAAAATATTTTATGAATTTCATTATGACATGTACAAATCAATTCTTCTTTTACTTACATGAGCCGAGTCGTTACTAAACATTCCTGTTTCGGCTCCATTCTTGCTTCATATATCATTTTGTGCGACAAAATATAACCTGGGTTGGTGTTTACAATGGTAATTTGTTTTACGAAATGGCGGGGTTTTTTATGTTATTTAGTCATGACGAAAGAGTTCACTATTTACGTAGGTTAGTGCAGCTCAAGAACGGATTGATTTTTGCGTAACTGGGATGACCAAAATTGATTTAATAAAGTAATAAAGTCAACTACCTTTCTGCATATTCAAACTTTTGAAAAAATTGACATAAATTCAAACTTTTAAACTCAACTCGACCTTTAAGCTACCCTTCATTGTACCCCTTGCGCACCTATGTAATGATTAAATTCTTACGTCATCATTACGTCACACGAAAGACACCGCCATTTTGTCAAAAATTTTACCATTGTAAACGCCCATCCAAAATACGTTTTGGTGTATTAAAGGAGTTGTAATGTATGGACTAGATCGAAATTAGGATTGTTAGCTACGACTCGGCTCATGTAAGTAAATGATTAATTGATTTTTAACTGTGTCATTCAAATCTTTGAAATATTTGCATTGTTCCTTTCTCTCCAGCAGAGTAAACGGACAGTAGGTTTCCCCTTTCATTTGTTTGCGTTTCCATATAATCGCTTTCCGTTTAATAAGAGTCTTTTTAAATAATATCTTTCTTGATAATTTTCTTGGAAGAGGAAGTCTATTTTACATTTGCAAATAATAACAAAATATCAGCTCTCTATCAATGTTTGGGCCAATAACAGTAAGAACAATTAATCAAGCGTTCAAAGGTTAAGTTGGTGATATCAAAAACAAACATACTAATCCATGCTTGAATCACAATCCAGAAGCAAAGTAAAAACTTTGGAACTGACAAGTCAGATTAGACACGTGAACTTCCAACAGAGAAGTAAAGCCGGGTGCTCCGGAAGGGTAAACACTTAGCTGGCTACATCCGCCACGTGTGTAATAAAAATCGTGTGATAGTATCATTATGTTTACATTCACTAAAAATGGTAAAATTGAATTTCTTCTTAAAGTAAGTTTGTCAAGTTTGTCATTTAACATTTGCTATTATGAACACCACAAAATGAAAATCTTGATCTACATATCATGTGTTATTTAATAGGCATATAACTACATCTGATAATAGACGCCGATGCTGCATTTAAAAGATGGTGAGGCCAAAGTGCGAATATGTGAAATTGCGAAGGTCAAAATCTAAAATTAAAGTAAAGGAGATTAAGTCATCTTATAATATGATCTATGTTGACTCCACGTTTTTGCATTTTACCGTTTTTTTTTTGGTCGAAGTAGCATATGATTGGCTTATTGCACATGGGGCACAATTTAATCAAAACAACAACAAAATCGATAGACGTAGTCAAATAATCCATTCCAATTATCTATGACATATCGTGTTCTACTGAATTTTATCTTCTTTAAAGTGATAACTTTTCTAGATAGAGCTCTATTCCTTATTATCATACTAGTACAGGATATACACAAGACAAAATGGCATGGCTTGCACTTGTTTTGATATCGTTATTTTCTTTTCACATAGAGGGGTTTTTGATAGCTTCGAATACATCTGCAACTTCAACATCTTTAGCGTATCAAAATCTATTAAGCCTACTTCTTGATGAAAAACAATCAAGGCGCCAACTTGAAGGGACTGTAACCCAACTTAAACAAGAGCTTGACCTCTTAAAAGCGCAGTTCCAGCAAATACTTAGTCACAATCCATCAGGCGGTAAGTACTGTTTATTTATTTCATACCTGATTATGCAATAAAGGGTTTTGTTTTATGAAACATACAAATTTCTGTCATCTTCCAATATGAGATGAAGAATTTTAGTATGCGGTTCGCCGCTGTACCACGTAATACTCCCTAAATATTATTTCCATTTATAGGAGATAACTATGTTACATTTGAAGAGTTCCGACCGTAAAACGTGGATTTTACTGTCGCAAAATGAGTTCTACCTGGCGACGCTTGCGGAGCCAGGTAAACGGTATTTGCGACAGTAAAATCCACGTTTTACGGTCGGAACTCTTCAAATGTAACTTAGTTATCTCCATTCTAATGCAAATCAAAAAATAATGCTCAAACTAAGTGAATAAATGAAGATTTCCGATGCTATAGTTAGACATTGTTGAATACAGACGCATCAATGTAGACCTGTACCGTTGCGCCACAACACAAATATAATTCTATCACTAAAGCACCGATATTCATAGGTAATATAATTTTATTGTTCGAAATACAGATGCCGAATAAATATCGGTATTTAAATATAACAAAATCTTAGTTTACAACCATAAATTATGTCATTACGTTTTGTAAACAAAAGCACGTGCACCGGCGTGTAGGAATACATGACGTAATCGTAGTCTAGACAGCACGCGACGTCATAACTCCGACCGTAAAACGTAGATTTTACTGCGGTCGGGGTCCAATTAAAATCCTGTTTACAAAATCTTTGCATTAGAATGTATATGAATAGTTTATGTTTTAATGTAAAATTGACGTTCTTCCGACAATTGCGACGTACACGTTTTCTAAAGTGCCACACAAACGTAAAGGGGTACACATCTGCGAACCGCATTTAGAAAATGGTACATTTTTGAGATTGATAGAATCTATTATGAATATCCATGTAGGATAAGGAATCGAAATCTCACCCGAGAGATTGAATGTTGCAATCGGAGTTGCGGCTTGCCTAGTCTCTGACTGAAATATCCAACCCCGAGGGTGAGATTCCCCCATTCCTACCTTTATAAACTCATGATTGATTCTTTTTCTTCCATTTTGATGACAATATTTGACTTTAAATATGATTCAAATAGACATCAACGCCATGTTTGTAAAATCTAATTTTGTTATTCAATGTTCTACAATAACAATTAAAAAAATGACCATCGGAAAGAATGTACCCGATTTTGGATTATTCACAAGGTATAACCTAAAAACAAGTTGTTCATTCTAATCTCCCAGAATATCCAGTGGAACGCATTGTATCTTCTTAATTTTGGAGACTCGTGTGTCATTTTACTTGTAAGACGACGTAATGTCGCCACAGAATGACGTCATCAAGCCCATCTATGTCTGAAATATACAACCCCTCAGATGAGATTTCCCTATCCTTCAAGAATAATCATAATCGCCACCTCCACGTGCGTTTAACTAACACTGTTTATCTTGACCTCTACGTCAAGTCATTATCAAAAGGCAATACCATACCGTCATCCTTCTAGGGAACATACCGTCATCTTGCGAATCACCGGAGTCTTCAAAATGCAGAGATTAGTAATCCGTTTCAACTGTTAATTCTGGGAAATTAGTATAAATTAACTTTGCTTCTAGTTTGGTATAAACCAAATGTGTGCGTACGTAAATTTTTTAGAAAGAATAACAAAGTTTCATTTTTCAAAAATGGCATCGATGTCTAAGTTAATTATATTTAAAGCAAAATGAAAGAACATTGTCTATAATGAAAATAGTATTTGAAGCAAAATGGAAGAAAAAGGAACCCATAACAAGATTTTCTATGTAGAATAGGTGATTTTGTTTAATCCCTCGGGAGAGATTTCCCTATCCTACAGAGATACCCATAATGGATTGTTATACTCTTTATCAAAACTTATGCACTTATTGCTAAGTATTTCCTTAGCTAAATTTGATAAAATATATTTTGGTCCTTTGGCTATCTTTCCAACCATCTTGAAAAACAATTTTGGTTTCATAATTTTGATCCAAGCACTACTGATGAGGAATTTCGTGAGGTATTGTGTAAGTTGTACAGGGTTTTTGCAGGTAACACAGCGCCATATAGCATGTCAAAGATCTAAGCACTTGAGCCAAAAGCGAAGGGTACATTGGTCTTTGGCAGGGTACAAGTGACAGTTTAACAATGTATAATGCTTTTATCACCCTTCAAATCGGTATTAGTTTTGATTGTTTAACTTTGATTGGCTTACGTACGTTGTCGCCATGTGTGATAAAGCAATTAGAGATTCGCAATGTACGAGCTACTTCCCTTTTACCGCTAAAAGTAGCAAGCGTTTATGTTCCCCCGGTAGAGGCAAGTTAACCAATCACTATGCTAGAAATTTCTTTGAAGGGTGACAAAAGGATGTATTAACCTTAGAGAGATAATATCATGCTTTGTTAGGTTGATTTTTAGAATGTGTTATTATTTATATTTAAAATGTCCCATTTTAGAGCAAAGGAGTCTTATTTCCCCGGGTTGCGGTCTCATTTGATTATATTGGATTGGATTAATCATACATCATGTCTTCACTTATATCGAGAATGTCAGTTTTTGAATTGCAGAGAAAACCGGAATGCCCCAGATAACCACTGCCCTTCAGCAATCGAACAGACAAACTTCTACTCACTTAGATCTGGCTGAGTGTTATCTAAACCTTGTCGGAGATGAGAGGCGCTCTAATCCGTGATACGGCCTTCCTCAAGCGAATTTATAAACTTTTCCCACCATATCCACAAACAACTCACATAATTAGAGCTATTTGATCGTACTTCGTTTGTTGTGATGTCGGATATTTTCAGAATCTTTAATTTTTATTTATGTTTAAGCACAAGTTAGCATAGTTATCTTATTTTATATATTTATTCATTTATTTATTTATTTATTTTTTGTTCTTTAGCGTCTTGACTATTTTAAAATTATGTGTAGTTTAATTTGAATCCAAACTTCTTGTACTCTCACAATGTAGATAGATAGTATTTGTGTGCGTGGGAGTGTGTCAATGATTTATCAATTCCAATGTTTAAACACAGTTAAACTTGCAGTTCTATACTGCACACAACATATTTAAGACTTATCGTGACATTAGCGACAATTCTTATCAACTTTTGATTGTTAAATATATCATTTAAGTCATTCACTGTAAGGACCAGAAGATCACATAAAAAATTAAAATGAAAAGCCCCATGCAAAATTTTAAATTTTAAATTGTCGTTCCCATGGTTACCAACCATAAAGAGGCCAAACTCTGGCGCTTTTTAAGATAAAAGTGACTAAAGATAAATAAACACTTGTAAAATCATACAATTTTGACATGAAAAAGATAAGGATGACCATCAAAGTTCCGATTAAAAACAAAATATGCAAGATCACTATCATATATGGCATATTCCAGTGGCACATTTGATATACACCCAAAATTGACTGAAATTCCAGAGATTGGCCTCTTGGTGGTTGGTTACCATGGAAACGATATTAAAAAATCTAATTTTTATCATTTTCTTGGTTTCCTAAATTAAATGTACCCATTGTTTAGGTAAAATATTTTCAAAATCTGTGACATGTGATTTCCAGAGGAGTTTGGCCCTTACAGAGAATGACTTTTAAGAAGTAGAAAACACCGTTGAATTTATGTAGTTTCTCAAATAGAATACTTTATATAGCTAGATAAAACTTTGAAAAAAGTGAAATCAAGAAATAAAGTCATAAAATTCATATCCTAAGAAAAACAAATCGCAGAAAAAAAACAAAAACAGTTTACAAAAAAATCAAACACAAACATACCAGTCAATGTCTATTAAATCACAGTTTATCCCACAAGCATAGTCAAAACGTTGGAAACTGTTAAACTAAGTAGACACCTTCCAGGAAATTAAGACTGGGTGCATCGAAAGCGTACCTGATCATCTGGGTTTTTTTTATTATCACTGGCTTTCAAAGAAAGAGGGGGATACTGTAAACGTATTTATTTTCGCGGTGTACTAATTTATTTATTTTTTATGTTATTTTATTTTATTTTATTTTTTTTTTTTTGCTCGAAAAATTAATACAAAAGCGAAAATTATATTTTACTTATTATGTTTATAGAGCCTATTTAAAAAAACGCAAAAATTTAACAACGCGGATATGTCTAAATATCATATACGGCGAAAATAAATACACGCGAAATTAAATACATTTACAGTATTGAATGCGTCGTTCCGTCCTTTTGTCCGTCTAGATATACTTGTCCGGGTTAATTCTCAAAACTACAACACACCATTTCACGAAACTTGGTGCAAAGCATTAAAATTGATAGCGGGTCCCAATGTCATTTACTCGTACTGGTTTTCTATATTTCCGGAGAATTATGGTTTTGACTGATACAGTTAAATTTTAAAAATGCATGACTTGAGCCAAAAACTTATGTGCCATTTTAGTTATCTATAGTGTTAAACTTATATTTTGTTCATGGATAAAATGCTTTTGTGTTATGATTTGAAGGAAAAAAAATGAAAAGTCCTTCAAATTCTAACGCCCAGCCATTTTTTCCGGAGTAATTCTCCAAAACTATTCTACATAATTTCATATAACTTGGTACAACACATCAACATTGATTACAGACACGCATATCATGAAACCCAGGTGATTTCTACATTTTTCTGGAATCTATGGCCCCTTGACTGAAAAACACATTACTAGAGCCAAATTTTGATGTCATTAACTTATAATTCATTTATTTTGTTGTGTGTTTGGAAAATCACGCATTGTGTGCTGAATTTAAAAAATGAATAATGTCTTCCAATTTTAATGTTCAGACAATTTTTGTTCGGAGTAATTCTTCAAAACTTTGAAGCACTATTTCACGAAACCTGGGGCGGTACATTAGCATTGATAAGAGATGCAAATATCATTAACCTGAGTAGGTTAGCTGTTTCCATGGCAGTTATTGACCTTTGAACATAAGTGCAAATCAAATAAAAAATTCTAGCGGGGAATCCAAATTCAACTAATTTGCTTGTTCAGATAAAAGTCGTTATAAGATTGTTTCAGAACGAGTGTTAATATCTTATTCCTGTCAGACATACCAATGCAAAACAACGCATTTCCCGACAAGAAACCAGAAGGTATTAAGTTCGTAAACAGGAAAAACGCAATATTTATTTCACTATCAAACATTCATTACATGCATTGCATTTTGTCGAGAATAATCAGTTGAACAGTTGCAACAATCATCCATGGTACTAAGGAACCATAATTTACCAAGTTTTTATTTCCAAAACACCCATTCTAATATTTTATATGTATGATATATGTATGACTAGCAAAATGCACTAGGAATTGCATTCCCAAACGGTCGTCTAGTGCTGCAAAATTAATTAATACCGATTAAGTTATAATTACAACTTCTGCTGGTGGACTAAGCATTTCCGAGGATATCGTTAAACTAGAAGGCAATACACTATATTGCCAATGTTCTTTAAACTTATCTCCTTCTTAAATTTTAAAATTTCTCAAAAATCTAAGTTTTGCTTAGTCGCTCAAAGTATTTCTTTATATTTGGATTTGGTAAAATGCATTTTGTTCCTTATATTTTTGTCATTGCAACATTTTAGTGTTTTTCTAGTAAATTCTAGTGCTACACAATTAAATCATGTTTAGTAATAATTAATCTATATAATCCCACTCATTCCATTGGTCTTAATTTCAATCAATCCATCTTAAATGTACGTACTTATTGAATTTTATACATAATAAATATTACGTTTTCTCTTTTTGTAGGTGATATTTATATTAAGTTTTATCTGATTGTAGGTGGTATTGACAGCAGCCAGTTTCAATCCCTCCAAACACAAGTTACTATTCTTCAGAATGACGTCAATGCAGTAGTAAGCATTCCAGTTAAACTCAATTGACTTGCGTCCTATTGCATGACATTCATATTTAATGAAATCTCGCTAAACGTAGACACTAAGACACTAGGGTAGCTCAGTCGGTAGACTGCTTCAATAGTGGGAGGCCGCCGTGGGTTCCAACCCTGTCCAGGTCTGACCAAGACTTGAAATTAGGTAGTGACTTTTCTTTTGCTAAGCCCATTTTGAACTCAAAGTCACCTGTCCTTCAGAACCGACCTTAAAATCCGATGCTCAGTGTCATAGCAGGCGTGCCACGTTAAAGAACCCCCTCTGTATATTGCCCTGAACGCATTGCAAAAGTAAAACATTTTGTAATTTCGTCTATAGCTAATAACTTCCCGCTATAAGTGAAATATATTCTTGACTGGGGCGTAAAACACCATTCAATCAATAAATCTTAACTTGTCAGATGCATGTATGTGTTATTCATTTGCAATTCTCAGAATTCTACATGCCAGATGCATAACAAAATGTTCAACACAAACACACACATACACGCCATGGTCTCACAACACACAAATACAAGATTTGTCCCTACATTGCTGGTGGTATCCCCATTATGCATGCTTATGGTGGCGCTAATAATTGTCCCCAGATCAACGACTGGATCAGCTCTCTCTCTCTCTCTCTCTCTCTCTCTCTCTCTCTCTCTTTGTATATATATATATAAATATATATGTTTTTTTTTTTTTTTTCTCTCAAATGGAATTCTTGAATTGAGTTCTGCAGAATTTGAACAACCATAATACCTCTGGACAATGGGGCAGAATCTATAACGCTGCTTCTTCGAAATTCGATGTTCACACATCACAAAATGTTGTATTACGATAGTTAAAATTCTCATTACAATATTATTTTGAATATTGAAAAGTTAATTTAAGAGTTTTCGATTATTAATTTGAATAATTTTCTACCACTTCACATAAAAAAAATTAAAAATAATAATTGGCTGATGTCCCTTGTGGAAGTTTACGTGTTTAACATAATTTGTCAGTTTCAAATTTTTATTTTGCTTTGGTATTTTGATTTGAACAGTGATTAGAATGTTTGTCTTTTTATTGTTTAAATTTCCTTAATTATATCTGGCAAGGAGATTTGTTGGAAAAAAAATTGACGATTATGTCATGTGCTACTTTTAATTTTTTATGAAATAATGCATTGTGTCGCTATCTACTTTTGAATGCATTATTTCATAAAAGTTCAAAAGTAGCACATAATTATTATATAAAACTTTTGAAAAAAAATCATGACAATTCTTTCAATTTAAGTTGTAATTTAAATCGAGAGTATATTTGATTTCAGAAAAATCAAACAGTTGCACGTGGATCAAAAGGTGACAAGGGGGAAAGGGGTCCGATAGGCCAAACTGGAACCATCGGAGTTAAAGGTAAATAAAATTTGTCATATTAATTATGAACCTGCGTTATTAATACAATACATAACAATCTCCATCGACAATACATTTTAAAAATGTTGGTCGATAAGATGATAACATGATAAACTCTGCCAAATTTAAAGATTGGGCTAATATGAATAACTGAGGAAATATGATCGTCTTCAAATAATCCGACAGTCTTCGTTCCCGTTCTACTATTGGGCTTTTGAATGAAGTTACAGATAATCAAGTTTATATTTATTTTTTATGGAAATTATTTCCTTTGGTATTCAGTTATTTCATCGAAATAACAGTTTCCGATCATTTTTCTTAAAAAAATTTGCTTAATTTTTTATATTTGACTCAACATCAGTGAATCAAGTTTACTTCAGAACTGTATATAAAATTATTGTGCCATCTGGTTTGTGAGTTCACTCACCAACCTCATTTTATTTCATTCGTATTTGTTCTGTATTGAGTATAGGAATGATGTTAATTTTTCTTTTTGTTATGGAAGATAAAAGAATTTGACATTTTTCACACTGAATAATTCGCATAGCGTAGCGAATTATGTTACGTATGTAATGTCCAATTCTTGCATACTTTCATAACAAAAAGAAAAATTAACTTCATATCTTATAATTCAATATTTATATTTTTTCAACAACTAATAAACAATTTAAATAACAATATTGTCGTAGCTAATAAAAATAGCATCGCTATGGCGTAGGAATTCAAATGCCCTGTGCGTAGTAATAAGACAATAAGATGACGTTACTGAGAACCAATCCATTCATGCAAACGTAACAAAAAAACATGACCAATCAAAATGCTTTAAACAAGGGAGAATTGAATTATTTAATTTTATTAAAGGTCCAAAAGGAAGTATTGGTCCCAAAGGAATGAAAGGAGAACGTGGAAATGTTGGTATTAAAGGGGAAAAGGGGGATTCGGGAACGGCTGGAACGGCAATTAGTGAGTGTTATATCAAATTATATGTCTTTTATACATACATGTTTGTTGAAAATTAAAATGATACCTGTCATCAAGTCAGGAAATTCCATTCAAATTAACATAGTATCAAATATTCTACTTTCGGTGCATTTGTCATTTGTTTCATAATTTTTACGCTACAGTAGAGGTTGTTCCCACTACGGACCTTTATACAACAAAGTAAGCTGCTTGCAAAGAAAATGCTGAGCCAGGAATGTTGCAGGCATTGACTTATCAGAGCCTCAAAAATTAAAAGTAACAGAAACTTTTCAATTTTAATGCCCTTGAATAATAGTAATTGCGACTAAACATGTTTTGATTTTGCATTTATTAAAATAAATGAAACTTAACTTTTTGTTTTCTCAAGCAAAAATCAAACTGGCAGGCAGTCCAAGTCCATTCATGGGAAGAGTGGAAGTATTTCATAATGGTCAATGGGGTTCAGTATATGACGACCGATGGAATGACAGTGATGCAACTGTTGCTTGCAAAATGTTAGGATATAGGTATGGAAAAACAGTATCAAACACTGTCTTTGATTGACGGAATAGGATTTTACGTCCAGTCAAGCATATCACATTTAAATCTAGACGTCACCAGCTATAGATGAGAACATTTTGACTTTTGCTGTGTCATTTAAAGCAATTTGCAATTGGAATTATTCAGCATGCCACAACTACCTAAACACGGGGCGTAAGTATTCAGGATCTTTTCAAAATAGCCAATCACATTCATTTCTAAGAAAGAATAGTCACTACAGTACCAAGTTTCAAGTCTCTTGTTAAAATTCAGCAAGTTTTCGAACATGTGACTTCCATGCATCGATAACGTTTAAAAACATACAGTTACATTAATTATCATTATGAGCGAGTATATAAATTATTTTTTTTTTAAATATAAAGCATTAGTTAACGTTTACATCCAATCAAAAACAAACATACTAATCCATGTCCAAATCACAATCCAGAAGCAAAGTAAAAACTTTGAAACTGACAAGTTAGCTTAGACACATTACATTTACTTAATTAACAAATATGGCGAGAGTGCACCTAAAGAACAAAACGTTATTATCGTATGAGTGATGTTTAATTTACAGTTATAACAGTAGCAACAAATAACATTATTAAGTCACCCCTTACATAGTTGGGGTGACTTATTAATTTATCCTTTTGTAAAATTTGTTTGAACCACACTCCTTTACAACTAGTATAAACATTCTATTGTGTCTTAAAGCTTTAGTGTCTTTAGTTAAACGAATGTACTGTCTGCATTAGATGTTTTATAATGACTATGTTTTGACAAACAACATAAAACAGTCCGCTTGACCTTTCATTAGGAATATTTATAATACGACGATCCACCCAATACATAGGTATCATAAGGAATTGCAGTTAATGCATAAAGAATGCTTGTTCCCCACGATATTGACGAAAAAACATGTTCCCTATACAAAATGCACTAATACATAATAAATATTTAATTTAATTGTCAAGCGGCCTTGTCGATGTTATTTGGCGTTAGCTGACCTTATGCCAGAATGTATTGTTATGTTAGCAATTTACATTAATAACAAACATTAAACTATAATTAAAACATAATGTTATCGCCGACAAAATGTGCAAAAAATATATATTTAAACTAGAACAACTGTGAGCCACAAGCTCAAACAAAAAATACCCCCCACTCCCCCCACATAAAAAAATCCATCGGATCAAATTTTTAAATAGGAGGTACACATCTACATTATATCACAAAGATTGTGTGAAAGTTTCATGAAAATCCATGAAGGGTTTAGGAGGAGATGCGGATAGGAGATAGGTGCCCTAAGGTGTAACGGAAGGACTGAAGGACGAACGGACACCCCTATCACTATATACCCCCACTTTTTAAACGAGGGTATAAAAACGATGAAACTTTTTTATTTGGAAATCTGTAGAATCATTAATACTTGCCAGGTTTGTTACTTGTTTGTTTTATAACTTTAAACTTTTTCATTAAGAGAAAATATTTTGGGAGTGTTATTGTGAGGCTAAATAATTCCGTCAGGGGCCTTACTCATTATTTCTTTGACATAAAATTTTGTGGTATTTTCTATGCCGCGAATAATAACGAAATTTACCACGAGTTTGTTTGTGATTTTACGATAATAAGTATATTTTACGATTTGCAAACAACCAATTTCTATTGTTTATTCAAATTATGAAACGTTGTTTTCAGTTTAGACAAGTTCTGGCAGTTTTTTCTCATACATGCCATAGTTCCATGTTGCTTCCATTTTTTAAATACATATGTGCGGGTTGAAGTTAGCTAAACGAAATGTGCTTCCCCTTCCGGCACATATGTCCTCACTTTCCTGGTGAGAAACCTATCTTGCAAGTTTCAAATTTTTACTTTACTTTGTAGTGTGATTTGGATACCTTTTTATTACACATACTGTCGTGTATGCTTCAGTGTATTACAATTATCAATCTTTAACTTTTCTATCAAAAACAAACATACTAATCCATGTCCGAATCACAATCCAGAAGCAAAGTAAAAACTTTGAAACTGACAAGTAAGGTTAGACACGTGAACTTCCACCAGGGAAGTGAGGCCGGGTGCTCCGAAAGGGCAAGGGCCTCCTGTTTAGCTAGCGACACCCGCCACGTGTTAAATCAAAATTGTGTGAAAGGAACATGGAACTATGAGACGTCAAATATATCCAGGGCAATCCTGGACACAGAAACATTAAACTTATCAACAATACTGTGATGACGACCATAAAACTTTTTGAGGGCCTTGATAAGCCTAGACTTGCAATATCCCTGAGTTAACAATTTATTTGCAAGCAGCCTACTTTGTTGTACAAAGTCCCCGTAGTGGAAACAAGCTCTACCATGGGAAACAAATGCACCATAAGCAGGAGAAGCAGGTATATTGCTGCATAAAAAAGGAAAGTTGACAATAGAAAAATTGAAGTCATCACGTTTGTCATAAAGTTTCATATGTAGCCTTTCGTGTGCGTCATAATTCAGGTATAAGTCTAAATGTGAAGCAGAACTTGAGGAATCAGTCGTGTCTTTTATTACGAGCTCACTAGGATAGATGGCATTTACAGTCTCCAAATTTAGGATTGTTAAGAGACAGAACGTCATCTATATATGTTGAGTTGAACGATTTGGCGACAGTCTTCTCTCCAGATTTAACAAGGTTCTGCATAAATTCTGCTTCGTAAATATAAAAAAACAAATCAGCAAGCAATGGTGCACAGTTTGTACCCATTGGTATACCGATTGTTTGCTGAAAAATTATATTACCAAACACAACAAATATGTTATCTATCAAAAACTCCAACATTTTTTAGACTAAAGTTGTTAAAGTTCATAAAATGATATTGTTTATATCTGTTTTATATTGTTTTAAAAGTATTGGCACATCATTTGATGGTGCATACTTTGGCTCCGGAACGGGTACAATCTGGTTAGACAACGTACAATGCGACGGATCAGAAATATCACTTAATGATTGCAAGCATAACAGCTGGGGAGATAACGATTGTTATCACAATGAAGATGCTGGAGTAATGTGTGGTAGGTTTTTTCTTATCCCATGTATTGTGTCAACTAACTCTGAAAAAGCAACATCATTACCTTCCCGAAATTATGCCACACTATTTAATATATGAATTAAATCAGTAAATAATTCTGCTGAAAAGTATACCGTATTTATGTCTGTCAATAATGCCGACAAAATTGATCAGCACTGAGATGAAGTAATGGTTGATCAGTTTTACAGATGACTAGTTTTGAAAAAATTACAAATGCTTCATGGACCAAACATAATTACCTTAAAACTTCACGATATATTTTCGCTTGCCCCAATACTTCTTTTTTTAATTCTATTGCTTCTTGCTTACCTTACATAAATTCCAAAATTTCTTTCTTTACAGTGTCAGCAATTGCTATATCATATATTATACACCCCAATACAATTGCTTTTGTTACGAACAACTGGTTTAATTTCTAGTTCGTATATTACTGTTACAAAATGCATATAGAATTTGTTTTATCCATTTGTTTCTTTCGTAGTTTACATATATGCTAGAATAGCATCGTTATGTTTCATTACACCTGTGCATTAATTGCTTTAAAAATACATTTTTGGATAATATCAATATCCATTTAGACTGAAATAATTATAAACCTATCTTACAAATCTTATATTGACATTTAAACTTTGATTATTTTAGAATTTTGCGTTTAGCGTTTTCTTCGCTACATTCCAACCTGCCTTAAAGGTCATCTCTATATAAATGCCACTGCTTATAAAGGCCAGTAGAAATGTATCCCCATATTATTTTAACCTGTATATAAAAAACTACCTGCACATAATGCCACTTATACTGGTTTCCCTGGTGTCTGGATAGACAGGTTTGACTTTGTGTATTCTAGAGTCAGACGATGGTAAAAAATTAGAATTGCACTCTAAACAGATGATATATTTGTCGTCATAATAAAGTTTCTAAAATAATTATCCATTAAAACTTGCCAACAATAACAAATAGTGGAATATTCAATAACATTTTATTTTAAATTCCTTTAAATGTAGCGTTTTATATAGACGCATAAAAGATACCACACTTAAACGATAATAATATAATTTGTATATATTTATGAAGATCATGGGAGATTTAACTTTGAATTACAATGTCAGTTATTTAAATATTTATGAATGGATGGCTTTAGCTACAGGACTTATTAAATTGTCCTCGCACATGATCTTCAAATTAAATCCCCACTGAATAAAAGCAACTATACAGTGCACAACTACAATTTACAACAAACTGAAAAAGAAAGATTCTAAGATAAATGTCAAAATCTATCGTGTAAATATTATTTCAGATTTCACAAATCAAAAACTCATTGCAATACTTTATGTTAATTTGATATTTAATGTTCGTGTGACATTAAGATTGCTTTTGTTATTAACCTTTATTCAATTTCTTTGCTATTTGAATAATGTTGTAATGTCACCAATTCCATATTTTAGACCTAAAAACTTATATTGGCCTTGCTGATAATGATCTTGGCTTTTGAACGTTTTTGCAAATTAGGAGAAAAATAGTGTTTCATTTGAAGAGTTCCTGCTGTAAAAAGTTGATTTTATTTCTGCAAGTTGAGGTTTACGAGTGGAGGAAAGTAACCGGTTATCCATGTTTTTAGGCCCAACTCTTTAAATGCAACAAAGTTATCGCCATTCTAATGTACAGTCAAAACTGTCTATAAAGGGCACCGAAGGGAACCAATAAAAGTGGTCTTTATGTGCAGATGGTCCTTATTTACAGGTTCATATAATATGAATATGATACAATTCCACTGGCCTTTATAAGCAGATGGCTCTTATATAGAGGTGACATTCAGGCAGGTTGGACTATAAATAAATTACAAAAAGACTTTGAAATCAATTAACGTAGATTTCGCTGCTCCAATTTGACTTTTGTTTAGTACAGACGCATCAATGTAGATCCATAGCAATAATATATTTCTATCACATAACGCTTGAATCAATTGTCATTGTTATTTTATTGTTAGAAATAAATAATAGATGTTAAATAATGTCAATCAAGATTTAAAAAAGAAACCTAGTTTACTAAGATGAATTAAGCCATTTTGTTTTGTAAACAACAGCACTTGTACCGGCGTGTAGAAATACATGACGTTTTGGAAGCATAAAAAGCACGCGACGTTTTAACTCGGTCAGGGTCCAATCAAAATCCTGTTATCAAAATGTTTTCATTAGAACCCGTCTTTGTTAACAATTTCTAGGCAACCTTAGGCTAGTTCAAGGCAGTAGCTCGAATCCTTTTTCCGGTAGAGTCGAAATATATCACGATGGTGAATGGGGAACAGTTTGTGATGATTCCTTTGATGTAGAGGACGCAAAAGTTGTTTGTGCAGCCATCGGACTAGCGTGAGTAAAACAAGGATTTTTACAAGCAACATGTGTGACTGAGATATATAATTTTATTTATGTTGGGGTACATGTTTACCATTTACATAGATTTTGGTCATAGGGTTTTAGTCGGAAAATGGCAATGTATTTAGATAGGAAATTACTGAAATGGGTATATTATTGTTTTATTTTAGTAAAAACTGAAATTTGTTTTATAAGGTATGCATATCAGAGTATGGAGCTATATTGTCGATTATTAACATATATTTACAATTGAATTTGACCTTTTTACATAAACCTGTTGTTTTTCCTGGTATTTAATCACTCATCAATACGACATGGGTCGTGAATTATGATTACGTAACTATCGGATGACATCATACATCCGTATGTACGTCATGCAATGTTTGATTGGTCAGCACTCCAACCAAGTCTCAAAGTTTATATCCTTATTTGCAAAAATGTTGTTCTATACAATATTCTTTTTAATTGTAAATATAAGTAATAACATTTTATTTGAATGTATTTATATATGGTAGTATGAATAAGAGTCAGGAATAATATTTAACATGCAGTTTCATTCAGTATGCTATCCCTGACTCTCATCCCTACTACCAAATCAATACACTGAGAAAGAATTATTTCTTAAACACATCAAGGCATATGTTAAAAGGACCGGTTACAATTTATTAGAATATCAAAATGTTTATTCACCTTTTATATAGGCATGTGCATACTGTAAACGTATTTAATTTCGCGTGTATTTATTTTCACGGTATAGGAAATTTAGACATATATAAGCGTAGTTTAAGTTTAGGATTTTTGACATATGCACTAAAACGCAATAAGCATAATATAATTTTAGTTTGGTATTAATTTTCGCGAAAAGCAAACGGCCGCAAAGTAAGCGAAAACTAGTACACATTGAAAAGATATACATTTACATTAATTTCTGTATATTGCTTCACGGTCTCAAATTTTCGCGGTTTGAGGATATCCGGTGTATTCGCAATAGCAAATTTTTGCAGTTTTATCTGTTTAAAGGTAAGAAAGTGGTTAATAACCTGGAACGTTAGCTGAATGCTGCAAAATGCTATTTTTTGTAGCGGTGTAATATTTACTGGACACTGGACCGCGAATATAACGAAAAAAACTACAGCAAAATATATACATTGTATAGTATATTGCATTATTTGTATATAAATATTAAGATCATGGGTTAAAATATTAAGGTAAAAAATTAGCACTACTAGAGAATACTGAAATGGTGAATTATCAAGGTTTTTTTCAGTTTTGACGTGTTTTCTATGAACAACTTGAAAAAAAATGGTTCAAGGTTACAGTTTGGTCCGACATCCAATGTCGAAGGTCATGTCTCATGTAAGAAATCAGCTTTCAATGACCTTCAAATTTGGATCAAATTATACAATTTAAGTCCATGACATCTTTTGCTATGTATTTTATACAGCCGTCAATACGTATTACAGTATGGCGCTGTGTATCCATTCGTCCGTCCGTTCGGTTTGTAGGTTGAACTTGTCCCACAGTTTTCCAGCGGTTGTTTTTCAAATTTCATATGCCTGAAATGGATCATATGAAGATGTGCATATCGTAGAGTGAAGATGCTGCGTGTCATTTTACAGGAGTTATTGCCCTTTGAATACCAAAAAGACATAAGGTAGAAAATTCAAGAAAATTGTATTCCTTTCAAAGTAGGTATTGATTTACAACAAATAACAATGTTAAACATATATAACGGTCGCTTTTTATTTTTTCACCAATTATTGATGTTTCCAATGGCAGTTTACCTTGACTTATTATTCCTGCTCACATTGACGGGTATATGTTGCCCCGCTCAGCGGCGATCGTGTTGCTACTATTTCAGTTGTTTTAGTTAGTACTTGGGTGTAGCTCGTCATAGTATTTGATAATAATGTGTTTTAACTACCACAGTAGTCGTTATGCGTCAGTTTATGCTTCCTATGATTTCGTTTTATTATTTACCTGTAGTGGAGGAACCGTATATGACCCACCAAATGGTCACGGTATAATTTGGATGGACAATGTTGCTTGTACTGGTGAAGAAGTCGCCATCGAAGAATGTCATCATAATGGCTGGGGGACTCATAATTGTGGTCATGATGAAGATGTTGGTGTTCGATGCGGTATGTAAATTATAAAATTTGCAAAGTGTTTTCTTTTTTAATTTTATCCAAGTGTCAAATTAAATATGAATTCTCATTAGGAATAATTATTTTAGCTCTTATTTTAATTATTTTTATTTAAAACATGTAACTGTTTCTGTCGATTATTACACAAATAGTGGATGTTGCTAGCTCGCGTCGCTTACCCTGTCGGAATACCCAGCTCACTAAGCAAGTGGGTGGTCGGGTGTATAAGTTACTTTACAAGTTTTCTTTTTCCCTTCGTTTCGATTGTGTTTAAGACATGAATTTTGTATGTTTCATTTTTAATACAATATAGATTAGGTAAAGTTTTGGGGTATTTATTCATAGTCATGCATATGATCTAATGTATCTCAAATTCAAAGATGATAAATAGTTCTGTAAATATTTAATGTTTGTGAGTCTCTAATTGAAGGTAAATCGTTTTCCTATTAACTGTTCAGTGCTTCCTTTGCATTTTTGCATATACCAAATACAAGGGACCTCGATGGTTAGATTAATTATCACCCTTACTCGTCTCTTTTGATATTTTAATCTTACTCATCGGAATCATGATACACACATAAAGTTATCCTTGAAGAGTGTGACCGTCCACCAAAAAGATATTTTATTTTTATCTTTCGAAAATGTACATAACAAAAACTTTCAATTCTCCATACTCCTGTAAAATTAAAAATTAAAACGGTTGATTTGGTAGTCTGAGTTGCAAAAACGGAGAAGTTCATGATATTGTATCGTCTAGGCTGTTTAGAAAGCAAAGCGTGAAATACATGTATATTATCCAAATCCGTTTGTACATTTTTTATAATTTAATTTCATTTTCTGATAATTTTCAAACTCTGTTTTTGTGAAATATGCTGTATATAAACAAAAAAAATGTGCATCGATGAAAATTTCACATCATATATTACAAAAATTACCCTCATTTCTAATATCCTACAACGTTCATAAATAGTTTTTACATTCTTGTTAAAATAAAAAATAATGCAAAATGTAATAATTATAACAATAACAATAATAATAATACTAATAAGAAAACATACAGGTTCATGTTCAAATAACAATCCAAACGACAAACTGAAAACTTTCAAAACTAACGCATTTAGTTATACAACGTAAACTTCCACCATTATATTTACAATAAATATTGTCACTGCGGTCATGAAAGCTAATGGATGCTTTAATGAGCTAGGTTTCCAATATCCATGTGTCAAAAATTTATTTGAAATCATCTTTCTTCGTGGCATAAAGTTGCTGTAGTAGCAACAATATCCACCATAGCGTATACACTGTGAAACAACAACATCATAAGCAGGAGAAGCAGGTATATTGCTGCATAGAAAAGGAAAGATGACAAATATTACTAGATTAAGTAGCATCAATTTTGCATCATTAAATAATAACAAACCTGATTAGCAAGCAATGATGCACAGTTTGTATCCATTGGTGTATTGCGCACGCAATCAAAAATTACCACCAAGCAATGATGCACAGTTTGTGTCCATTGGTGTATTGCGCACGCAATCAAAAATTACCACCAAGCAATAATGCACAGTTTGTGTCCATTGGTGTATTGCGCACGCAATCAAAAATTACCACCAAGTTTGGTCATTTTTTGCGCCAAATAGAAAGTAACCTGTTCAAAAATTCGTATAACTAAATTTACCTCGTAACAGAAAATATTCAATTAATTATAAATATGTAATCTTACGTTTTAACACAAAAATTAACGGTCCTTGAAGTTTAAATATTGATTGAAGGTTATCAGAAACATTTGCTAAACCATTTACAACGCTCAATAGATACATAGATTGCGAATGTTGATTCTTGACAGTTAAAAAAATAATGGCCTACTTTGAGAAAATAGCATAACAGTATTGTAAGTGTAAAATAAAAGCCTTAACTTATGAGACATGTCTTACAGCTTTTCTAAATGCAGAGTTATAATACAATAGGCTCACAAATGTTGCATGGTACCAAATGATTTGGTTGAGCATCTGTATATTTCACTAAGGCTGAAAGGTTACCGGCAAAAACATGACATGAAATACATTGTAATCAATTACTTTGCTGTATGTTAGCTAATGTGAGACTGGTAAATACGACAAAACCAAGCCAAGGACGTGTGGAAATTTTCCATGAGGGACAGTGGGGTACTATTTGTGATGATTCCTGGGATGACAATGCTGCAAGTGTGATATGCAAAATGCTAGGTTACAGGTATTTTTATTCTTATATTTATTCAAATTTTATCGAATGACACAGGTTAATGGGGCTATAACCAGTAACAAAACAAAATCAACTAACATCGATCATTATGATATTTTATAAAATTATGCAATTTATTCATCTTCTATCATGGTCTATTTTATAAATAACAATTTTTGCATCTGAGGATGGTCCTAAATGAATCTTTAAACAGCAGTTCAAAACGATTCAATAAAACGAATTAAACAAGTAAAGTTGTTTTCAACTCATTTTTAATGTTTGCCTAGTTAACTGGTTGTTGTTGTACTGTTTTATCATACGTAATAATAAAAAAATCAATATACTAATACATGTCAAAACAAAGTAAAAACTGAAACTGACAGAATATGTTGCACACGTGAACTTCCACCAGGAAAGTGAGGCCGGAAGCTCTGGAATGGTAAGTACCTCCTGCAAGTTAGCTACAACTACCACCAGTGTAATCAAAATTGAGTGAAAGGAACATGGAACTATGGGACGTCAAATATATCCATCGCAATCATGGAAACAGAGACGGCATAGTTATCAACAATACCGTGATGACGAACATAAAACGTTTTGAGGACCTTGATAAGCCAAGGCTTGCAATATCCTTGTGTCAACAATAGCGTATTGATTGTGATTCAAAGACACCACAAGCAGGAAAAGCAGATATATTACTGCATGGGAAAAGGAAGGTTGGCAATAGAAACATTGAAGACATCACGTTTGTTACATAGTTGCCAATGTAGCCGTTAGTGTGCGGCATACATAATTGAGGTATATGTCTAAGTATAAAGTTGAACCTGAAAAATCGGTATTATAATTATTATTATTATTATTATAAATAAGTTATACCAACATACTGGACTTTTTTATTTCTTTGAGTAAATATCTCTCTCTCTAGCCATGTAAACTGTTACCTTAAAATTATTTTAAATGTCAGTATTTCAAAAAATGTATTATGAGTACATGGATAATTTGATTTTTACATCTTTAACACATCTTTTTAATTATACTTTAAATAATGCGTTGTTATATTAGAAAAACATCTTCTTTCCGTATTGGGAACTAACAAGCTGTAACACATCTCCATCTTTATGCCTTTAAAACGTTTGGTAATCATCTAAGAGCACAATTAGGTTCATCGATGGAAATAAAAAAGTTTTATATATATATTATTCAATTCCATTTTTTTTTTTTTTTTTTTTTTTTGAATTTTTTTTGAATTTTTTCATACATGTGTATTATCATATTCCATAACATATTTCTGTATTTAATGCCATTAATGTGTAAACGTCAATTAAGTTTCAAAGTACGATTTCCAGTTGCCGTTTTGGTCTTTGTGCGGGGGCTAAATAATTGGTTCCTTAGTATTTTGTTATAAAAACGCCATACTTCGGACTATTTAAACTCGGATGCATCTGCTGTCAAATTTATATAAAGCAAAAGTTCCTTAAGCTTTGCATCCACAAACTAGTTATTCAACTGTTTAAGTTGTTTTCGAGTCTAGTTTTTTCAGATATCGATTGTTTTAACACGAATAAAAGACCGTGGAATATATACTACGGCCTGAAATTCGACCTTTTTCCATTCTAAGTTTGACTTCAATTAAAGGAAGCGTGTTCTATTTTAGAATTTTTATAATTAAAAATAAAGTCAAAAATAACATAGAGATGTATATGATGATAGTCATTATGATGAACCTGTTTTTCCTCAGTGTTGTAAAGATATTATACACATGATAAAGCGATCAATAGAATTTGCGGTATACATTCTTTTATCTTTTTTGATATTTGTCAATATTTATGAACATAAAAATAAGAACAGTATAAAAAAAACCAAATGTCAAACAATATAATTATCTTCCTTTTTCTATTTGAACGCATGCAAGTTGTAAAAAAGCCAAATTACATCATTTATGAGTGAGTGAATTATTGAGGGAGTCAATTCCATATTTTGATTACAAACGTGGCGGGTGTAACTACCTTATTACGATCAGTCTAACCTTCCGGACTATCCGGCCTCACTTCCCTAAATAAAATTAAACCTAATTTGCCAGCTTCAAAATTTTTTCTTAACTTTCTCAGAGATTATGATTTTAACATGATTGGTATGTTTTTTATTATTGTATTGATATGATAACGTTCCTTATCTTCTGTCATAGTGGCGGGACAGCGCACAGTGACGCGCATTATGGACGAGGATCTGGAAAAATATGGTTAGATGATGTTGACTGCACGGGATCCGAGTACGATATCTCGAACTGTCAGCATTCCAACTGGGGCACAAATAACTGTGGACATACAGAAGATGCAGGAGTATCATGTACTGTATAATTTGGATTGAATTGACTTAAGCAAATAAACGTAATTTAATAAAATGTTTCAAATGACTTAATAAAGATATTTGAAGAACATGAACTAGTATGTTTGTTCTTGATTTAAAGGTACTAAGGCAAATTGCAATGGCTTTAGTTCAATTCGTTGCTAATTGGGTAATAATGCCTTAGACTTCATCAGTCACCATCTGTTTTCAGACAACATTATAGAAGAACAGTTCCCGAGGGAGAGGTTCATAACAGATTGAGTACGTCAAATATCTTATATATAAATAAATAAATAAATAAATGTACAATAAATCTCAATATTATTGTGCAATTACACATATTAACAAATAATAAAGTATAGTCCTTGACGTGAGTGGCTATACCTAGGTATAGTCTCGTTGCTATGCGTTGTCGAGGACATATGTTTTCTACAGAAATTAGTATTCGTGTAGTTATCCAATGATTTTCAAACAAATTAACATGTGATGTACTAATGTAGTGTATAAGCGATACCTACGTTTTGAGACTATACAAAGATTGAGGAATTTTTAAAATTATATAACGTTTCAAAAGTGTATTTAATGGAGATGGTTCAAACGATTTTCGACACAGCAAAACAAAAACATTCACGATCTTGTGTTTTAGCACAACACGTGTTAATTTGTTGAATAATCATTGGCTAACTACATGAATACTATTTTATGTAGAAATCATCTGTCGTTGTCTCGGCACCTTTTAAGACAACACTATAGGAGAACCGTTCCCTCAATAAAGGTCCATAATAGAATAATAATCTTCAATTTGCAAGTCGTTGGTTGATGGTTTGGTGCATTTACTCACCAGCAATGAATTGATCGCTTCTATATAAATGATTGATCTTCACTGAAGCGAAAATATTATTACTCCACTATATATGTTTTGCTAATATTTATTTACCAACATCTTAATGCACTAAACAGAGTTATTTTTAAATGAAAGTTTTGTATCAGCCACAAACATACCTATCCAGATCCACGTCGCAATCCCAAAAAGCATATTAAAATAGTAAATTAGTGAAACTTGCACAAAGAAAGTGTAGTATTAAAAATACATCAATGATAATTATAACCATATGCCTTAAATAGATAAAGGATTATCTACAAAAAAATTAATATAATTAATATTTTTTTTCAAAAAAACTTCAGTCCATCAAATCAAAATTTTATTATTTTTTTATTATTTTATTCTTTTACATTTGATAAAATTTCAAATCAATTATTGCACAAGAAAAACTATAAGTTTCTTTTAGGTACATTATAATACCTGCTTTTGTTGCACGTATAACAGAATTAAGGAATACTGTACTTTCCGTTTTTGTTATTTCCCAACATTTTATAATCATTAAAATAAATTTTCGTTTTACAATAATGTAAACTACACCACAATAATGGTTTCTTGATAGTACATATATAAGCACAATAAGTTTTCAAATCATTTGTACTAACAGACATAAAACTAATCACAAAAACATTTGCTAAGAATCATGTAGGTATATACAGCTGAAAGTATACAAATACATATCAAAATCAAAATCTAGAAACGAAGTAATTACTTTGAAACTGGCAACTTAGGTTAATCACATAAACTTCCACCAAGAAAGTGAGACCAGATGCTCCAGAAAGCAAAAGCATATATGGAAGTAATATTTACATTTTTAACCAGTTCTGTGCAGTTTTATTACTAAACTGTTGATTTTTATCTTACTTTTTCAAGTCAGCAGTTCACTTTATTCGCGCGATAAACACGTTTCCCAAATCAATTTCGATGTCAGATTAAATTTGAAATATATTTCTTTTACCATGCACAGGCCCTGATTAAAACAATTATGTTTAAAAACACAATTTCAAGCGGTTAAAACAAAATTTGTTTGGCTTAAACAGCTTTCTGTTGATCTGAATGACTTGAATGGATAGTCGCTTATGAACAAACAACACCGGCGTCTTCTGCATGACGGCAATTCCCTACGTTCCATTTTAAGTCTCCACAATCAAATAAACTATTTTCTGCTCCATTACAACCAAATCCATTTAACCATATTGGTCCATGTCCTTGACCAAAATGTGCTTCACTCGTTGCAGTCCCACCACTACAATACATTTTTTCATTTAGATAAAATGTTAAGAACCAAAACGTCTATACATGTAATAGTTTGATGGAACAAAACAACAAAAGTGTATAATTTTGAAATCCAAAATTTTTACCATCTACTGTGTACATGGTTCAATCCCTTGATAAAAATCTTGGCTTCCCGAATCTTGTCCAAGCACTACTGGCGAGAAAAAACGACCGTCTAGTACTGTAAAATTAACGCTTGTATATTATGTAATTAGTTCATCTAGCCGACCAATCTCCCTGTTTGGACATCCATATATTTGACATATTTATGTTGTTACCATTTATGTCGTTAGAACATAGCCAAGACAGTAAAACCATACTTTATGAGTTATAAACAATAAAATGTAGTGTGGACACTCAGATATGAAAAGCAGACTAGGTAGTCTAACATTTCATATTTCTTATTAGTTAAATACAGGAAGAACTTTATGTTTCTTAATTGCGCTGGAATAATCACTTCACAAGTATTCAAACAAGGAAAGATAAATAGAAAGAACCTAAAAATGCACTATCAAATAGGTATTTTACCACCATTTTTGAAGTCATCAAAGATTGCCTTCAGTCTTGTTCAGATGGTGTCTTTTCTACATCTGGTCTCAATAACATATGGATTCTGCTGAATCTAGGTTCATATATTTAATGATTATCTCGTGCAATAAGTATGTTAGAACATTTTTTTTATTTTATGCCACTATTCCCCATAGTATAGCAAATCATTAACTTGCTAGCTTTTAACATTGGCGACAAGGCAAGATACAAAATAAGGTGCTGAACATTGTTCCTTAAAAAGTTGTTTACAAATACATTTTTAAATCAGGAATATTGCAAGCTTAGACTGATCGAGGCCCCATAAAGATTATATGAATGTCATCTTAATATCATTGATAGTTACGAAATCCCCATACAAAAATTATCTTGGGTGTATTTGACGTGTCATCCAATTTCCTTTCTGTCTAAATATTGAATTCACACGTGACGTATGAATCAAAAACAAACATACTAATCAATGTCCGAATCACAATCCAGAAGCAAAGTAAAAACTTTGGAACTGACAAGGTAGGTTAGACACGTAAACTTCCACCAGGGAAGTTAGCCGGGTGCTCCGGAAGGGTATACATCTCCTGTTTAGATAGCTACATCCGCCACGTGTGTAATCAAAATTGTGTGAAAAGAACATAGAACTATAAGACGTCAAATATATCCTGGGCAGTCCTGGACACAGAGACATCAAACTTATCAACCATACTGTGATGAAGGCCATAAAACTTTTTGAGGGCCTTGATAAGCCTAGGCTTGCAATATCCCTGAGTCAAAAATGTATTTGCAAGCAGCCTACTTCGTTGAACAAAGTCTCCGTAGTGGGAACAAATTCTACCATAGCGAATAATTGGGAAGCAAATACACCATAAGCAGGAGAAGCAGGTATATTGCTGCATAAAAAGGAAAGTTGACAATAGAAAAATTGAAGTCATCACGTTTGGCATAAAGTTTCAAATGAAGCCTTTCGTGTGCGTCATAATGAAGCTACTTATTCTTTTGGAGCACCTAGAAATTTAACTTAATTTTCCAGTTTTAACTTTGCTTTAATAATTTCAAACATGGTTCGGTATGTTTTCGTCGAGTATATTTTCAATATAAACGTACAAACGAAAGATCATTTCGAACTACAACTTCATTTCTAATTCGTATTAAAACTATTATTAGACCTTATAAACGGAACAAAATCGTCAATAGATTTTTTATGCGTAAAGGATTTAAACCTTTTGTATATATACCATACCTGTATCCAGCCATTCTGCATACAACAGCAGCGACACTGTCACTCCAATGGTCATCACATACAGTTCCCCACTGACCACTGTGGAAAATTTCTACTCGTCCTCTATTAACGGTTTCCCCATCTACTATTCTTATCATATCAATAGGATTTAAATCTAATAAGAAAAATTCAATGAATTGACTATATCATGTTAAAGTAAAAATAAAATTAATCTTGTTATATTACGCTTAAAACAACCTATAAACAAAGTGCATAGTCCTGGGTAGAAAATATAAGCAGGTAAAAGGTAGTATTTGTCAGTCATATTACACTTAACCTACTTTAAACACAAAGAGCATAAAGCCAAAGATAAATGAGAATAAAAACACTCCGATTATTTTGAGTCCAAAACTAAAAGCAAACGTGAGGATGGACGCACACGTCGAAGAATTAGCATAATCCGCGACGTTTTATAATGTGGATGTGTTCAAACGCATTTTTTAAAAATTGTTTTAATGTCCAAAACATACTCTTATTTTGACTGATTAAGATGACAACAGCATAGAACACCATATTTATGACATTAAGTCAAATTTTATATATTGAGACTCTTTTAAGGGCTTTGAAAATATAAATATAATTTTCTGCTATCTCTAGGTAGGAGAAATAAAATATTTCGAGAAAACATTTAAAACATTTCTTTTTTCATTCTGTTTTCTGTCTTTTTCCGTTCATTACAAATATCAATATAAAAAGATCCACCTAATATTACATGGGAATCGTTAGGATTCGCGGATTTTAAACAAATTTTCCCGTGATGCTGACGAAATAAAACCCTGTCATTCTTTTAGATAAATTAAATGTACCAATCCGTAATGAATGTTTGAATTAAAGGCTGAACCGGACAGGTTAATATTTTTTGCCAGTAACCCCGCATTGGAGTAAATATCTTATAATCCACTGTTTACATGGTGAGTTTATCTATTCGACCAATCTGCCTATTAGGTCATCCACTTGATATATTGTTAAACGCGCCTATTAAAACATAACCAAAGGGTAGAACGATTAGTGACTTGACTGTGTTCATAACAAAGTTATAATTTTAATTACTTTTCAACATTTAAAATAAACTGAGCAATATGAAATAAAACACTAAAAATGAAATGTTTAAGCATAACGCTGCATTGTCAGACCAATGGTAGATTTTTCAGAATAATTGCACAATGATGTTGATAAGTATGCGTCATTTACCTTGATGCAAGCGATTTGTCTTAAAGAGACAATAATTTTACCCTGGATATATTTGACTCATAGTTTCGTGTTCTTTTCATTCCCAAATTTTATTATAAACGTGTCGGGTGTATCTAGCTAGACAGGAGGTCTTTACCCTTCCAACGCGCCCGAATTTTCCTGTTTTACTTTGCTTTGAAGTTTTGGTTTGGAAATTGATTAATATGTTTGTGTTTGATCAAAAATATCATCTGACTGCCAGTTATGATATTGTAATTACCACATGCTACCCCGGCATCTTCTTTATGTTGACAGTTAGTGTTTCCCCATTTTGATCTTTGACATTGAACTATATCAGATTCATTTCCATGGCACCGGACGTCATCCAGCCATATTTTAGAAGTCCCTGATCCATAATAGGCATCTAGGTAAGCAGTACCATTACTATATTAGTAAAAATAATTGTTGAAAGCTTGAATCAAACAGAAAGGCGTCGCTCATCTTAGCGATATGCGAGACACAAAACAATTAAAATACATGAAAACACAGGCAACCAACATACAGCAAGAAAGACCAAACACGTATTTGGAAGATTGGGTCTACTTTTTTTCTACGTTATATAATTAAGCGGTAATTAATTCCGATTTACAAGTTTACTCATCGCATCAATCAAAATGTGTTTCATAATCCCCTTAAGCAAAATTTTTTTCTTTGATATCGTCAACTCAATACAAAGTCTAATTATTGACCTCTGATGACCAAATCAGCTGCTTGTGAGAGTAACAATGGCGGCTTTTACCGATACTTTATAATGTCGAAAGAAGGTGCGTTTTTTAGAAAGCAAACAATTGATTTAGTTACAATAAATATAAAGGATGTTAGTTTATAGATTGTTGAAATGTTTATTTAGTTAATTTGTTATCAAATTTGAATTTAAATGAGACGGTCTATAATTGATAACGAAGCTACGGCTAGAAACATGTCTGTCAAAATATTAATATTTATTTGATTAAATATAATATATTTATTTATATAATTTTCACAATTAAATTAAGACATCCTTACACTCACCTCCTAAAAGTGTAAAAATGTGAGTTACGCTAGATATAATTTATGAATGCGATAAAATATGAAACATGTCCATAAGTTGTGTATATCTTGTGTTTTTACTTGTGATTAATATTTCATAGTGGTATATTTCATATTTCAGGCTGTTAACTGAAACCACAAAAATATCCCCAACAACAATAGTTTCGCATTACATGCAATAGATTTCAATAAAAACGTTAATGTATAATTTACATATTACCCGTATCCCAACATTTTACACACGACGTTAGCGTCCTTGTCACTCCACGAATCATCACAAATCGTTCCCCACTGACCATTATGAAATATCTCTACTCTTCCTTTATTCGATCCTGTTCCATTAACTAATTTCACATTGGCTAAATTAAAAATGAAAAGTTTATAAATATATGGGAATAATCCCTACACAGTCTATAGGAAACACCTAGTATATCGAAAAATCTAAAAACATTTTTATAGTTAATTATGCCTCTTAATACCCTGGGCATTTTTTTCTATAATTGTAAAATTCCATTTCAAAATAATGGGTTTGAACCCATGTATTGTAGAAAACGATATGTTATATGTTGAGGCTATTAAGAATTACAAGGTATATTTCGTGTTTATTTACATTTAAAAACAAGCCATTTTTGGATTGTAAAAAAATATAAGAAATGTAATGAGCGGCAAAAATGGTATGCAATAAAGAGAACAAAACTAGGACTTCTGATATAATAGTTTGAACAACACGCTTGTACATTGACAAATATATTCAATAAGCATTTGCCATGTTTATTGCCGTTTAATTTATAATAGGAAACAACTGATATTTTAAACTTCTGTGACATTAAAAAGTAATGCTTGATTACAATAACTTTTTCTATAATTTGAACTGGAATATAAAGCTTAACGTATGTCATTTCGTTTCAAATCTGTTTACAATGACATTCATGTAGCCATATGGTGCAAGTACAGGGAAAGCGGAGAACAGTTCATATCTCATTGTCATATTAGAAAGTTGAGATATAGTACTATTTATTGCATACTATTTCTGCACCTCTTATTATAAAAAACAAACATTCCAATCCATGTCTTACAAGTTTTCGAAGGGTTTTTTATATATTTTATCAAATATTGAGTGCTTATGATAACATCAATACATTGAAAGGGAAATTTTTATGACGCTTAATTTGTTATTATGAAAACAAATTTGGACATTATAAAAAACAATATATCCATGTAGAATTTACTGGCAACACATTGATTAATTTAAATATATTTGCTCATAAGATATTTTTTTTAAATCACATTACACATTATATATGCTATAAGATAAAAACGTGTTTTTATTCCTAAACTAATGACGACTCCTGAATTAATTTATCTATTTTGATTGCAGATAAAACATACGGTTTATTTCTTCTATGCAAGATATTGAAACGTTTGATTCTAAAGTTATATCTTTTAAAAATCTGATTTGTAAATATTTTTTCAGGCGCGTTTAAATTTATGGTATGCATTTAAAGGAAATACCCTATAAAAACTAACCACATTGAACACCGGCGTCTTCTGAGTGACTGCAGTTATTAATTCCCCAACCATTATGAGGGCATTCTGATATTAATCCTTCTTGTCCATTACACTGAAGGAAATCCATCCAAATCATCCCATGTCCATCAGGGGGATTGTATGATGTCCCACCTCTATTTGTAAAAATAAAATTACAATTAATTATTAAAAATTAAACTACATTTTTTGTCGTTCTATTTCTTATTTCAATATCTTAAAATATCTTAAAATTTTGATTTCCACAATTAAATCTGAGCACTACTTATGGGAAATTTTATTTTTAAACGGCGTCTTATGCTGAAAAATTAAAATAGTTTTAGTAATAATTAATCAAATGCACCACTTATGGAAACAAGCCAAATATTGAGCATATTGGTCTCTTTTATAAGGTATACAAAGGATTTATACTTAAACTAAGGATTCCATAATATAATCATAAACAAACATACTAATCCATGTCCGAATCACAATCCAGAAGCAAAGTAAAAACTTTGGAACTAACAAGTTAGGTTAGACACGTAAACTTCAATTAGAGAGTAAATACTTTGCAGTTGTCTGAGGTTGATAGAAAAACGAACATAAAAAGAAGAGAAAATTCAAAATGTTGGGATTATGCCTTACGTATATCTGTCTAATATGACCTTCAAGTTTAAATCTATCATAGCTACATCGATCACTAATGAACCTTTATTTGTTTTGTTTCCCTATTAACTAATTCTCTTGATAGCTTGATCTAGTGATTTGTCATTTGTAATAAGTAAATATTAAAAACGTCATTAAAAAAAAACCCGACAATTTCTTATAGTTTCGATAATGTCCGTTATAATAAGATTATGCAATGGGCCTTAAATGAACTGAAGGTTTGGCATAAACAAAGAATTGGAAATGTTTTTATGTGTGGTGTTTTTTCATCTAAAACCAAATGTTCTTTTCCATACATAAGCACAGTAATTAAAATAGTTCATTACATATCCATATGCTAACACTACTTATGTTATTGTGAAATGTTTCGTTGAAAAGGTCAGAGATATAAAAGAGGATGACAGTGACGGATGTACAGACGTACAAACGGATAAAACCGACAGTCGGTTGGGCATGTACACAGATGAAGTAAATAACATATACCAGTATAAATTTAATGGCAATAAACAGTCATTCAGGTATATTATTGTGAAACTATTTTTTTCAAGTGGTTGAAAAATAATCAAAGAACAAAAATATTTAACCAAGTTTATCTGAGGAAATACTTTGCACGAGTAAGTATTGCGGATTTTAAGATTTTAACTAGCAGCATTAGAACATTGTATATTTCTAACAATACAAAAGTATTTATATCCTGGTATCCCCTTTAATTTCGGGGTCATAATAGAGCTTGCAGTTATGTATGTTATCTAAAGCTGTGATGCCAAGATTCCAGTTATTCATAACATGCTTTTAATTCAAAAATAGTCGTTTTGGTGTATTCCGCCATATTAGATTTTTCTATTGTTTTGCATACCTATACATCAAAGAAATGTTTTTGCAAATAAATGTTACAATTTCTTTCAAATCTGTGTTATGAACCATGTGGATAATTTATTTACCTTAAACTAAATATGAATAACCGAGTTTTACTAAAAATCTTAATTATTTGTTATGAATCATACGTCGTTTGAATGTTAAACATGATATAACGTGAATCGTAATATGATGCATTCCCCTGCAACAAGGACGAAACTAATGTCGGGTAACTGATTTCATGAATTATTTTATTTGGTCAGTGTTGCTCTGATTCAAATGGCTAATTAGTTATCCCTATCTTGTTTCGGAGAATGAAATTGATAGAATTTACTGTTTGAAAAAATGTAACTTACGTCAGCCCGAGCATGGAACATATTACTCTTGCTTCTTTCGCATCAAAGTCTTTATTGCAAACAGTTCCCCATTGACCATCGTGATAAATCTCAACTCTTCCGGAAAATGCATCTGAACCGTCTACCAATCTTAAATTCCCTTCAAAGATGGAAATACTTGTTAAAATGTGTTCTATTTTTTATCTGTTAAGGATGTGGGCGTGTTAGATGCACATTGTGTCTGCAATTGGAAGTATAAGGTTTGATTGTTTAAATGTTTAATAGGTTAATATAAAATAGCACCAAAAGCGTGTTACAAGTGCACAAGGGACAATACAGAGAAGAGCTTTCCAGCGCCTTTGTGCATAACACTTATTAAATCATGTATATTATATGATTTATACTCTGTTCTTGTCTTTTTCTATATTGAAGTTTATTCGGTTTCAAACCTTAAACAAAAAAGACTAAAATAACAAGGAATGATACAAAAAAAGGTTCAATCCACTTACCACAGACAACACCGACATCCATATTGTGAGTACAGTTATTGTGTCCCAATTTCAAGTGCTTGCAGTAACTCAATGAAATTTCTGATCCTTCACATTGTATGTTTTCAAACCATACCTTACCACTTCCTTGACCAAAATGTGCATTAGAATATGGCGAACCGATACTATATTGAAACATTAAACCAAGGGAGAAAATCAATGTTATGCGGAATATATAGAAAACATATAACACTAAAATAATCTATATCTTGCAACTTGCTCTTACTCTTAAGAATCATAAACCGGGAGATTATTTGATGTCCATCTATTCTTAAACAAATAAGCTTGCAAAAATACGACTTAATTCTTTAAGTGTGTTTTTTTTCTATTTTGACTTAGACCTCAATTATGACACCCACAACAGACTACATTTCACATAAATTACAACTTTATTGTTTTTCTATTGTCAACGTTCCTGTTCTTCTATGCGCTAAAATACCTGTTCTGCTTATTGTAATAACTACACCATGGTAGAGCTTGTTCGAACTAACAAAGCAAGCTGATTACAAATGCATTGTTGACGCAAAGATAAAGCAAGTCAAGACTTATAAAGGATCTCAAAAAGTTTAATGGGCGTCATCACAATATTGATGATAAGTATGATTTCTATGTATCCAAAATTAAACTAGGTATATTTGACGTAAATATCTTCGATGTTCTTTTCATTCTCAATTTCGATTTCACACGTGGCGGGTGTAGCTAGCTAACCAGAAGGCGCTTACCCTTCCAGAGCACACAGTATGTACGTATCACTTCCAAGGTGAAATTCGCGACTTTTTCTAATTTTTGTTTTGAGATAATAAATTAAATCGGGATCTGTATATTTGTATGTATAAGCGTAAAGCATCAACTTTACAAGTATACTAGACACATTTGATGGGGAAGCATAAAAAGATCTATCTACTATTCATGCATAGCAAAATACTCAAACAATAAAATAACTTTTTGTAGTAGTTAAGGCTCCATAGATATTTATAATATGTCCTAATTTCCTTATGTCTTTTCAATTTTTTTAATGTGTTTTTTATAATTGGATTTAAAACATTTGAAATAATTATAAAACTGAATTTAAACTCATTTTATCCATGATTGGATATGAATCATGGAAATAGTCGATGTTATAAAATTGAATACAGTAACAGTTATGTCTTTTACAATGACACTTTTTTGACAATCGTCTCCCGTTCGACTATTGTCTCTATCAGTATTTTATTTTTATCACTGGAAGAACTGCTATTCAAATACTTACTTACTTTTTAAGATTTTTAATACCGACTTTTATGCTACGAATAAATGAACCTTGTGTTTTTTGCGATTTTTAAAATTTTTCTTGTAGAACATGTGTTCTAGGTGAAAACAAAACTTTACTAAATAAAAGTTCAAATTACCTGTATCCAAGCATTTTACAAACTACTGTTGCATCATGTTCATCCCAATGGTCGTCACAAATAGAACCCCAGCTCCCACTATAGAACACCTCTACCCGGCCCATATATGGACTTGGACTTCCAACAAGTCTTACGTTGGCTAAAAAAACAATACAGATTTAACCAATTGCGCCCGATACAAAATATTTAGATGTATGCCAAATGTAATGACTAATTTTTCTATTGTCAAATTTCCTTAATATAGTAAGCCTGCTTCTTCTGCTTGTGTTGTTTTGTTTTACAATTAACACTTCTAAGGTAAATGTAGTTCACACTAACGAAACAAGCTGTTTACAAGTACATTGTTGCCGCAGGAATATTTCAACGACTGATCAAATCCCTCAAAACGTTTTATGGCCGTCGTCAAAATATTTTAATAAGTATGATGCCTCTGTATCTAAAAATACCCAGGGTATATGTAATCTCCCATAGTTCGAAGTTCCTTTTATTCTAAAAATATAGGATGATTACCAATTCGGAACACCCAGTTTAACTTCCCTGACGGCTTATTTTTTTAATAACTAAACGTTTGTATTATCAAACGGGGCCGACAACTAACATTCAAATATATTATAAATAACGGCGCGCGCGCGCTTGTGTGTGTGTGTGTGTGTGTGTGTGTGTGTTTAAACAGCTTTGTACTTATTTTTTCTGTTTTGATAGACAATCCATTAATACTGGTATTTGCGTTGGTTCCAGTGATACCCTGTGGGCCCAGGTTACTGTTATGTCCAGAAATAGTGTTTGGACCTGTTGTATGAGTATTTAAAAATAAAAAAAATATTATTTGTATCAAGTACTATCATTTTACGTGTTTATCTAAATCCACCACTTTTCAAAACAAAACCAGTAAATACTCGTTATCACGTCTCACTGTATCTTTCTACCTTACTCAGCGCCACTATCTAAAATCCGTTTCTTCTTCCATTACCCCCCCCCCCCCCTCTTGCGTATTTTAGCAAGATCACTTTAAATTGCGATAATGTGACTAAATGATTATATTCTAATGTTTCTGATTTTGATTCAACGGCACATTTTTCGTTGCCTCTTTTTGTAAATTTTCAATACAATACTTAAGTGACGCAAAACAAACATACATGTGTATATAAAAAGTTAACATATTACCAACACATAGAACATGTAATATGTTGTACATTTATCATTTATGGTTTATGAATGTATATACTCCAGTATATCCTGTAAATATATGATTTCATGCTAATTTTATTAACATTAAACATACATAATTAAAGCTAAATTGTCGTGCATCCGCTGAATTGTTTTTGACGGAGAAATGAGGACGCAAATATTGACGTTTGGTTTACTTTAAAGAAAGGCCTCTACAAGTCAAGTGCAGTGATTAGTGATGATTTTATTAACATTTCATACATTATATACATAAATATAATTTGATAATTTTCTCCAACTGCATTTCCTGTTGCATAGCTTTGAACAGATATACTGACGTCTGATTGACGTCACAGAAACGCTTATACGCAATAAACGATGTGTAGCTTGGTATAGTTTGCTGGCCAATTTATTATCATTCTGCGTTTGTTTGGTTTGTTTAACCTACTTTCATGCCCCCACTTAACAAACTTTGTAATCAGAAAATCATTGTAATTTGTTCTCACCCCTACTTGTTTTTTAAGGCGAAACGTAATAGTGAAAAATTTACCAAATCTATACACGTGCTCATATTGGCTCAGTGGGGTGGGTTTTTTTTTGTTTTTGTTTTTGTTTTTTTTTTTTTTTTTTTTTTTTTTTTTCATGTTGGACCAGTTTTGTGAATTTATTGATGAGACAGATTTTATGTTTTGTATAAACAACACTTTATGTTTGTTTTAATTATTACATTTGGCTTTGTCCCAAAAAAAGTAAATGAAACAAAACATTACAAATGCAAATATTTACCTGTAACCGTCTGATTTTGGTTCAATAGAATATGATGAACTTGTGATAACAGATGTTGGTATTGTAACTTTAGGTCACTAACTTCTTGTGTGAGATGTAATACTGTGTTTTCGAGTTGGTTTCTTAACTGTTTCTCTTCAACTAATAGGTGTAATAAATCTTGGTCATGAGTCGGGCTCACTGTTGATCCTGGAAGTTGTGATAGAAAGCCATCAACGGTAACGACGAACAAAAACACTACCAGTATTTTCGCCGCCATCTTATCTTAACAATGCACTGCTTTGAAATTATATCTGACATCGAATTTAAATCCTTATTTCCTTAAGGTCAGTGTAGGTTTCACAAATGATAAAAATATTATATTTATAAGTATCAAAGTTGTCTTACTATGAAATGTCGTGATAGACATAGGTTGTTTTATCAAACACAAACATACTAATCTATCTCCAGACTAAACATCCAAAGTAAAGTAAAAACTTTGAAAGTAACATATTAGATGAAACAGGTAAACTTCCACAAATGAAGTTTATTCGGATGCTCCGGAAGGTAAGCACCTCCTAATTACCCTAGCTATATCCGCCACGGTTGTATTTAATGTTTGGAGCACCCGACCTCACTTCCCTTGTGAAAAATTCACGTGTCTGACCTAACTTGTCATTTCCAAAGTTTTTACTTTGCTTCTGGATTATGATTCGGACATCGATTTGTATGTTTGTTTTTTTATTAACTGTTGTAACACGTGTGTTGTGCCAAAAATAAAACATATTGTTTGCGTAATCCATTTATACACAATAAAAGAAAATTCAATAAATTAGATCCCTCGCTAGTGCGTACTTTTTGTGATTTGCACTTATAATATCGAAAGGGACATAACTCCCAGGAAAATCAACACACTTTCTAAAGAGCTGTTCGAAATCATATTTATATCATGCATATACAAACTTATTTTAAATGAAACAAGAAATTTCACTGAATTAAGATAACTTGCTGGACGAAATGAGGAAGAGCGACGGTCGTCATCTAAACATTGCTTGAAAAGTATGATGTCTCTGTATCCAAAATTACCCTGCATATAATTGACGTTCATAATCCCATGTTCATTTCATTCCCAAATTTATAAGAAGCTAGTGAAACAAGAGGTACTTACCCTTTCGGAACTTTCGGTCTCACTACTAAAGAAAATGCATACTTTGTGTTCATGAATATTGTGTTTAAGTATAACCATTATGTATTAATCAAACACAAACATACTGGTTCATGCTCAAATCAAAATCGAAAAAGCAAAGTAAAAACTTTGAAAACTGACAAATTACGCTAAAAAGTTACCTTCCGCCAGGGTAGCGAGTCCGTGCGCCCCGGAAGGGTAAGAACCTCCTGTTAAGTTAGGCAAGTGTTTATAACACAGCCATGATATAATACTGGTTAACAAGCAGGCCGAGTTGCTGACGTGTGTAACGTCCCATTCAAGAATATTTAACCTATATCTAGACAACGCCAGCTTTAAGCGAAGGTGCAGAAATTTTTCCTGTGCGTTGCGCTAATGGAATTATACAGCAGGGTTCTTTAGTGTGCCAAGCCCATCGCGACGAAGCTTATCGGACCTCGTTTATTTTAAGTTCCCATCCGAACGAACTGTGACTTTCATTCCGTAATGCCGAGTACTTGGCGAAAAAACAGTCACTACCAACTTTTAAGTCTTGGGTCGGACCCGGCTGGGGATGAACCCACGACTTCCCACTTACGGAGCGATCACTCTTCCGACTGAACTACCTCAGCGGTATTACGCAACGTATGAACATACAACTATAGAGCAAAACATTTAATGTATATTTTCCTTATTGACCAATTATTCTACATACGAATATATGTACCTGTGTGTTACAGTACATGTACAGGTCTATCGAAAGTTTCAGACTAAGCGAACTAGTAAGTCCCAAATCGGCAGCTTATATTATCGCCCACACTTTACCTTTGGCAAGTTTGGGTAACAAGCTATCCTTATCTTAGCAATTTGACAGTGCTGGCCGAGTTTTGACCTTTTCGTTAGGCGAGTGTTAAACTTTTAAATCTGCATTGAAAATGATTCCCATAATGTATTCGAAGTAAATAAGTAAATAATAATTTCTGTTTCCTTTACATGATGTATGTACTCGTTCATGATAAATACTGTCAAACTTGTCTATTATGGCCACCCAAGGCCACCCAAAGCAACCAGTAAAAGTGGTCTTTATGGGCAAGTGGCCTTTATATACAGCTTTAAATAATATGAATAAAGAACAAATGGGATAGAATTCTATTGGTCCTTATAAGAGTGGCAGATTGGACTGTATTTAAATTAAAGGTCAAGCTGATAGGTCAATGTTGTCTGGAAACCAGTGATCGTTCCTTTTAAATTAAAACTATGTTGGATCGATAACGATCTCTGACACATAAAAAGATAAACATTATGTAAACCATTACTTCTTTAACAGACGAATATCATTTTCAATTTTTTGACAATCAAATATGATTCAAATTAAGAGATAACAATGTTATTTAAAGAGTTTCGACTGTCGCAAAATAAGCTATATAAACGGTATTTGAGACGTTTTCACGTTTTACGGTCGGAATTCTTCAAATGTTACATAGTTATCTCCATTCTAATGCATATAAAAACAATGCTCAAATTAATTGAATAAATGAAGATTCCCGATGCTAAAGTCAGACATTGTTTAGTACGACACATCGATGTGGACCTGTATCCTTCCGCCACAAATATATGTCTATCACTAAACCACTGGTATCCATAGATATAATAATTTTATTGTTTAAAATACAGATGCCGAGTGAATATCAATATTTAACAAAATCTTTGTTTACAACGATGAATTATGTCATTACGTTTTGTAAACAAAAGCACGTGTAACGACATGTAGGATTACATGACGTAATCGTAGCCTAGGTAGCAAGCGACGTCATCACTCCAACCGTAAAACGTAGATTTTACTGAGGTTGGGGTCCAATCAAAATCCTGTTTACAAATTCTTTGCATTAGAATATAATAAATACATGAAGTGTAAGCAAAGAACATTTACCTGTTCGTTTGAACTTTAATATATATCATTTGTTATGGAGTAGTACTTTTATACCACAGTGATTTAGTAACCTAATACGGAAATATATGTGTCATTGAAAATCTATACTGGACGATCTCGATAGCCGAGTCGATTGTGAATTTTAACGACTCCATATATTTCAGTATTAGGTCACTAAATCACTGTGTAACGAATTTATCCCACCGAAGTTCTTGATCTTCAAGAAACATTAGTACATCTGCAGAAACAGCAAACAGCTTTGATGACGCCATTTTTATACAGGTTACAGGCGACGTACTCGATACTGACCTAATGTTTATCGCGACAAGGGAGATAATCACTAGTGACCTAATATAGCCCCATGTTAGGTTACTAATTGACCAATGGGAATAAAGAAATTTATATATAAGGAACACATTTTATCTATACCATGGCAAATATACATTGTTTATTTTAACTGTGAATCCTAACACTACCCAAGTGATAATTTGATCATCGTATATGAATAGTTTTAATAAAAGGTCCAATGGGCAGGTGGTCAATTGTTGTTTGTCTCTACCAGTAATTCGTCCTAGTTGTTTGGAAGATCAATTAAAATATCGATTAAATGGCATTTGATCTAGGAAACATAAAAATGTATACTATTTAGTATTAGGTAGATCATTGTTTATTAAACAGACAAGTATTATTTAAATTTTCTCTGGGAAACATAAAAATGTATACTATAGTATTAGGTAGATCATTGTTAATTTAACAGACAAGTATCAATTCCAAATTATTTATTTGTCAATCAAAATTTGAATAATATATAAGGAATAATCACCAGTAATATTTAACAACTGTACTAATTCTACAAGAATAAAATACATCTCTTTGTAAACAACGTCTGTTTAACAAACAATTTCTATTATTCAATTATTTTTCTATTTTGTATTTTATTTTAAATGCTGTCTCTCACTGCCTACGTTCAAATTCCAAGCAGTACAATCCTCAGTGTGTATTTCAGTAAGCGTTCCGAATTTCTCCGAGCATACTGGTTTCCTCAAACATTTCTGAAGTGTCTGCATCGATATAGTCAACAAAATGGTGTGTGTGTGTGTGTGTGTGTGTGTGTGTGTGTGTGTGTGTGTGTGTGAAGCTTTTTGACTTATATCACACGTAACCCCCTCAATAATCAATACAAAGCCTAAGTATCTACTTTTTGATATTTATTTTTCAATCCATGTATTCCTGTCTCATGTGTCTTATTTATCAAATTTTGATCTAAATTTTAAAAAAAAAATCAGAAAATTGAAAACTTATAATAAGAGGCACGATCTCATTACCTGAAAAGTACAAATGACGGGGAATCCCATGAGATTATTTGCATTGCATTCGTAAAATTTATAAGATAAGGATATTTAATTTCAGAACACATCAAGTTAATTTTTAGATCTACGATATTTTTTTAAAAATATGAGGGGCGAGCGAGCGATCAAAATTAAAGGTATTTTTCTACAAAATATACACTTGCGGAAAATATAAGGAAATGACCTATAGGAAAATTTCATACATGTCAAAATTTACATTAATAAAAAATTGGTTAAAAGTACTTCCTATCTATAAAATAAAGTATGTTCTAAAGTGTCATGTCAAAAAAGATATCCTTGGTACCGGATAAGTATTTCTATATGTGCATGAAAACGGTGATTCAAAGCAAAAATGGTTATTTCCATACATTTGACTGCATATATATTGCAATTTCATACCGATGGCAGGCCTGCCCGTGAACAAAACCGACATTAAAATGTAGGTATTTCATTTAGTTTTCACTGACCTAAAGATTATCCACGGGCATGCCTGCCATCATAGTGAAAAATTGAAAAAAAAACTTTTAAAAATTAAACCATTATCCTTGTCAGTCACTCATATATTATAGCGTACATACAAAGCGTTCGTAAGCTTCGGTAGCTCAGTGGTAAAGTATGTGGACTACTAAGATATCACGAAATGCTATTCTTTTAGTGTGTAGGTCCGAATCCCATACATTTTGTATCTTCAAAACACATTATTTACTAAATTATATTTAACTCAATTGTAAGTGAATACGTTTTAATACTTTTTTCGTCAAAAGTTAATGTCTAAGCAAGTTGCATCGATATTAATATATATAACAAGACAAAACAAAGTCTCGTATAAACATGCCGTCTAAACAACGTTCTTGTTGTTGTATACTGGTATATGTAACAAGAGTGTCATATTTGTAGGTTTTGTAATCTGGAACGAGTTGAAAATGCTGCTGGGGAATCGGTAAATCACAAAAATAATTTACTTTCGATTTAAAGTACATTTATTCACTGTACAGCCAATTTTTAACTACGGATTTAAACTGAATCATTATCACCGATTAAGTGACAGAAAACACTTTTATATAATAATGATCTCATACAGGTAAAATCTTAAAGCCATGCCATGAATATTTCTGTGGGTTAGGTCAATCACTGGCAAAAACCGAAGACATCATTTAAGCCAAAAGATCATCGTTTATTAAACTGACAAGTATTATTTACATTTTATCTAGGAAACATAAAAATGTATACTAATTAGTATTAGGTAGATCATTGTTTATTAAACTGACAAGTATTATTTACATTTTATCTAGGAAACATAAAAATGTATACTAATTAGTATTAGGTAGATCATTGTTTATTAAACTGACAAGTATTATTTACATTTTATCTACGAAACATAAAAATGTATACTAATTAGTATTAGGTAGATCATTCAAGTATCTTTTACATTTCATCTAGGAAACATAAAAATGTATACTAATTAGTATTAGGTAGATCTTTGTTTATTAAACTGACAAGTATTATTTACATTTTATCTAGGAAACATAAAAATGTATACTAATTAGTATTAGGTAGGTCGTTGTTTATTAAACAGACAAGTATTATTTACATTTTATCTAGGAAACATAAAAACGTATACTAGTTAGTATTAGGTAGGTCGTTGTTTATTAAACAGACAAGTATTATTTAAATTTTATCTAGGAAACATAAAAATGTATACTAATTAGTATTAGGTAGATCATTGTTTATTAAACTGACAAGTATTATTTAAATTTTATCTAGGAAACATAAAAATGTATACTAATTAGTATTAGGTAGGTCGTTGTTTATTAAACTGACAAATATTATTTACATTTTATCTAGGAAACATAAAAATGTATACTATAGTATTAGGTAGGTCGTTGTTTATTAAACTGACAAGTATTATTTCCATTTTATCTAGGAAACAGAAAAATGTATGCTATAGTATTAGGTAGGTCGTTGTTTATTAAACTGACAAGTATTATTTCCATTTTATCTAGGAAACATAAAAATGTATACTAATTAGTATTAGGTAGGTCGTTGTTTACTAAACAGACAAGTATTATTTACATTTTATCTAGGAAACATAAAAATGTATACTATAGTATTAGGTAGATCATTGTTTATTAAACAGACAAGTATTATTTCAATTTTATCTAGGAGACATAAAAATGTATACTAATTAGTATTACGTAGATCATTGTTTATTAAACAGACAAGTATGATTTCAATTTTATCTAGGAGACATAAAAATGTATACTAATTAGTATTACGTAGATCATTATTTATTAAACTGACAAGTATTATTTACATTTTATCTAGGAAACATAAAAATGTATACTAATTAGTATTAGGTAGATCATTGTTTATTAAACAGACAAGTATTATTTAAATTTTATCTAGGAGACATAAAAATGTATACTAATTAGTATTAGGTAGATCATTATTTATTAAACAGACAAGTATTACTTACATTTCATCTAGGAAACATAAAAATGTATACTAATTAGTATTAGGTAGATCATTGTTTATTAAACAGACAAGTATTATTTACATTTCATCTAGGAAACATAAAAATGTATACTAATTAGTATTAGGTAGATCATTGTTTATTCAACAGACAAGTTTCATTTACATTTCATCTAGGAAACATAAAAATGTATACTAATTAGTATTAGGTAGATCATTCAAGTATCTTTTACATTTCATCTAGGAAACATAAAAATGTTACTAATTAGTATTAGGTAGATCATTGTTTATTAAACTGACAAGTATTATTTACATTTTATCTAGGAAACATAAAAATGTATACTAATTAGTATTAGGTAGATCATTGTTTATTAAAAGACAAATATTATTTACATTTTATCTAGGTAACATAAAAATGTATATTTATTAGTATTAAGTAGATCATTGTTTATTACATTTACAAGTATTATTTACATTTTATCTAGGAAACATAAAAATGTATACTATAGTATTAGGTAGATCATTGTTTATTAAACTGACAAGTATTATTTACATTTTATCTACGAAACATAAAAATGTATACTAATTAGTATTAGGTAGATCGTTGTTTATTAAACTGACAAGTATTATTTACATTTTATCTAGGAAACATAAAAATGTATACTAATTAGTATTAGGTAGATCGTTGTTTATTAAACAGACAAGTATTATTTACATTTTATTTATTTGTCAATCAAAATTTGAATAATATATAAGGAATAATCACCAGTAATATTTAACAACTGTACTAATTCTACAAGAATAAAATACATCTCTTTGTAAAGAACACCTGTTTAACAAACAATTTTAATTAATATTATTTTTTAATTTTTAATTTTATTTCAAATGCTGTCTCTCACTGCCTGCGTTCAAATTCCAAGCAGGACAAACCTCAGTGTGTATTTCAGTAAGCGTTCCGAATTTCTCCGAGCATACTGGTTTCCTCAAACATTTCTGAAGTGTCTGCATCGATATAGTCAACAAAATGATGTGTGTGTGTGTGTGTGTGTGTGTGTGTGTGTGTGTGTGTGTGAAGCTTATTGACTTATTTCAGACGTAACCATCTCAATAATCAATACAAAGCCTAAGTATCTACTTTTTGATATTTATTTTTCAATCCATGTATTCATGTTTCATGTGTCTTATTTATCAAACTTTGACTATCTAAATTTAAAAAAAAAATCAGAAAATTGAAAACTTATAATAAGAGGCACGATCTCATTACCTGAAAAGTACAAATGACGGGGAATCCCATGAGATTATTTGCATTGCATTCGTAAAATTTATAAGATAAGGATATTTAATTTCAGAACACATCAAGTTAATTTTTAGTTCTACGATATTTTTTAAAAAATATGAGGGGCGAGCGAGCGATCAAAATTAAAGGTATTTTTCTACAAAATATACACTTGCAAAAAAATGTCAAAATTTACATTAATAAAAAATTGGTTAAAAGTACTTCCTATCTATAGAATAAAGTATGTTCTTAAGTGTCATGTCAAAAAAGATATCCTTGGTACCGGATAAGTATTTCTATATGTGCATGAAAACGGTGATTCAAAGCAAAAATGGTTATTTCCATACATTTGACTGCATATATATTGCAATTTCATACCGATGGCATCCTGAACCATTTCGTTGACATGCAAATTTGTGGGTTGAAATATTCACCAAAACAATAAATAGTGGATTGCCACTAAAATTAAAACTTTTACAGTATAAAAACCGTTCTCACAGACAAGCGAGGCAACTCAACGGTTTTAATGTTGCTCATTAATCGTATTATAAGCTTCTAATATAAATTGTTTAATTTTACATTAAGAATTTATGTTTATTCAATAACTATTTAATTAATTGATATAAAAAAATATTTAAATTTCTTACAAAGCTTAATGATGTGCACATTAACGATACGACAGCTTTAATTATATAAATTGATTGAAATAACATGACGTATATATTTTATTTCTCCTTAAGGTGTTAAAATCAAGTTCGTATACAGTACAAACCTGTCGAAAGTTTAACACTAAACAACGCATAAGTGTTTGCGCCAAACGTGACCCCCTCGATATAAATATACTCAACAAAAAAGTTAAGGGCCATATCAAAACATTATTTAATTTTGTAGAACATAAATCATATCATGCCATATTCAGTCTTATCATAATTTATTAAGGAGATTAGATTTCATACACAAAAAATTTACTTCATAACATCATTTGAAACAAGAAAAGAATAAGAACAAAATACAGATGGATTTTACATTTTGCAGATTTTGGATTTTTATTTCAAATTTAACAATGTTCCCTTACTTTTTTGTTGAATATAAATCTCGCCAGATTTTTGGCCGTTGCTGTCTTTTTTTCGGAAGCTTTCCAACCACTTGTTGGTCATATCTTGGGCACTCGGAAGACGAGCTTCGTTAGTTCAAGTTTTAAACATTCGACAGGTCTGTACTGTTTCTTTTAAAAATAATCTTTAAATGTTAATGAAAGATTTAATATTTGTTTCTTGTAATTTTGTAAAGCAATTAATCAATCCTTTCAATCGATTTGACCGCTCACAAAGGTTATTTAATCATTTTTAAATGATTTTTGTTTGGATTTCTTGTTTAAAGTGTTAGACTTATGATTCGGTCAATAAATTAATAAATGACAAAAAGATTGGTAATGTCAATCAAATGCAAATACAGTACACGTCTGTCGAAAGCCCTCGATCTGATATTGGAGTCTCGGGTCGATATGAAATATGATGTGGATTTAACCATGTTTTATTCTCTATTAAGTGTCCCGTGTAGACGAAATAAACGACAATCGGAACGCCAAATCAGCAATTTCTACAAATTGTGTTTCGGCTTTACAATTTTGTTACCTCCATCCGTTTGGAAATTTGGGATTACTTTTTGACAAGTGTCTGAGTGGCGAAAAAGACAACCGTCTTTAAACCTAAAAGTCAATTTATTTAGTATGAAACTTTTGAAATAAATGCCAAAGAACAACAGTTTGATATTTCATTTTGAATTTAGCGATGCGATACTGTTATTGACACACTATTTCTGATTTATTGACGACAATCAATTTCTTCTCACGATTGCCAAAAATTTTTTGACAATCTTAAAAAATTGGACATTTTTTGTGTACATAGAATTGCCACTTGATATTTTGTAGAATGTGACATTATACAATTAGAATTAAACTTAATAAAAAATGTTTTCTGCGCATGGGTTGTTAATATCTTAAAAAAACGAAAGACTGGGTGGTACAGTTAGTTGTCAATGAAAACAAATACGGCTGTCCCCACGATGATCGATGCTTCAATTTCAACGGGGTTGACGTTCCGAGTGCAACTTTTGTTCTCTGTACATGCATATACTTACTTGTACTAGTTCATATTAAAGGTCAAGTGGACAGGTAAATGTTGTTTACTTGCAACAGCAATTGCTGGATCGCCGGCCAAGCCCACAATGTTCCGACAAAGGCTCAGCATGTTTGAATTACACACAAAAAGAATAAAAACTCGGCCTAAATTGTGTCATTTAATGACGTCACTGATACTACAACGTCATTAGTTGCCGTGACGCTGCTTTGTTACCGTGATGGCGGCCTGTGTCGGAACATAAAAGGCGTGGCCAGCGATACGTCAATTCGTCATCGTTGTTTTGATCAATTAAGATATAAAATATATCGATTAAATCACATTTGATCTCAGAAACATAAAAAATGTATATTAGGTAATCAAAAAAAACCATGCTAATCCATGCCCGAATCACAATACAGAAGCAAAGTAAAAACTTTGGAACTGACAAGTTAGGTTAGACACGTGAACTTCCAGCAGGGAAGTGAGGCCGGGTGCTCAGGAAAGGTAAGCACCTCCTGTTTAGCTAACTACATCCGCCACGTGTGCAATCAAATCTATGTGAAAGGAACATGGAACCATGAGACGTCAAATATATCCAGGGCAATCCTGGACACAGAGACGTCAAACTTATCAACAATACTGTGATGACGGTCATAAATTTTTTTGAGGGCCTTGATAAGCCTAGGCTTGCAATATCCCTTAGTCAAAAATTTATTCGTTATCAGCCTACTTCGTTGTACAAAGTCACCGTAGTGGGAACAAGCTCTACCATAACGTATTAATTGGGAAACCAATACACCATAAGCAGGAAGCAGGTATATTGCTGCATAAAAAAGGAAAGTTAACGATAGAAAAATTGAAGTCATCACGTTTGTCATAAAGTCTAAATATGAAACAGAACTTGAGGAATCAGTCGTGTCTTTTATTTTAAGCTCACTAGATAGATGACATTTACATAGTCTCCAAATTTAGGATTGTTAAGAGACATAACGACATCTATATATCTGTATGTTGAGTTGAATAATTTGGGGACAGTCTTCGCTCCAGATTTAACAAGGATCTGCATAAATTCTACTTCATAAGAATAAAGAAACAAATCAGCAAGGAATGGTGCACAGTTTGTACCCATTGGTATACCGATTGTTTGCTGAAACACTTTATTAACAAACACAACAAATATGTTATCTATCAAAAACTCCAACATTTTGTTGATGGTATCTTCAGCATATTTTTGTTTGGAATACCATTGTTTATTTAACAGACAAGTATCGATTTAGAAAATAATCATCATTTACTTGTTGTATATCGTCGAATAATACACGGACCGGAGTTAACATGGAAGAATATATCACGAGGTGGCTATGCCATCGAGTGATTTATTTGCCGTATATTAACGAAAATTATAACATGAATTAGATAAAAATGATTGCAATAAATATTGCGAAATCTTTCTTCAAAAGTACATTTGACTATCTACTTGCAAAGAGGTCCATTGATACAATTTGGTTGTTGAGATTGCCTCCATTGAAATCAATTATTTTATGAATTAAAATTACATCACAACCATACTAGACAACAAAAAACATGACATCATAAGATAAGCAAGGGATTACGTCTTTAAAACGAAACAGCGATTGGTATATCGTTTTTTATACCACGGGTTGCTCTCCTCATGTTTTATATAAGGAAAAACACAGGTTATGTTACAATTAAGAAATAATCAACATTTACCCGTGGTATATCGCCGAATATACATGGATCGAAGTTCACATGCGGAAGAATATATCACGAGGTGGCTTTGCATGTTAACATGCGGCGAATATATATATCACTCGGTGGCAAAGCCTCCTCGTGATATATTCTTCCGCATGTGAACTACGGTCCGTGTTAAAATCACCTGTTTAATAACCAATTTTGATATTTTTTTATATTTCAAATGTTATCTCTCGCTGTGAGTTCCCATCCCGCTCAGACCACATGTGGAAAAGTGAATTTTTCCTTGCCGTTTGCCTTTACTGATTTACCTGGTATCAGTATAATGGACTTGGAGAATGGTACGCTTGTCTGCGGCGTACTGGCTCTGTAAGATAGCACAATAAAGTCTACCTGAGTGACCGCCTCTACAAGACAAACCATAAAACACACTCGCACTTCGTATGTGTACACTAAATTGTTCATAGATTAACATAGAGATTATTTAAAATATTTATCGTTGCGAATAGCAGAAAAATTGCTGATGCGACGTTAAGCAACATTCAACCAACCAACTAACCAAGCGGGACAGACCTTAGTGTGTATTCAGTACGCTTTCCTAATTTCTTAGTGCAACCCCGTTTTCTCCAGCATTTCTAAATTGTCCGCATCGATATAAGTGAACAAAATGGTGTGTGTGTGTGTGTGTATGAAGCTTATTGACTTATTTCAGACATAAATAATAAATATAAAGCCTTGGTATCTACTTTTTGATATTTAATTTTTACTGTAGGAACCACTTTGACTGTGACAGTAAAATACTCTTTATATCCATAGAAAATCAAATTAATTTGAATAAAGATCGATATTTTTCACTTATTTGTACCTAGCCGTAACAGGAAATCTGTATGCGCATCCGCTATTAGCCCAAAATATATATGCATAGGGTAAAACGTTGGTGCTATGGGAATTTACCATGTTGAAAAACCAGGCAAATGACGGATTTTGTTGCGCATATGACGTAAAGCGTCACCAAGGACATCACTTCCGGTGTAAACATCGTCCTTTTCGCATGTGTAAAATCCCTATACCGCCAACATTTTCCTTTCTACAGACATACTTTATGACAATCGCGGAGGCGCATACAGATTTCCTATTACGACTAGGAACAAGTAAGTGAAAAAAATCAAACTTTATTCAAATTTATTTGATTTTCAATGGATATAAAGAGTATTTTACTGTCACAGTCACAGTGGTTCCTACAGTAATTCATGTATTCTTGTCTGATGCAGGGTTCACGCTGCCGTTCGCTTTTTTCGCAAAATGAGAAAAATAAATAAATTTGGCGATAAAAACTAAACATCGGCGAAAGTGTTGGCGAAAAAAATGTTTACAGTAACAGGTTCACTGCACATCACGGACATGAGCAGAGAGTCATTAAAGCGACAGGTTTCCGTCTCCGTCTATGTGTATATCTAACGATCAATCTAGTGAGTTCCGAATGAGTGTTTATATGGATCATCGAAGCCATGCTCATGATGTTGAATTAACAAAAGTCCACGTGTAAAGGTGTTAATTACAGGTGGATTAATCCTTTAACGAGATTAATTAACGTTGTCAGCGAGTGATTACCAAGTCGCGACTGGCGTCTGTGTAGTGTCCCAAGAACATTTACGGATAAACACAGGTAATTTAGAAAGATTATTATCGGCGATAGATCTATGGACGCTGAGTACTTTTTGATAATTACGAAGCTTGTGCCTCATCTTTGATCAACCGACCGATAGACTTATAAATCGACATGCGAATTCAAAGAAATCAGATTATTGGCAATATCGCCACTGTGCCATTGTGGTTAAACGTAAACCAACTGACGACTTGGAGAATTTGGCTAAAGCTCCAAAGTTGTCATCGAATAAAAGAAATAAAACAAGAAAACTGTTGTTGTTTGTCATGTCACCAGACATGCATTGTATTAGACAATTTTATTTCTCTTAAATTTTCGCTAGAAATTACAATTACATCAGAAAATATCTTTGGCCCATAAAAATTATGTTTGGCGAAAAAAAATAGTTCTGGCGAAAGTTTTGGAGAAAAAAGATGGAAGTCAGTGTGAACCCTGTGATGTGTCTTCTTTATAAAATTTTGCTTATCTAAATGAAACATTTCAATTCAGAAAATTCAATCATTTTTAATTTTTGAGATTTTGAATAGCATCATTGCTCACCGCGTAATATGTTCGAATTTCATTCGTGAAACTGATTTGATAAGGATTTTATATTTTAGGCCACATCGCATTAATTTCTAGTTCTACGATAGTTTTTTTAAAGAAATAGATGCGAGCGAGCGATTTAAAAAATAAAAGGTTTTTCTTAAAAATATTTAGGCAAAACCAAATTCATATTATACGGCTGCAAGATAAAAACAATGTGTGTGTGTGTGTGTGTGTGTGTGTGTGTGTGTTTAAAAGGAGATTTAGAATTAAATAATAATTATATTTGTGTTCTATGCACGGGATTCGTTCAAAGTTATAAACCATTTATTTAAATTATCATTTTAACATTTACTTACTGATAATAAAAACATACTAGTATGATACATGATAATTATAAGTTATACAGGGCTTTTGCAGGCTACACGGCCCCATGTACCCGATCAATGATTTATATACCCTTAGCCGCAGGCGATGGTACCAATTGTACAATATGAAAATGAACCAATTCCGATATTTCAGTACACATAGCTTACGAAAATAAGTCGAAATTTTGCTGTCGAATGACTAAACATGGATAGCTAGTGACCAAGAATATACAGCTACACAGATAATAACTGAGGGCACTAGTATATAGTTATGGAGAAGGTGATACTATCTTGATTCTGTACTGATGTTTTAGCTTATCATAAAAACAAACATAATAATCCATGTTCGAATCATAATCCAGACCAAAGTAAAAACTTTAGAACTGACAAGTTAGGTTAGACACGTGAACACACACAATGGACGTAAGGCCAGGTGCTTCGGAAGGGTAAGCACCTCCTGTTTAGCTAGACCCATCACGTGTGTAATCAAAATGGTGTTAAAGGAACATGGAACTATGGGACGTCAAATATATCCAGGGCAATCCTGGACACCTAGACATAAAACTTATAAACAATACCGTGGTGAGGGTCATAAAACTTTTTGTGGGCCTTGATTAGCCTAGGCTTGCAATATCCCTGGGTCAACAATTTATTTGCAAGCAACTTTCGACGGTTCTGTACTGTAGGTGTTAAGCTATCATACAATAGCAACTGAATGTTTATTGGTTTGGCCTATACCTGGTGACAGCTCAATATTGATCAAATATTTTTAACTTGGATGTCAACCAAATTCAATTAATCAATCTTACATTCTGTTTTACTCTGACATACAGTTCAGACCTGTCTAAAGATTCACACTGAAGTGACTGTGTTCTGCTACGAGTGACCGCGGTATTGATAGCTACTGGCCAAAAGATGGAGTTTAGTTTTCAGTTCATTTAGTTTGTTTACGTGTCGCATGTTATAAAAATTTTACATATTAGAATATTACATAGGACTGTACTGTACATGTATTCGGTTACTTTGTAAAATCCTCCTTTTTTCGTATAAAACCATGTATTTTTTTAAAAAGAACTTCCCAAAAATTGATTTTTTGACCAATTCCCGTCATTTTTTTCACTGTTAAATGCAAAAATTAGTTTTCGTCTGCTCTAAAAGAGAATTTTGTTTTTTTAAAGGATTAACCTTTTAAATTCAACTGATTATATTTTTTAATTTAAATCTACCATATATTTAAGCTTCACATCTCAGTTAAAACGCCTTATGTTTTCTTGAATGTCACAAGATCGACAATATTTTGAAAATTATTAAAAGCAACTAAAACTAATGTTTTATTTATCAATGAAATTTTCATAAAAATTGCTCAAAAATATTTTTTTGAATATTTTTACAAACATATGGTTTTATATGAAATAGGGGTGTTACAAAGTTGTTGAGGACTTTTTGCACGTCTCTATAGATTACAGTGGCATGGAAGGTATTGCTTGATGTGTGATTGATTTGAATATATACCTACACGTTCTGCAGTCCATGTCTTGAAATCATTTATTTTTTAGGTGCCCCGATTTTCTTGCTCTAAGGGAGGTGATAAATTCGTGTTTTCTGCTTAAGTTTTAAGGTAATAAGTTTGCAATCTATATTATACAGATGTATATAAATTCGTAGATCATGGTACACACATAAACAGCGAAAATTGTGATCCTAAAAAAATCAATGATTTCGATAGTTTTATAACATTTTTATCTATTTACTTCTACATTTTAGTTTTGATTTAAAAAACCCACTTTCATTTCGTTTTGCTAAGTGTTTGGCGAAAGAACAGTCACTACCCTTTTTTAAAATCTTGTATAAGATCCAGGAGGGGTTCGAGCCCACGACATCCAAGCCAAAATGGGCTATTTCTTAGGTACTAATTCGTTAGCTTAGTGTTAAACTTTGTTTTCTTTTAAATACATTTATGGAACTGTTTGCATTTTCATTATAGGATCATAGACCGTGTTTAAACAAAAACTACACTAGGAAGAAGACCAAGGTTTAAGAGACGATCAAAAATCCATTTGAAACAATCAATTAGTATTTGTTTAACAATAATACACCAGCTATACCCTTTTGAAATCGTTTCCTCAACAAAACACCTACAAAACGACGTCGTGGGAGTCTCAGTTTAAATGTACATTAGTACTTTAATTGAAGTAACAACTAAACAAATAAATTACATGTACTGGTTAACCGCGAAACATGTAATTATTTCCCCTTTATTCTTTTTATCTGAAATAACACCTGGTGAAACTAAAATTGTCAGTGATCCTCACCCCTAAAATAGCTAAAAAGTCTAACACCGTGCTAACGAAAAAAGTGTCGGCGAAATTCGGTTGCCGAGTACCCGAGTTACAGTATGGATAACTAGTGACCGGATACAGATGTCCAGATATAGAGTAATAATGTCTATTATAAGTATCCATTGTGGATAGGGAAATCTAACCCAAGATGTTGAATATTTTAGCCGAGACTCCGACAGAGATATTCAACCCCGAGGGATTTCCGTATCCTACAAGAATAGACTAATAATTAAATATGAGTAACATCGGTATCGACGCCATTTTTGTAAATCTAACTTTGATATTAACGTTTTTCATAAAATAAATATAGCCATCAGACAGAATGAACCTAGTTTTGTTTTATACAAACCGTATGAACTAAAAAGAACATCTCCTAACATAAACATATGAAACGCAACGAAAAATTCTACATTTTTGTGACTCAGTTGTAATTTTTTCGCAAGGCGACGTCATGTCCGCACGTGTAGATGACGATAAGCACGTAGAGTTGACGATACGCACGTGAAGGTGAAAATAGAAATTTCTACCATCATTTCTACAAATGGAAATCTTTATCTCAAGCATAGGAAGATGGAAGATAGAGAATTCTACCATCGTTTTTTCAAGCGGAAGTTCTGTACGAATTCGTTAGCTCATTGAAGTTTTGCACTTTCGTCAGGACTTTACCATAGTTGGTTAACTATTATATAATAACAATATAATGGTTATTAGTTTGACCCAAGATCACTTTTCTATCAAGATTTATATGTTATCTTTTTTACTTGTGAAATTTTTGCTACAACGGTAGCACAGTTAGTAGAGTGTCATTTCGTACGTGGGATATCAGGGGTTAAAACCTAGGTCGTGTCTGACTAAAAGTTGAAAACTGTTCTTTCTTCAACCACGCGGTATTAGAAAATAAATGTTACGGGGTCTTTTGGATTAGACATAAAAACGACAGAAACAATTGCTGTCACTTCACCTATAGCTGGTGACGGCTTCATATAGATAAATTTTCTTGACTGGGATTTTAAGCCCCATTCAATCAGTCATTCTGTTTAATTTTTGACATACAATACAGACCTGTCGAAAGTTTCACTTTGAGGTTACGATGCTTGGCTGAGAGTGATTGAGGTATGGATACCAAATGGCCAAAAATTGATATCAACTGCCGAAAAGCTATCAAGCTATCAAACGAAAGGTCGACATGAGCTGTCACTTCAAATTCGTCAGCTATGTGTTAAACTTTCGACAGGTCTGTACAGTACATGTAGTTTATAGCGTCATAAAATATACTGCTAACAAAACGGAGGAATTTCCAATATCACCAATGGGTTGGGTATAGATGTTGTTACCCATGTAGTTTATAGCGTCATAAAATATATTGCTAACAAAACGGAGGAATTTCCAATATCACCAGTGGGTTGGGTATAGATGTTGTCACCCATGTAGTTTATAGCGTCATGAAATATATTGCTAACAAAACAGAGGAATGTCCAATATCACCAGTGGTTTGGGTAAAGATGTTGTCACCCATGTAGTTTATAGCGTCATGAAATATACTGCTAACAAAACGGAAGAATGTCCAATATCACCAATGGGTTAGGTATAGATGTTGTCACCCATGTAGTTTATAGCGTCATGAAATATATTGCTAACAAAACGGAGGAATGTCCAATAGTACCAATGGGTTGGGTATAAATGTTGTCACCGATGTAGTTTATAGCGTCATGAATTATATTGCTAACAAAACGGAGGAAAGTCCAATATCACCAGTGGGTTGGGATTAGATGTTGGTACCCATGTAGTTTATAGCGTCATGAAATATATTGCTAACAAAACGGAGGAATGTCCAATATCACCAATGGGTTAGGTATAGATGTTGTCACACATTATCTAGTTATGTGAAATGAGTAATTTTTGTGGTGTCCAATTTTTTATAGTTCGAACGAAAATTCCGTTTTCGTAAGGTGATAAATTCGTGATTTTTTATTAAGGTTTAGGGTAAAAACTTCCCAATCTATATTACTTATATATCCCTATTTACAAAGGTGCATATAAATTCGTTGTTCATGGTATGAACTTAAACAGCAAAAATTGTGAAACAACAAAAATAATGATTTAGAAGTTTTATTATAATTACATTTTATACCAGTTTTAATTTTACAGCACTAGATCAATTTTTATCTATTTCAATTTCATGTTTTTAATTTGAGTAAAAAAAACACTGGTATCAACACAAATTTCTCACGTTTTATTTAATTTTCTGATTTCATTATAAATTCTCCAAACTCTTCTCAACTGATAAGTGTCTTTAAAACCGTGAGATGTAATAACGTTTATAAAACCTTTTTCAGAGGGTTTGATTTTTTTAACCCGAAACTCATTATTTCCTAATAATTCAATTCTTAATTTATGTGCAACAATGCCTAAATATACATCATCTAACCGAAACAGTTGTGTGTATTGAATTGCTATCTGCATATCAGTAATGACATCCAAAGACATAACGTATGAACCTGCGTTTATAAATGATGGGTAATTTTTAAAAGGATACTCTAAACGAGAAACGTACCATTTTAATTTCGGATTCCGAACTGGTGATGAAATCCGATAAACATTCCCCATGAATAAATGTTTCACTTCCTCCTTTGATAATTGTTTTAAATTTTTAACAAGATTTTCAGGCGATACAAAGTAATCGTCATCCACAAATAAGACGAAGGTAGCCTGTTTACAATAGGTGATTATCCAGTTCAAAGCCCCGATAGCTTTCAAAGTGTTGTTATAATAATCATCATAAAAATCGTATTGTACCACATCACCATATCTTTTACACTCCATGTTTGTATTTGATTCCACCGCCTTACTCTTTGATAACCCAACAACAAAAATCCGTCTTACAATAAACTCGTCTACGATAAGCTCTTTCCCCCATGTTTCTCTTATAACTCTTCGCCGTTCTAAATTCTGCGCAGCCGATTTAACCACAAATAAAATTAATTTGGATGCGTTTGATTCTAAGTTACACTTTTTGTCACAATTTTTTATCACTTTATTCTTAAAAGTGTTAATTGGTTTATGAAATACTTTTCCTTCACTTTTGATATCTTTCACTAATTTAACCATATCAACATTTAACGGATAATTGAAATTGGCAAGCTTTCCCTCCTTCTTTTCGATTCCTTTCTCCTTTTTAAATTTGTTTTGCATTTTGATCGGAATAGCCGCTGTTGTGACACGACTTTCTGTACTTTGCTGTGTAAAATTATTCACTGTTACGTTTTCGGGAATATTAAAAACATTGTTCTGCTTGCAAGTACATTCAGTTGCACGAAATTGTCTAGAAAGTTCAATTTTCAAATTTAAATATAATATCGTGATTCCAATTAAAAACCATATCCATTTTAAGTAATCTTTGGATTTGCATTTAAATATGTATCGAATATTCCGCATTTTACGTGTGTGTTAATAAGTTAACTCAGATTGTTGTCAGCAACTGCACTCATACAACATACACGTAATTTCTTATATAGGCAAACAACATTGACCTGAAATCAGAATATTCATAGAGGATGATCTACCCTATACATGGGTAGTGTTAGGATTTGCATTTAATTCATAAACAATACATGATAGACAAAATAAACACATGAATTCCCTATACATAAATGTAATGGTCTATAATAAATATTGAAATTAAAGGTCAAGCAGACAGCTCAATGTTTTTTCCTTAAACAAACATATTAAGTTACACAGGTAAATGTATTCAATAGCCACTGATATTTGTCATATGTTATAAATAATGCACAAACTTTAAAGAAAGCCCATTAGGTTCATCAATAAATAAAAAAATACAAGGCGTATAAAATGCAAATAAATGCAGTGTTATGCGTGAAAGAAAGGGGTAAAAACTCGAATTATTAAAAGTGTCATTACTCAAGTATTTATAACATGACAACAATCAGAAAATTCAAAAATTTCATATTTGAAAAAAGCGTAATAATGGGAATAAACCCGAATGAAAGGCTTTATAAAAGAGTAATTACACAAAGAAATGCGCAACAACGTAAACGAAAGGCGTCAAACGTGACAGAAATGCGTTAAAAACAAGGAAGAAAAGATCTATTGTTTGAAACAAATGTATTATAACGCATAAAGACGTTTTAACGCGAAAAAAATGTGTAATAACTCGAATAAAGGTGTAACAACGCAACTTAATTAATGATAATGCGTTATTGCCTTTTTAATTTGCGTTATGATGCCTTTTTTTATTAGCTTGATAGCGGGATTTTTTGCCGCTTTTCTTTTTCACTATTACCCTTTTGAAGTATTACGCTTTTCTTTTTTCTTTTAATTTACGTTATTGTGCACTCCTTTAGTTAGCGTTATTGCGGCTTTCCTTAGCGTTATTGTGTCTTTCTTTCGCGTTATGACACCTTCCACTCTAATTATCAAGCTTTTTAATTCGCGATATTACACCTTTCGTTCTCGTTATTACGTCTTTCATTCGCGTTATAACGCTCGTCGTTCTCGTTATTACACCCTTTAATTCGCATTATAACACCTTACATTCGCATATTTGCATTATTTCACTTTTTTATTGTTTTAAAAGCATGAAACTAATAGTCTATCGTAGTTGTACCTGCATCACGTGATGCATGTACACTTATCTGCTGGATCTTTCTGTCCCATAGTACAACTTATATACAAAACATACATTTTATACCATAGACAACTTTATATAAAATTGTAATTTAAAGCTGATTTTTATTATGATAAATTGATATAGTTGTTTTGAAAAAAAGCAAACAATATAAGACTGTATCAGTTTAATAATGTGAAAAGACATTTTTATAACGGATTTTAGTACTTTAGTTTCAAAGTAATTTTTTATGTTAGATGGATTATGTAAACACAGTCAGAAGTCCATTATAGTAGCATTTAAGGGCTTTTGTAACAATATAATAAAATAAACAAACAATATAAGATCACAATCCAAAAGTAAAGTAAAAACTTTAAAAACTGGCAAATTAAGATACAAACGTAAACAACACCAGAAACGTGAGGCCATGTGCTTCGGAAAGGTAAGCAGCTCCTGTTTAGCAAGCTACATACGCCAGGTATGAAATTAAAAGCAAAGGTAAAATGGAACTATAGGGCGTCAAACATATCCACGGAATTTTTTGACACAGAGACATTAAAAACAAACATACTAATCCATGTCCGAATCACAATCAAGAAGCATAGTAAAAACTTTGGAACTGACAAGTTAGGTTAGACAGTTGAACTTTCAACAGGGATGTGGGACGGGGTGCTCCAGAAGGGTAAGCACCTCCTGTTTAGCTAGCTACACCGTCACGTGTGTAATCAAAATTGTGTGAAAGGAACATAAAACAATGGGACCTCACAACATTGTGAAAATGGCCATAGAACTATTTTAATGCATTAGGTTAACACTTTTTTGTAAGCAGCTTGCTTCGTTGTTTGAAATTCTCGTAGTGGGAATTAGCTCTACCGTAGCGTATTAAATGTGACAAAATACACTTTCGACGGATCCGTTCTGTAGATTCTTTTGTATTCATTCATGTTGGTAGACGTTAACTTATATTATAAGTAAATGAATGTTTATAAATTATTTAGTATTTTTAAACATACATTCTTCTTGCTAAACGTTACCTAGTATTGTATACATACATTTTCATAAGTAATTGAAAGATGATAAATTAATTAGTATTTTAAACAATAAATTAAATATAAACACTTGTAAGTATACCACACGTCCTTAAATTGAAAACTTATTGAGTTTATTTGTCATATCGATTCAAAGAATTACAGGTTCATTTTTCGTCATGTTTTACAAGGAATCTAATCAAATCGACAATAACGTCATGGTTTTAAATTGTTTATCTTGCAATAAACATTCTTTTGCATATTTTTTTAAAGTACAGACTTGTCAAAAGTTTAACACTAAAGCAACGATTATGTAAACTTAAGTGTAGAAAAAGGCACTTGTATGCTAACTGAAATAAAGGTATTGAATAGTGTAAGCAAACATTATTGACCTGTCCGTTTGACCTTTAATTTATTTAATTTATTATGGACCAGTATATTTATATATAGGGAACACATGTGTTTATTTCATCTATATTAAGGCAAATATAACCATGTAATGAATTGATCGTCGTATATGAATAGTTTTAATAAAAGGTCAAGCGGGCAGGTCGATGTTGTCTCTCTTCAGCAGTAATTCATTGTTTCGGAGATCAATTAAGATATAAAATATCGATTAAATAACATTTGATCTCTGGAATATAAATAATGTATATAAGATAGATCATATTTTTTAAACAGAAAAGCTATCATTTCCATTTTATCTATTTGTCAATCAAAATTTGATTTGTATATTAGGAATAATCACCGGTAATATCTTGATGAAAAAACTCATTGATTCTGCAAGAATGCAATACATTCCTCGGTAAAGAACACCTGGAATCGGTTTCACAATCACTCCTTAACCAAGATATGGCAAACTTTGACAATATTTTTGCTACTACCTGCACTAAGTTTTATCAAAATTAATAAGCTCAATGTTGTCTTCAATATGGCAATTTAATTTTTTGTATTTTTTCAAACTAGCTGTTTCAGTAATTTTTTTATCTTAAAACCATATTTTAAGGAAATCTTTTAGAAAAGAAATGTTTATGAAACTTGAGCCGGTTTGTGTTGTTATTGCATAATGTCTTTTAGCATTTAAGATTTTGATTTTCTTTCCATTACCGTCTCGTTATTCTATTTTTTAATTTTCAATTGTCGTCTTTTTTATTGTTTTATTATTATGATATTTCAAAGAACGTGTTTTTAGCGCTAATTATGGATAAGCGTCTCTCAACGTCAAGGCTCGAACCCAACTCAGGACAAACATTATTGTTAGTACTTCAGTACGCTTGCCGAATGTTGCAATGGTTTTCTAGGGAAACCCGGTTTCCTCAAGCGTGTCTGTATGTGCGTGCGTGTGTGTGTACGTTATCTCTTTAATCTATTTAAGGTCTAGGTATCTATTTCTTAAATAATTCATGTTTTTCTGTCTCATCTATCTTGCTTATAATTTTTTGATTATCTAAATGAAATATGTTCATTCAGAAAATTCAAAAAATTGACGCATGATCTCATTACATATAATTATCAACCATTAGCAGCATGAGTACGGTCCAACGCGTACGTTCGAATCCCATGAGATGCGTGAAATTGATATGATAAGGATATTTAATTTCAGGCCATATCAAATTAATTTTTAGTTCTATGATTTGTTTTAAAAAATATATTTGAGGCGAGCGAACGATTAAAAATTAGAGATTTTTTAAAAGCAAAAGTATTGTTCATACAATGCATAACTGACAAAAGCTCGAATATAATTATGTTGAGTTGGCAAACTCCAATGTAATAAGAAGAAATAGGAAATCAATAACAAGGGTCCTAATATGACAGTCTTAGTGGCGAAATTCGTCAATCAAAAATCCGCTGAATTATAAACGCACGCTGTCGTTCCGAACAGAATTTATGTTGAAAAATTCAATATCATTGACACGAAAATGAACCAGGTATGTCATGCGGAAATTTTACCTGAAATTTTTGCCTGAAAAACGATTTGAAACTTATTATAATTTTGTGTTTTGAATTACAGACAGGCAGATCCGACGAATTACAAATGAGTTTGGCATGGCCTTAAATATCACACGGCTGAGCGTCTATATTGCGATTTAAAGCACATTCCAAAAGGGGGTTAAAATTAGATAATAATTTATATTAATTTTGTGTTTTCCACTGATACACAATTGTCATAAATCTTTTTTTAAATATATTATCATTTTACCTTTATATCGATAATTTAAAATAAAAAGCATATTGGCACTAGATTTTATATTTTAAAAACGCTTACAAATACATACGCTTTACAAACATATTTTTGTTTGTTTTATATATACATAATCACCTGCGTTCAATAAAATTTTATCCCAATTGCTCATTTAACACCTTTATATAAGGGATATCTGTCCATAAAGTCCATTTCACTGGTTCTCCTTTATACAAAAGTTTGATTATAGAATGTTTGGAAGATTTTGTTCATATATGAAGTCATTCCCCACCACTATGTAAAGTTTGGAAACATAAAAATCAAAGTAATATCAACAAATAAGATACAATGTAGATTGAATCGATGCTCCGATTACTGCAGATTACGTTACTATTTAAAAATATTCTTCTGCATTTTAGTAATGATACAACCATAGAATGGTTGATTGATTGATTGATTGATTGATTGATTGATTGATTGATTGATTGATTGATTGATTGATTGATTGATTGATTGTGGGTTTTTGATGTTTTAAACAGGCAGTGACTATTTTTGTTCAAAGCATTCGACATTTAGAAATAATAGTCACGGGGTCCTTCGAAGAAACCTTAAATAACGATGCTCCGTGTCACGATAGACGCGACATGCTAAGGAACTCTCCTTTCGCTTTGCCTTAAGTTAGCTACAAAGGTTAAAAATTCTGTCACTTAACCTTTAACTGGTGAAATCTCAATACCAGTGAAATATTCTTAGATGAGACGTAAAATTACATTCAGTAAATGAATAAACTCGTATTTGATTATGCAATCGATTGAAATGGTACAGTAAGGGTCGATCATTCCGAGGGTTTAACCACTATGGTTAACAGCGACATCTGACCTCTATAACATAAGAAAATGATGTACACACCTAAATCGAAAGTTTAATACTTTTACTGGTAAAAATAATTGAAGGCTCGGCTTTTAAGATATAGATAATTAGTGACTGAAAATCTGCCGAGAGGTAAATGACAACTGTCGAGATATAGGTAACAACAGGCCAAAATAAGTTGAGTAATTGGTGTTTAACGTTCCAGTCAAAATGATCTCACTTATTGTCTATAGGCGAAGATGCAAACATTTTCTCTTTGTGTTGCACTGATAGCATTATACAACAAGAAGGTTTACTATCGTGCCACGCCTACCATGACACGTGACCTCGTTTCATTTAGGTTCTTGCCCAAAAGAACCGAGCCTTTCATTTCGTTTTGTCAAGTGCTTGGATCAGGGCCGGTAGTGGTTCAAACTCACGACCTCTGAGTCAAAATGAGATATCTCAATATAAATGAGGCAATAATTCGTTAGCTTAGTGTTGAACTTTATGTTTTTTTAAATAAAAATATGAATTTGTTTGTATGTTGATTATAGACAGTGTGTAAAGGAGAACTACACTAGGAAGAAGACCAAGTTTTAAGAGACGATCAAAAATCTATTTGAAACAATCAATTAGTATTTGTTTAACAATAATACACTAACTATACCCTTTTGAAATCGTTTCCTCAACAAAACACCTACAAAACGACGTCGGGGGTGTCTCTTAGGTCTTTAATTGAAGTAACAACTAAACAAATAAAATACATGTACTGGTTAACCACAAAACATATAATTATTTCCCCTTTATTCTTTTTATCTGAAATAACACCTGTTTAAACTAAAACTGTCAGTGATCCCCACCTCTAAAATAGCTAAAAAGTCTAACACTGTGCTAAAGAAAAAAATGTCGGCGAAATTCGGTTACCGAGTACCCGAGTTACAGTATGGATAACTAGTGATACAGTCTATTATGAGTAACTATTGTGGATAGGGAAATTTCACCCAAGAGGTTGCATATTTTAGCCGAGACTATGACAGAAATATTCAACCTCGAGGGATTTTCCTATCCTACAAGGATAATCGATTCTTTTTCTTCCATTTTGATGACAATTTTTGGTTTCAAAAATAAGTAACATCGGTATCGACGCCATTTTTGCAAATTTAACTTATATTTTAACGTTTTACATAAAAATAAATATAACCATCAGACAAAATGAACCTAGTTTTGGTTTATACAAACCGTATGAACTAAAAAGAACATTTATTTATTAAAATCTCCTAACATAAACATATGAAACGCAATGAACAATTCTAAATTTTTGTGACTCAAGTGTAATTTTTCCGGAAGACGAAGTTATGTCCGCACGTGTAGATGACGATAAGCACGTGGAGTAGAGGATACACACGTGGAGGTGAAGATAGAAATTTCTACCATCATTTCCCCAAATGGAAATCTTTATCGCAAACATATTAAGATGGAAGATAGAGAATTCAAGCTTCGTTTTTTCAAGCGGAAGAAAGGGTCAAACTAACATTAGCTGCTCGTTCTGTACTAATTCGTTAGCTCATTGAAGTTTTGCACTTTCGCCAGGACTTTACTATAGTTGGTTAACTATCATCTAATAACAACATAATGGCTATTGGTTTGACCCAAAATCACTTTTCTATCAAGATTAATATGTTTTCTTCCTTCCTGGTGTAATTTTGGCTACAACCGTAGCACAGTTAGTATAGTGCTCATTTCGTATGGGGGATATCATGGGTTCGAACCTAGGTCGTTTCTGACCAAGAGTTGAAAAATGTCCAACCACGCGGTATTAAGAAATAAATGTTACGGGGTCCTTTCGATTAGACATGAAAACGACAGAAACAATTTCTGTTACTTCACCTATAGCTGGTGACGGCTCCATATAGTTAAATTTCTTGACTGGGATTTTAAACCCCATTCAATCAGTCATTATTGTATTTTGTTTTATTTTTGACATACAATACAGAACTGTCAACAGTTGCACTCTCAGGTTACGATGCTTGGCTGAGAGTGATTGAGGTATGGATACCAAATTGCCAAAAAATGGATATCAACTGCCAAAAAGCTATCAAGCTATCAAACGAAAGGTCGACATGAGCTGACACTTCAAATTCGATACCTATGTGTTAAAATTTCGACAGGTCTGTACAGTACATGTAGTTTATAGTGTCATGAAATATATTGCTAACAAAACGGAGGACTGTCCAATATCACCAATGGGTTGGGTATAGATGTTGTCACCCATGTAGTTTATAGCGTCATGAAATATATTCCTAACAAAACGGAGGAATGTCCAATATCACCAATGGGTTGGGTATAGATGTTGTCACCCATGTTGTTTATAGCGTCATGAAATATATCGCAAACATAACGGAGGAATGTCCAATATCACCAATGGGTTGGGTATAGATGTTGTCACCGATGTAGTTTATAGCGTCATGAAATATATTCCTAACAAAACGGAGGAATTTTCAATATCACCAATGGGTTGGGTATAGATGTTGTCACCCATGCAGTTTATAGCGTTATGAAATTTATTGCCAACAAAACGGAGGAATTTCCAATATTACCAGTGGGTTGTGTATAGATTTTGTTACCCATGTAGTTTAAAGCGTCATGAAATATATTGCTAACAAAACGGAGGAATGTCCAATATCACCAATGGGTTGGGTATAGATGTTGTCACCCATGTAGTTTATAGCGTCATGAAATATATTGCTAACAAAACGGAGTAATGTCCAATATCACCAATGGGTTGGGTATAGATGTTGTCACCCATGTAGTTTATAGCGTCATGAAATATATTGCTAACAAAACGGAGGAATGTGCAATATCATCAATGGGTTGGATATAGATATTGTCACCCATTTAATTTATAGCGTCGTGAAATATATTGCTAACAAAACGTAGGAATGTCCAATATCATCAATGGGTTGGGTATAGATGCTGTCACCCATGTAGTTTATAGCGTCATGAAATATATTGCTAACAAAACGGAGGAATGTCCAATATAACCAGTGGGATGGGTATAAATGTTGGTACCCATGTAGTTTATAGCGTCATGAAATATATTGCTAACAAAACGGAAGAATGTCCAATATCACCAATGGTTTGTGTATAAATGTTGTCACCCATGTAGTTTATAGCGTCATGAAATATATTCCTAACAAAACGGAAGAATGTCCAATATCACCAGTGGGTTGGGTATAGATGTTGTCACCCATGTAGTTTATAGCGTCATGAAATATATTGCTACAAAATAAAGGAATGTCCAATACCACCAATGGGTTGGGTATAGATGTTGTCACCCATGTAGTTTATAGCGTCATGAAATATATTGCCAACAAAACGGAGGAATTTCCAATATCACCAATGGGTTGGGTATAGATGTTGTCACCCATGTAGTTTATAGCGTCATGAAATATATTCCTAACAAAACGGAGGAATGTCCAATATCACCAATGGGTTAGGTATAGATGTTGTCACCCATTTTCTAGTTACGTGAAATGAGTAATTTTTGTGGTATCCAATTTTTTGTTGTTCGAACGAAAATTCCATTTTCGTAAGGTGATAAATTCGTGGTTTTTGCTTAAGGTTTAAGGTAATTTCCCAATCTATATTACTTATATATTCCTATTTACAAAGGTGCATATAAATATGTGGTTCATGGTATGAACTTAAACAGCGAAAATTGTGAAAGAACAAAAATAATGATTTAACAGTTTTATTATAATTACATTTTATACCAGTTTTAATTTTACAGCACTAGACCAATTTTTATCTATTTCAATTTCATGTTTTTATTTTTAGTAAAAAAAAACACTGGTATCAACACAAATGTCTCACGTTTTAATTAATTTTCTGATTTCATTATAAATTCTCCAAACTCTTCTCAACTGATTAGTGTCTTTAAAACCGTGAGATGTAATAACGTTTATAAAACCTTTTTCAGAGGGTTTGATTTTTTTAACCCGAAACTCATTATTTCCTAATAATTCAATTTTTAATTTATATGCAACAATGCCTAAATATACATCGTCTAACCGAAACAGTTGTGTGTACTGAATTGCTATCTGCATATCAGTAATGACATCCAAAGACATAACGTATGAACCTGCGTTTATAAATGATGGGTAATTTTTAAAAGGATATTCTAAACGGGAAACGTACCATTTTAATTTCGGATTCCGAACTGGTAATGGAATCCGATAAACATTCCCCATGAATAAATGTTTCACTTCCTCCTTTGATAATTGTTTTAAATTTTTAACAAGATTTTCAGGCGATACAAAGTAATCGTCATCCACAAATAAGACGAAGGTAGCCTGTTTACAATAGGTGGTTATCCAGTTCAAAGCCCCGATAGCTTTCAAAGTGTTGTTATTATAATCATCATAAAAATCGTATTGTACCACATCATTGTATCTTTTACACTCCATGTTTGTATTTGATTCCACCGCCTTACTCTTTGATAACCCAACAACAAAAATCCGTCTTACAATAAACTCGTCTACGATAAGCTCTTTTCCCCATGTTTCTCTTATAACTCTTCGCCGTTCTAAATTCTGCGCAGCCGATTTAACCACAAATAAAATTAATTTGGATGCGTTTGATTCTAAGTTACACTTTTTATCACAATTTTTTATCACTTTATTCTTAAAAGTGTTAATTGGTTTATGAAATACTTTTCCTTCACTTTTGATATCTTTCACTAATTTAACCATATCAACATTTAACGGATAATTGAAATTGGCAAGGTTTCCCTCCTTCTTTTCGATTCCTTTCTCCTTTTTAAATTTGTTTTGCATTTTGATCGGAATAGCCGCTGTTGTGACACGAGTTTCTGCACTTTGCTGTGTAAAATTTTTCACTGTTACGTTTTCGGAAATATTAAAAACATTTTCGGGCTTGCAAGTACATTCAGTTGCACGAAATTGTCTAGAAAGTTCAATTTTCAAATTTAAATATAATATCGTGATTCCAATTAAAAAGCATATACATTCTTTGGATTTGCATTTAAATATATATCGAATATTCCGCATTTTACATGTGTGTTAACAACTCAGCTGGTTGTCAGCAACTGCACTCATATAACATACACGTAATTCTATTTTCTTATATAGGCAAACAACATTGACCTGAAATCAGAATATTCATAGAGGATGATCTACCCTATACATGGGTAGTGTTAGGATTCGCATTTAATTCATAAACAATACATGATAGACAAAATAAACACAAGTTTTCCCTATACGTAAATGTAATGGTCTATAATAAATATTGAAATTTAAAGTCAAGCAGACAGCTAAATGTTGTTTGCTTAAACAAACATATTAAGTTACACAGGTAAATGTAATCAATAGCCACTGGTATTTGTTATTTGTTATAAATAATGCACAAAGTTTAAAGAAAGCCCAAAAGGTTAATCAATAAATAAAAAAATACAAGGGAAAAAATGCAAATAAATGCAGTATAATGCAAGAAAATAAATAACGTGAAAAAAAGGGGTAAAAACTCGAATTATTAAAAGTGTCATTACTGAAGTATTTATAACATGACAACATTCAGAAAATTCAAAAATTTCAAATTCGAAAAAAGCATAATAACGGGAATAAACCCGAAAGAAAGGCTTTACAAAAGAGTAATCGCGCAAAGAAATGCGCAACAACGTATACGAAAGGCGTCAAACGTGACAGAAATGCGTTAAAAACACGACAGAAAGGGTCAAGAACACAACAGAAAGACGTGACAACACCAAAATGTCGTTATTGTGCAAAATAGTTTAATAACGAGAGAAGACGTTATAACACGACAAAATACGTTATAGCACGAAAGAATTGAGTTATAACGTAAAATTGCGTTATAGCGCGAACGAAATGCGTGATAACAAGGAAGAAAAGATCTATTGTTTGAAAAAAATGTATTATAACGCATAAAAACGTTATAACGCGAAAGAAATGTGTAATAACTCGAATAAAGGTGTAACAACGCAAATTAATTAATGATAATGCGTTATTACCTTTTTAATTTAAGTTATGATGCCTTTTTATTCGCTACATAGCGGAATTTTTTCCGCTTTTCTTTTTCACTATTACCCTTTTGAAGTATTACGCTTTTCTTTTTGCTTTTAATTTACGTTATTGTGCACTCCTTTAGTAAGCGTTATTGCGGCTTTCCTTTCTTTCGCGTTATGACACCTTCCACTCCAATAATCAAGCCTTTTAATTCGTGTTATTACACCTTTCGTTCTCGTTATTACGTCTTTCATTTGCGTTATAACGCTCGTCGTTTTCGTTATTACAACCTTTAATTCGCATTATAACACCTTACATTCGCATATTTGCATTATTTCGCTTTTTATTGTTTAAAAACCATGAAACTAATAGTCTATCGTAGTTGTATCTGCATCACGTGATGCATGTACATTTATCTGCTGGAATTTCTTTCCCATGGTTCAATTTATATACAAAACATACATTTTATACCATAGACAACTTTATATAAAATGTAATTTAAAGCTGATTTTTATTATGATAAATCTTATATAGTTGTTTTGAAAAAAAGCAAACAATATAAGACTGCATCAGTTTAATAATGTGAAAAGACATTTTTATAACGGATTTTAGTACTTTAGTTTCAATGTTTTTTATGTTAGGTGAATTATGTAAACACAGTAAGGAGTCCATTATAGTAGCATTTAAGGGCTTTTGTAACACTATAATAAAATAAACAAAAATATAAGATCACAATCCAAAAGTAAAGTAAAAACTTTAAAAACTAGCAAATTAAGATACAAACGTAAACAACACCAGAAAAGTGAGGAAATGTGCTTCGGAAAGGTAAGCAGCTCCTGTTTAGCAAGCTACATACGCCAGGTATGAAATTAAAAGCAAAGGTAAAATGGAACTATAGGGCGTCAAACATATCCACGGAATTTTTTGACACAGAGACATTAAAAACAAACATACTAATCTATGTCCGAATCACAATCAAGAAGCATAGTAAAAACTTTGGAACTGACAAGTTAGGTTAGACAGTCGAACTTTCAACAGGGATGTGGGACGGGGTGCTCCAGAAGGGTAAGCACCTCCTGTTTAGCTAGCTACACCCGTCACGTGTGTAATCAAAATTATGTGAAAGGAACATAAAACAATGGGACCTCACAACATTGTGAAAATGGCCATAGAACTATTTTAATGCATTAGGTTAACACTTTTTTGTAAGCAGCTTGCTTCGTTGTTTGAAATTATCGTAGTGGGAATTAGCTCTACCGTAGCGTATTAAATGTGACAAAATACACTTTCGACGGGTCCGTTCTGTAGATTCTTTTGTATTCATTCATGTTGGTAGACGTTAACTTATGTTATAAGTAAATGAATGTTAATGAATTATTTAGTATTTTTAAACATACATTCTTTTTGCTAAACGTTACCTAGTATTGTATACATACATTTTCATAAGTAATTGAAAGATGATAAATTAATTAGTATTTTAAACAATAAATTAAATATAAACACTTGTAAGTATACCGCACGTCCTTAAATTGAAAACTTATTGAGTTTATTTGTCATATCGATTGAAAGAATTACAGGTTCATTTTTCGTCATGTTTTACAAGGAATCAAATCAAATAGACAATAACGTCATGATTTTGAGTTGTTTATCTTACAATAAACATTCTTTTGCATATCTTTTCAAAGTACAGACCTGTCAAAAGTTTAACACTAAAGCAACGATTATGTAAACTTAATTGTAGAAAAAAGCACTTGTATGCTAACTGAAATAAAGGTATTGAATAGTGTAAGCAAACATTATTGACCTGTCCGTTTGACCTTTAATTTATTTAATTTATTATGGACCAGTATATTTATATATAGGGAACACATGTGTTTATTTCATCTATATTAAGGCAAATATAACCATGTAATGAATTGATCGTCGTATATGAATAGTTTTAATAAAAGGTCAAGCGGGCAGGTCGATGTTGTCTCTCTTCAGCAGTAATTCATTGTTTCGGAGATCAATTAAGATATAAAATATGGATTAAATGACATTTGATCTCTGGAATATAAAAAATGTATATAAGATAGATCATAGTTTTTAAACAGAAAAGCTATCATTTCCATTTTATCTATTTGTCAATCAAAATTTGATTCGTATATTAGGAATAATCACCGGTAATATCTTGATGAAAAAACTCATTGATTCTGCAAGAATGCAATACATTCCTCGGTAAAGAACACCTGGAATAGGTTTCACAATCACTCCTTAACCAAGATATGGCAAATTTTGACAATATATTTGCTACTACCAGCACTAAGTTTTATCAAAATTAATAAGCTCAATGTTGTCTTCAATATGGCAATTAAATTTTATGTATTTTTTCAAACTAGCTATTTCAGTAATTTTTTTTATCTTAAAACCATATTTGAAGGAAAATCTCAGCAAAGAAATGTTTATGAAACTGGAGCCGATTTAGATTTAATTAGCATGTTGTGTTATTGCATAATGTCTTTTAGCATTTAAGATTTTGATTTTCTTTCCATTACCGTCTCGTTATTCTATTTTTTAATTTTCAATTGTCGTCTTTTTTATTGTTTTATTATTATGATATTTCAAAGAACGTGTTTTTAGCGCTAATTATGGATAAGCGTCTCTCAACGTCAAGGCTCGAACCCCACTCAGGACAAACATTATTGTTAGTACTTCAGTACGCTTGCCGAATGTTGCAATGGTTTTCTAGGGAAACCCGGTTTCCTCAAGCGCGTCTGTATGTGCGTGCGTGTGTGTGTACGTTATCTCTTTAATCTATTTAAGGTCTAGGTATCTATTTCTTAAATAATTCATGTTTTTCTGTCTCATCTATCTTGCTTATAATTTTTTGATTATCTAAATGAAATATTTTCATTCAGAAAATTCAAAAAATTGACGCATGATCTCATTACATATAATTATCAACCATTAGCAGCATAAGTACGGTCCAACGCGTACGTTCGAATCCCATGAGATGCGTGAAATTGATATGATAAGGATATTTAATTTCAGGCCACATCAAATTAATTTTTAATTCTATGATTTGTTTTAAAAAAAATATTTGAGGCGAGCGAACGATTAAAAATTAGAGATTTTTTAAAAGCAAAAGTATTGTTCATACAATGCATAACTGACAAAAGCTCGAATATAATTATGTTGAGTTGGCAAACTCCAATGTAATAAGAAGAAATAGAAAATTAATAACAAGGGCGAAAGTCTTAGTGGCGAAATTCGTCGATCAAAAAATCCGCTGAATTATAAACGCACGCTGTCGTCCCGAACAGAATTTATGTTGAAAAATTCAATATCATTGACACGAAAATGAACCAGGTATGTCATGCGGAAATTTTACCTGAAATTTTTGCCTGAAAAACGATTTGAAACTTATTATAATTTTGTATTTTGAATTACAGACAGGCAGATCCGACGAATTACAAATGAGTTTGGCATGGCCTTAAATATCACACGGCTGAGCGTCTATATTGCGATTTAAAGCACATTCCAAAAGGGGGTTAAAATTAAATAATAATTTATATTAATTTTGTGTTTTCCACTGATACACAATTGTCATAAATCTTTTTTTAAATATATTATCATTTTACCTTTATATCGATAATTTAAAATAAAAAGCATATTGGCACTAGATTTTATATTTTAAAAACGCTTACAAATACATACGCTTTACAAACATATTTTTGTTTGTTTTATATATACATAATCACCTGCGTTCAATAAAATTTTATCCCAATTGCTCATTTAACACCTTTATATAAGGGATATCTGTCCATAAAGTCCATTTCACTGGTTCTCCTTTATACAAAAGTTTGATTATAGAATGTTTGGAAGATTTTGTTCATATATGAAGTCATTCCCCACCACTATGTAAAGTTTGGAAACATGAAAAATCAAATTCATATCAACAAATAAGATACAATGTAGATTGAATCGATGCTCCGATTACTGCAGATTACGTTACTATTTAAAAATATTCTTCTGCATTTTAGTAATGATGCAACCATAGAATGGTTGATTGATTGATTGATTGATTGATTGATTGATTGATTGATTGATGATTGATTGATTGATTGATTGATTGATTGATTGATTGATTGATTGATTGATTGATTGTGGGTTTTTAATGTTTTGAACAGGCAGTGACTATTTTTGTTCAAAGCATTCGACATTTAGAAATGATAGTCACGGGGTCCTTCGAAGAAACCTTAAATAACGATGCTCCGTGTCACGATAGACGCGACATGCTAAGGAACTCTCCTTTCGCTTTGCCTTAAGTTAGCCACAAGGTTAAAAATTCTGTCACTTAACCTTTAACTGGTGAAATCTCAATACCAGTGAAATATTCTTAGATGAGACGTAAAATTACATTCAGTAAATGAATAAACTCGTATTTGATCATGCAATCGATTGAAATGGTACAGTAAGGGTCGATCATTCCGAGGGTTTAACCACTATGGTTAACAGCGACATCTGACCTCTATAACATAAGAAAATGATGTACACACCTAAATCGAAAGTTTAATACTTTTACTGGTAAAAATAATTGAAGGCTCGGCTTTTAAGATATAGATAATTAGTGACTGAAAATCTGCCGAGAGGTAGATGACAACTGTCGAGATATAGGTAACAACAGGCCAAAATAAGTTGAGTAATTGGTGTCCAACGTTCCAGTCAAAATTATCTCACTTATTGAGACAGACGTCGCCTATAGGCGAAGATGCAAACATTTTCTCTTTGTATTGCACTGATAGCATTATACAACAAGAAGGTTTACTATCGTGCCACGCCTACCATGACACGTGACCTCGTTTCATTTAGGTTCTTGCCCAAAAGAACCGAGCCTTTCATTTCGTTTTGTCAAATGTTTGGATCAGGGCCGGTAGTGGTTCAAACTCACGACCTCTGAGTCAAAATGAGATATCTCAATATAAATGAGGCAATAATTCGTTAGCTTAGTGTTGAACTTTATGTTTTTTTACATAAAAATATGAATTTGTTTGTATGTTGATTATAGACCGTATGTAAAGGAGAACTACACTAGGAAGAAGACCAAGTTTTAAGAGACGATCAAAAATCTATTTGAAACAATCAATTAGTATTTGTTTAACAATAATACACTAAATACCCTTTTGAAATCGTTTCCTAAACAAAACACCTACAAAACGACGTCGGGGGTGTCTCTTAGGTCTTTAATTGAAGTAACAACTAAACAAATAAAATACATGTACTGGTTAACCACAAAACATATAATTATTTCCCCTTTATTCTTTTTATCTGAAATAACACCTGTTTAAACTAAAACTGTCAGTGATCCCCACCTCTAAAATAGCTAAAAAGTCTAACACTGTGCTAACGAAAGAAGTGTCAGCGAAATTCGGTTGCAGAGTACCCGAGTTACAGTATGGATAACTAGTGACCGGATACAGATACCCATATATAGAGTAATAGAGTCTATTATGAGTATCCATTGTGGATAGGGAAATTTCACCCAAGTGGTTGAATATTTTAGCCGAGACTCTGACAGAAATATTCAACCTCGAGGGATTTTCCTATCCTACAAGGATAATTGATTCTTTTTCTTCCATTTTGATGACAATTTTTGGTTTCAAATATGAGTAACATCGGTACCAACGCCATTTTTGTCAATTTAACTTTGATAATAACGTTTTACATAAAATAAATATAACCTTCAGACAACATGAACCTAGTTTTGGTTTATTCAAACCGTATGAACTAAAAAGAACATTTATTTATTAAAATTTCTAACATAAACATATGAAACGCAATGAACAATTCTAAATTTTTGTGACTCAAGTGTAATTTTTCCGGAAGACGACGTTATGTCCGCACGTGTAGATGACGATAAGCACGTGGAGTTGAGGATACACACGTGGAGGTGAAGATAGAAATTTCTACCATCATTTCTCCAAATGGAAATCTTTATCGCAAACATATTAAGATGGAAGATAGAGAATTCAACCATCGTTTTTTCAAGCGGAACAAAGGGTAAAACTTACATTAGCTGCTCGTTTTGTACTAATTCGTTAGCTCATTGAAGTTTTGCACTTTCGTCAGGACTATAGTTGGTTAACTATCATCCAATAACAACATAATGGTTATTGGTTTGACCCAAAATCACTTTTCTATCAAGATTAATATGTTTTCTTCCTTCCTGTTGTAATTTTGGCTACAACCGTAGCACAGTTAGTATAGTGCTCATTTCGTATGGGGGATATCATGGGTTCGAACCTAGGTCGTTTCTGACCAAGACTTGAAAAATGTCCAACCACGCGGTATTAAGAAATAAATGTTACGGGGTCCTTTCGATTAGAAATAAAAACGACAGAAACAATTTCTGTCACTTCACCTATAGCTGGTGACGGCTCCATATAGTTAAATTTTCTTGACTGGGATTTTAAACCCCATTCAATCAGTCATTATTGCATTTTGTTTTATTTTTGACATACAATACAGACCTGTCGAAAGTTTCACTCTGAGGTTACGATGCTTGGCTGAGAGTGATTGAGGTATGGATACCAAATAGCCAAAAAATGGATATCAACTGCCAAAAAGCTATCAAGCTATCAAACGAAAGGTCGACATGAGCTGACACTTCAAATTTGATACCTATGTGTTAAACTTTCGACAGGTCTGTACAGTACATGTAGTTTATAGTGTCATGAAATATATTGCTAACAAAACGGAGGAATGTCCAATATCACAAATGGGTTGGGTATAGATGTTGTCACCGATGTAGTTTATAGCGTCATGAAATATATTGCTAACAAACCGGAGGAATTTCCAATATTACCAGTGGGTTGTGTATAGATGTTGTCACCCATGTAGTTTATAGCGTCATGAAATATATTGCTAACAAAAACGGAGGAATGTCCAATATCACCAATGGGTTGGGTATAGATGTTGTCACCCATGTAGTTTATAGCGTCATGAAATATATTGCTAACAAAACGGAGGAATGTCAAATATCACCAATGGGTTGGGTATAGATGTTGTCACCCATGTAGTTTATAGCGTCATGAAATATATTGCTAACAAAACGGAGGAATGTCCAATATCATCAATGGGTTGGATATAGATATTGTCCCCCATTTAATTTATAGCGTCGTGAAATATATTGCTAACAAAACGGAGGAATGTCCAATATCACCAATGGGTTGGGTATAGATGCTGTCACCCATGTAGTTTATAGCGTCATTAAATATATTGCTAACAAAACGGAGGAATGTCCAATATAACCAGTGGGATGGGTATAAATGTTGGTACCCATGTAGTTTATAGCGTCATGAAATATATTGCTAACAAGACGGAGGAATGTCCAATATCACCAATGGGTTGGGTATAGATGTTGTCACCCATGTAGTTTATACCGTCATGAAATATATTGCTACAAAACAGAGGAATGTCCAATATCACCAATGGGTTGGGTATAGATGTTGTCACCCATGTAGTTTATAGCGTCATGAAATATATTGCTAACAAAACGGAAGAATGTCCAATATCACCAATGGGTTAGGTATAGATGTTGCCACCCATTTTCTAGTTATGTGAAATGAGTAATTTTTGTGGTGTCCAATTTTTTATTGTTCGAACGAAAATTCCATTTTCGTCAGTGATAAATTCGTGGTTTTTTATTAAGGTTTAAGGTAATTTCCCAATCTATATTACTTATATATTCCTATTTACAAAGGTGCATATAAATATGTGGTTCATGGTATGAACTTAAACAGCGAAAATTGTGAAACAACAAAAATAATGATTTAACAGTTTTATTATAATTACATTTTATACCAGTTTTAATTTTACAGCATTAGACCAATTTTTATCTATTTCAATTTCATGTTTTTATTTTTAGTAAAAAAAACACTGGTATCAACACAAATATCTCACGTTTTATTTAATTTTCTGATTTCATTATAAATTCTCCAAACTCTTCTCAACTGATTAGTGTCTTTAAAACCGTGAGATGTAATAACGTTTATAAAACCTTTTTCAGAGGGTTTGATTTTTTTAACCCGAAACTCATTATTTCCTAATAATTCAATTTTTAATTTATGTGCAACAATGCCTAAATATACATCATCTAACCGAAACAGTTGTGTGTATTGAATTGCTATCTGCATATCAGTAATGACATCCAAAGACATAACGTATGAATGATGGGTAATTTTTAAAAGGATATTCTAAACGGGAAACGTACCATTTTAATTCCGGATTCCGAACTGGTAATGGAATCCGATAAACATTCCCCATGAATAAATGTTTCACTAACTCCTTTGATAATTGTTTTAAATTTTTAACAAGATTTTCAGGCGATACAAAGTAATCGTCATCCACAAATAAGACGAAGGTAGCCTGTTTACAATAGGTGGTTATCCAGTTCAAAGCCCCGATAGCTTTCAAAGTGTTGTTATAATAATCATCATAAAAATCGTATTGTACCACATCATTGTATCTTTTACACTCCATGTTTGTATTTGATTCCACCGCCTTACTCTTTGATAACCCAACAACAAAAATCCGTCTTACAATAAACTCGTCTACGATAAGCTCTTTTCCCCATGTTTCTCTTATAACTCTTCGCTGTTCTAAATTCTGCGCAGCCGATTTAACCACAAATAAAATTAATTTGGATGCGTTTGATTCTAAGTTACACTTTTTATCACAATTTTTTATCACTTTATTCTTAAAAGTGTTAATTGGTTTATGAAATACTTTTCCATCACTTTTGATATCTTTCACTAATTTAACCATATCAACATTTAACGGATAATTGAAATTGGCAAGCTTTCCCTCCTTCTTTTCGATTCCTTTCTCCTTTTTAAATTTGTTTTGCATTTTGATCGGAATAGCCGCTGTTGTGACACGAGTTTCTGTACTTTGCTGTGTAAAATTTTTCACTGTTACGTTTTCGGAAATATTAAAAACATTTTCGGGCTTGCAAGTACATTCAGTTGCACGAAATTGTCTAGAAAGTTCAATTTTCAAATTTAAATATACTATCGTGATTCCAATGAAAAAGCATATACATTCTTTGGATTTGCATTTAAATATATATCGAATATTCCGCATTTTACATGTGTGTTAACAACTCAGCTGGTTGTCAGCAACTGCACTCATATAACATACACGTAATTCTATTTTCTTATATAGGCAAACAACATTGACCTAAAATCAGAATATTCATAGAGGATGATCTACCCTATATATGGGTAGTGTTAGGATTCGCATTTAATTCATAAACAATACATGATAGACAAAATAAACACAAGTTTTCCCTATACGTAGATGTAATGGTCTATAATAAATATTGAAATTTAAAGTCAAGCAGACAGCTCAATGTTGTTTGCTTAAACAAACATATTAAGTTACACAGGTAAATGTAATCAATAGCCACTGGTATTTGTTATTTGTTATAAATAATGCCCAAACTTTAAAGAAAGCCCAAAAGGTTAATCAATAAATAAAAAAATACAAGGGAAAAAATGCAAATAAATGCAGTATAATGCAAGAAAATAAATAACGTGAAAAAAGGGGTAAAAACTCGAATTATTAAAAGTGTCATTACTGAAGTATTTATAACATGACAACATTCAGAAAATTCAAAAATTTCAAATTCGAAAAAGCGTTATAACGTGAATTAAACCCGAAGGAAAGGCTTTATAAAAGAGTAATTACGCAAAGAAATGCGCAACAACGTATACGAAAGGCGTCAAACGTGACAGAAATGTGTTGAAAAAAACCGACAGAAAGGGTCAAGAACACAACAGAAAGACGTGACAACACCAAAATGTCGTTATTGTGCAAAATAGTTTAATAACGAGAGAAGACGTTATAACACGACAAAATACGTTATAGCACGAAAGAATTGAGTTATAACGTAAAATTGCGTTATAGCGCGAACGAAACGAAATGCGTGATAACAAGGAAGAAAAGATCTATTGTTTGAAAAAAATGTATTATAACGCATAAAAACGTTATAACGCGAAAAAATGTGTAATAACTCGAATAAAGGTGTAACAACGCAACTTAATTAATGATAATGCGTTATTGCCTTTTTAATTTGCGTTATGATGCCTTTTTTTATTAGCTTGATAGCGGGATTTTTTGCCGCTTTTCTTTTTCACTATTACCCTTTTGAAGTATTACGCTTTTCTTTTTTCTTTTAATTTACGTTATTGTGCACTCCTTTAGTTAGCGCTATTGCGGCTTTCCTTAGCGTTATTGTGTCTTTCTTTCGCGTTATGACACCTTCCACTCTAATTATCAAGCCTTTAATTCGCGTTATTACACCTTTCGTTCTCGTTATTACGTCTTTCATTCGCGTTATAACGCTCGTCGTTCTCGTTATTACACCCTTTAATTCGCATTATAACACCTTACATTCGCATATTTGCATTATTTCACTTTTTTATTGTTTTAAAAGCATGAAACTAATACTCTATCGTAGTTGTACCTGCATCACGTAATGCATGTACATTTATCTGCTGGATCTTTCTTTCCCATGGTACAATTTATATACAAAACATACATTTTATACCATAGACAACTTTATATAAAATTGTTATTTAAAGCTGATTTTCATTATGATAAATAGATGTAGTTGTTTAAAAAAAAAGCAAACAATATAAGATTGAATCAGTTTAATAATGTGAAAAGACATTTTTATAACGGATTTCAGTACTTTAGTTTCAAAGTAATTTTTTATGTTAGATGAATTATGTAAACACAGTCAGAAGTCCATTATAGTAGCATTTAAGGGCTTTTGTAACAATATAATAAAATAAACAAAAAATATAAGATCACAATCCAAAAGTAAAGTAAAAACTTTAAAAACTGGCAAATTAAGATGAAAACGTGAACGACACCAGAAAAGTGAGGCCATGTACTTCGGAAAGGTAAGCAGCTCCTGTTTAGCAAGCTACATACGCCAGGTATGAAATTAAAAACAAAGGTAAAATGGAACTATAGGGCGTCAAACATATCCACGGAATTTTTTGACACAGACATTCAAAACAAACATACTAATCCATGTCCGAATCACAATCCAGAAGCATAGTAAAAACTTTGGAACTGACAAGTTAGGTTAGACAGTTGAACTTCCAACAGGGATGTGAGACGGAGTGCTTCAGAAGGGTTAGCACCTCCTGTTTAGCTAGCTACACCCGCCACGTGTGTAATCAAAATTGTGTGAAAGGAACATAAAACAATGGGACCTCACAACAATGTGAAAATGGCCATAGACCTATTTTAATGCATCAGGTTAACACTTTTTTGTAAGCAGCTCGCTTCGTTGTTTGAAATTCTCGTAGTGGGAATAAGCTCTACCGTAGCGTATTAAATGTAACAAAATACACTTTCGACGGGTCCGTTCTGTAGTTTCTTTTGTATTCATTCATGTTGGTAGACGTTAACTAATATTATAAGTAAATGAATGTTAATGAATTATTTAGTATTTTTAAACATACATTCTTCTTGCTAAACGTTACCTAGTATTGTATACATACATTTCATAAGTAATTGAAAGATGATAAATTAATTAGTATTTTAAACAATAAATTAAATATAAACACTTGTAAGTATACCGCACGTCCTTCAATTGAAAACTTATTGAGTTTATTTGTCATATCGATTGAAACAATTACAGGTTCATTTTTCGTCATGTTTTACAAGGAATCAAATCAAGTAGACAATAACGTCATGATTTTGAGTTGTTTATCTTACAATAAACATTCTTTTGCATATCTTTTCAAAGTACAGACCTGTCAAAAGTTTAACACTAAAGCAACGATTATGTAAACTTTATTGTAGAAAAAAGCACTTGTATGCTAAAATGAAATAGGTATTGAATAGTGTAAGCAAACATTATTGACCTGTCCGTTTGACCTTTAATTTATTTAATTTATTATGGACCAGTATATTTATATATAGAGAACACTTGTGTTTATTTCATCTATATTAAGGCAAATATAACCATGTAATGAATTGATCGTCTTATATTAATAGTTTCAATAAAAGGTCGAGCAAACAGGCGATGTTGTTTCCCTTCAGCACTAATTCATTGTTTCGGAGATCAATTAAGATATAAAATATGGATTAAATGACATTTGATCTCTGGAATATAAAAAATGTATATAAGATAGATCATAGTTCTTAAACAGAAAGCTATCATTTCCATTTTATCTATTTGTCAATCAAAATTTGATTCGTATATTAGGAATAATCACCGGTAATATCTTGATGAAAAAACTCATTGATTCTGCAAGAATGCAATACATTCCTCGGTAAAGAACACCTGGAATAGGTTTCACAATCACTCCTTAACCAAGATATGGCAAATTTTGACAATATTTTTGCTACTACCTGCACTAAGTTTTATTAAAATTAATAAGCTCAATGTTGTCTTCAATATGGCAATTTAATTTTTTGTATTTTTTCAAACTAGCTGTTTCAGTAATTTTTTTTATCTTAAAACCATATTTTAAGGAAATCTTTTAGAAAAGAAATGTTTATGAAACTTGGGCAGGTTTGTGTTGTTATTGCATAATGTCTTTTAGCATTTAAGATTTTGATTTTCTTTCCATTACCGTCTCGTTATTCTATTTTTTAACTTTCAATTGTCGTCTTTTTTATTGTTTTATTATTATGATATTTCAAAAAACGTGTTTTTAGCGCTAATTATGGATAAGCGTCTCTCAACGTCAAGGCTCGAACCCCACTCAGGACAAACATTATTGTTAGTACTTCAGTACGCTTACCGAATGTTGCAATGGTTTTCTAGGGAAACCCGGTTTCCTCAAGCGCGTCTGTATGTGCGTGCGTGTGTGTGTACGTTATCTCTTTAATCTATTTAAGGTCTAGGTATCTATTTCTTAAATAATTCATGTTTTTCTGTCTCATCTATCTTGCTTATAATTTTTTGATTATCTAAATGAAATATGTTCATTCAGAAAATTCAAAAAATTGACGCATGATCTCATTACATATAATTATCAACCATTAGCAGCATGAGTACGGTCCAACGCGTACGTTCGAATCCCATGAGATGCGTGAAATTGATATGATAAGGATATTTAATTTCAGGCCACATCAAATTAATTTTTAGTTCTATGATTTGTTTTAAAAAAAATATTTGAGGCAAGCGAACGATTAAAAATTAGAGATTTTTTAAAAGCAAAAGTATTGTTCATACAATGCATAACTGACAAAAGCTCGAATATAATTATGTTGATTTGGCAAACCCCAATGTAATAAGAAGAAATAGGAAATTAATAACAAGGGTCCTAAATGACAGTCTTAGTGGCGAAATTCGTCGATCAAAAAATCCGATGAATTATAAACGCAAGCTGTAGTCCCGAACAGAATTTATGTTGAAAAATTCAATATCATTGACACGAAAATGAACCAGGTATGTCATGCGGAAATTTTACCTGAAATTTTTGCCTGAAAAACGATTTGAAACTTATTATAATTTTGTATTTTGAATTACAGACAGGCAGATCCGACGAATTACAAATGAGTTTGGCATGGCCTTAAATACCACACGGCTGAGCGTCTATATTGCGATTTAAAGCACATTCCAAAAGGGGGTTAAAATTAAATAATAATTTATGTTAATTTTGTGTTTTCCACTGATACACAATTGTCATAAATCTTTTTTTAAATATATTATCATTTTACCTTTATATCGATAATTTAAAATAAAAAGCATATTGGCACTAGATTTTATATTTTAAAAACGCTTACAAATACATACGCTTTACAAACATATTTTTGTTTTATATATACATAATCACCTGCGTTCAATAAAATTTTATCCCAATTGCTCATTTAACACCTTTATATAAGGGATATCTGTCCATAAAGTCCATTTCACTGGTTCTCCTTTATACAAAAGTTTGATTGTAGAATGTTTGGAAGATTTTGTTCATATATGAAGTCATTCCCTACCACTATGTAAAGTTTGGAAACATAACAAATCAAAGTAATATCAACAAATAAAATACAATGTAGATTGAATCGATGCTCCGATTACTGCAAATTACGTTACTATTTAAAAATATTCTTCTGCATTTTAGTAATGATACAACCATAGAATGGTTGATTGATTTATTGATTGATTGATCGATCGATCGATTGGTTGGTTGATTGATTGATTGATTGATTGATTGATTGATTGATTGATTGATTGATTGATTGATTGATTGATTGATTGATTGATTGATTGATTGTGGGTTTTTAATGTTTTGAACAGGCAGTGACTATTTTTGTTCAAAGCATTCGACATTTAGAAATGATAGTCACGGGGTTCTTCAAAGAAACTTTAAATAACGATGCTCCGTGTCACGATAGACGCGACATGCTAAGGAACTCTCCTTTCGCTTTGCCTTAAGTTAGCTACACAGGTTAAAAATTCTGTCACTTAACCTTTAACTGGTGAAATCTCAATACCAGTGTAATATTCTTAGATGAGACGTAAAATTACATTCAGTAAATGAATAAACTCGTATTTGATCATGCAATCGATTGAAATGGTACAGTAAGGGTCGATCATTCCGAGGGTTAAACACTATGGTTAACAGCGACATCTGACCCTTATAACATAAGAAAATGATGTACACACCTAAATCGAAAGTTTAATACTTTTACTGGTAAAAATAATTGAAGGCTCGGCTTTTAAGATATAGATAATTAGTGACTGAAAATCTGCCGAGAGGTAGATGACAACTGTCGAGATATAGGTAACAACAGGCCAAAATAAGTTGAGTAATTGGTGTCCAACGTTCCCGTCAAAATTATCTCACTTACTGAGACAGACGTCGCCTATAGGCGAAGATGCAAACATTTTCTCTTTGTGTTGCACTGATAGCATTATACAACAAGAAGGTTTGCTATCGTGCCACGCCTACCATGACACGTGACCTCGTTTCATTTAGGTTCTTGCCCAAAAGAACCGAGCCTTTCATTTCGTTTTGTCAAGTGCTTGGATCAGGGCCGGTAGTGGTTCAAACTCACAACCTCCGAGTCAAAATGAGATATCTCAATATAAATAATGCAATAATTCGTTAGCTTAGTGTTAAACTTTATGTTTTTTTAAATAAAAATATGAATTTGTTTGTATGTTGATTATAGACCGTGTGTAAAGGAGAACTACACTAGGAAGAAGACCAAGTTTTAAGAGACGATCAAAAATCTATTTGAAACAATCAATTAGTATTTGTTTAACAATAATACACTAACTATACCCTTTTGAAATCGTTTCCTAAACAAAACACCTACAAAACGACGTCGGGGGTGTCTTTTAGGTCTTTAATTGAAGTAACAACTAAACAAATAAAATACATGTACTGGTTAACCACAAAACATATAATTATTTCCCCTTTATTCTTTTTATCTGAAAAAACGTTCGACAGGTCTGTACAGTACATGTAGTTTATAGAGTCATGAAATATATTGCTAACAAAACGGAGGAATTTCCAATATCACCAATGGGTTGGGTATAGATGTTGTTACCCATGTAGTTTATAGCGTCATGAAATATATTGCTAACAAAACGGAGGAATGTCCAATATCACCAATGGGTTAGGTATAGATGTTGTCACCCATGTAGTTTATAGCGTCATGAAATATATTCCTAACAAAACGCACGAATTTTCAATATCACCCATGGGTTGGGTATAGATGTTGTCACCCATGCAGTTTATAGCGTCATGAAATATATTGCTAACAAAACGGAGGAATTTCCAATATTACCAGTGGGTTGTGTATAGATGTTGTCACCCACGTAGTTTATAGCGTCATGAAATATATTGCTAACAAAACGGAGGAATGTCCAATATCACCAATGGGTTGGGTATAGATGTTGTCACCCATGTAGTTTATAGCGTCATGAAATATATTGCTAACAAAACGGAGGAATGTCCAATATCGCCAATGGGTTGGGTATAGATGTTGTCACCCATGTAGTTTATAGCGTCATGAAATATATTGCTAACAAAACGGAGGAATGTCCAATATCATCAATGGGTTGGATATAGATATTCTCACCCATTTAATTTATAGCGTCGTGAAATATATTGCTAACAAAACGGAGGAATGTCCAATATCACCAATGGGTTGGGTATAAATGTTGTCACCCATGTAGTTTATAGCGTCATGAAATATATTGCTAACAAAACGGAGGAATGTCCAATATCACCAATGGGTTGGGTATAGATGTTGTCACCCATGTAGTTTATAGCGTCATGAAATATATTGCTAACAAAACGGAGGAATGTCAAATATCACCAATGGGTTGGTTATAGATGTTGTCACCCATGTAGTTTATAGCGTCATGAAATATATTGCTAACAAAACGGAGGAATGTCCAATATAATCAGTGGGATGGGTATAAATGTTGGTACCCATGTAGTTTATAGCGTCATGAAATATATTGCTAACAAGACGGAGGAATGTCCAATATCACCAATGGGTTGGGTATAGATGTTGTCACCCATGTAGTTTATACCGTCATGAAATATATTGCTACAAAACGGAGGAATGTCCAATATCACCAATGGGTTGGGTATAGATGTTGTCACCCATCTAGTTTATAGCGTCATGAAATATATTGCTAACAAAACGGAGGAATGTCCAATATCACCAATGGGTTAGGTATAGATGTTGTCACCCATTTTCTAGTTATGTGAAATGAGTAATTTTTGTGGTGTCCAATTTTTTATTGTTCGAACGAAAATTCCATTTTCGTCAGGTGATAAATTCGTGGTTTTTGCTTAAGGTTTAAGGTAATTTCCCAATCTATATTACTTATATATTCCTATTTACAAAGGTGCATATATGTGGTTCATGGTATGAACTTAAACAGCGAAAATTGTGAAAAATAATGATTTAACAGTTTTATTATAATTACATTTTATACCAGTTTTAATTTTACAGCACTAGACCAATTTTTATCTATTTCAATTTCATGGTTTTTTTTTTAGTAAAAAAAACACTGGTATCAACACAAATGTCTCACGTTTTAATTAATTTTCTGATTTCATTATAAATTCTCCAAACTCTTCTCAACTGATTAGTGTCTTTAAAACCGTGAGATGTAATAACGTTTATAAAACCTTTTTCAGAGGGTTTGATTTTTTTAACCCGAAACTCATTATTTCCTAATAATTCAATTTTTAATTTATGTGCAACAATGCCTAAATATACATCGTCTAACCGAAATAGTTGTGTGTATTGAATTGCTATCTGCATATCAGTAATGACATCCAAAGACATAACGTATGAACCTGCGTTTATAAATGATGGGTAATTTTTAAAAGGATATTCTAAACGGGAAACGTACCATTTTAATTTCGGATTCCGAACTGGTAATGGAATCCGATAAACATTCCCCATGAATAAATGTTTCACTTCCTCCTTTGATAATTGTTTTAAATTTTTAACAAGATTTTCAGGCGATACAAAGTAATCGTCATCCACAAATAAGACGAAGGTAGCCTGTTTACAATAGGTGATTATCCAGTTCAAAGCCCCGATAGCTTTCAAAGTGTTGTTATAATAATCATCATAAAAATCGTATTGTACCACATCATTGTATCTTTTAAACTCCATGTTTGTATTTGATTCCACCGCCTTACTCTTTGATAACCCAACAACAAAAATCCGTCTTACAATAAAGTCGTCTACGATAAGCTCTTTTCCCCATGTTTCTCTTATAACTCTTCGCCGTTCTAAATTCTGCGCAGCCGATTTAACCACAAATAAAATTAATTTGGATGCGTTTGATTCTAAGTTACACTTTTTATCACAATTTTTTATCACTTTATTCTTAAAAGTGTTAATTGGTTTATGAAATACTTTTCCTTCACTTTTGATATCTTTCACTAATTTAACCATATCAACATTTAACGGATAATTGAAATTGGCAAGGTTTCCCTCCTGCTTTTCGATTCCTTTCTCCTTTTTAAATTTGTTTTGAATTTTGATCGGAATAGCCGCTGTTGTGACACGAGTTTCTGCACTTTGCTGTGTAAAATTTTTCACTGTTACGTTTTCGGGAATATTCAGAAGATTTTCCTGCTTGCAAGTACATTCAGTTGCACGAAATTGTCTAGAAAGTTCAATTTTCAAATTTAAATATACTATCGTGATTCCAATTAAAAACCATATCCATTTTAAATAATCTTTGGATTTGCATTTGAATATATATCGAATATTCCGCATTTTACATGTGTGTTAATAAGTTAACTCAGCTGTTTGTCAGCAACTGCACTTATACAACATACACGTAATTCTAATTTCTTATATAGGCAAACAACATTGACCTAAAATCAGAATATTCATAGAGGATGATCTACCCTATACATGGGTAGTGTTAGGATTTGCATTTGATTCATAAACAGTACATGATAGACAAAATAAATACATGTTTTCCCTATACATAAATGTAATGGTCTATACTAAATATTTAAATTAAAGGTCAAGCAGACAGCTCAATGTTTTTTGCTTAAACAAACATATTAAGTTACACAGGTAAATGTAATCAATAGCCACTGATATTTGTCATATGTTATAAATAATGCACAAACTTTAAAGAAAGCCCATTAGGGTCATCAATAAATAAAAAAATACAAGGGGTAAAAATGCAAATAAATGCAGTATAATGCAAAAAATAAACAACGTGAAAGAAAGGGGTTGAAACCCGAATTATTAAAAGTGTAATTACTGAAGTATTTATAACATGACAACAATCAGAAAATTCAAAAATTTCAAATTCGAAAAAAGGCGTAATAACACGAATAAACCCGAAGTAAAGGCTTTATAAAAGAGTAATTTCGCAAATAAATGCGCAACAATGTAAACGAAAGGCGTCAAATGTGACAGAAATGCGTTACAAACACGACAGAAAGGGTTAAGAAAACACAACAGAAAGACGTCATAACACCAAAATGTCGTTAAAGTGCAAAATAGTTTAACATTTAAAATTTAACGTTATAACACGAAAAAATACGTTATAGCACGAAAGAATTGAGTTATAACGTAAACATGCGTTATAGCGCGAAAGAATTTAATCATAAAGCGAGACAATAAAATGCGTGATAACAAGGAAGAAAAGATCTATCGTTTGAAAGAAATGCATTATAACGCATAAAGACGCTATAACGCAAAAGAAATGTAAAACAACTCGAATAAAGGTGTAGCAACGCAAATTAAGTAATGGTAATGCGTTATTACCGTTTTAATTTGCTTTGTGATGCATTTTTTTCGCTTGATAGCGGGATTTTTTTCTTTCCGCTTTTCTTTTTCACTATTACCCTTTTGAGCTATTACGCTTTTCTTTCAGCTTTTAATATACGTTACTGTGCATTATTTTCGTTAGCGTTATTGCGGCTTTCCTTCGCGTTATTGTGCCTTTTGTTCGCCTTATTGAGCATTTCTTTCGCGTTATAACACCTTCCACTCCAATTATCAAGCCTTTTAAGTCGCGTTATTACACCTTTCGTTCTCGTTATTACGCCTTTTATTCGCGTTATAACACTCGTCGTTCTCGTTATTTCACCCTTCAATTCGCGTTATAACACCTTACGTTCGCACAATCGCATTATTTCGTTTTTTATTGTTTTAACAGCATGAAACTAATAGTCTACCGTAGTTGTACCTGCATCACGTAATGCATGTACACTTATCTGCTGGATCTTTCATTCCCACGGTACAGGTTATATACACAACATACATTTTATAACACCGACAACTTAATATAAAATTGTAATTTAAAGCTGATTTTTATTATGATAAATTGAACTAGTTGTTTTGAAAAAAACAAACAAAATAAGTTTGTATCAGTTTAATAATGTGAAAAGACATTTTTATAACGGATTTTGGTACTTTAGTTTGAATGTAATTTTTTATGTTGGGTGAATTATGTAAATACAGTTAGAAGTCCATTATAGAAGCATTTAAGGACTTTTGGTACAACATAATAAAATACTCAAAACTATAAGATCACAATTCAAAAGTAAAAACTTTGAATACTGCCAAGTTAAGTTGAAAACGTGAACAACTACACCTGAAAAGGACCAGGTGCTTTGGAAAGGTAAGCACCTCCTGTAAAGCCAGCTGCATCCGCCACGTGTGAAATTGAAAATGAAAAGGAAGGGAGGAGAATTTTGGACACAGAGACATCAAAAACAAACATACTATCCAATGTCCACATCACAATCCAAAAAGAAGCAAAGGAAAAACTTTGGAACTGACAAGTAAGTTAGACAGGTCTTCCACCTGGTCGTCCAGGCTACACCTGTCAGGCGTTAAATCAAGATTGTGTGAAAGGAATATGACACAATTAGACGTCAAATATATCCAGGAAAATCCTGGAAATCAGACATCAAACTTATCAACAATACTGTGATGGCGGCCATAAAACGTTTTGAGGGCCTTGATAAGCCTAGCATGTAATATTTAAATACAACATTGTTATAATGGTCATAGAACTCTTTGAATACACTAGGTTAACACTTTCTTGTAAGCAGCATGCTCCGTTATATGAAAATTTTCTAGTGGGAATTAGCTCTACCATAGCGTATTAAATGTAAAAAATACACCATAAGCAGGTATATTACTGGACAGAAAAGAAATTAAAGCTGAAAAAATTGATATCATCGCGTTCGTCATATTGATTTAATTGTCGTCTTTGTGGAGCTTCGTTTGAAGTATGAAGGTCTAAATCTGTACAGAACTTGAAGACACAGTCCTATCCTTTAAACTCACTACGGTAGATGATATTCACATTGTCTTTCAATATTTAGGATTATTTAGAGACAGAACGTCAATTATATTTCAAAGGTACGAATATGCCAACACTAATGTCATTCAAAATTGCTTTGTTATTTAAGGTATCCCATTTTATATCTAATTTTTTCAAAACACTTTTAAACTCAAGTTTGATAAAATATTAAGACAAACACTCCCTACTAATAGGTTGATGGATTATATCATACACTAATCTTAGTATTCGCTTGCATTGCATGTAATTACTTGATACCATGGGGATGGTTGACGTTAACCCCCCCCCCAGACACACAAACACACACATACGCACACGAACACTCTCTTCTCTCACACACACACACACACACCGTAAAGCTCTACGGAAGTGGGTTAGTCCTGATTATAAGCATTATAGGAATATTATTTTATAGGAAAATGGGGATATCTGCTGGTGGCTGGTGCCCCGAGGATAACACAAACTCAGTAGGCAATAATTTCGTATTATTCTCAGTAATATACTATAATTTTCTAAATTTCCTACAAGTTGAAATTTCTCAAAAACCAAGGTATACTACCTCAAAATATTTCCTTAGCTTAATTTGGTAAAGTATATTTTGGTCCTTTGGGTAGTTTTTCAACATCTTCAAGATAATATTGGTTTTATAATTTTGGTTCAAGCACTACTGATGAGGAATTGTATTCCGAAACGGCCGTCAGTGCTGTAAAATTAAAACTGGTATAATATATAATTTAAAATTTTCTATTATAAACTTTCCTTTCCTATACAGCAATATATTTGTTTTTTCAGCTTAAAGTGCATGTTTCGCGTACGCTTTGGTAGTTCTCGTTCTTACTACGATATTTTATACAATCAAACCTGTCTATAAAATTCACTTAAGGGAGACTTTACATACAGGTTCACATATGAATAAAGAACAATTGGGATATAATTCTACTGGTCTTTATAAGCAGGTGATCCTTTTATAGAGGTGGCCTTTAGGGCAGGTTGGACTTTACAACGAAGCAAGCTTCTTTTGAATAAAGCAAACTTGCAAGCCTAGGTTCGTCTTCGTTTTCCGAGATGTAGCGAGGGACCAAGAAGACCTGTTGAAGCAGTATTTTTTCGTTATCTAAGTGTTAAACTTTCGACAGGTTCGCACTGTAGACTCGTTTGTATTCATTCTTCTTGCTAAACGTTAACTAATATTGTATACATACATGCTCATAAGTAATTGAATGTTGATGAATTATTTAGTATTTTAAACAAATATGTTTAAATAAAAACACTTATAAGTATACCGCACGTCCTTAATTTTTTTTTAATTGAAAACTTAATTGAGTTTAACATATCGATTAAAAAAATTACAGGTATGGCTTATATTCATTTTTCCCATGATGTACCACAAATCCAATCAACTAGACTTTGATTTTGAGTTATTTATCTTACAATAAACATATTTAAGACAGTTTTTTGCATTATCTGTATAAGTACAGACCTGTTGAACGTTTACCACAAAAAATAACAAATATACTTTATATACTTTATTTGTAAAAAAGCATTTGTATGCTTACTGCAATAAAGATATTAAATAATGTGAGCAAACAACATTGACCTGCCTGTTTAATCTTTGATTTATTCAATTTATTATGGACCAGTACATTTATACATAGGGAACACATGTGTTTATTTCATCTATATTAAGGCAAATATAACCATGTAATGAATTGATCGTCGTATATGAATAGTTTTAATAAAATGTCATGCGGGTAAGTCTATGTTGTTTCCCTACAGCAGTATTTCGTTGCTTTGAATATCAATTTAAATATAAAATATCGATTAAATGATATTTGATCTCGAAAACATAAAAAATGTCTATAAGGTAAACAATTGTTTATTAAACAGAAAGCTCTCATTTACATTTTATCTATTTGTCAATCAAAATTTGATTCGTATATTAGAAATAATCAACGGCAATAACTTGATTAAAAACTATATTAATTCTCCATATACAATACATCCCTCGGAAAAGAACACCTGGAATAGGTTTCACAATCATTGCTTAACCATGATTATTATTAGCTAAAATATGGCAAATTTTGACAATATTTTTGGTTCTACCAATACAAAGTTTCATCAAAATAAATAAGCTTCAATGTGATCATCAATATGACTATTAAATTTTATGTATTTTTTCAACTAGCTGTTTCAGTATTTTTATTTTAAAACCAGATATTTAGGAAAATCTTTGCAAAGAATTGATTATGAAATTGGAAATGGTTTAAAATTAATAAACATGTTTTGCTCTTGCTAAATGTTTTCTTTGATTTTTTTTTTCATTACCGTCTCATTATTCCATTTTTTAAATTTCAATTGTCATCTTTTTTATCTTTTTATTATTGTGATATATCAATGGACGAGTTTTGTTTCTAAAAGCGCTCAATTACGGATCAGCGTCTCTCACCGTCAAGGCTCGAACCCCACTCGGGACAAACCCTATTGTTAGTACTTCAGTACACTTTCCGAATGTCGACATGGTTTTCTAAAGCACACCGGTTTCCCCAAGCGCGTCTGTGTGTGCGTGCGCTTGTGTGTGTACGTTAACTCCTGAATCTACTTAAGGTCTAGGTATCTATTTCTTAAATAATTCATGATTTTCTGTCCCATCTGTCTTGCTTATATTTTTTTATTATCTAAATGAAAGATTTAAATTCAGAAAATTCAAAAAATTGACGCATGATCTCATTACATATAATTTTTAACCACTAGCACCATGAGTACGGTCCACCGCGTACGTTCGAATCCCATGAGATGATTGACATTGCATTCATGAAATTGATATGATAAGGATATTTAATTTCAGGCCACATCGAATTTATTTTTAGTTCTACGATTTAAAACAAAAAATATTTGAGGCTAGCGAACGATTAAAACTTCGAGATTTTTTAAAAAGCAAAAGTATTGTTCATACAATTCATAACTCACAAAAGCTCGAATATAATTATGTTGATTTTTCAAATTCCAATGTAATAATAAGAAATAAAAAATTAATATCAAGGTCCTAATATCACAGTCGTAGTGGCGAAATACGTCGATCACAAAATCCGCTGAATCGTTAACGCACGCTGTCGTCCCCAACAGAATTTATGTTGAAAAATTATATTTCATGTACACGAAAAATGAACCAGACATGTCATGCGGAAATTTTACCTAACATTTTTACATGAAAAACGATTTGATATTGATAATAATTTTGTATTGTGTTACAGGCAGGCGAACTACAAATTAGTTTGGCATGTCCTTAAATATCACACGGATTAATGTGTATATTTAGTCTGAAAGCACATTCAAATGGGGATTCAGAATTAATTAATAATTTAAATTAATTTTGTATTTCCACTGATACACAATTGTCATAAATCATATTTTTAAAAATATATAATTATTTTACCATTATATCGATAATTTAAAATAAAAAGCATATTGGCACTAGATTTTATATTTTAAAAACGCTTACAAATACATACGATTACAAACATTGTTTTCATTATATATATATTTCTTATCTATAAAAGCCAGTAGAATTTTATCCTAATTGCTCATTTAACACCTTTATATTAGGAACATCTGTCCAATAAGCCCATTTCACTGGTTAACCTTTATACAAATCTTTGACTGTAGAATGTTTGGAAGATTTTTTATATATGAAGTCATTCCCCATCACCATGTAGAGTTTTGAAAGAAATATAAATAAATGAAAAAGACGCTGTAGATTGAATCGATGCTCCGATTAAGATGAAGACTTCCTCACTACTCAAGAGTGTTTTCTGTATTTTAGTAATGATACAGAAATGGAAAGATTGATTGATTGATTGATTGATTGATTAAATTATTGTGGATTTTAAATGTTCTGAACAGGCAGTGACTATTCTTCTGCAAAGCATTCGACATTTAGAAATGACAGCCACGGGGTCCTTCGTAAAAAACATGAAATAACGTTGTCCAGTGTCATGATAGGCGTGACATGCATAAGAACTTTCCCTGCACTTTGCCCTTAGTGAACTACAAAGGTAAAGATTTTTGTCAGTTCATCTTTAGCTGGTAAAATACCAGTGAAATATTTTTCGATGAGACCTACAATTTCGTTCAATAAATGAATAAACTCGTATATGATCAAGCAATCGATTAAAATGGCACAGTAAGGGTCGATCATTCCCAGGTTTTAACCACTATGGTTAACAGCGACATCTGACCTCTATAACATAAATTAAGGAAATGATGTAAGACCTAAATCGAAAGTTTAGCGCTTGCACTGGTGAAAAAAAGTCAACGCTCGGCTATTGAGATATAGATAATTAGCGACCAGAAAACTGCCGAGAGGTACATGATAACTGTTGAGATATGGGTAACGATGAGTCAAAATGAGTTGAGTAATTGGTGTTCAACGTCCCAGTCAAAATTATCTCACTTATTGAGACGTCGACTATAGGAAAAGATGCAGAAAGTAGGTTTTTGCCCAAAAGAACCGTGCCTTTCATTTTGTTTTGCCAAGTGCTTGGCGAAAGAAAAACCACTACCCACTTTTTGAAATCTTGGATAAGATCCAGTAATGGTTCGAATCGACGACATCCGAGCAAAAATGGCTATTTCTTAGGCACTAATTCGTTAGTTTAGTGTTGAACTTTATGTTCTTTTAAATACATTTATGGAATTGTTTGTATTTTGATTATAGGATAATAGACCGTGTATAAACAAGGGCTACACTAAGAAGAAGACCAAGGTTTAAGAGACGATCAAAAATCTATTTGAAACAATCAATTAGTATTTATTTAACAATAATACACTAACTATACCCTTTTGAAATCGTTTCCTCAACAAAACACCTACAAAACGACGTCGGGGGTGTCTCTTAGGTCTTTATTGAAGTAACAGCTAAACAAATAAAATACATGTACTGGTTAACCACGAAACATGTAATTTTTTCCCCTTTATTCTTTTTATATGAAATAACACCTGTTTAAACTAAAACTGTCAGTGCTTCCCACCTCTAAAATAGCTAAAAAGTCTAACACTGTGCTAAAGAAAAAAATGTCGGCGAAATTCGGTTACCGAGTACCCGAGTTACAGTATGGATAACTAGTGACCGGATACAGATACCGATATATAGAGTAATAAGTCTATTATGAGTAACTATTGTGGACAGGGAAATTTCACCCAAGAGGTTACATATTCTAGCCGAGACTATGACAGATATATTCAACCTCGAGGGATTTTCCTATCCTACAAGGATAATTGATTCTTTTTCTTCCATTTTGATGACAATTTTTGGTTTCAAAAATAAGTAACATCGGTATCGACGCCATTTTTGCAAATTTAACTGATATTTTAACGTTTTACATAAAAATAAATGAACCTAGTTTTGGTTTATACAAACCGTATGAACTAAAAAGAACATTTATTTATTAAAATCTCCTAACATAAACATATAAAACGCAATGAAAAATTCTAAATTTTTGTGACTCAAGTGTAATTTTTCCGGAAGACGAAGTTATGTCCGCACGTGTAGATGACGATAAGCACGTGGAGTTGAGGATACACACGTGGAGGTGAAGATAGAAATGTCTACCATCATTTCCACAAATGGAAATCTTTATCGCAAACATAGGAAGATGGAAGATAGAGAATTCAACCTTCGTTTTTTCAAGCGGAAGAAAGGGTAAAACTAACATTAGCTGCTCGTTCTGTACTAATTCGTTAGCTCATTGAAGTTTTGCACTTTCGTCAGGACTTTACTATAGTTGTTTAACTATCATCTAATAACAACATAATGGTTATTGGTTTGACCCAAAATCACTTTTCTATCAAGATTAATATGTTTTCTTCCTTCCTGGTGTAATTTTGGCTACACCACAGTTAGTATAGTGCTCATTTCGTATGGGGGATATCATGGGACCGAACCTAGGTCGTTTCTGACCAAGAGTTAAAAAATGTCCAACCACGCGGTATTAAGAAATAAATGTTACGGGGTCCTTTCGATTAGACATGAAAACGACAGAAACAATTTCTATTACTTCACCTATAGCTGGTGACGGCTCCATATAGTTAAATTTTCTTGACTGGGATTTTAAACCCCATTCAATCAGTCATTATTGCATTTTGTTTTATTTTTGACATACAATACAGACCTGTCGAAAGTTTCACTCTGAGGATACGATGCTTGGCTGAGAGTGATTGAGGTATGGATACCAAATTGCCAAAAAATGGATATCAACTGCCAAAAAGCTATCAAGCTATCAAGCTATCAAACGAAAGGTCGACATGAGCTGACACTTCAAATTCGATACCTATGTGTTAAACTTTCGACAGGTCTGTACAGTACATGTAGTTTATAGTGTCATGAAATATATTGCTAACAAAACGGAGGAATGTCCAATATCACCAATGGGTTGGGTATAGATGTTGTCACCGATGTAGTTTATAGCGTCATGAAATATATTCCTAACAAAACGGAGGAATTTTCAATATCACCAATGGGTTGGGTATAGATGTTGTCACCCATGCAGTTTATAGCGTTATGAAATATATTGCAAACAAAACGGAGGAATTTTCAATATCACCAATGGGTTGGGTATAGATGTTGTCACCCATGCAGTTTATAGCGTTATGAAATATATTGCCAACAAAACGGAGGAATTTCCAATATTACCAGTGGGTTGTGTATAGATTTTGTTACCCATGTAGTTTATAGCGTCATGAAATATATTGCTAACAAAACGGAGGAATGTCCAATATCACCAATGGGTTGGGTATAGATGTTGTCACCCATGTAGTTTATAGCGTCATGAAATATATTGCTAACAAAACGGAGGAATGTCCAATATCACCAATGGGTTGGGTATAGATGTTGTCACCCATGTAGTTTATAGCGTCATGAAATATATTGCTAACAAAACGGAGGAATGTCCAATATCATCAATGGGTTGGATATAGATATTGTCACCCATTTAATTTATAGCGTCGTTAAATATATTGCTAACAAAACGGAGGAATGTCCAATATCACCAATGGGTTGGGTATAGATGCTGTCACCCATGTAGTTTATAGCGTCATGAAATATATTGCTAACAAGACGGAGGAATGTCCAATATCACCAATGGGTTGGGTATAGATGCTGTCACCCATGTAGTTTATAGCGTCATGAAATATATTGCTAACAAAACGGAGGAATGTCCAATATAACCAGTGGGATGGGTATAAATGTTGGTACCCATGTAGTTTATAGCGTCATGAATATATTGCTAACAAGACGGAGGAATGTCCAATATCACCAATGGGTTGGGTATAAATGGTGTCACCCATGTAGTTTATAGCGTCATGAAATATATTGCTAACAAAACGGAGGAATGTCCAATATAACCAGTGGGATGGGTATAATGTTGTACCCATGTAGTTTATAGCGTCATGAAATATATTGCTAACAATGGAGGACTGTCCAATATCACCAATGGGTTGGGTATAGACTGTCACCCATGTAGTTTATAGCGTCATGAAATATATTGCTAACAAAACGGAGGAATGTCCAATATCATCAATGGGTTGGATATAGATATTGTCACCCATGTAGTTTATAGCGTCATGAAATATATTGCTAACAAACGGAGGAATGTCCAATATCACCAATGGGTTGGGTATAGATGTGTCACCCATGTAGTTTATAGCGTCATGAAATATATTGCTAACAAAACGGAGGAATGTCCAATATACCAGTGGGATGGGTATAAATGTTGTACCCATGTAGTTTATAGCGTCATGAATATATTCTAACAAACGGAGGAATGTCCAATATCACCAATGGTTGGGTATAATGTTGTCACCCATGTAGTTTATAGCGTCATGAAATATATTCTAACAAAACGGAGGAATGTCCAATATCACCATGGGTTGGGTATAGATGTTGTCACCCATGTAGTTTATAGCGTCATGAAATATATTGCTAACAAAACGGAGGAATGTCCAATATCACCAATGGGTTGGGTATAGATGTTGTCACCCATGTAGTTTATAGCGTCATGAAATATATTGTTAACAAAAGGAGGAATGTCCAATATCACCAATGGGTTAGGTATAGATGTTGTCACCCATTTTCTAGTTATGTGAAATGAGTAATTTTTGTGTGTCCAATTTTTTGTTGTTCGAACGAAAATTCCATTTTCGTAAGGTGATAAATTCGTGGTTTTTGCTTAAGGTTTAGGTAATTCCCAATCTATATTACTTATATATTCCTATTTACAAAGGTGCATATAAATATGTGGTTCATGGTATGAACTTAAACAGCGAAAATTGTGAAAGAACAAAAATAATGATTTAACAGTTTTATTATAATTACATTTTATACTAGTTTTAATTTTACAGCACTAGACCAATTTTTATCTATTTCAATTTCATGGTTTTTTTTAGTAAAAAAAACACTGGTATCAACACAAATGTCTCACGTTTTAATTAATTTTCTGATTTCATTATAAATTCTCCAAACTCTTCTCAACTGATTAGTGTCTTTAAAACCGTGAGATGTAATAACGTTTATAAAACCTTTTTCAGATGGTTTGATTTTTTTAACCCGAAACTCATTATTTCCTAATAATTCAATTTTTAATTTATGTGCAACAATGCCTAAATACACATCGTCTAACCGAAACAGTTGTGTGTATTGAATTGCTATCTGCATATCAGTAATGACATCCAAAGACATAACGTATGAACCTGCGTTTATAAATGATGGGTAATTTTTAAAAGGATATTCTAAACGGGAAACGTACCATTTTAATTTCGGATTCCGAACTGGTAATGGAATCCGATAAACATTCCCCATGAATAAATGTTTCACTTCCTCCTTTGATAATTGTTTTAAATTTTTAACAAGATTTTCAGGCGATACAAAGTAATCGTCATCCACAAATAAGACGAAGGTAGCCTGTTTACAATAGGTGGTTATCCAGTTCAAAGCCCCGATAGCTTTCAAAGTGTTGTTATTATAATCATCATAAAAATCGTATTGTACCACATCATTGTATCTTTTACACTCCATGTTTGTATTTGATTCCACCGCCTTACTCTTTGATAACCCAACAACAAAAATCCGTCTTACAATAAACTCGTCTACGATAAGCTCTTTTCCCCATGTTTCTCTTATAACTCTTCGCCGTTCTAAATTCTGCGCAGCCGATTTAACCACAAATAAAATTAATTTGGATGCGTTTGATTCTAAGTTACACTTTTTATCACAATTTTTTATCACTTTATTCTTAAAAGTGTTAATTGGTTTATGAAATACTTTTCCTTCACTTTTGATATCTTTCACTAATTTAACCATATCAACATTTAACGGATAATTGAAATTGGCAAGGTTTCCCTCCTTCTTTTCGATTCCTTTCTCCTTTTTAAATTTGTTTTGCATTTTGATCGGAATAGCCGCTGTTGTGACACGAGTTTCTGCACTTTGCTGTGTAAAATTTTTCACTGTTACGTTTTCGGAAATATTAAAAACATTTTCGGGCTTGCAAGTACATTCAGTTGCACGAAATTGTCTAGAAAGTTCAATTTTTAAATTTAAATATAATATCGTGATTCCAATTAAAAAGCATATACATTCTTTCGATTTGCATTTAAATATATATCGAATATTCCGCATTTTACATGTGTGTTAACAACTCAGCCGGTTGTCAGCAACTGCACTCATATAACATACACGTAATTCTATTTTCTTATATAGGCAAACAACATTGACCTAAAATCAGAATATTCATAGAGGATGATCTACCCTATACATGGGTAGTGTTAGGATTCGCATTTAATTCATAAACAATACATGATAGACAAAATAAACACAAGTTTTCCCTATACGTAGATGTAATGGTCTATAATAAATATTGAAATTTAAAGTCAAGCAGACAGCTCAATGTTGTTTGCTTAAACAAACATATTAAGTTACACAGGTAAATGTAATCAATAGCCACTGGTATTTGTTATTTGTTATAAATAATGCACAAACTTTAAAGAAAGTCCAAAAGGTTAATCAATAAATGAAAAAATACAAGGGAAAAAATGCAAATAAATGCAGTATAATGCAAGAAAATAAATAACGTGAAAAAGGGGTAAAAACTCGAATTATTAAAAGTGTCATTCCTAAAGTATTTATAACATGACAACAATCAGAAAATTCAAAAATTTCAAATTCGAAAAAGCGTTATAACGGGAATTAAACCCGGAGGAAATGCTTTATAAAAGAGTAATTACGCAAAGAAATGCGCAACAACGTATACGAAAGGCGTCAAACGTGACAGAAATGCGTTAAAAACACGACAGAAAGGGTTAAGAACACAACAGAAAGACGTGACAACACCAAAATGTCGTTATTGTGCAAAAAAGTTTAATAACGAGAGAAGACGTTATAACACGACAAAATACGTTATAGCACGAAAGAATTGAGTTATAACGTAAAATTGCGTTATAGCGCGAACGAAATGCGTGATAACAAGGAAGAAAAGATCTATTGTTTGAAAAAAATGTATTATAACGCATAAAAACGTTATAACGCGAAAGAAATGTGTAATAACTCGAATAAAGGTGTAACAACGCAAATTAATTAATGATAATGCGTTATTGCCTTTTTAATTTGCGTTATGATGCCTTTTTTTATTAGCTTGATAGCGGGATTTTTTGCCGCTTTTCTTTTTCACTCTTACCCTTTTGAAGTATTACGCTTTTCTTTTTTGCTTTTAATTTACGTTATTGTGCACTCCTTTAGTAAGCGTTATTGCGGCTTTCCTTTCTTTCGCGTTATGACACCTTCCACTCCAATAATCAAGCCTTTTAATTCGTGTTATTACACCTTTCGTTCTCGTTATTACGTCTTTCATTTGCGTTATAACGCTTGTCGTTCTCGTTATTACAACCTTTAATTCGCATTATAACACCTTACATTCGCATATTTGCATTATTTCGCTTTTTATTGTTTAAAAACCATGAAACTAATAGTCTATCGTAGTTGTATCTGCATCACGTGATGCATGTACATTTATCTGCTGGAATTTCTTTCCCATGGTTCAATTTATATACAAAACATACATTTTATACCATAGACAACTTTATATAAATGTAATTTAAAGCTGATTTGTATTATGATAAATCTTATATAGTTGTTTTGAAAAAAAGCAAACAATATAAGACTACATCAGTTTAATAATGTGAAAAGACATTTATATAACGGATTTTAGTACTTTAGTTTCAAAGTTTTTTATGTTAGGTGAATTATGTAAACACAGTAAGGAGTCCATTATAGTAGCATTTAAGGGCTTTTGTAACAATATAATAAAATAAACAAAAAATATAAGACCACAATCCAAAAGTAAAGTAAAAAATTTAAAAACTGGCAAATTAAGATGAAAACACTAGAAAAGTGAGGCCATGTACTTCGGAAAGGTAAGCAGCTCCTGTTTAGCAAGCTACATACGCCAGGTATGAAATTAAAAACAAAGGTAAAATGAAACTATAAGGTGTCAAACATATCCACGGAATTTTTTGACACAGAGACATTTAAAACAAACATACTAATCCATGTCCGAATCACAATCCAGAAGCATAGTAAAAACTTTGGAACTGACAAGTTAGGTTAGACAGTTGAACTTCCAACAGGGATGTGGGACGGGGTGCTCCAGAAGGGTAAGCATTTCCTGTTTAGCTAACTACACCCGCCACGTGTGTAATCAAAATTGTGTGAAAGGAACATAAAACAATTGGACCTCACAACATTGTGAAAATGGCCGTAGAACTATTTTAATGCATTAGGTTAACACTTTTTTGTAAGCAGCTTGCTTCGTTGTATGAAATTCTCGTAGTGGGAATTAGCTCTACCGTAGCATATTAAATGTGAAAAAATACACTTTTGACAGGTCCGTTCTCTAGATTCTTTGTATTCATTCATGTTGATAGACGTTAACTAATATTATAAGTAAATGAATGTTAATGAATTATTTAGTATTTTTAAACATACATTCTTCTTGCTAAACGTTACCTAGTATTGTATACATACATTTTCATAAGTAATTGAAAGATGATAAATTAATTAGTATTTTAAACAATGAATTAAATATAAACACTTATAAGTATACCGCACGTCCTTAAATTGAAAACTTATTGAGTTTATTTGTCATATCTGTTCAAAGAATTACAGGTCATTTTTCGTCATGTTTTACAAGGAATCTAATCAAATCGACAATACCGTCATGATTTTGAGTTGTTTATCTTACAATAAACATTCTTTTGCATATTTTTTAAAGTACAGACCTGTCGTAAGTTTAACACAAAACTAACGAGTATGTATTTTTTATTTGTTAAAAAGCATTTTGTATGCTTACTGAAATAAAGATATTGAATAGCAAACATTATTGACTTGTCCGTTTGACCTATAATTTATTCAATTTATTATAGACTAGTATATTTATATATAGGGAACATATGTGTTTATGTCATCTATATTAAAAGCAAATATAACCATGTATTGTGTTGATCGTCGTATATGAATAGTTTGAATAAAAGGTCAAGCAGGCAGGTCGATGTTGTCTCCCTTCAGCAGTAATTCATTGTTTCGGAGATCAATTAAGATATAAAATATCGATTAAATGACATTTGATCTCTGGAATATAAAAAAATGTATATAATTCCATATTATACCAGTTTTAATTTTTACAGCACTAGACGGCCGTTTCGGAATACAATTCCTCATATATCATACTTCTATAAGCTAGATCATAGTTTTTTAAACAGAAAGCTATCATTTCCATTGTATCTATTTGTCAATCAAAATTTGATTCGTATATTAGAAATAATCACCGGTAATATCTTATCTTGATAAAAAAACTACATTGATTCTGCAAGAATGCAATACATTCCTCGATAAAGAACACCTGGAAAAGGTTTCACAATCACTCCTTAACCAAGATATGGCAAATTTTGACAATATATTTGCTACTACCAGCACTAAGTTTTATCAAAATTAATAAGCTCAATGTTGTCTTCAATATGGCAATTAAATTTTATGTATTTTTTCAAACTAGCTATTTCAGTAATTTTTTTATCTTAAAACCATATTTGAAGGAAAATCTCAGCAAAGAAATGTTTATGAAACTGGAGCCGATTTAGATTTAATTAGCATGTTGTGTTATTCCATAATGTCTTTATCATTTAAGGTTTTGATTTTCTATCCATTACCGTCTCGTTATTCTATTTTTTAATTTTCAATTGTCGTCTTTTTTATTATTTTATTATTATGATATTTCAATGCACGTGTTTTTTCTAAAAGTCCTTAATTACGGATTAGCGTCTCTTACCGACAAGGCTCGAACCCCACTCGGGACAAACCCTTGTGAGTACTTCATTACGCTTTCCGAATGTCGCGATGGTTTTCTTGGGCACCCCGGTTTCCTCAAGCGCGTCTGTGTGTGCGTGCGTGTGTGTGTACGTTATCTCCTTAATCTATTTAAGGTCTAGGTATCTTTCTCTAAAATAATTTATGTTTTTCTGTCTCATCTGTCTTGCTTATAATTTTTTGATTATCTAAATGAAATATTTAAATTCATAAAATTAAAAATATTGACGCATGATCTCATTACATATAAGTATCAACCACTAGCAGCATCAGTAAATTTCTCAATTCTTTTGCCTCAGGTGTAATGTTTCCGCGTGCAGATGACGATAAGCACGTGGAGTTGAGGATACGTACGTAGAGGTGAAGATAGAAATTTCTACCAACATTTTTCCAAATGGAAATCTTGATCTCAAACATAGGAAGATGGAAGATAGAGAATTCTACCATCGTTTTTTTCAAGTGGAAGATAAGGTAAAACTAGCTGCTCGTTCTGTACTTATTCGTTAGCTCATTGAAGTTTTGCACTTTCGTCAGGACTTAACTATAGTTAACTATCATACAATAACAACATAATAGTTATTGGTTTGACCCAGATCACTTTTCTATCAAGATTTATATGTTATCTTATCTACTTGTGTAATTTTTGCTACAACGGTAGCACAGTCAGTATAGTGCTAATTTCGTATGTGGGATATCATTGGTTCAAACCTAGGTCGTGTCTGACCAAAAGTTGGAAACTGTTCTTTCTCCAACCACGTGGTATTAGGAAATAAATGTTACGCGGTCCTTTCCATTAGACATAAAAACGACAGAATCCATTTCTGTCACTTCACCTATAGCTGGTGACGGCTTCATATAGATAATTTTTTTGACTGGGATTTTAAACCCAATTCAATCATTCATTATTGCATTGTTCTTTTTTGACATTCAATACAGACCTGTCGAAAGTTTCACTCTGAGGTTACGATGCTTGGCTGAGAGTGATTGAGGTATGGATACCAAGTGGCCGAAAAATGGATATCAACTGCTGAAAAGCTATCAAGCTATCAAACGAAAGGTCGACATGAGCTGTCACTTCAAATTCGTTAGCAATGTGTTAAACTTTCGTCAGGTCTGTACAGTACATGTAGTTTATAGCGTCATGAAATATATTGCTAACAAAACGGAGGCATGTTCAATATCACCAATGGGTTGAGTATAGATGTTGTCACCCATGTAGTTTACAGCGTCATGAAATATATTGCTAACAATATGGAGGAATGTCCAATATCACCAATGGGTTCGGTATAGATGTTGTCACCCATTATCTAGTTATGTGAAATGAGTAATTTTTGTGGTATCCAATTTTTCTTGTTTGAAAGAAAATTTCATTTTCATAAGGTGATAAATTCGTGATTATTGCTTAAAGAGTACCTGTAACGAATTTTTTTATTTTATATTTGTGTTAAATGCCATTTTAATATCACAATATCGGAAAACCGCATCAAAATTGATGACCAAGTAAGAAAGTTATAGCGGTTTGAAGGCCTTGAATTTGACCTTTTCTGGGTAGCTGTAAGTGAAACGACCCATATCGAGGCTGATCCGTGTGTGACGTCATTTAAGTAACCTTTGTAGTAACTAACATGGTGGACAGTAATAATAATGCTGATGAAGCGACGTATAATATGATAAATAGGCAAAACTTTAACGACTCTGACGTGCACCTGTGTATGTGATATGATTCGTAATTATTTTGGGAAGAAATAGAAAACCTTACAATTGATAAAAATGGCGTTTGGTTGTATTTATTCCATCCAGAAACAGACCGCGAGAATGCGATCAAACTGAGTTCTGAATGTTAGCCTAGACATTACCAAAAACATGAGACGAGTATTATTTATTAAATATACGAACAATAATTGTCACTTGTTAAAATTTTAAAATACATTAAATTTTAATATGAAATCATACAGAACCTGCTACAGACAGCACACCCTGCAAAATTTTCAACCTAACATCGGTGAACGTGGCACTAGTTTCAAATACAACACAAGCAGTCGTTCACGCAATTAATTTTTTTTACTAAGTTAACTTATTGACAAAAGTTCTGAGTATGTTTAAATCAAAAACAAACATACTTATCCATTTCCGAATCACAATCCAGAAGCAAAGTAAAAACTTTGGAACTGACAAGTTAGGTTAGACACGTGAACCTCCACCAGGGAAGTGAGGCCGGGTGCTCCGGAAGGGTAAGCACCTCCTGTTTAGCTAGCTACACCCGTCACGTGTGTAATCAAAATTGTGTGAAAGGAACATGGAACTATGAGACGTCAAATATATCCAAGGCAATCCTGGACACAGAGACATCAAACTTATCAACAATACTGTGATGACGGCCATAAAACTTTTTGAGGGCCTTGATAAGCCTAGGCTTGCAATATCCCTGAGTCAACAATTTATTTGCAAGCAGCCTACTTCGTTGTACAAAGTCCCCGTAGTGGGAACAAGCTCTACCATAGCGTATTAATTGGGAAACAAATACACCATAAGCAGGAGAAGCAGGTATATTGCTGCATAAAAAAGGAAAGTTGACAATAGAAAAATTGAAGTCATCATTAATACAGTTATTAAGTGTCAATAATGTTAAAGAGCTTTGTAATTTTGGTATGTTCTTAAGAAAATCATTTTCACTGCGTTCTAACCAGCAATCTTAATCATATTGTACTATTCTCCTTGTTATGATATGATATATAGCATATTTTGTAAAATACTGTACATTTTGTACCAATGTTTACATGTTTTAGATACAATGTACACTGATGGATATTAATATTCAAAGTAATAAATAAATAAATAAATAAATGAATAAATAAATAAATAAATAAATGTTATGTTGATACTTTTAAGTCCAAAACGAGCCCAGATTCCCATACAATGTATTTTTAAAGGCCAATTTTTCCCGATAATGGAAAAGAAAAAGGAAAACTAGAAACTTGATAAAAGTTAATGCTGTAATTAAATTCATACATACATTTAAAAATACCCGTCTGGTCGCCTGTGTTCAAATGTTCTGATGTACCATTATTTATTTATTTATTTATTTATTTGTTAAAAATTTTAAAAATTATTTATTTATTTATTTATTTATTTATTTATTTATTTATTTATTTATTTATTTATTTATTTATGAAACATTAAAAATTAAATGACCGGTGGTAAAATTTTATTTAAAATGTTATTTTTCAAAATTAGATAATATTGTCAGTTATCAGTCCATTCATACTCCCGTTACTCTAGTTTTTTTTATACATAATCATCTTTTCACAATCAGTTTACCGATGTGAAATACTAAATCCAAGACAACATCAAACGATTCAGATAGTATATTTACAGGTGATAAAATTACCTGTCAATCAATTTTGTAAATTGTAAGAAACACATAAGGTACGGGTCTCAATCTAAGGAATGTCTAATAAAAAAAATTTATCAAGGTGGACTAATAATAATTTGCTTAATTATTGGTAGGTGTCATTCGGATGTAAATTCCACTCCATGAAAAGAACTTATTCGTGAAATATAAAAACAATTTTAAGCTGGTTCATTATATAAGTAATGTAGATAAATAGTATTCTGTGGGGTCTGCTTACTTAAATGACGTCCCTGCATGGGGTCCCCAAAACCGAGCTTTTTAATTTGGATTAACGGGAGGTGTATTTCAAACTCGCCGATATCTTCCTTATTTCGGCATGGATTTTTATGAAATTTTTGCATTATGTCATATTTCAGTATGGAGCATAACATATGTAAAAATACAAAAACCGTTACAGGTACTCTTTAATGTTTAGGGTAAAAACTTCCCAATCTATATTACTTATATATTCCTATTTACACAGGTGCTTAATCATTCGTGGTTCATGGTATGAACTTAAACAGCGAAAATTGTGACACAACAAAAATAATGATTTAACAGTTTTACCGGTTTTATAACAATTTTATCTATTTCACATTGACATCAACACAAACGTCTCACGTTCTGTTTAATTTTCTGATTTCATTATGAATTCTCCAAACTCTTTTCAACTGATAAATGTCTTTAAAACCGTGAGATGTAATGACGTTTACAAAACCTTTTTCATAGGGTTGGATTTTTTTAACCCGAAACTCATTATTTTCTAATAATTCAATTTTTAATTTATGTGCAACAATGCCTAAATACACATCATCTAACCGAAACAGCTGTGTGTATTGAATTGCTATCTGCATATCAGTAATGACATCCAAAGACATAACGTATGAACCTGCATTTATAAATGATGGATAATTTTTAAAAGGGTACTCCAAACGAGAAACGTACCATTTTAGTTCCGGATTCCGTACTGGTGATGGAAATCGATAAACATTCCCCATGTATAAATGTTTTACTTTCTCCTCTGATAATTGTTTTAAATTTTTAACTAGATTTTGAGGCGATACAAAGTAATCGTCATCCACAAATAAGACGAAGGTAGCCCGTTTACAATAGGTGGTTATCCAGTTTATAGCTCCGATGGTTTTCAAAGTGTTGTTATAATACTGATCATAAAAATCGTATTGTACCACATCACCATATCTTTTGCACTCCATGTTTGTATTTGATTCCACCGCCTTAGTCTTTGATAACCCAACAACAAAAATCCGTCGAATATTAAACTCATATATGATAAGCTCTTTCCCCCATGTTTCTCTTATAACTCTTCGCCGTTCCAAATTCTGTGCCGCCGATTTAACTACAAATAAAATTAATTTGGATGCGTTTGACTCTAAGTTACACTTTTTATCACAATTTTTTATCACTTTATTCTTAAAAATGTTATTTGGTTTATGAAAAACTTTTTCTTTACTTTTGATATCTTTCACTAATTTTACCATATCAACATTTAATGGATAATTGAAATCGGCAAGCTCTCCCTCTTTCTTTTCGATTCCTTTCTCCGTTTTCTTTTGTATTATGACACAAGTAGCTGCTGTTGTGACACGAGTTTCTGTACTTTGCTGTGTAAAATTTTTCACTGTTACGTTTTCGGGAATATTAAAAATATTTTCCTTCTTGCAAGTACATTCAGTTGCACGAAATTGTCTAGAAAGTTCAATTTTCAAATTTAAATATAATATCGTGACTCCAATAAAAAAACATATCCATTTTAAATAATCTTTGGATTTGCTTTTAAATATATATCGAATATTCCGCATTTTACATGTGTGTTAACAACTCAGCTGGTTGTCAGCAACTGCACTTATACAACATACACGCAATTCTATTTTCTTATATAGGCAAACAACATTGACCTGAAATCAGAATATTCATTGAGGATGATATACCCTATACATGGGTAGTGTTAGAATTTGCATTTAATTCATAAACAATACATGATAGACAAAATAAATACATGTTTACCCATACATAGATGTAATGGTCTATAATAAATATTGAAATTAAAGACGAAGGTTGTTTCCTTAAAGAAACATATTAAGTTACACAGGTAAATGTAATCAATAGCCACTGATATTTATCATATGTTATAAATAATACACAAACTTTAAAGAAAGCCCATTAGGTTCATCAATAAATAAAAAAAATACAAGGCGTATAAAATGCAAATAAATGCGTTATAATACAAAAAATTAATAACGTGAAAAAAAGGTTAAACGCGAATTAAAAGTGTCATGACGGAAATATTTATAATATGTCAACATTCACAAAATTCAAAAAATTAAAATTCGAAAAAAGGCGTAATAACGCGAATAAACGCGACATAAAGTCGTTATAACGCGAATTAAAAGTCTAAATAACGCGGAAGTGTTATAACGCCTAAGAAATGCCTAATAATGCAAAAGAAATGTTTAATAACGCGAAAGAAAGGTTTAATAATGCGAAAGAAAGAATGACTGTATAACACGAAAAGTTGCGTTATAGCACGACAGAAATATGTGATGGATAAATGAAAGCCGTTATAACACGAAAGAAGTTTGCAATAACTCGAAAGAAAGGTGTAATAAAACAAACTAACTCGCTTTCGAATGTCTTTTTTCGTTCCGGCGTTATTATACCTTTCTTTTGCATTATTGACCTTTTTGCGTTATTACGCCACGTTATTACGTGATAAATCCTTTTCATTCGCGTTATAACGCCTTTTCTTCTCGTTATTGCGTCTTTATTACGCGTTAGTACGCTTTATTTGCGATATAACACCTTTCATTTGCATTATTACGCATTACATTCGCATTATTACTCCTTTTAACCCGCGTTATAACGCATTTCGTTCTCGTTATTGCGCCTTTCTTTCGCGTCATTACGGTTTTTTTTAATTTTAAAATGCATGAACCTCAGAGTCTATCGTAGTTTTTCGATTACATATATCTGGCTCGATCTTTCTTTACAATGGTACAATTTGTATACAAAACATATATTTTATACCATAGACGACTTTATATAAAATTGTTATTTAAAGCCGATTTTTATTATGATAAATTGAACTAGTAGTTTTGAAAAAAAATATAAGATTTTATCAGTTGCAAAAAGATATTTTTATAACGGATTTTATGTACGTGTATTGTAATGGTTATCTATTGAGTATGATCACTGGCCCCAGTTTTACAATCATTCTTTAACTACGATTTCCTTTAATTTAAATCTATCGAAATTCCAAATCTTTATGATTTTATTTATTTTTAAAATATTTTGAAATTTAAGGTGACATTTTGAAGATCACCTCTAACTTGGAACCTTTGTATTACTTTTTTTTTCAAAAAAGTTTCGAAAAAAATAATACCAAAATTTGTTAAATTTAATTGTAAAAGGAAAATATCGGTTAAAATGTTATTGTGAAATTGGGACTAGGTACAATAACCAACAGAAAATGGAATAGTATTGATATATAGATTTAAATGACCCCGGTACCAAACCGTGTTAAGATTAATCACAAGATTCACGAATACCACAATAATATAACATAATATTTATAGATTTTAATGTAAATATTATGTATATTTAATTTGGTTGAATGATAGGCATTGCAGCGTGACCAGTGATCGGTTTTGAAGATGCCTTTTGTATGTTAGGTCAATTATATGAAGACAGTTAGATGTCAATTATAGTAGCATTTATGCAATTTTGCAACAATATAATAAAGCATACAAAAAATCAAATCACAGTCCAAAGGCAAAGTAAAAACTTTGAAGACTGGCAAATTAAGTTAAAAACATGAACACATTCACAAGAAAATTGGGGAAGCGTTCTTTTTGCGCCTTATACTTATTTTTAGAGGTATCATTTCCGCCACTAATTTAAATTTCTGGTATTTCAATTCCGCCAGAATCTGGAGGTCTTCAGTGCCTGTCTACCTGTAAGAGTAATTCATGTTATAAATGTTGATAGGTACAAGTGTTTCAAACTTCAGATAGCTCCGAAGTACAAATAAAGCTGCAGTCAATGTCAGGATTCCACATAACTCCGAGAATGAAAAGTTTGTCGTAAAATATCGTTGAAATCAGTCGCCGAGTCTATGTGTGTATGATGAGCTATAAGTTTCACCTGTTGATATGATTATGGATTGTATATTCACAGTATATCTCGAAATATTTAATTTTTATGCCGAGTGATTTTAAATTGTGGATTTTATCTATATGTCCCCAGCTCGGATAAAGGACGAGGGAAGCCAACATTATCATGCGTTCATATCTCCATTGCACTCTCAATAAAGTAAGGCAGTTGGGTACCAAAGGACTAAGGGTTGGCGGAAATGATTTACCGGCGCAAAAAGGTTTTTGCAGAAACGGACGCTAAAATGTCACAAACGGATTTCATCCGAAAAGTGAGGCCTGGTGCTCCGGAAAGGTAAGCACTTCCTATTAAGTAACCTACACCCGCCACTTGTGAAATCGAAATTGAAAATGAAGGGAGCATGGACTGTAGGACATCAAATATATCCAGGTTCATTTTAGACACAATAATCAACATCAACAATATTGTGGTGACTGTCACAAAACTTTGAGAGCCCTGATTAGACTAGGCTTGCAATATCCCTGAGTCAACAGTTTATTTGTAAGCTTGCTTCTATTTATATAAAGTTCCCGTTGTGGAACAGGCTCTACTGTAGCGTACCAAATGTGAAACAAATACACCATAAGCAGGTGAAACAGGTATATTGCTGCACAAAAAGTAAATAAAAATAAAACATTCAAAATCATCATATTTGTCATACCGCTTCAAATGTAGCCGTGGTTGCGCTACGATCGATTGAGGTTTTAAGGTCTAAATATGAAGAAGAACTTGAAGAATCAGTCCTATCTTAAAGTTCTCTAGGATAGATGTCATTCACATTGTCTCTCAAAATTTAGGATTATTTAGAGATAGAACGTCAATTATATTTTCAAATGGTACGTATATGCCAATACTAATGCCATTTAAAATTGCCTATTTCGTTACTTTGTGTGCCTCATTGTATATTTAAAATTTTCAAAACACTTTTAAAAAGGACGTGTGATAAAAAATAAGACACTGAACACTCCCTACTAATGGGTCGAAGGAATTTATCATCCATTAATCTTATTATTACCTTGCATTGCATGGAATTACTTGCTTACTCGGGGGATCGTTTATGACCCCCCCCCCCCCATCCCAAGTAAAGTTCTACGTTCTGATTACTATTTCTTCGTGAATCGTACCAAACAATATTCTTTAACTTGCACGTAAGTGGAAGGTTGTGGGTTCATACCCCGGTCGCGTCTGACCAAAGCCTTAAAAGTGGGTAGTGACTGTTCTTTCGCCAAACACTCGACATTACGAAATGAAAGTCACGGCTCTTTCGGATGGGAACTTAAAATAAACGAGGTCCCGTGTCACGATGGGCTTGGCACGCTAAAGAACCTTGCTGTATAATGCCATAAGCGCAACGCACATGCAACATTTCTGCACTTTTTCCTATAGCTGGCGACGTCTCGATATAAGTGAAATATTCTTCACTGGGACGTTAAACCCCATTACTCAACTCAACTCTTTAACTAGCGCCTTTGAAGTATACTTCTATTATTCAACTTATAATTTGTATAAGTCAATAAATTAAAGACAATTCATGAATTTACAATAAATTACTATCGAGAAGATTTTATTGTTCAGAATCAGAGACTAATTAAATGCAATTGAAAAGTTTAAACCATTTAAGTTGTTTTAAATTTTTCCCCGACTTTATTTTTCTCTGTATGACACAATAGAAAAAACCGTATACATGTTTAATTGTATTATAGCATTACATTCAATTAAATATTATTCATTCATTTGTATGGATTTTTTGTTGAAAAAATAGGATAACTTTCAATTTTTTTTTATCAACTTTTCTTTTCTTTACAGCATTATATTATATTTTTTCCTGCTTAAGTTGTATTTGTTTCGCATTTTATACGTATAGGTAAACAACTTTGACCTGTCCGTTTGACGTTTCATTAGGAATATTCATATAGGAGGGTCCACCCAATACATAGGTAGCATTAGGATTCGCAGTTAATACATATACACATTGCCCATGATTAGTGTTCACATCATTTAGACGAAGTTTACACGCGTGATCCCTATTCTTAAATTAACTCGTCCATAATGAATATTTAAATCAAAGGTCAAGCGGACAGGTCAATGCTGTTTACCTATATAGTAAAGCTTCTTCCTCCTACTACGGGATTTTATACAACAAAGCAAGCTGCTTACAATTACAGCGAGGGGTATTGCAAGCCTACTAGTAGGCTAATTTCTGTCCTTAAGTAGATTTATGGGCGTCATCACAGTTTTGTTGATAAGCATGGTGTATCTGTTTCTAAACTGATATATTAGATATTGTTTAATCTCGATTTTGAAAATGTATAAGAGAAAAAATTAAAAAGGGGCCGCGGTTATGCTATGTGACGGTAACTTTAAGCACTTGGGTTAGTATTATAACGTTATTGAAAAAAAAACCTTACGGACATAGAAATCATTCTATATGTACAATACAAACCTGTCCAATGTTAAACACTGAGCTATCGAAAAGGACTCGAAATCCGGCTGTCACGTGACCAAGATTTGGACAGTTAGTGGCCGAAAAAAAATTACCGAGAGTTAGATAACAGCTGCCGAAAATCTCCAGAGATGAAGTTTAAACAGGGGGTGTTTACCCTTCCGGAGCACCCGGCCTCAATTCCCTGGTGGAAGTTCACGTGTCTAACCTAACTTGTCAATTCTAAAGTTTTTACTCCGCTTCTGGATTGTGATTCGGACATGGATTAGTATGTTTGTTTTTGATTTAGAGAGCCAAGATGAGCTGTTGATGCGGTATTTATTTGTTAGCTAAGTGTTAAACTTTCGACAGGTCCGTACTGTAGATTCTTTTGTATTCATTTAAAATATGATATTTGACAATGAATGTTAATGAATTATGTAGTATTTTTAAACATACATTCTTCTTGCTAAACGTTAACTAATGTTGTATACATACATTTTCATAAGATAAATTATTTACTATTTTAAACAATTAAGTTTAAATATAAACACTTGTAACTATACCACACGTCCTTAATTTTTTAAATTTAAAACTTATTGAGTTTAAGATATCGATTCAAATAAATACAGGTATGGTGTATATTCATTTTCGACGTGTTTTACCAAGAATCCAATCAACTAGACGACAACGTCATGATTTTGAGTTATTTATCTTTTGATAAACATAGTTAAGATGGTTTTCTTTTGTATAATTTGTATACAGTATAGAGCCCTGTCTAAAGTTTAACACAAAACTAACGTTAAAGTACCACATAGACAGTTCATCTCGACCCCTTTTTAGTTAGGTCTCGCCAGGTTTCGGCAGTTGTTATCTCTCAGCATCTTTTCTGTCACTAACTATCATTATCTTGGCAGCTAAGCAGCCAGATTTTTTTTACATCTTTTTATCAGATGTGTAAAACTTTCGACATGTCTGTATTGTTTGTTCTGTCAAATCTTTGACTCTATCTGATAAAAAAAATCGAATATACCGCGTGACCTTAACTGAACCTGATAACAAACCTAATTGTCACCAAACTAAATACTTTCATATTAAATTCTATGTTAGTTCCTGTTTTAACAACTTTGTGTAATATTTACGCCGTAGTATTTTATAATCAGACATTGATACATTTCAGACATTGGTGTAAACAATGAATACTAATCTACATAGAGTCATGACTGGATTCATTCTATTTTGTAAGTAACATATATAATAATTTTTATGAATAATTTATGCGTTATTTGGACGTTCTTCATTTTAAAGTTTGAAAATTTACATTTAGGACCTTTTGAAAGTGTTATACTCATTTTTATGGCACCAAATACTCAGCTAATCCCAGTACCTCGTTATCTATATCTCGACAGGTTTTCGTCAGCAGACTTCGTTTTTTGACCACTGACTCACCATCTCTCAACTATATCTCGGCCACTCGACAGTCCATTTTTTACCCCGTTAACTCATAAACTATAAACTCGACAGGCCTGTATTGGGAATGGTCCTTATTAATAATGTCCCCAAAGTGAAGTTTGGCATAATGATGTATGTGATATTTGTTTGTTTTAAATTTATTTTGTTGAGTTTGATTAATATACATTTACTTTGTTTATTTTTTATCTATAAAACTCTGACACAAAATGTTATTATAGGAGTACAATTACCTTTGCCAGGGGGCGTAGGTGAGCACGTTAGTAAATTACGCACTGTAAACGTGAAAAATGCGCCGCTTTTTCTAGTGGGCATGCTACTCCAGGAAATTTTGAAAAATACAACAAAAACGGTGTGTTTTCCATGAATTTTTACCCTTATCTGCAAATTTTTTCGACTAAACTTCAAAACGAAATTTAAACGACCACTGAATTGGACATTGATTCATATGCATAAATCGTCTTGTTCATTATGATAGTTTCAGTGCCGAGGGTTAAATTTTGTGTTGCTTTCAAGTTTTAAAATATAGCTGTCATATAATTATTTTTAACATTTTTGAATATGATATTTGACAAAATTAACTTCCGCACGGGCGTATACATGTGCGTATGCTCAGCTACACCCTTGATAGTTAAAGTGATCACACTCCAGGCCGTATACGCGTTACGTCATGCGTTGGCTGATATGACCTGGACAGCAATGGGAAATGCATGTCGTGCTTTAACTAATTTTAAGAATTTAAAAAAAATACTTTTAAAGTGATATACCGGTAGAACTTTCAAGCAAACTAGTCATTCAGTTTAATTTGCACGACAATAAAAGTTGCAGCACTATACAGACAATTTATAAACAATCCAACTGTTAGGTCACGTCTAAACGCGATGTCATTCACTTTGCATGACAATAGAAGTTACAGAACTATTAATGCCATTTCTAGACATTTCAATGGTTGTATGAATAAAAACAGAATTTCTTAATCCAGACAGCAACTTTAATACAAACACCGAAAGAATGAATATAATTTTAACCGGTTCTTGACGGTAGTTTTATAATGTGGGTTTAATAGTTTTTGTTCAATTAAATATTTTCTTTCCGTTTTTTCATTTAAGATATTTCCGAGTAGAGCGTACAACTAAAATGTGGAATAAAACATATATGTGATTAAAATAATGAATAATTCTTTTAAAAATCTAATCTTGGTGATCGTCAGTTTCAGTGGTAAGTATACAAACAATTGAGATATGATTTATATACATGTGTACTTATCACAGGGGTTTTTTTTTTTTTTTTTTTTTTTTTTTTTTTTTTTTTTGGTTTTTTTTTGTAATGTTGTTTAACGTAGCATCAGTAGTTTAAGATATTGGCGACCATAGCATGTTTATTAACCCCAGGCCTAATCAATGTAATGAACAAGTTCGTGTATATATATGCGATATGTGTATGTATTGTGATGACCTGTCTTGTACTTTAAGGCGCCAACTAAGAGTCAGCACTCAGCGCTGAGTCAACTAAGTGGCATCTGCTACAAGAGTTTTGATTTCTAATGTTTGTAAAGAAAGTTTTGAATAAGAACTAGCATAATTTAGTGACAAGCTGGAACAGTGATTGGGCAATTGACGGATCGCCGGTCACGCCCACTATGTTCCGACAAAGGGTCGACATGCTTGAATTACACGCAAAAAAGAATGAAAACTCGGCCTGAATTGTGCGGTTTAATGACGTCACTGACACTAGTACGTCATTAGTTGCCGTGACGCTGCTGTGGTACCGTGATGGCGACCAGTGTCGGAACATTGTGGGCGTGGTCGGCGATACGTCAATTAGCCTTGAATTTCTCTCTTTCAATTTGTAAAATCATTGGCCAATGGTTATATTAGTTTTCGGATAAGGGACTAGTATTGAAAAAAATTTAGTTCAATTATTTCAGAATCCAACGAGAGTTATAAACAGGAATTTAGCATTACATTTTTCACTTATAAGTATCTTAAATTGTGGTTAAAGAGAGTTGCGAATAAGGTTATAATATTGGAATGTGTTTATCATTTTTATAGAATAACTGACCGACGAGAAACGATCGAGTGAGGGTTGAAGCATTGGGGAACAAGCATTGACTTTCTATTTTTTTTTTTATTATTATTTTAGAATGATTGGCCAATGAGTATATATGCATTGGCCAAATAGAGTTGCGAATAGGGAATTGTCTTTGACGTTTGATCATTTCGTATTTGTAGAACCAATGGTCTTCGGTAGTTACGAGTAATGATCTAGAATCAAAAATAAACATACTAATCCATATCCGAATCACAATCCAGAAGCAAAGTAAAAACTTTGGAACTGACAAGTTAGGTTATACACGTGAACTTCCATCAGGGAAGTCAAGCGGGGTGCTCCGGAAGGGTAAGCACCTCCTGTTTAGCTAGCTACACCCGCAACGTGTGTAATCAAAATTGTGTGAAAGGAACATGGAACTATGAGACGTTAAAAATATCCAGGGCAATCCTGGACACAGAGACATCAAACTTGTCAACAATACTGTGATGACGGTCATATCTAGAACTGATTTATCTTTTTTGTATTTTGTCAACAAGAATAGGGAGCTTTCTATCTTTGACCACCGAAAGTTGTGAACATTGCATTTCATTTCTCCTACTTATGGTGTATTTGTTTCACAGTTAATACTACAGTCAGACCTGTCTATAAAGGTCACCCAAGGGAACCAGTTAAAGTGGCATATATGAGCAAGTAGCATATACATACAGGTTTAAATAATATGAATAAAGAACAATTGGGATATAATTTGACTGGCCTTTATGGGCAGGTGACCCTTATATAGAGGTGGCAGGTTGGACTGTATATGATAGAATCCCCCCATAGGAACTTAATACACCTCAGCAAGCTGTTTACAAAATATCGTTGAGTGAAATATTACAAGCCTATATTTATCAGTCTTCTTAAAACGTTTCATGGCGGCCATCACAATATTTTGGACAAGTATGATGCCTCTGTATCTAAAACTATCTTGAATACATTTCACTTTTATTGTTCCGTGCTCCTTTCATTTTCAATTTTGATTTTACACGCGGCGAATGAAGTTTAGGCAGACAGACGTTTCTTAACTTCCGGAGCATCCGGCCTCATGTGTTTAATTTATCAGATTTTAAATTTTAAAGGGGGTGGTTTTGAACATGGATTGGAATGCTCGTATGCTCGTGATTTTTTCACCTAAAATAAAAACGCCAAAACACCAATAATAACAATTCTATACTCTCTAATTGTAGTTTTAGAAGAGTCAACACCTTTGAATCATTTAGTTTGTGAAAAAAGTCAAACTTCTATAAACTGTCAGTATGGTCACTATGTCAATATTGTGTCAGCAAAATGGGGACGAGATGACAACAGCACATGTGGTCCGAGTACCGATTGTAATATAATGGAGGACAAAACGTCAACAATTAGATTTCCGTGTCAAGGAAAGCAAACCTGTGACATTATACAGGTAAATGAGGGCAGGTTTGGACCCGTGGCTTGTTCGGTGCCGCGCTATCTGAGAATCATTTATAACTGTACGGGTAAGTATGGCCATTCTGGCAATCGAAGTACCAATTCTGAATGTTTTAATGCGTATACAAAGTTGCAAGTGAAATATGTAAGCAATTGGCAAGAACTACAACAGCAAAGAATAAGTGAAAAAATGCAAAAATAAAAAACAGAAAATATTTTTAAAAAATTCAAATTGCGACAGGATATTATAGTTATTTGGTATAAAATAATATTTCAGTAGGCATGGGCACTAATAGTGACCATTATATTTCCGTAATTCACATTTAAAAACATAATAATGGACGTAAACAACTACTTTAACTTGCACTGTACATGCTAGCTAATCACTTTATAGTAACATATTCTTAAGTTGCTTTAACACTTTAAAATCTTCAAAACAATAAATAATAATAAAAAAAACTTATATTAAATATGGTGTTTTTGTTTTAGATACTAGCACTGACGATTGTAGCAGTAAACTCTGCAAAAACGGAACCTGTATTACTAAAACTAGACCCTTCCATTGTGTGTGTTACCCTGGATACACCGGAACTAGGTGTGAAAATGGTAAGATATATAACATAACTAGACCTACCGGTATCACAACCTCACACTTACCTGGTGGAAGTTCACATGCAAATTTTCGAAATTTTATTTTGCTTTTTGGGATTGTGATTTGACATGGAGCGGTATGTTAGTGTTTGATACTTATTAATATAAACGTATTTATTTTCGCGGTGTATTAATTATTTCGCATATTTCGCAGTCGTTTGTTTTGTGCGAAAATTAATACCAAGCGAAAATTATATTATGCTTATTTTGTTGAGTGCATATTTCAAAAACGCGAAAATTTAACTACGCGAATATGTTTCAATTTCCTATACCGCGAAAATGAATAAACGCGGAATTGAATACGTTTACAGTATAAGTTTGGTAGATAACAATGTATGTCCCAACCTTAGTACCCCATTGTTTTTTTTTGCGGAAAATATACAGCTGGTCACAAACCATGCTCACAAATTATGCAAGGCATTTCTGTAGAAATGCTGTGTCTACGGCATAGTGATTTTATTTTCACTGTAGCTATAATAATCTATGTTGCCAACAATATTGAGTACCTCATGAGTTGAGTTTAGTTGAGTTAAGTAATGGTGTTTAACGTCCATATAAATTTCATTTATATTGAGACGTCGCCAGCTACAAGCTTTATCGTGCCAAGCCTACCGTGACACGGGACCTCGTTTATTTTAATTCCCATCTGAAAGAACCGTGACGCCGAGTGCTTGGCGAAAGAACAGTCACTACCCAGTTTGAAGTCTTGGGTCAGACCCCGTCGAGGCTCGAACCCACGACCTCCGACTTACGGAGTGAGCACTCTACCAACTGAACAACCGCAGTGGTTAGGATAAGTCATGATTATAGTGGTTTGCGTAGGCTTTATCTTAGGACCCAGTTGTTCGAAGCTTCATTAGTTTAATCAATGATTATCAGAAATTTTGTCAAGCATCATACGGATTCCAAACAAATATATACTGAAGATACCATCAACAAAATGTTGGAGTTTTTTTTATAGATAACATATTTGTTGTGTTTGGCAATGTAGTTTTCAGCAAACAATCGATATACCAATGGGTACACACTGTGCACCATTGCTTGCTTTGTTTCCTTATTCTTATGAAGCAGAATTTATGCAGAACCTTGTTAAATCTGGAGAGAAGACTGTCTCCAAATCATTCAACTCAACCTACAGATATATAGATGACGTTATGTCTCTTAACAATCCTAAATTTGGAGACTATGTAAATGCCATCTATCCTAGTGAGCTTGAAATAAAAGACACGACTGATTCCTCAAGTTTTGCTTCATATTTAGACCTTTACCCGAATTATGACGCACACGAAAGGCTACATTTGAAACTTGATGACAAACGTGATGACTTCAATTTTTCTATTGTCAGCTTTCCTTTTTTATGCAGCAATATACCTGCTTCTCCTGCTTATGGTGTATTTGTTTCCCAATTAATACACTATGGTAGAGCTTGTTCCCACTACAGGGACTTTGTACAACGAAGTAGGCTGCTTGCAAATAAATTGTTGACTCAGGGATATTGCAAGACTAGGCTTATCAAGGCCCTAAAAAAGTTTTATGGCCGTCATCACAATATTGTTGATAAGCTTGATGTCTCTGTGTCCAGGATTCCCCTGGATATATTTGATGTCTCATAGTTCCATGTTCCTTTCACACAATTTTGATTACACGTGGCGGGTGTAGCTAGTTTAACAGGAGGTGCTTACCCTTCCGGAGCACCCGGCCTCACTTCCCTGGTGGAAGTTCACGTGTCTAACCTAGGTTTTCAGTTCCAAAATTTTTACTTTGCTTCTGGATTGTGATTCGGACATGGATTAGTATGTTTGTTTTTGATATCATTCCATTTTTAATTTTACAGCACTAGACTACCGTTTTCGTAATAAAATTCTTCATCAATAGTGATTGGACCAAAACTATAAAACCAGGTTGTTTTCAAGATGTTAAAAAAGATACTCAAAAAAAACAAAATATATCTTAACAAATTTAGCTAAGAAAAAACTTTGCATGAGGGATTATACCTTAATTTTTGCGTAAAAACTCTATTTTAAAAATTACTTTATATTTACTAAAAGCTGAAAAACTCTGGGCTTTAGTAGAATGGTGTTTTTAACAATTTAATTTTGTGAAGATTTTCAGCCATGATATGATCAGTTTTAAACATTTATAATAAATAATGGATGACACAGTGTATTACAAAACCTTATTAACATTATAATAAAGTTGCCTCAATTTTTGTAGATATTGATGAATGTGTCAGCAATCCTTGTGTTCATGGTACCTGTATTAATGACATCAATAGTTATCATTGTATCTGTAATCCGGGCTACACTGGTATCAACTGTCACACAGGTAAAATAGTCACAGTAAACATTCACGGGGAAATTGAATTTTATTTCTGTTTAATGTAAGAATTAATACTTTTAGTTCAGAAGAAGTATGGAAATTAAGAAAGTGTATTCAATTCTATATGATATAAAATCTGAAAGGCTATTTTCCTCAGATATTTTATTTGAAAATGAATGACTTTATGAAGTGTCATTTTAAATTCCCTAGTCAATTTGTAAAAATTTATGTCTTTCCATGACGAGGAAATTTTTGAGGTTTTTTTTAATATTTTGTCAATTTTAAAAGCAATTCTAATTGACCCAATTCAAGACATATTTTCAACACATGTATATTTTTTGTAAGTTCTCGGAATCACAAATGCAGTACTTAACTTTAATTTCAAAAATCGGGTTTTTATACAAATTGAATATGCGAGTAATAGTATGAAAAATCTTTTTTCAGTGATACCATTCATGTTCTCTTTAAGTTCTTCAACATGTTGACATGATCATAATCGTTAAAAAAATAGTTCGACAGCTTGCACTAGCTTAAAACGTTTGATATCCAGCTTAATTTATTAGTTCTATGTTCTTTTCATTCTGATTTTTTATTACACACGTGTCGGGAGTTGCTAGCTTAACAAACAGGAAAAAACTTGCCCTCCGAAGCAGAATGATATTTCAAGAATTTCATTTTGTGAAGATTTCAGTAAATAATATAATCAGTTTTTAACGTGTATAATAATTTATGAATGGTAGTGCATAGCAATACCTAAATAGCAGTATGAGTAATAATAGATATTGATGAATGTTTTATCAATCCTTATGTACACGGTACTTGTATCGATGACGTCAACAGTTATCATTGTATCTGTAATTCGGGCTACACTGGCATAAACTTTTACACACTGTCAGGTAAAAAGTCACGGGGAAATACAATTTTGTTTCTGTTTCATGTGGCAAAGGCAAACTTTCAAAACAAAAGAAGTAGAAAAATAAATTCAGTTCTATAAGATAACTCTGTCTTTTTTCTCCAAATATTTCATTTAGCAAATATTTTCATTAGCCTTGCGTATCTCCTTTTTCTTCCAGTTGAAGTTGAGACTTTTTGATGATGCTGAAAAAATTGCAATATACATTAGAGGAACTATCTTATATTCGGTGAACTTCAGACAGACTTTGGAAAGTTAAAAAACGACTTGATCATCAAACACAAAGCATTTGATACCCTAAGAAATAAACCACCCGGGAACATTGAGGCAACCATTTTGTTTACCTGGTTATAGTTCCAGAATGTGTATTGCTGATATTAATATTCAAACGCAGTAATACGGTCGTTTGGTATGAATGCCAAAAGTCTCAAATTGAAAGAAATTGGATATACGCAAGCTAATGAATATATATCAAATTAAATATGCAAGGAAAATAAGAAACATGCCATTTTTTATTTTTCGATAATACTATCACGGATGAAGAATCGCGTGTCTCCTCGAACCGACTTAAAATATGACGACTGTGTTGCATCATCGTATACAATGTATTTTATTAGCTTGGGATTGTGATTTGGACATGGACTGGTATGATTGTGTTTGACTTTTGGTATTGTGATTTGGACATGGACCTGTATGTTTATGTTTGACTTTTCGGGTTGTGATTTGGACATGGACCTGTATGTTTATGTTTGACTTTTCGGGTTGTGATTTGGACATGGACTGGTATGTTTGTGTTTGATATTTATTGCTATAAACGTATTTATTTTCGCGGTGTATTAATTTTTGCTTATTTTGAGGTCGTTAGTTTTGTGCGAAAATTAATACCACGCGAAAAATATGCTTATTGTGTGATAGCGCATATTTCAAAAACGCGAAAATTAAACTACGCGGATATGTCTCAATTTTCTATACCTTCCCAATACCGCGAAAATAAATACACGCCAAATTTAATACGTTTACAATATTATTCGGATTGGTAGATAACGATGCATGTCTCTAACCGTAGTACCCCATGGTTTTTTATTGGAAAATATATAATTTGGCATATAGAATACTCATTAAATATGTTTGGCATTTCTGTAAAAATGCTGTGTTTATGCCATCACTGTAGCTAGATTCTGTGTTGCCAACAATATAGGATAATTCATAATAATTGTGGTGTGCGTTGGCTTTTTTCAACATAAATAATTTAAGTTTAGATGTATTTTTCTTCTTTACTATTTAGTATGTTAAATGGTTTAAATGTTTAATTAATGCAATCCTCAGGACTCAGTTGTTAGAAGCTTGATTAGTGTAATCAATGATTAACGGATATGTAAAACATCAATTTAATACAATCAAACCTGTCTATAAAGGCCACCAAAGGGAACCAGTAAAAGTGAGCTTTATGAGAGCAGGTGGCCTTTATATTATATACAGGTTAAAATAATATGAATAAAGAACAATTTGGATACAATTCTACTGGCCTTTATAAGCAGGTGGCCCTTATAAAGGGATGACCTTTAACGCAGTTTGGACTGTACTATTATTATAATCATTCCACCACTATTTATTATTGTTGTTATTATTATTCCATCACAATTTAATAATATTATTATTATTATCATTATTATCCTACCACAATTTCTTCTTCTCATTATTATTATTATTATATTAATATTGCTACTATTATTATTATGCAATTGATTATACACCTTCATAGATGTTTGAGTTTTTTAAGATATAGGAGACTGGTTAATATTAGAGATATTCTCGAGTTCCAGAATCCCATCAATGTATTATTCATAATGTTATATTTATTATATTTAATTAATTAAATATTGTTCAAACAAAAACATCAACAAAAAACAACATATCAATATTAAATTAATATTTTTATAACAACGTGGTCTAATTTGCAAAATTCTATCCATTTGTTGAAATTTTCAACCTTTATTTCACATCATTTTAGAACTTAGGCAAAATCAATTTCAACTAATCAATTGATTAAACTAATGAACTTTCGAACAACTGGCCCCGGGTATTTACGTATGAAATTACATATCATACCAGTTTTAATTTTACAGCACTAGACGGCCGTTTTCTTAATATAATTCTTCATCAAGTGCTTGGACCAAAATTATGGAACAAAGTTCTTTTTAAGATGCACAAAGATCCAAAATATATTTTACCAAATTTAGCTATGAAAATACTTTGTATGAGGGAGTATAACTTACTGTTAACAGTAGTTTTTGCAGAATTTCACATTTTAATTTTGAAAGTGATATCTGTATATAAATGTATGCATCAAAGCTCTTTTTCTTCAAAAACAATTATCTTGGAATTCTTTGAAATATTTTGAAAAAATACTAATATCTAGAGGAAAATATTTTTATTGATGAAAACTCTATAATAACTATATTTTAGTAAAATGAAAAGCTTTAGTAGAAAGGTGTGTTCAACAATTTAATTTTGTGAAGATTTTCAGTCATGATATGATCAGTTTGAAACATTTATAATAAATTATTGATGGCACAGAGTATGACAATACCTACTTAATAGTATAATAAAATTGCCTCTGCTTTTGTAGATATTGATGAATGTGTCAGCAATCCTTGTGTTCATGGTACCTGTATTAATGACGTCAACAGTTATCATTGTAACTGTAATCCGGGCTACACTGGTATCAACTGTCACACAGGTAAAACAATCACATTAAACATTCACGGGGGAAATGCAATGTTGTATTTGTTTCATGTGGCAAAGACAAACTTTCAAAAGAAAAGAAGTAGAAAAATAAAGTAAAAACGTATTCAGTTCCATAAGATATAGAATCTATGAACTGTTTTTTTTCGCAGATATTTCAAAAAGAAGATTTTAGTATATACATGTGGTTATGAAGTTATTTGAGGCTTTTTACAGTTAATTAGTAAACAATGAATTCTTTTCATAACACTTTATTTATTTATTTTACAGAAATAAATGAATGCAGTTCTTCACCATGCATCAATGGAACGTGTTTGGATAGAGTCAATGGCTTCACCTGCCAGTGTCCACCAGGATTTCAAGGCACCGTTTGTAATCAGACCGTCCATCAGGTTTATACACATTTGCATAATGGTAAAGTTTTTATACAAATATTATCGTAAAATCTATTTCAAAAATCATTATTATCATTATTAAATTAATATTTTTATAACAATGTGCTTTAATTTGATTAAATTCTATCTATTTTTTAAATTTTCAACTTTAATTTCACAATATATTAGAAATTACGCAAAAATGTAATTTTAACTAATCAATGGATTAAACTAACCAAGCTTCGAAAAATTGCAACTGGTCCCAGAACAATTCAATCATAGTGCAGATAACAGATTTTGAATGCAATAAATAAGTCTATCATGAAAAATTAGCTTTGTGCTTTTTTATATTTTTATAATTTTCTCTACAACTATTTGGGTGATTTCACGTTTATTGCCATTTTACTATAACGCAAATGTTGTGCTTCAAAATCTCTTCTTCTTTTTTTACCTAAACGCCTTTTTCTCATATGGTCACAGGCAAATATTTTAATTTTTTTTCATTAACAATACGAGTTTTTTTAAAGGTGTTTCAATCATTCTTTATAAATCATCGTTACATTGCACTTAATAAATATCATATACTGGTATTTCAGATCACGAACCAAAAGATAAAGGTTAGTATTGATAAACTCTACTTACTTTTGACATAATAGAGTGCAGAAAATTTAACAATAAGCTAACGAGTTGAGTTGAGTAATGGTATTTAACGTCCCAGTCAAGAATATTTCACTTATATTGAGACGCCTCCAGCTATAGGTGAAGGTGCGAAAATTTTGTTGCGCGTTGCGCTGATGGCATTATACAGCAGGTTTCTTTATCGTGCCAAGTTCACCGTGACACGGGACATCGTTTATTTTAAGTTCCCACCCAAAAGAACCGAGACTTTCATTTAATAATGCCGAGTGATTGGCGAAAGAATAGTCACTACCCACTTTCAAGACTTGTGTCAGTCGGGGCTAAGAACTCACGACCTCCCACTTACGGAACGAGCACTCTACCAACTGAGCTACCGCAGCAGTTTGACTGTATAGTTTTGTGAATAAAAAATATATTTAATAAAAATAGATATTTAAGTACATTCATGTTCTATTTATTTATCTAGAAACGACAGATTATACAATACCAGCTGCCATTGCATCATGTCTATTTATACTTCTATTATTGGTAATTGGTATATTGTTGTTCTCCAGGAAGTTTAGAAGGTAAGCGAGTCGAGTAATGGTGTTTAACGTCCAGTCAAAAATATTTCACTTATATCGACACATCATCAGCTATAGGCGAAAGTGCAGAAATTTTGCCTGTGGTTGATCTGATTTCATTTTACAGCAGGGTTCTTTATCCTGTCAAACCCACCGTGACCTCGTTTATTCTAAGTTCCCATTCGAAAGAACCCTGACTTTCATTTCATGATGCAGAGTGCTTGGCGAAACAGTTACTACCCATTTCCAAATTTTGGTTCAGACTCGGTCAGGGTTCAAACCCACGACCTCCCACTTACGGAGCGAGCACTCTACAAACTGATAGCAGTTATGTCGCATACAAATGCAATGTGTTTTTGTAACTTGTTAGGTTCAAATACAAGTAGTGATTTGCCTATTGTCACCATAATGGACCGGTGGTGCAGCAACATCTGCAGCTGACCGGAGTGTGCGGTAGTACAGTGCATTATGTAATTATACACATCACAAGTCATTATCATGTCAGGGTAGCCATTGCTAACTGACACAAGCACCACAATATTTATACAATGCAAGCTTCAGGGATACTAAAGGTATCTAATATAGTGAGAGTAGAACTGAACATCTAGAATCATTATCATTTACTTGTAGGGTTTCACAATTTTGTCCATGTTCCAGTTTCAATTTTCGATATGATGTTAGGTTATAGCGAGTTGAGTTGCATTTATGATTAAAATAACTGTCATTCTATTTTCAGACCTAAAGTTTCGACAGAGGATGACATGATGGCAGACATTATGAAACAATACAATGAACCTCTTTCTGATCAGGCAAACACAAAATTTACAAGAGTGTCTTGAACATTTAGACTTTTGTGCGAATGGTGAAATAAATGCTCATAAATAAACATATTTAACATAGAAATCAATGTATATAATTGTTAATTTGTGATGAAAAATACAGTATAGACCTGTCTAAAATTTAACACTAGCCTAACGATTAGGTGACGAATCAACTGCTTATCTCTACTACTTGTAATATAGGAATGATTTTTTTTGCTATGGAAGTATGAAAGAATTGGACATTTTGCACACTGAATTATTTTATGTGGGCAAATTGTCCAATTATTTCATGCTTCCATAACAAAATGAAAAATTAATTTCATTTCTTATACATGTGTAATTCAATTTTTAGAAATTTTTCAATGACAAATCAAAAAATAGTAACGCTATGACGTAGGAATTCAAATTCTTCTGAATTTTATCCATAATGAGATGACGTCACCGAGAGCCAATCCATTCACGCAAATGTAGCAGAAAATTGGATTATGATATATATATATATATATATATATATATATATATATCACAGTTGCTATCTATCTCTTGCTATTATATCCTTAAAAAATATAATCAATTTGGTAATTTTGAATATTGAAGAAGAATATATGCAGCATGATCCAGTGGTCTTAACCACTGACTTGTGAATCATAGTGCCTCTCACTGCCTAGGTTCAAATTCATCTTCCTAACTCAGGACAGATCCTAGTAAGGGGAAGTTTGTCGGTCAGCGGTTTTCTCCAGGTAATCCAGTTCCTTCACAATTCTAGAACCAACTCCCTTGATATAAGTGAAACAAACTTGAAGGGGCATAAAGATACCACTACTGTAGCTCAGTTAGTAGAGTGATCACTCTGTGTGAAAGGTCACGGTTCAATTGGGACATACAACTCCGTTAATTCAATCAATCTTCATGCTCCACAAAACAGTCAATTAGATTGAGAAGTCTATGGGGAACTTAAAAGTCCTAAAACAGTTTAAAAACAACTAATCGCAAATGTGATTTTACATGTAGTCAAACCTCTATATAAGGACCACCTGTTTTCAAAGGCCAGTCAAATTTTATCCAAATTACTATTCATTTGTGTGTAGAATCTGTATACAAAAAGAGTGACCTGGCCATATACCTGTAGGTCACTTTTACTGGTTCTCTTAGGTGGCCCTTATAGACAGGATTGACTGTATATCTACCAATAAACCTTTATGAAACATCATACATGTATTCAGGGCTCACACTGTCAGTAACTATTGTAGCAATTTGTGACGCTAATTATAAATTGCGACCAAAAAAAAATCTTTAACTAATAAAAATGTCCCAGAAGACTTCAAATTTCCACTCGTGTTGAAAATTTGTGACAAACAATTTTGAACCAGTTTAGGCCCTGATGTATTTAATATAATATAAACAATCTGTTTTCATTTTAATATTTATTGATCAGATCATATTTATGTAAATAAATATATGTATTTGTAATTCTCATATATATAAGTTATTTAAACATGTACCTAATAAAAATCTTCATAGTTATCATAATTATCACAGTTTTCAATTACTTTATAATATATACATACAAAGATACAACATTTTTACATGAATTTTTTATCATGCTTTATAAACATAACTGTCTCTTGAGAGCCAAATACCCCCCCCCCAACACAATGTCTTCCTGTGACCTTGACCTTTCCTATATGACCTTGGTTCAAAGTCATGACACAGCCCAAACATAATTTTAAACAGGCAGAAAGATGGACAGACATGGTGATTCCTATATAACCCCTCACCCTCAAAATAGTTTGCAGGGGGGGTAGTAGAAATATTGTTAATTGTGGACACCCAGGTCCATCAATTTACATGTATTACAAACCTACCCTAAACAATATCCACAAATCATGAATTTATAGATTCGAAGTGGTAGACTGTTATTTTTATATCCCCGCCCCCATATGAGTCACACTGTCCACATGTCCATCTTGCCGTCCATCCCAATATTGTGTCTGCTCCATATCTTGAATATCTATGGGTGGATTTTGATCAAAACTTGAATCAAATGTCAACAAACATGAGATGATGTGTCAAATAGGTGGATAGGTCAAGGTCATAAGGTCAAATTTTAGAAATAACAATTGAGCAAGGTTGGGTACTGAGTGTATTTGTCTCTTAAGTTTAAAGTAGAACTGTCTCAAATACCCAAATACCCACCACCTACAAAAACTGCAAAGGTTTAATGTTTTGCTGCTACCTTGACCTTTCCGATATTGCCTTGATTCAAGGTCGTGACACACCTTTGCACCATGAAGATTATTAATGTGAAGTTTTATGACAGTCGTCCAAAGCAATAATGAGATATGGATCGGACACAATTTTACCAACAGACAGACAGACAGGCATGGTGATTCCTATAACTCCCTTCTTCCTAAAAGTATTATAATTAACAGTCAACTCTTATACATGTTACAAAATCATACATTTTCTAAAGGATCCACAAAAAACAAAAAAAGTTTATATTGATATATTTAAGAGGACATCATAATGACACATCATCTGTCACTTCTTCCAACTCAGACTCTGTGTTCTCTGTTATTTCTATTGAAAAGTCATCTTCATAATCGTCCTCATCTTGCTGCTGAGGCGAGTGAACACCACTCTGATCTCTGCTCCTAGACCAGGAACCACTGGTTTCCACAATCATAAACTCTGACTTACAAACCTGATTAACTATAGCACTATTTAAGTCATCTAGTTCCACTTCTATATCCCTGAGGCAATCATCAAGAACATTATCTGCAATCCTGTAACAAGAGAAAAATACTGTGTACAGTACTTATCGGAAATCCACATCAAATCAAAATCATATAAATTTAAAATAAATTGTAAATGCCATTAAGTACTAAAATATGGTTCATTATTTTCTCATTGGGTACAAATGATTTTTATCCAAGATTATATGAATTCCATAATTTTGAAGATTTTGTGAACATTTCATACATAGAGAATCTTGTATCAGTTGTTTTGTTATATTGAATTTTTTTACAATCGTCAGTTTCTCCTTCTATGACACATTTTGAGCAATTGTGTGTCATAGTCTTATACAGAATAATTGACGTCATCATGTAAATACGTCATTCACTTGTTACATCAAATCATCATGCTTGAATACACTACAATCACAAAATACCTTCTGTTCTATTTTTATCTTTTACGGTTAAATACAAGAAAGGAATGCGATTATATGCAACAGTTAATCGATGTACTTTAGATTTTAACATAAAATTGTGATTTTGTCAAAGACACAAATTATTATAAAACTCTTGATTTTGAAAAATGTTTGATGACACCACAAATGTTAAATTATACTTACTCTTCAACTAATTTCCATGGATCAAATTTTCCGAGAGTCTGATGTGAAGTTTTCTTTAAATGTCTTTCATATTTCTCTAAGTTACTATGAATATTTTCAACAAGATCTCTTGGAATATTAAGTTCAATAGGTCGTCTGTTTGTCACATGATCAAACCCATAATGCTCTTGGTCATCATCTGACTCATTCTGAGGAACTGACTTTTGTTCCCACTGAGATTTGGACTTTGATTTTGTGAATATAATAGGCTCATCTTCTTTTTCCTGATTCCATGCCCTAGAATGAAGCAGAATATTATAATGAAGCAGAATATTATAAGTTATACACATTTTTGACAGATTACATAGCCGCATGTTCCCCGTCAGATTTATGTACCACGAGCCATAAATTACATGAATTTTTTGCTCCTATTATAATTATTTCAATATATACTGGCAACAGGGGTTCAAAATTCCCCAGGTCTGAGGTCCCAGACCCACAGCTTTTCTATTGGTACCCTTGATATTTAAAGTGTAAAAGTCTAAAGAACATTCAGTTTTTTACCAGAATAACTGTAATACTGCTTTTTCTTTACATGTATATGATAATAACACAGGGAACTCTCAATGATGATATTGGACTCTGAAAACAAACTTTTTGTGGGACCTGCCAAAAAATAAAGGCAAAAGATCAAGGACCTTTCATCATAAAACATAATTTTGAACCCCTGAGAAATAAACATGTATAACTGTCATTATTATTATTATTACCATCTATTTATTTAATTAAATGCAGAAAACTAGATTAGAACTGTAAATTGTACACAAAAAGCTAAAAAGCTCAAATTTACCATGTTTGCCTACATGTACATTCATTGAATGTATATGATGTTCATGAAAGAATTCATCTTTTACCATAAACAGTTAAAACAAGAATTTGATTAAACAACTTACATATTTTTATGTTTACTTGTCCCTGCTGCAGTATGTTTTGTAATTTCCATGGCAACAGGAGGCAAAGGTCCAACATCCTCTTCAAAGGCTAAAATAACAAAATAATATTTTTCATCACTCAAAGTCTTAGGTCTGGCATTTTGTTGTGTATTACTTTATTGATTTCCAATCACTAATTGACACTTTTTTGTTGAACAGGTTGTATAAGTTAATAACAATAATGACCAAAGTATAAGTAATTAACACTTTTTAAATGTTGTAATTCAAATTTGCACGAGATATTACCATGATTAAGGTGTAACTGTATAACAAATTTCATTTAAATCCATGTTTGTATTGTCTACTGAATGGAATACAAACCACATGGTCATACATACAAAAATTTCTAAGTTAAAAAAGGGGCATAACTTCTCCAAAAATAATCCGAAAAAGTTGTAATTCGAACTTGCACCAGATATTAACATCGTAAATGTGTATACCAAATTTCATTTGAATCCATAAATAGGGGAGGTATTCCTAAGTTCGATCAGTCTCCTAATTTCGATCGGTTTACATTTCACGGCGATGACAAACTGTGTTTAGAATTTTAAATAAACTCTCACTATGGGTTTTCCCCCTGTGCTATATTTAAAGGAATGCCATCAATCAGACACGCGTCCTTTTCCTGAATCGGGCCTTCTGATTGGTTGATATCGAGTTGTGACGTTTCAGTTTTTGCGGCGGCAGATTTAAGCTAGTGACACGTAAGTATGCGATGCAGTCTTATAGCTTGTAAACTGTTAATTTATATTACTACTTATTTTATAATGATCTTTAGAGAAAGAAAATAACTTATATTTGCATAATAATAAATGTTTTTATGAGAAATTACGGTATTGATATGGGTAAAACAAAAAAACGAGTGATCGAATTTAGGGACCCATTGATATTATATGTACCCCTAACTTCGATCACCCATTTCCCGGAGGGTAGATCTATCCCTGAATGATTAATTGAATAAATGACATATTAACGAATGAACGCAGGAAGGAAGGCATGAATGGAGTCTATATATAAGTGAAAAATAATGTCCCGAGAAATAATATATATATATATATATATATATATAGAGAGAGAGAGAGAGAGAGAGAGAGGTCTATAAGTCTATATTATTTAAAGACCAATCCGGGTACAAAGAGTATTCGTTTTATAAGCATGCTCAATTTGATTTTTAACACTGGCAGATGCTCTTTATATAAAGATGGTCTTTTAAAAAAGTCTTACTGTTATATATAAATTAAATACTAGTACATTGTATATAAATTAAGTTAATAAATGTAGTTTACTTTTCCAAATTTATTTATTTATTTTTATTTATTTATTTATTTTTATTTATTTATTTATTTATTTATTTTTATTATTTATTTATTTATTAATTAATTATTTGGGTTGTACCCCCAACACCAGTTTTCCTGAATTTTGTCCTGTTCGTAGATTTAAAAATACCTTGTCTTTAGTGAAAAAGGACTGCTGTGTAAAGTCGGTAATTTTTTTTATTTTGTTTTATTTTATTTTATTTTATTTTATTTTGTTTCGTTTTAGAATGTTCCATCTCATAATTCCTAGTATGTGGGCAGTTGGAATGCACCATCATGGTCCAAAGCAGTTAGTAATTGGGCAAGGTTACAAACTTGAATGGGAAATGGATAACCCTAAAGATCCTAATGCCATAATGATTAAAGACGACTCAAAAACTTACGCCTATCTGAAGAGGGGTAACGCATTTGTAATGTCACAGCTTATGAAAACAGGGGTCTCATCGGGGCCGTGGCTATTAAAGCCTAAAGAGGAACCATGTGTTAAAACTCAAAGAACGGGACCACAGCAAAGATGCAACGTTGGCTGTAGAATTGGGAGTGAAAGCAAATTAGAAACTGCAAAATCTCTCTTAAAAAACATGGGCATTCATTTTGAAGTAAAAACACCAAACAAATTTTAAAAGTGCCGATCTATATATATATATATATATATATATATATATCTATATATATATATATATATATATATATATATATATATATACAAAAACAGTATATGCACTGATTTTTCATGTTTGATTTGTAAAACCAAATAAAGAATATGTTGCTATTATACTCTTTTGTTTTTAAATCTGTTTTCAGAAGATGTATAGAATCAAGAAGAAATCCGCTAAAGTATATCAAAAATACGACACCGAGACACTTGAGAAGGCACTAAGTGATGTCAAGTCAGGTATGAGCCAAAGACAAGCATCAAAAGTGTATGGCGTACCACAGGCCACAATAAGCGATTACATAAGGGGGAGGACTGAACCCGGCTCGGTTCCAGGACGACCAATCGCATTACCCTACAATGCTGAGAAGACTTTAGCCACAAAAGTAATGAAAGCAGCGGAAATGGGTGTTGGGATGACTAAAACCCAGGTACTCACTAAAGTGGGCCAGTTAGTAACATCCATGCGTATCAGAACGCCTTTTAAAAATGGGAAACCTGGAAAACACTGGTGGCTGAATTTTAAGCGAAGAAATCCAGAATTGACCATACGCAGACCTGAAAAGTTGACAACAGTAAGGGCAAGAGCCATGAACCCTGTCCAGACTGGAAACTATTTCGTTGATCTTATTCAAGTACTTAAGGACCTAGACCTAGAAGATAAACCATACGCTATCTGGAACATGGACGAGAAAAAATCATCCCTTGAACATACACCTACTCATGTAGTTGCGTCGAAAAAATCGCGAACAATACCAGGGAGGACGGGCAATTCCAGGGACAGCGTAACTGTCATTGTTACCACCAACGGGGCGGGACAGAGACTGCCACCCCTCATTATTGTACGAGGAAAAACTCCAAAGGCACTGAATGGGTTTAACACATCAGAAGGTCCAGTGGGTTCCAGATGGACATACCAGCAAAAAGCCTGGACTGAAAATATCATAGGTGTACAGTGGTTTCGGGAAATCTTTTTAAATTATTGTGGATCACATAGACCTCAGCTCCTAATATTAGATGGGCACATTTTCCATGAAACTGTCGACTTACTGGAGGATGCAAGAGCGAATAATATTCATATAATGTGCCTCCCACCGCATACAACCCATTACCTTAATCCACTAGATAGATCTGTGTTCGGTCCACTTCAGCAGCACTACGACCAGGAATGTTCTGACTATCTTTGTACCCCAAGTAATAAGCTCGACAAGAGGTCATGGCCTGCACTATTTGCTTCAGCCTATAACAAATCAGTTACTCCTTCAAACATTATATCTGGATTCAGATCATGTCGCATCATTCCCTGGAATCCTCTCGCCATACCAGAGTCTGCATTTTCCCCATCACAACCGCATGATGTGAACTGTTCTGTCCAAGATAACGAACATTCGCTAATGTGGGTAATTCGTAAAGTTAGCCTCCAGGATCTAGCAACAACCCCGGGCCATTCGGATACATCGTTGGAAGAACCATGGAGTGCTGGTGCTAATTTGTATGCCTTTGAAGATACAAATACATTGCCATCGGTTGCTATTAATACAGATGTTAGTATATCCACTTGTGAAACTACTACTGTCTCGGGCAGTAATGATATTGTCATGCCAACAAACGATGTTTTATGTAATATTGAAATACCAGGAGGTATATCTGGCGTCATAGACTTACCATTCTCATTGGAATGTATTGATGACAAATTTGCTGACACACCTGGGGACGTGCCTCCTTCAGAAATGTTATGGGATCAAGAAATTGCAGATATATTTGCAGTAAAAACAAATGAAGGATGTGAAAAACCGAAAACCAAAAGAATACAGGCCATCGTTTATTGACAAGTAACGAAATACTTGAAAAGAAGAAGAAAGAGCAAGAGGAAAAGTTACTGCTGAAGGCAAAGAAAGAGGAGAGGAAACGTATTCGTGAATTAAACAAACAAGTTAAGTTAGAAAAAGCAAGAAAGAATAAAGTTTTGAAGGATTTGAAGAACTCTGAATAGCAATAAAAAGAGGGAGTAAATAAAGGATAAAATACCACAGATAGAGCTTTACTATTATTGGTTTAATTTGATCGTTCCTGCCCAGTCAAGATTATTTCACTTATTTTCAAATATGATAGCTACATCATGCCCAGTCAAGATTATTTCACTTATTTTCAAATATGATAGCTACATCATGCCCAGTCAAGATTATTTCACTTATTTTCAAATATGATAGTACGTCATGCCCAGTCAAGATTATTTCACTTATATTCACTACATCATGCTCTAATGACACAATATCCTGTCAACTGGGTGTAGTTTTCTCTTACATACTCGTGACTTAAACTTCGAGGTGAATATCGTTTAAAATAATAAAATTGAATTGAGATAACTAAAAAATCAATTTGTGACCAAGATAGTGTTTTGCGGGAGCTAGTGCTTAAGTAAGTGACCCTGATACACTCCGCTCTACGCAGGACAATTTGAAGTTCTTTCGCATTGAATCGCTAGGGGATAAAAAAGTAACGAGTTTGCATTAAGACCTTAAAACCCCAACCCCCATGTCACGGCGGATGTGACATGATAAATATAAAGTAAAGGATGTATTATCTGAAAAATGAACTTGGCGGAATAATTACCAAGAATATTGCAAACCTTACCATCTCCGGTTTTATTATAGATGTTCATCTAGTCATTCATGGTAAGTTCTTTGATGTGGCACTTGCGTGCTCTTTACCATAAAAAAGTAACTAGACACCCTCTAACGTAGCAACATAAGCAGAATTGTAAGGTAACGACAAAGAACCTTCACTGCACAATGCCATCGCCGCATTAAAGTTTTGTACAGCCCATGTCGTCTTGATACAAGTCAAATATTCTTGATTCATGATTGGGACGTTAAACCCTATAAATTAATCAATGCTCGGTTCGACACTTTATTTTTCGGTATAGGTGTCAAGTACATTTGTAGCTGGCTAACGAAATATATTTTGTCTCGCCTGGCGACAATAGTCACCATGCGACATGTGGAAAGCGAAATAGTTCTACTAAATTTGAATTAAAATTCAAAGGACCAGAATATATTTGAACTTTACCACACACACACATGTACATACACACACACACACTTTTAGTTCAACTGAATTTATCACGATATCTATATGCACTGTAGCATAAAATCGTGTGATCGAAATTACGTTACCATGTGATCGAATTTAGGAATACCAACCCAGATGATACAAATCCCCGATCTACGTAAAATATCAAACTCACAGGGGTGTTTGAAAGCTTTAATGACCCTTTTTAATGTTTACAAGCCTCTGTAAGATTGTTAAAACACGCGTCTTCTGACGTTGAATTTTGTGAGCAGTGCGTTTTGCCTAGGGTGATCGAAGTTAGGAATACTTCCCCTAGTGGTAGGCTCTAATGATCGGAAACCACATGGTCATACATACAAAAATTTCTAAGTTAAAAAAGGGGCATAACTCCTCCAAAAATAATCCGAAAAAGTTTAATTCGAACTTGCACCAGATATTAACATCGTAAATGTGTATACCAAATTTCATTTGAATCCATAAATAGTGGTAGGCTCTAATGATCGGAAACCACATGGTCATACATACAAAAATTTCTAAGTTAAAAAAGGGGCATAACTCCTCCAAAAATAATCCAAAAACGTTGTAATTCGAACTTGCACCAGATATTAACATCGTAAATGTGTATACCAAATTTCATTTGAATCCATAAATAGTGGTAGGCTCTAATAAACGGAAACCACATGGTCATACATACAAAAATTTCTAAGTTAAAAAAGGGGCATAACTCCTCCAAAAATAATCCAAAAAAGTTGTAACTCGAACTTGCATCAGATATTAACATCGTAAATGTGTATACCAAATTTCATTTGAATCCATAAATAGTTGTAGGCTATAATGATCGGAAACCACATGGTCATACATACAAAAATTTCTAAGGTAAAAAAGGGGCATAACTCCTCCAAAAATAATCCGAAAAAGTTGTAATTCGAACTTGCACAAGGTATTACCATGGTAAAGCTGTATACCAAATTTCATTTGAATCCATAAATGTTTGTGGTCTCTATTGAACAGAATACAAATTGTTAACAGACGCCCGCCCGCCCGGACGGACAGCACCGTAACATAATACGTCCCGTCATATGACGGGCGTATAAAAAGGTGGAGCATCAGTGACTAAGTGGTATTAAGCGCTAACTTAAAATACACAGTGCCTCTTATTGCCCAGGTCCAAATCCCACAGATGTGACAAAAGTCAGTGGTTTTCTTCACAATTCCTGAACTGACTGCCTCCATACAAGTGACAGAATCTTGACATGGGTAGTAAAACACCATTACTGAATGCAATTCATAAAAAGATCTAGTAGTCTAAAGAACAGGCTCATAATCGTAGCTATTCATTTTGGTATTTGGCTTGCCAAGGTCAGTGCTATTCTCTAGGTATCCCAGATTTCTCTGCCATACCAGAACTGACCATCTCAATATTAGTTAACAGATCTTGACTGTGCCATGACACACCACTTCTTCTCTCTACCTCCTCTACCTTCATAAGAAAAGGTCAGGCAGCCATGTACATGATGGATTTATTAATAAAATACAATAGTGATACATGATGCAGGGCTCTCACAGACACAGTGTCAATTTGGGGGCCGATATTTTACAAGATTTACAATTCAAAATCTTACTTTTTTACAATCACTTTGTCAATTTTTACAATTTTGGGCATTTCAGCTTTCAAAACAACATTTTAGATTTTTCTATCCCTTATTCTTTTTTCACAATTTAAGCAGTTATGATACTTATTTTTCACAATTACAAGGACCCCGGCCCCATTCACAAAAGGGTGAGAGCGCCCTCTAATGATATAGCTACCTTTTAGTTTCTTTATTCTAGTACTGGTTGACTCCTCTTCATCAAAATGAACTGTTCCCCATCTCTGTCTAATCTCAAACTGTTCATGCTAAAGTAAACAAGCAAAGTCAGTGAATTAAGATCCCCTGCCAGCAGGTTATTTTTTTTTTATTTATTTATTTATTTATTTATTCATTTATTTAGTTTTGTGTTTTGCACTTATGTTCAAAGGGCAATAACTCCCAGGAAAATGAGCAAAACACCTTGGGTTAACTATATACGCATCTCCTATCAATGTAAATGCTTTGCACTAAGTTTCATGAACTGGTGTTTCATGGTATGATGGTTTGGGAGAATTTGCGCAGACAAGAATTTTGGACAGACGTAAACTGGAATTTAATATCTCCCTCTTTCCTTGAAAGGTAGGGGATAAAAATATTAAGAAAGAGACATTCGTATTGTATACTGGTATGTCAACCATGTACACAAACATTTTTAATCTAAAGACTTTAATTTATTTTGTTTTAATTTTATACATTCTTATGTAAATAGTAAAAAATATATTAAAGGGTATTTTTAAGATGAAATACTAGTGGATATTGAATGAAATGTATTTTGCTATATAATAAAAGAGTTACCAAACTACAATATTGTGAAATATTGTCCATTGTGCAAATGTCAGGACAACTCGGGACAATATTTCACAATATCAGTTCAATAATCCTACATGTATAAAATACATCACACAAAAACCATTCTTATGGGTCAGCTAATTGATTTTAATGCTTTGTTCCTACTAACACAATATCAGTTTCTGATTAATATTATACAGTGCAACCTGCCTTTAAGGCCACCTCTATATAAGAGCCAACTGCTTATAAAGGCCCGTAAAATTGTATCCCAATTGTTCTTTATTAATATTATTTGAACCTGTATATAAAGGCCACCTGCCCATAAAGGCCACTTTTACTGGTTCCCTTGGGTGGCCTTCATAGACAGGTTTGACTGTATATGAAATGTACACAAAATCTTCCTATCATGCACAGAATTACGCTTAACATTTACATGTACCAACAAGTGAAAAGAAGTTTGACAGTTTGCAAGATATGTGCTACGATGCATTATCTTCTGATTAAATAAGTGACCATATTTTATTTCTTAAAGACATTTACAATTTATCTTAAATATATATATATGCATTTGATTATGAAATTTAAATGTGGTTTTCCGATTAGCTTGTGCAGCAATACTGAGCTGATAAATACTGATCAATGTTTTACATAATTAGAGCAACAGGTGTTTTCATTAATAGAAAATGTTGGCAATTTTCTGACGTCATTTTCCCAGAATGTTAAAAACAAATAAGTATGGTTTACGCTTCACACATCACATATATAATTATTGCTGAATAATAATTTATATAACAATATTTTACAAGAAAACCACATAGCTTCGATGCCATATTGGTCTTCACATCATCACATGCAAAAAACCTTTGTTGGTTTATTTCATTACCTCCATCTCTTCAAGTCGCTGCATTAAATTCTCGAGTGTTGGACTGTCCTGCATGGTAACAGCCTCCTTCCTGACTCTATCGTCAAGCTCTATCACCTGAAGTTCTTCTGCCGTATCCCTCAGGATGTCGTTCAAAATCATATCTCCGACATCGCCATCTGATGATAGCTGTAATAATAAGTATGTACATGTATGTGATGTAGTGACAGTTCAATCTAGAAGGGACTTTTGTGTTAGGTTTCCATAAATTCAAACTTATAAGAAGCCAAATGTCCAACCATTGTGAAAATAAGTCCATTTTAAAGTATTTTTTTCATAAATTGCAGTGACAATTCCATCTAGAAGGGACTTTTGTGCTAGGTTTCCATAAATTCAAATTCATAAGTACCGGTAGCCAAATTTTTACAAATTGTGAAAATATGATTCTTTCCAAAATTTTTTCAAAAATTTCCTTCGCTAGATTATTTTTTTTAATTTCTCAGATTTAGTCGACAATGGCAATTCTGGCTTCTACCTGAAATGAAAACATTGCCCTTGCACTATTGGCACAATATTATAATTGTGCCCCACTGGAATGTTGCCTAAGGGCTAAACTTAACCCATTTTTCAATCTTTGTTGACTTATATAAAATATATGTGAAAACGTGTTTAAATACCAACTTTTCAAGTACAATGCATCAAATTATGTTGGCCCCATTTTTGAAAACAGGTGCCAAGTTTTTCTGTCCAGAGCAGGATTACCCAATCATCTACAGTTTTGGATTGAACACTGGACATGTTGAGTAAGATAGGCTTTGCTAAATGTTAAGCACTTGAAAGATAGAGTTAAAATCGTCCCAAAAATGAAGATTTTGATCATCAATTTAAAGTTAGCCATTTCAGTTATTGACAAACTCTCTAACTTGACTATTTTTCTTCTTACCTTCAGTTAGTAGAGAGCTAAGAAAATCTTTAAGTTAAACATAGCACTGTCGTGCTGTTGTACAGCGTAGTTGGGAAAATTGTGTTGTGGCAAGACAGAATATAACCGAAAATTCGGGGGTGGGGTGGGGTCGATCTATGCATAGTCCGACGGATGGTTTTTTTTTCTTTTTTTGGAAAAAGAAATAAATTTTTATGTACCAAACCATGTATTGCTGAATTAAATGGTAGGAAAAATTAATTTCATAAATATATGAAAAAGACAATCGGTAATTAAAATTTTAAAAAGTTGTACCCGATCGTTTTGTCATTTCGGATAGAGAGAAAGTAGAGTTTTGCAGATCCTACCGTCGCTATGAGGGGGTACATTCTAGCGGTTGTATGCATAACTGGATCATTTAGTTGTTTTACCAGTTCCGAATTTTTACTACCGAATAATCTAAAATTTCAATCCCGTTCAATTAAAGGAATCGCAAAATAACTTTCTCAATTTGCTGTTTCTTCAACCGCTTCCTAAATGTACGACAGATTGTTGGTGACCTAGTTTAACGATGTTAACAAATCGTGATCACGGAAATGCTTTTTTCAAGAACACATACTACCACGTGTTTTTGAGGACAGGTGTGGATATTTTGGAATCAGTAAACATTTGTATTATTACACCACATAAATTTTATTTCCTCTGCTTGTGGATGACGTCTGCAGCAGCGCTTATATGAAACCCTGTTCGGAACTGGTAAAACGACTGTATTTAAAATTTGCATACAACACTGTACGAATTATCTCCCTTTCACGAAAGTAAAATCTAATCGATAAACATTTTAAAATATGACACAATTGCCTCAACATTAAACTTTATCATAACCTTCAAAATAAATTTAAATTTCCGTAGATTTTACGAAGAATTAATTAAACAACCTGCCGTTGCTGTTCATTTCTTAAAAAGTTATGATTTTACATCGTAGGACGCAAACTTCTCGAACTACTTTTTATTGTAAACATGAGATCAGTTCGCCAAATTGCAGAAATTATTAGATGCATCCTGTCGCAATATTTTACTTGATTCTGAAATGTATTCCGAAATTTATTCCAAATGTGCATATGTAACCAAATGCATTACCCGTCTCAGAATACATATCTCACGATAAAACAGATATACTTCTTTCACGCTCATTTACCAGGCGCACTATTTCCAGGTGTACTCATATCTTATAATTTCATAGCAAAGAAGCTCGATATCTTGGAAGAAAGCGATACCAATGTACGCGTTCACTTTGTTCACGCTGTACAAAAACAGATGCCCCATGCCAAATTGGGTGTGGCATGTAAAATAACTTTCCCTGCAACTTACTTTCAGCACTCTGCAAAGGTTAAAATTTCTGCCACTTCACCTATAGCTGGTAATATCTTGATACGAGTGAAATATTCTTGACTGGAATGTAAAACCAAACAACCACCCACCAACCGACCAACCAACTTACCAACCAACAATCCATCAATCAATCATCATGTTCTTACCTGTTCATTTACCTTATCAAACTGTTGTCTAACAGAGTTATCAGATCCCTTCAGTAATGTCTCATGCCTCTGTGCAATTGACTAGATAAAACAAAATTAAAATAAAATAAACATTTGTTAGTCAAACCATTTCAAAGAACAAAATTTATAAAATATGTATGAGGAATTGTGAGAGAAAACAACTTTTTTAAATTAACAAACAAAAAATAGCTTATTGGATTGCAGATTTTTTTTTTTTTTTTTTTTTGCAAATTTTGATAAATATTTGTAATATTCAGATTTTCAGCATGGCCTGGTCTGACATAGAAATATTGAAATCTCTCTCTCTTTCTCTCTCTCTCTGTCTTGCTTTGTCTGATGGTTTATACTCAGCTTGGTCCAGTAAGGCCTGAGTCTCTGTCTAATGGCTTTTTCAGCTTGGTTTACTATCCTGTCGATGAACTCAATGGCCTAGAAATAAATGTTTCAAAAAAGAATTTAAAATAATAACTTAAACTATGTAATTTCTATTTTCTTTCAAAATCATCTATATCTCTTGAGATTCTAATGGGGCTTCGGTGGCTGAGTGGTCTAAAAGCCTACACTTTTGAATCGCAGTGTCTCTAGCCACCTAGGTTTGAACCACACCCGGACAGATTCTAGTGTGAGAAAGTTCGTCAGTTCTGGCAACTTTTTTCGGGCATTCTGTATTCTAAACATCCATGAACTGTCTCAATATAAGTGAAAGATCTGTACTGAGGTGTAAAGCTCCATTTCTTTACTCCACTCCAGATTATTTGTTTGCAAATCAATTTTCTGATTATACTGTACTTTGAACATCAGAAGATTGCTTAACTCTCTTGCAAATTAATTTTCAATACAGCTTGGCAGTGCCAAATTGAAGTTCACAATGCCAAGTGATAAGAATGAAATAGGTTATGATGTCACATGTGTTTATAGTCATATGACATCATTACTTAATGGTAGATTTTAATCTCATATAACATTTTGGGTTTTTTTTTATTTACAAAAAGTTATAAGTATTTCTTAGTATTTTACCCAAGATTTGTCAATTCTTTTGAAAGGACATATGCGTCCTTGTGGCAGGCAGGCGGTAGAGTACACATATGTCCGTTTGGCAGCAAGAGGGTAAATGCATTTATCATATTATTTTTACTAAACCTTATCAATTGGCAGCTCAAAATAAAAGGTAAAAGTGTTTTAAAAAATTCTAACATGCAAACTCAGTAAATTATGATCCCCCACTAGTAGGTACTATTTGTAATTTGGATCTTTAAAACCATCAGAATTACCATTTTAGTGGATATATTTATATGTGTACCTGTGTTTTGTTGGAGTCACATAGCCTGCGTTTTCTCCATAACTTTTCTTTAGCCTCTAAAATAAAGTTTAAAATAAACATTATCCTCTATATAATAAAATATAAAGTCAGCTGGGAACTAGCAAAGTTTCAGGTTTTTACACTACAGGGATCAAGATGAACAGGAACCCAGTAGCCCATGGCTTCTAAAATTACGTCAGGGCCCCTAAATATTACAGATTCTAGCTATTATCTGCTATTGCAACTTCTCTTCTAAAGTGAGTTGGGCCCCTAACTAAAAACAGTTAAACTTCATCCCTGTGCTAATCATCAAAAGTGTCAATTAACATGATTATACATCATCATCATCAGCAGCAACATTGTCACAAACCTATCAGCAGAATTAGCTCCAATAACATAGGATTTGAATGGATTATGGTATTTTACACCCCAGTCAATAGTACCGGTATTTCACTTATACATGTATTGGGGTCTGGAATATTGTAGGAAACAAAAATACTAAAGAAATCCACAGATTTTCAGCAAGCCCATGACCATTTAATAGGACTTTCTTGACAATCATGGAAAAAAATCAAAGATTTTGTCACATTCATTGAGCTACTGCTGATAAGCAGACTGCTTCACCTTCTTGTAAGATTATTCATGTTTTTGCTTGTTTTATCTGACACAACAAACTCATAAGAGTTCAAGATACTTATATCCAAACATGTAGCTAAAACAGAACAAGAACTGTTATAACCCTTCATAGGTTTTGTCATTAGATCATGATGGATGAAGCTTAACTATGTTGAGTTAGGGGCCCAGCTCACTTCAGAAAAGAAGTTGAAATAGTAATAAATAGCTAAAATGTGTAAACTTTAAGGGACTCAGACTGATTTTTGTAGCCATGGGCTACTGGGTCCCTGCTAATCTTCATTCCTGTGACCTATGCACTTTATTTTGGTATGTGACACATTCTCTCATGCTAGTTTACATTTGTGTCAAGTTTGATCAAAATCCATCCATAAATATGGAAAATATTGAGTGGACATGATATTGGGATGAACTGTTGGACAGACAGACAAACAGATAGGTAGACTCCAGGGTGATTCCTATATACACCTCGCTTATCGCCACATTATTTTGAAGTCCCGAAATTCATTTTGTTTATGTTTTTCTTTATCTGCCTCCCCCAATTTATTGCCAAACCCCTTTCTAATGCCAAAATTTGACTGAACAAATGGTGGCAATAAATCAAGGTTTTACTGTACTTATATTTATTTTTCCACTTACACTTCTGGACTGTCTTCCTTCGGGGAACAATGTTCTAAAATAAAATAGAACATATAAATATTATACAAATTAAGACAAATAAATAAATAATAATAATGAAAGATTTTAGATGCAAAAAACAACTAAAAAGATAAAATATAGTGTCAGTTAATTTTCACAAGCAGCAACATTTTGCTATATTTTTGTTCTTACATTTTTGGGTGAAAGTATATGCAAATGTAAATCATATCAAATTAAAATAAAATTGTTATTGTTTTTTTAATCTTTTCTAATGGACAGTATTGACACTACATTGATCTGTCTACTTGACATTAACTAGAATTGTCTCTTGAGAGCCAAATACCCCCCACCCCCACGACACATGACACATCTTTGAACCATGAAGATTATTCATGTGAAGTTTTATGACTATTGTCCAAAGAAGCTATGACATATAGCCCAGACATGATTTTACAGAGAGACAGACATGGTGATCCTATATACCCCCATCAAAATAGTTTTGTGGGGGTTATAAATATGGATCAGTACATTTATGTAAAGGAAAAACAAGCGTTTATTTTGTATACATCATGGGAAACACTTATTCCAATCCCATATCTTTATGTAGAATCAATGGCCAAGTAGTTATTTAAGAAATGACATTCTGATCATGGTATTTCAAGGGGTAATGAAAGATAGTGTGGCGCGTGCCAAATGCAAAATGAAGGGCAAATACCATGAGCAGAAATGTCATTTCTTATATTTACTATTCTTTCTTTTAATAAATATTTTGTACCTTGGCGCTATTTTTCCATATCTGTTCGTGTGATATAGTTTTTAGCCATGCGAGATCGCCGTATCTCACATGTCCATGTGACCCTCTGTGTAGGACATGATGTAATATTGCGGGAAAATTGATAAACATCAAGGTCATTACCCCCATTGTCTTTCATTTGGAATTGCAATACAATTGCTTCTGTATGTTTCATCGAAGACAGGTACAGTCATATTGTAAATATTAACCATAAATTATATGTTATAGGCCGAAGTCAGTGCTCCTGCTCAGACCACACGTGGGAAAGTGAATTTTCCTTGCTGTTGGCCTTTACTGGTTCACCTGGTGTCAGTATAATGTAACTAGGGTAGTAATAGGCTTGTCTGCGGCATACTCGGTGAGATAGCACCTAAAAGTCGCCATGAGTGCATGCTGGTACAAGGCAGACCATAAAACACACTCACACTTAACATGCATACAGGAACTTGTTTTAAAGATTAATCCATAGAGATTAATGAGCAAGTTTGTGTATGCATGCATCAGCGACATTCAACCAACCAACCTAAGTCAGTGTACTGTTTATGTATTAACTGCAAATCCTAACACTACCCATGAATAATATGGATCCTGCTATATGAATATTCCTCATGAAAGGTCAAACGGACAGGTCAATGTTGTTTGCTTAAACATGTAGTAATGAATCACTACCGGTTATAATATATGAATTATATAAAAGCTCTCGAATTTTTTTTATTACTAAAGTACACAAGTATTTAACTCTACCAATGGTATTACCTGACTATGTCGTCATCTACGTCATGAACTTGGAATCTTTGGTGAGACATCCTTGGACTTTGAGACCTTGCCCTTCGTATTCCACTTCCTGGCCTTTTACTTGGTGTACATGTACCAGATGGTCTCCATGGACTACGACTACGACCTCTTTCGGGACTACATGTAAATGACACATCTCTCCTATAAGAGGAACAGAGAAACATCAAACTCATATAAAGAAACTAGGGATGGCACGATATATTGGTTAACCGATATACCGATCGATGGGCTACTCCTGACGATAATTGATATGATTTTTAAAATATGGATAAGTAACTAGAAAATCCAAAAATTTAGAAAAACAATTAAAAGATCGATTATATAAAACAATGCCTTACTTGTTTTTACTTATATTTATTCAAACGAGTTCCAATTGTCATAAAATGTGCATTTGTACATACAGGTAAGTATGTCAACAATTCTTTGGCACCTCTGAAATGATGCAAAATCCTTCAGATGCTTGAGCGCGCCTTATTACAGTAAGAAGTACTCCAAGCATATGCATGATTAAGATACACTTCAGTCTTTTAAGCCTCTAACTTGTGTTGTTAAGCACATGGTGATTTGAAAATGCTTCATATGACATGATTTTAGGGAGTAAGATACAATGTATCAAGACTCTTCTCACATATTATTTTTCTGATATGTATTGATAATTATCGTCATAAAAAGAATGATAATTGATATTGAATTTCAGCAGCGATAGCCAGCCCTTAAAGTAACATGATTAATGCACCACTTACCCCATAACTAGATTTCCCCAATTTTAAAATTATCTAAAACTTGTGAAAATATAGCCCTTTGAGGTAAAGTTTCATGAAAAAGTGCTTCATAATTTTGGAGAATTTGGCAGACAAGAGTTTTGGATGGATGGAAGGACGGAAGAATGGAAACTCAAATTTAATGTCCCCTCTTTCTTCGAAAGGTGGGGATAAAAATATTGTACAACAAAAGTTGTGTCTGTTTACCCTCTTGGTGAAGCTGGTGCTGAGAATGACCGTTCATGATCGTCATGTAGTACAGTCTTCAGTCTCGAGGCTACTGTAGGGTCACCATAATGACTATTAGCAGCTGCTGCAGCCAGGGCCTGTTGTGCTCTTTCTCTTTTTCTCTGAAATTAAAAATAAAATGAAATTTATTAAATAACAAAATCAATGTTCTACATAATGCCTCATGCTCCATACACTGAGAACACACACTACATGTAATTGACGTATCGCCGGACACGCCCACAGTGTTCCGACAAAGGGCTGACATTCTTGAATTACAAGCAAAAAGATAATCAAAGCACCGAAGGTGCCCAGCGAACAGAGAGCGAGAACAAAATGCAAGCATCTTTTACAATTGGTAATTACCTATCATCATGAAGGATGTTATAAGTGTGCCAGTTTTTAAGTACAAGCCAAGATTGCCCTGAGTCTCATTTTTCCAATATGTATTATTCTTCACAATTTTTTTTTCACAGAAGTGTTTTCAAAGTAGGCATATATTCTGCACTGCTGAAAACTTGTCGGATCACTCCAAAATGAGGATTCTTTGTAGCAAACACGCTACGAAGTTTCAAGCAACTTCATTTATCAGTTTCAGCGAAGATTTTTTGAGATTTTGAGAAGTTTACAGACAAACGGCAGGCACATACAAAGTCATGATAAAAGCTCACATGGCCTATGGCCAGGTGTGCTAATTCAGGCCATATGTTCAAAAAGTAAGAATACCTATGAATGTTACCACTGCAAACATGCTAACACTCACGATATAAACAGCGGCCTCGACGACATCCCCCACCTCATTTTTCCCGATTTAAAACAGTCATCTGAAATTGACCTTAGTGGCATATAAATATTTATTGTCAATATTATTTATCTCCTTTTGAATTTGTTCAGTTGATAGATGCTTAATCACGGCAACAAAACACTTGAACAAGAATACAGGATCAACAATATTTTTTTTTCAAAATACGTTGTTCGCTTTTTTCAACATTCAAACACTTTATATTTTCATACCTTGGTCATACAACACTAGATCGTTTTTCTTAGTAAAAACCCAATAAGATTATTCTCAGAAGTGTAGAGTATAGTTCCCTGATCTTTAATCAAGTTTCATAAAGATATACCACTTTATTTCAAGTAAATGTCACCTGTACAAGTGAGAAATCGGCACCTTTTTTCATTATCGGAAATGCCGACAGTAATAGTACTGTACAAAACGGCAATAAAATGACAATCCGGACCCGAAAATTTTCGGGGAAAATCGCAAAGTAAAATCCACTAAGTGTGTTCGCTACCACGACCAAGCCCCAAAATGAAGGGTCGCTTAATTGGGGCGGTTCACTGCCAAACATTAAGATTTGCTATCTTTCTTTCAGCTTCGATCATTTAATACGAATATAGTGGCACTCCCCCTGTTTTACACACTCAGTGACGTACAAAGTTATCTACCAAGACTGCCTAGATTATTAATTTTTCAGTTGGGTTGAGTTTATTCTTTATATCCTGCAGAGCAATTTATCGCAAGAAAAGCTTTGCCACGAATACATTTTATCCTAACATGTGGCTGCTGTCAAAGATTTCAGTATTGTGCGTGAGAGTAACGTATTGCGGCGCAAATCACCCTTCAAGCCAAACATTCACTATTAGACCAAAATGAAATTTTGAGGAAACAGAGAGACTGGAATAGAAAGCCTCACATAAATGTTTTACACCGATATACATGTAGTTATATTATAAGCACGAAGCCTTCTGGTATGGTACCATTCTGATTATGGACAACGAGAAGCCTTCAAGGTAAGCGACAATTCAACACCGCGGCTCACACAAAAAAGAAAAGTTGCAAAAAAAATTGCTTTAATGATTGCTGCTGCTTAAAAAGCAATTTTTATACATTATGAGCTTGCAAATACCAAATTAAAAGTTCAAATCTAGAAAATCACTTATGAGGTCACTCTGGGCAGTTACGATAGTTTTCATTATTTGCAATTCGTTAACAAAATAGATGGCAATCAAACGCATCTGACAAGTATCATGTCGATGATACCAAATGTGAAAGTCTAGCAATTTATCAAGATTTCTCCAAGATTCCAAGATTTGAAGCATTTCTCAACTGAAGAAAATCAAACAACGATCACTCACGGTTCGTTTTTAAAAAAAAAAAAAAAAAAAAAAAACAATAACTTCAGGATTTTCCAACTACATGTACAGCTCAAGTGGATACGTAAATTTCAACCCGCCGCAGTGTCAAAAGGGATTAATTTTCCACCGCGATCCACTGTGATCCATAGACATTCACCGCAACTGAATAAATAACGGATTAAAAATATTCCTGCTGCGGTGGACAGTAAAATCGTCCGCCAGCAGGAAAAATCTCCACCGTGATGTTTATTGAAAATGAAGTACACTTTAACCATTGATGGATTATCACGTTATCTAAGTACATGTACAGTCTAACTTAGTTTATTCAAACTTCAAACTTCGATTTTTCAAATGCCTACGGTTATTTGAATTTTCCGTCATTCATTATAATTTTTATTAATTAAAAAAAAATCGAATACCACAGATTATTGGAACCTGAATTTTTGACCCAAATTTTTTTAATGATACTAAACCACCACCCATAAAAAAAATTAAAGTTTTTTTCCACAATATGAAGTTTTAAAAAATTACCAGTGTGCACTTTTTTTCGGCGTGTATGTTTTCATCATCTCATTAACCAAGTGTAACTGATTGTAATTTCACACAGAGTGGCATGTACTAGCCCTTCCAAGCTCTCGTTTAAAACTTTTTTCCAAAGCATGCGACAAAGACGATTAGAAGGTTGAACGCACACTACCATTTTCAATAAACCACCCCGCAACTTGTCCATCATAATCTGAAACACATGCACACCGATACTGCGGTATTCAACAAAGTGAACAGTGACGTGTATTAGCCTTTCAAGTTCAAAGCTTGCCGACAAGGACGAGTAGACGGTTGCACGGACAATAAAGATACTTTCAATTAACCACCCCCGCAACAGACTTGTCTGTGTATTATATATGATGAGTACACACATACTATCTTAACCCTATGTACTATATAAAAAAACATCTCGTTTTTTTTTTTGTGTTTTTTTTCAGAGTGTCACATGTAATTAAACACTAGCTATTGGAAATTCAATTAAAAGCGACATAAAAACTGATGCTCCGTGTCGTGGTAAGTGCGGCGCTCTAAAAAACAAGAGGCCCATGGGCCTTAACGCTCACCTGAGGAAGAGTACATATCTTATGCAGAGGTTCAATGGTCAATGACATTAATAAAGAGAATATCAAAATTTTCAGCAGTAAGAGCCAATAATATGCAAGTATTTTTGCAAATTAATTATAATAATTATTATATAAGTATGCTATATATAACATATCTAAAGTCTAGCTACAATATATTATTATAAACAGCAAAACATCTGTATATTAAAATGTGCATTAGGCCAATACCTACAATATTCAATATACATGCCTATACAAAGAGTTATAGTTTTGAGATAATTAACCATTTAAGTATTTGTTTGCATCTATGACCTTGACCTTTGAACCTATGAACTTCATTCATATATCAAAATGATTGTTGTGCAAATGCCTACAATATTCCAATATACATGCCTATACAAAGTTTATAGTTTTTGAGATAATTAACCATTTAAGTATTCGTTCGCGTCTATGACCTTGACCTTTGAACCTATGACCTTCATTCATATATCAAAATGATCGTTAGGCCAATACCTACAATATTCTAATATACAGGCCTATACCAAAAGTTTATAGTTTCTGAGATAATTAAACCATTTAAGTATTAGTTTGCATCTATGACCTGACCTTTGTACCTATGAACTTCATTCATATATCAAAATGATCGTTGTGCAAATGCCTACAATATTCTAATATACATGCCTATACAAAAAGTTTATAGTTTTTGAGATAATTAAACATTTAAATATTTGTTCGCAGCCATGACCTTGACCTTTGAACCTATGACCTTCATTCATATATCAAAATGATCGTTAGGCCAATACCTACAATATTCTAATATACATGCCTATACCAAAAGTTTATAGTTTCTGAGATAATTAACCATTTAAGTATTAGTTTGCAGCTATGACCTTGACCTTTGAACCTATGACCTTCATTCATATATCAAAATGATCATTAGGCCAATACCTACAATATTCCATATACATGCCTATACAAAAAGTTTATAGTTTTTGAGATAATTAACCATTTCGTACTTGTTTACATCTGTGACCTTGACCTTTGAACCCATGACCTTTATTCATATATCAAAATGACCATTGTGCCATTACCTACAATATTCTGATATACATGCCTATACAAAAATTCATAGTTTTGCAGATAATTAACTATTTTGGTATTCTTGGACATCTGTGACCTTGACCTTTGAACCCATGACCCTGATCTATGTATCAAAATGATTGTCATGTCAATACTACAAATAACTGAAAATCCTACGCCATTATCACAAGAAATGTTGAAAAAATAGGATTTTTATCAAAGGTCAAAAACTGGGACATGACCTTGACCTTCGACCTTGACATCAATTGGAAGAAAATTGCAAGACAAGATCAACAGTGAAAACTCCATACAATTATCTTCAGCCGTTATGAAGTTATAACAATAAATGTCTCATTTTAAAATTACATAATTTTACGCAAAAAACGCGTAACCTATTTTTCGTCTGATTTTCATTAAAAAACACAATTTTAATGTTTCCAGGTATGCTGAATCCAAATATCCAATCAAAATTTGCCTGCACCTTTGGTTTTAGAGAAGAAGATTTTTTTGTCTTTTTGCTATTTTTAGTAACAGCGGCCATCTTGTTGGGCGTGGCCAAACCCCGAACAAAATTTTGAAAGGCTGTTACCCAGGCATGATAATCACCAAGTTTCATTAAATTTGGCCCAGTAGTCTTGGAGGAGAAGATTAAAATGTAAAGTTTACACACGGGACGGACGGACGACGCACGACGGACGACGCACGACGGACGACGGACGGTGATAGATTGCAATAGCTCATCTGAGCCTTTGGCTCAGGTGAGCTAAAAACCATCCCAGTAATTACTGTGTGCATTGCAAAGATAAATAATTCTGTCACTTTACCTATAGCTGGTTTTGTCTCGATAAATGTGATAGATTCTTGACTGAACGTAAAACCCCATTCAATCAACCAATCATCTCTGCTTGTCGAGGCCTCAGTGGCCAAATTTTCAAAAGTCTACCTTTCGCCGCCAAGGTTCGAATCGACGGGAAGTTTGTCAGTTTATATTACTTGCCGCTGGCTAAGATTTTCCTTAAATGAAATCTGACAAATTTACTATACATATCCAGCTATTGGGTGAAAATGTCCAATTTAAGAAGGGATCGTTGTGAAACTTGCGTCTTGTCACTGTTTGCTAGCAGTGATACCTTGTTCACGTGTGTGTGTCGTGGATCTTTAACTGTAAGGGTAACGTTTAGAAAACACAAATTATTATAATACACTTATTTAATCCTTAAAACTGATGACCGCGGTGGACGATCCGGTGGACTAGTCCTTACAATATTTTACCACCGGCAAAATCGTGCACCACAAATCGTGGTGGTCAGATAATCCCCACCTGAATCACATGAAATTTTGCGGTCACGGATTAAAAAACACCGCGGCGGGTGGAAATTCACGTATCCACTTGAACTGTACAGTGCAAAACCACTAAGTATTCTCGCACTTTGGTGTATATGCCGGAATGAAGTCTATGTACAGGTGCACGATTAAAGCCGCCTGAAAAGTTTTTTTTTCAGGGCCGATTTTCATATGAAAAGGCTGAAAACGAGCATGAAATAAACAACAATATTCAGCTCTATGACTACACCTACGTCTGATGAACTTAAAACTAACACTGCTTCATTCAAAGTAGTTCGCCCTGTACGCTATCACCACGTGGAACATGGTTTTAAATGCAATTTTAAATTAGTAACTTTATTTTAAGTTTTAAAGCTATCAACAGAGAATCAATTTCGCCTCGTGACGGCGGTTCGCCAATAGTGGTGGAAACTACAGAACGGTCAAAGCAAGCTAACGATCGGATTTACACAGAGGCGATTGGTTGAAATCAACTTCTTTTTAAAGATGCACATTTTATGAATAAATAAAGATTAAATATGTAAATATGAAAAAAATTAATGTGGAAATTTTTTATCAAACATTCATGACAGCAGAGTAAAACGAAATATTTAACCAATCAAATAACGGCGTATAAACGTGTCCAGTACTCGCTGTATGTTTAATAATCAGAGTTTATGAATGAATACCTCAGTCATTTTCATATTCCATACAGCATAATGTATACATCGATTATTTGCACCCTTATACAAATGTTCTCATAAATGACGCTCAATACCCGCACTACATTATTATAGTTTGCGCAAGGTTTGTCAATTAGCGGTTGTTCAGCCTGTCCGGATTTTACAAACGACTCCCGTGGCAGTACTCCCAGAGATATCTCTCTGTTCGTAAAAACTCGGTCTGAATTGTGCAGTTTAATGACGTCACTGACACTAAAACGTCATTAGTTGCCGTGACGCTGTTTTGGTACCATGATGGCGGCCATTATTACCAAGTAACTAAAATGAAGGTTGGGTATGCTAATATCAAATTTTGAGAATAAATAACAAAATTTACCAATACCGGGTAGTTTTAGTAAGTTTTTACTTTGCTGAATGGCTCAAGCCAACTTAAAATCAACATAAAAAAATAAAAAAGACCGAATAAAGTAAAATATTGAAATAAATTTTGTGACTTAACCATGATTTGATCTTATTCAACAGACCTGTAGATTCTCAGGGAAAATCAAGCTTTTATGGTGTTGGGATGTTCAGTTTCTTTGACTTGAATGTTCCAGGCAAGACCCCCCCCCCCCTTCTCTCTGTCTGTCTCTCTCTCTCTCTCAATTTTAAATTTTCTTTAACATACCTGTAGATTTGCAGGGAGAATCAAACTTTTAGGGTGTTGATGATGTTCACTTTCTTTGACTGGAATATTCCAGGCAAGACCTTTCCCTGGCTGTCTGGCCTCTACAAGGGCAGCAATACCAGCTCTTAGTGTAGCTTTCCTCTCTGGCGTAACTGAAATCACAAATATGAAAATACAATAATTAATTGATTAGATGGAGTTTTATGTTCAAGTAAAAAATATTTCACTTTTATTGAGATGTCACCAGCTAAAAGTGAAGTGGCAGAAATTGGGAACTTCACAATGTGCACAGAGTAATGTGCAGGGAGGGTTCTTTAATGTGCCACATCTGCTGTGACACAGGACATTTGTTCTTAAGGGCTCTTCTGAAGGACTACATTTCTTTCATTTCTAAATTGTACATGTAAGTGCTCTGGGAAAGAACAGTTGCTACCTATTTTCAAGTCTTTGTTAGACCCAGCCCGGGTTCAAACCTGCCGTCTCCTTCATAATGAACAAGCACTCTACCAACTGTGCAACTGGTACCACACTAGATAGGGATTTTGCAATATAGGGAGACTTATGAAGATTTTCAAAATCATGCAGCAATAAGTGAGGTGGCAATGATGTTGAGAAGCATTATACATGTAACAAAGATTTATTGTATAGCAAAACTAGCATGGGTCATCAGTGATACAGGTTTGATCTTAAGTAACCATTAGTAAATTTCAGTACATCATTTTTAGTTCTGGTTTCACCTGAACAATAGGAGTGAAAAGACATATGTACTTTTTTTATTTTATATTTTTTTTGCATGGACCGATTTTAAAATTATACTACCTCTGCATATAAATACAAACATGAGATTAATTTTACTAACCAGCAGACCTGCCAACCCCCTGGGCAACTATTCAGTAAGATCAAGGACATTTTTCAGTAAGATTGCACCAGTTTCCGTAAGATTTTACAAAAGTCAGTTTTTATCAAATAGGCGTATTGTAATTAGACTGTTAAGGCTACAAAATCACCTAAATCACAGACTCTTAATGTTTTTTTGAGTTTATATGACACCGGATATCGTCAATACCGCCATGTGCGATATTTAGATCAACTAGACATTTACTGCAATTGACGAAAAAATCTCCCTTTTCGCTCCGTTTTATGAAGGACCAAGTTGAAAAATATGTCGGTTTAGCTTTTCGGGCATACTAATTCCTTTTTCTTGGAGCCGACTCTCCATAATTCACCAGATCTGCTTTGTGTTTACTCATTTTTGCATTTTTGAGATGTAACAGTCACCGCGAGAACTTTAAAATCACACAGGTGCTTGATTATTACGCTTCAGAATGTCTTTGAAATCTTTTACTATCAAACGCTCTTCCGACTTTGCGTAACGACAGTGATCGCTGGCTATCTTTTTAATGCTTTATTGTAATCTGCATGCCTTAAAAGCGTTTCCAGGACAGTTTTCTAAAACATGGTTTGGAAACGTAAAGACAATGAAAGAGAATATCCGAATAAGATAAAAATCGGAAGAAAACATGCTTTATCCGAACAATCGTAAGAATTAAAAATTTTCGGCAATATTCAGTAAGAACTACGGAAAAATTCGTAAGGGTTGGCAGGTCTGAACCAGCCTTCAAACAGATTTAATTGTTTGACCAAAATTATTGTACGACCATTTTCCAGAAATGAAATTAGAATGCAAATGACCTTGATCCATTGAGCATTGACATTGCGGCAATGCTATCTGGACAATTCAAGAGTTAATAACTCTGATGATTATGTTTTATCTTCACATCATGAGTACCGGTAAGTATTTCAGCATTAAATCATTTAAAAAAAAAACAAAAACAAAAACCATAATTTAACATAGACCTATCAATGTTTGTTGATATTAGATTTCAAATCCAAATGTTGAGCCTGCTAGAAGCAGGGGTTTAAAATATGTTTTGTAATGGTCCAGAACCTTTTGCCATTATTTTTGGCAGATCTCGCATTAAAATAATATTTGATATTTAACAATCTGGAATTGCCCTTACTATATGGATATTGGAAGGACAATTCCAGATTGTTAAATATCAATGGTCCTAAAATGTCCCTGACCTCAGACCTTGAATTTTTTACCCCTGCAGAAATATCTTCCACATGCATTACAAAACATATTTCTGAACGCCTGTATTTATTAATCAATTGTAGAGGTATAACAATTATTGTGTTTTTTGTTACCTTGTCTGGGTTTAGTCACACCTCTGTTTCCTATAGGTTTCTTTAACACACCTGGAAATATAATTTATCACATTAACATTACATTTCTGACACTATTTCAATTGAAAAAATTTTTATGCATTACTATTTAACAACTGGCAATTATTTGAAAGATCAGATGATTTAAAAAATAAATAAATAAATAAGATCCATATCTGGACCCCAAGTTTCTATAAGTGGAAGCCAGGTACATAAATGTTCATCTTAATTAATTAATAAATTGATTAGTAAATTGTAATCCTGCTAATTGCTCCTGTCAAAAAAGTCAGGAGGCTTATAGGTGTTTTTTTCAACCAAACACACTTGTTCATTTGTATCTTTGCACATTTTCTATGAGATTATTACAACTGGTAGTAAGTGTGCAAAATTAACTTCTAATAAACATGTGCATGTACAGGGTATATCTAAAGAACCAAGTTTGGTCGATTTTAATGTAGATAAATATATCTTTAACAACAAATCAAATATATCAAATTACTTCTTGATTAAAGTATTCCCGGTAGTCCTCAATCAACTCTTATTTTTGATTGGTTCTTTTCCCCTTCATCTGATTATGGTATTTTTCTTACCTATGATAAGTTTATTTTCCTTACCTTTGATTGGTTTATTTTCCTTACCTTTGATTGGTTTATTTTCCTTACCTTTGATTTGTTTATTTTCCTTACCTTTGATTTGTTTCTTACCTTAACTTTGATTGGTTTATTTTCCTTAATTTTGATTGGTTTATTTTCCTTACCTTTGATTGGTTTATTTTCCTTACCATTGATTGGTTTATTTTCTTTAACTTTGATTGGTTTATTTTCCTTACCTTTGATTTGTTTATTTTCCTTACCTTTGATTTGTTTCTTACCTTAACTTTGATTGGTTTATTTTCCTTAATTTTGATTGGTTTATTTTCCTTAATTTTGATTGGTTTATTTTCCTTACCTTTGATTGGTTTATTTTCCTTTCCTTTCTGTCTTATCTGTCTGTGAGGTTCTCTCCCCCTGGTTGGTCCCATTATAACTTGGGTTTTACTGACAGGAGATTTGCGTCTTTTAATAATGGAATCTTCTATCACAGAGGCCTGTTCCTCTTTCTGATCACCATGCCAAACTTTGTTCAGCTCCTAAAAATTAGAAACAATGAAATAAAGTAAAACCTTATTATAATGCCCTTAAAGGTCGCCTGTCACTGTCTCTAATATTTTTGTATTTCTATACTTTATGCATGGATTTGTCAATATTGACGTGTCTGATAGTTATACACAGAAAACTTACCTGAATAAACCTGCTAATACTCTGTAATTTCAAACACCACTTGCAACTTTCCAGCAACCTAATTGATGATGTACATTATATTAAGATACTGAGGAGAGACACATTACCCATGTATGTATCTGTATGTGATATGTGGGTTTGCAAGAGTTTGAAGGTTTTTAAAGTTTGGTCTAAATGATATACACTGTACTTTAAAATGTAGACATAGCAAACGATGACATCATTTCACACTTCAACAAGATGACATCAGTTAGAGATGAGATTAGAGTGACCAGTAAGATCAGTGATATTAAACTAGCGTATTATAATTATTACATGTATTTGGGGACAGATTATACATTGGCAACTTGGACTACCAGGAGTGGGAACATAGTACTTAAATCCTACCAATGGATTAATAAAATCTATCGCTACTGGACATATGAGACAGGGAAATCTCAACCTCCGGTTTTATATATATAGTTCAGAGCTCGGCCAGTAGGGCTCACCTTAGTCCTTTAAAAATTCATTAAAAGCTTCTAGTATCAGTAAACTTCTGTTTATTCAGGCGTAGCATGTAACCTGTCTCAACCCTAGGGTGACACAGGGAAATCCCACATGGATAAAAACTGGGATTTCCATGTCACAGGTGTGAGAAATTGTTATCCAGTTCTTGTTCAAAGTTGGGAGTTTGTTTTATTTTAGCTATGAATATATATACGTGTACATTGAATTTAACTTACATCTACTCTATCCAGCATTTTAATTAAATCAGAATGGACTGTAGATTCTTTAGCAGATCCTAGTTCTGTGCTTAGTAAAGATAATTGTCTTATTAACAAGGCTAGTTCCTGGTATGTTGTAGGGAGACCTTTATGTAAATCTGCGTGTTTCATATTGGATACAAATGTCTGTATAGCTCTCGCCGCCCCTCTATGTGCTGCGGCCAGTCTGAACATAGCTTTACTCTGAAAATAAAAAATATATTAATTACTTGAAATTAATTAAATTTAATAAGGCAACTTTTTTCCAAAATTCAAAATTAGTGCTCAATCTCGAATTTTTCGATGAGGACCATTTTTAAGAAAATTTCCTTTAAAGCATCATTACAATGATAACAACAATATTTATGCACTCATGCAATATTAAATATGGCCCAATAAGGACTTAAAATGAGATTATTTGGCAAAATAAAGGTCCGATGACACCATGGCTCCTTTCTAGAACCACCCTCATTATTTCTACATGGCAAAACAAACATATTTCTGGAAACTTCTTTGATCTGTTCCTCTAGATATTTGTCCAAAGTGAATTTGCAATTTCTGTGTACAAAATCTGTAAGCGTAAACTGTAGAAAACTTGTCACAAGACATAACTGTACAAATGATCATTTGATTTTACAGAGTACAATTGCTGTTTTTGGCATCAAACTGGGGGAAATACTTTCATATATGAGTACAAAATAAGAATTCAAAAAAGACTATCTACTGTGCAACTTACTTATAATGTACAACACAGACTGGTTTATATAAGAGTACCACTAATGCACCAGAATCCTTAACTTTAATCTTATCTTCTTGCTCATCTATATCGATCGCTTCTAATTGTAAACATCCTCTGTAGTGGCAACAGGTGGCCGACTATTGTATGAACTCTACAGAGGTGTCTTTAGTGTGCACTGAGACACAGGACCTCGATTTTGAGTTTCATCCGTAAGACTATTCTGGCAATTAGCTTTTTAACGCTCTAGTATGGACAGGAGATGAAAATCATCTCAGAAAAAGTCCTGAGTGAGATTTGAACCCTTGACTTCGCAAGACAGTGAAAGTACCACTTGTCCATGTCTGCCTATCAATTTTATGTATTAGTAATCTTATTTTTATGTATATTAATTGAAATAATAAATACTGTTTAAACTAACCTTTTTAGTGTGCTTCATTTTGCTGGCTGGTCCTCCCCTTATAAGTTCATTTTGTATCTGTCGTACTTGTTGTTTAAGTGAGTATATCTGTCGAGCAGCTCGTGTGGATAGTTCTTCAGATCTGACATGTTTACGATAGGAATCCTCCTCATCAGACAAGTAGCCATCTTTCTTCTTGCCTTTTGTGGGTTGGAGAAATTCAGTATTCTGGTCTGTAACAAAAAATTAAAACATTGATCCATCTATAATCAAAAACAAACATATCATTCCATGTCAAAATCACAATTCCAAAGCAAAGTAAAAACTTTGAAAACTAGAAAAACTGTGAGCCACAAGCTCACAAAAAATACCCCCCACTCCAAAAAATCCATCGGATCAATTTTTTAAATAAGAGGTGCACATCTACATTATATCACAAAGATTGTGTGAAAGTTTCATGAAAATCCATTGAAGGGTTTAGGAGGAGTTGCGGATAAGAGATAGGTACCCTAAGGTGTAACGGAAGGACGGACACACGGACGAACACCCCTATCACTATATACCCCCACTCTTTAAGTCGGGGGGGGGGGGGTGTATAACTAGCTAAAGTTAAACATGTAACTTGGTGAGGCCAGGTGCTCTGGAAGGATAAGCACCTCCTGCTTTTCTAGCTTTTGTAGTCAAAATTTCAAATGAAAGGCACATGCAGGCTGACCAATTTGTCAGATTTATTCGCCTTCGACAAATTTGTACCATGAAACAGATAAACGGATGGATAAAATTAGACAAATTTTGACAGGTTTTTTTAATTTAAAGTACCGGTACTGAAAATTCTGACTTTTTGTATTGAAATTGTACCAAAATCAAACACTTAACGATAAAAAGTACCAAAATATCAACCTTGCACACTAAAAAAGTACCAATCTAGACAAATAAATAAATTTGTTTGGTCAGTCTGCACATGGAAGCACAAGATGTCAAATACATTCAGGATAATTTTGGATACAGAGACATAACATATCACATATACTGTATTTCTAGATCACAAAATATCTCTCTCTCTCTCTCTCTCTATCTCTCTCTTTCAGTTCTTTGTTGCAGCAGCAAAATGTGTATAACATTTAAGTATTCAGACTGTTCACATACTTCCAGTGCAAAGAAATTTCTCCCACAACCAAGCTCAATTAAATTTCTGCCAGTATTACAAATGGTCATTCAGTTACAGTAAGTTAGAGACTGTACAATTATTCAAACACCTTGACAAATGAAGATCATTTGGAAAAATACGGGTCCAATGTCTTCTTCTTAAATTAACACTGAACTTACCACTAAGAACTCTTTGTTCTATAATTTGTATCTGTTGTAAATACTGCTCCATTTCTCTCTGTAGCCTCTCTATTTCTTTGTCTGGTTGTTCAATTGGCGCTGATTTCTGTACCTTGTAAACATCTGTGTCTCGAGTCGGTGGAGAATTGGTGGTGACTACAAATTGTGGGTACAAACAACAGATAAGTATTATGTCACAATTTTAACAAACAGTTGTAAATCTTAATACCAATTAAACTAGAACTTTCTCTTGAGAGCCAAATCCCCCCCCCCCACACACCCCCAACAACCAAATGGACAGACAGACAGATTCCTATATACCTCCTAAACTTTGTCTGTGGGGAGTATAATAATAATATATTTGCAAATAAAACATTATCAAGTTCAACTATACAGAATCCTTAAATATTCATGAGCAAATTATTGACCTATATATCTACACTGTGTACAGCAGACAAATACTTCTAGCTAGGTCTCCACAATTTTAAAATCATAAGTAGCCAATTTTCCAAAATTTGTACCACTGTCTACCATGGTATTGTGACAATTACATGTATCACAATATTCTTGATTGGAAAATTCCTGCTTAATTTGGACCAAAAACATCAATTAATTTGACTAGTTGAGTTGATAAAACAGTGTCAGTCATGTTGCCTCACATTGTAATACAATCACCACATCATATACATGATATCAATTCATTCAAAACTTTTAATAAGTTTTAATACTCTTGATATTTTCAATTTCTGATATATATATATTAAAATCATAAACAAGCATGAATTAATTTTGCATGAATCTGAATGATTTAACTTCAAATGAAAACCTTTGTTACATATACATGTATTGTCAATTTATATGGAAATTACCAAACTATTGGTATTTCTTAAAGTGTACCATGGTAAACTGATTCACTTAAAACTGGTACACTGTTAAGACTATGGATACTGATTACCCTACTGTACACCTCTAAAATTAATCAAACTATATATCTAAAGTTTTCAAAGTGCTCATCTTACCTGGCATAGATGGGTCAGGGACCCTCCCAGCTCCTACCCAAGGAGGTCTAGGTGGTGTTTGTGTCCGTGCTGATCTTGGATATTGATTTTTATCATGTTCTTTAATTTTCAATTGTGTTTTGCCTTTCATCTGGGGTCTCTTCTGTCGCATCCAGTATTCTTGCCCAGGTATTGGCCTAGATTTGGGAGATGGTGATCTACTAGTTGGTCTGGACTTTTGTGAAAACATATTACTGAATTGTTCAGCCTCTCTTCTTTTCTTCATGTCTCTTTGTGCCAGTCTTACAGCCATTGACATTCTATCTTCAGATGTTTGGGAGACATTACTCATCATGGATTCATTGTGGACCAGAGGTGCTGATTTTGGTGCGAGTGGTGCAGTAGCTTTATCTAGGATGATCGGGTTGGGTTTATGATGGCGAATAACCATATTTCTTGATGAAGCTGGAACGCCGAGGTTAAACTGGAGCTGGTTGTAAAATGGTAGCTCCCCAGATGTCATGATTTCTGAAATTTTAATACACATACATATCATATTTAACTACTTAAGTCACATGTATTAATATATATATATAATTATCATGGCAATCACAAGCATTTTGAAAAAAAAGAACTTGGCAAGAGGTCACAAAGGTTGTTGGTTGGTTGTAAAACTTGTAATGTTATTTAATGCCTCATCAGCAATTTTTCAGCTATTTGCGACAAAAGCAAATCTATTTATTTCTGAAGATTGATCTGAGAACAAGTTAATGTACCACAGTATGTGTGAGATGTGCAAGTTTAGTGTGTAGTCTGTTTTGTATTACCACACACTCAGGGCAATTTTAAGGTGCCGACTGACAGTATGCTGCAGGCAAGCATACCCACCCCAACCGATACATTCTATGTTTCCATTCCTGGTAGCCAAAATTGCCATTGGCTACTACTTTTTGAGAAATTCTTTCAAAAAGTAACCTATTTTAAAGCAAATTTGTGGAAAAATACTTTAAAAGGGACTATAATTTCTCAAATTTTGGAAATTTGGCTACTAATTATTTTAAATTTGTGGAAACCTAGACATTATACCGACACTGGACAAAACAGCCAATACTCTTGTCTTCTTAATACAGAGCACTAGCCACTGTGCCATGAAGCAGTAGTCTTTTCAATGACCCGGCCAAGGTTCCAATCTAGAACCTCATAAACAAACACAGACAATCAGACATACACAACTATAAAGGATATATGCTATAATGTTTGAAAATTTGGAATGCATTTGCAAATTGCTGGAATATGTTATCGGATTAAACTTGAAGTTAAACTGCATAGTTCATGATAGGATGTTGGAATCTGGTTTGAAGCTGTTGAATTTCATTTAAATAGGATATGATTTTGAATCAACGTCGTTTTAATACTCTCGATGAAATAATACCTTATTAGTTGTGATTTCTAAACGGTCAAATGATCAATTTTAATGACTACTTTGCAGTGGGTCACTCTATAAATAAATTATGTCGCCTATAATTTTCAGTCAAGAAACCGAGAAACTTGTTCCAACACGTTACAATCTTGAAATAAATAACTGTTACAAGTTCTTCAAGCTTTAAATGTCGTTTATTTGAACTTATTAAACGAATAAAAGTATCGAATTACTTTACACAAAGTTTGCATTTCGGTTTTGAGATATTCACCTGTTTGTTGCCTGCAGTCGATCGGGAAATTACAAACTGTCTTGTTGACAGGCCACCAAAATTTTTGAATGAAGGTCGCTTACAGCGTTTATGAACACTTGTGTTTTGACTTAAACATTTCTATATAATACAATAAATAAAATACATAATGTTTAAAAATGAGATTTAAAAACAAACAAATTTTGCATTGGTTCAAATATAGAAATAAATCTTAAATACGACCTAACTTTTTAAGGCCACATATACCAATGAAAAAGTACCCGTTCGAGTTATTTCCCTTGTTCTTCTTTCTCCTCTGTATTTCCTTCATACAGGCGGAACATCAATTATTTTTGTTTGACAACATTGAGGCACTCAAGATTGGTCCTTATAATATTTATAATAAACTTTGCATTGTGACTTCAAGGGGCGGTATTTATTTCTAAACGACCTTAGGAGAAGGCAATATAATTTAAACGTAAAATAGCAACTATGCTGTTTGTATAGTCTAGTCTACAATGTAGACAAAGGAGCCAGAGCCATAGTTCCCATGGACCTCTAGCAGACGATTTTTTCAGTAGAGTGGTCGCCATTTTGATAGGCAATCTATATCATTTATCTATCTATTTTTACTAAATTTGTTCATTTTTAAATTATTGTTTTTCAAAAAGTAATCGGGATATCAATAATTTTTTTTAATTTATGAAATCGCCAATGTTTTTCACTTGATTTGATATATGTTATAAGTTTTTTTGTCCCTGTAACAACGATGTGACAATAAATTTTATACACCCTATTTTAGAAAGAATTAATAAGACTCAACTTCTAATGCCTACCAAAATGGCCGCTACTTTATCTGGAAAGTGGACAGTGTGACGTCATATAGGAACTATCCGTGACATGTAATTGATTTTTTATATCCCCGGGCATGGTAAAAAATTAAAATGAATCTTCCTCCTATGGGTGTAGGTAAAGATAATTTAACCGATTCCTAATCACTGATTCCTATTCAATTAATCACATCAGCATCAAAGTTACCAGTTCACTGCAGATTATCAATGCAAATATTAATGCGACTCAGAAATTTTTATTTATATTATAATTCAAAAAGTAGAGTAAAATAAAGTAATACATTTTAAATCTGGTAAATTAAGTTAAACTTCCTTTCAACAAAGAAAGTGAGACCGAGTGTTCCGGAAGACACCAAACACTACCTCCGCGTCTACAGTTTTTATTAATAACCCAACAATTGCAACAAAGTGTCATATACCATCTTTTGAATTTACTTTTATCAAAGAAAGTGAGACTGAGTGTTTCGAAAGACACTAAATACTACCTCCGCGTCTACAGTTTTTATAAATTAACCCAACTATTTTAACAAAGTGTCATATACCATTTTTTTAAATTTAATCATACAATACATTCTTGTCATGTGCTACTTTTGAATGGATTATTTTACAAAAAATCAAAAGTAGCACATAACAAAAATATAAAACATGGTAAAAACAACCTGTACATGTAATTTAAAATATATAAAACATCTTATATCGATTGATGTTTTCTCCAATTAGAAACAAAAAAATAGAATAAAATTGATAAAAATATGTTTGTCTTTTCATATTTGAAGTCCAAAAAACCAGCGGATGCTAAACAACGAAAAAACTGGTATGGCCTTACTGTCCTTCTCCAAACTCATTCCACATCGCATTTTGTTCAAATTGACATAAGTAGATGTAATGAGCAATGTCATTATAGGTTCGTATTATGTAATTTGGTGTTTTATTGCTGTTGTTTGTTATTGTGTCGCTATCATCTGTGTTTCTTTGGACTGTTACCGAGTGCACGGACAGACGGACGGACGTACGAGCAGACGGCCTGTCAGAGTGGCTAAAGTTCAGTCAAAATGGATACTATATGTTACAGGAACGGATCCAGACGGGGGCACACCCGGCCTGTGCACCCCTAAAATTTTCGGGTATTCATAATAAAAAATATTTTACCAGTCCATAAATGCATTTTTGGTAAAATCGTAGATGCATATGCCAAAAAGCACCCTAGAATAATGCTTTTTAGCTCACCTGACCGAAGGTCATGTGAGCTTATGGCATAGCGCAGCGTGTGTATGTGCGTGTGTGCGTGTGTGCGTGTGTGCGTCGTTAACACCTATTTTCGACTTCTCCTCTGAAACTACTGGACAGTTTTTAATGAAACTTTGTCAGAAGTATATATGGGCCGGTGCAATTCAGATTTGTTCGTGGCGTTGCTATGGCTACCATAACTAGGTCAAGGTGACCTAGGGGTGCAAAAATCTTAAAAAATCTTCTTCTCTGAAACCAATGATTGGAGAAAAAATCTGATGTGATATTTAGCTTCTCTAGGGTCTTAAGCCTATAGTTTGTTCATTTTGTGAATTTCGGATAAAAAATAGGTTACGCGTTTTTGCGTTTAATTTTGAAAAAATCGTAAAATAGCTTCAAACTGTTATAACTTGACTATTTGACCAGATAATGACATGGGGTTTTCAGTTTTGACATCTTCTTGTTAGTATCTTCAAAATGAGGTCAAGGTCGATTGTGAAGGTCGTGACCTAATTTTTTTTACCTCTGATTATAATTATTATCTCGAAAACTATAAACTTTTTGTATAGGCATGTATATTAGAATGTTGTAGGTATTGATACAACGATCATTTTGATGTATAGAAAAAGGTCATGGGTTCAAAGGTCAAGGTCACAGATGCGAAACAATACCGAAATGGTTAATTATCTAAAAAACTATAAACATTTTGTATAGGCATGTATATTAGAATGTTGTAGGTATTGATACAACGATCATTTTGATGTAAAGAAAAAGGTCATGGGTTCAAAGGTCAAGGTCACAGATGTGAAACAATACTGAAATGGTTAATTATCTTGAAAACTATAAACTTTTTGTATAGGCATGTATATTAGAATGTTGTAGGTATTGATACAACGATCATTTTGATGTATAGAAAAAGGTCATGGGTTCAAAGGTCAAGGTCACAAATGCGAAACAATACCGAAATGGTTAATTATCTCAAAAACTATAAACAT